>CM028337.1:24545778-25745778 GCA_016647705.1 Eucommia ulmoides
CATCTAGGTCATCCCCATAATCATCTTCCTACACGAACCGATGTTGATTCCTCTCTCTTCGTTGCACATTCGGAGCTCTCGGTGGCTGCCCCTTTTGTGCGCTAGACTCAACTTTGTCAAGCCGCTCATGCACTTCATCAAACCGCAAGTTCAACTGTTAAAACTTTTGCTCCAAGGCCTTGTAGAAAACTTTTGCGTCCATTATGTCCATCCTTTCATGTGCTTCATCGGACGAGCCTTTGTTTGTTTCTCAAGACATGTTTAGTAACCTGCAAAACAAGGTTAGCAAACCTCCCAAATATTCCCTCATGTGTTTGCACTCAAACTATGTCACTCCATTCGTGTATCACTCAAATTCGACTTTTACCCTCTTATAAGCTCACACTCTCTTGCCTTTTTTCACTCTTTAGTTCCCTCTTTTAGTTCTTTATTGAACTTAACCAATCTCAATCAGAAATTTCCTTGTAGCAATCCAAACTCCACAATTTGATTCACTAAGAATGAGATTTTAGGAACGAAACAAAGGGAACAAAATAGCACAAAGAAAAGTTTATAGAGTAGAACAAGAAGAAATTATTCTCAATTTTTGTTGGGGAGGGGCTGCTGAATTTTCTCAATTTTTTTTTTTTTTTTTGTTTCTGCTTCGGTTTTTTTTTTTTTTTTTTGAAAACCAGTAACTTTAAATTGAGATTTGAAGAAGCTCAATATTTAAACGAAAAATATGATCAGAACAAAGATGCACCACATTTTTTTTTTCAAGATTGGACCAGATTTGAATTAGAACAAAAAGAAAAAAAAACACAATAGATCTGATGATATAATTTGGTCAAGAAAAAAAAATTTATGAAGGAATAGATATGAAAGAACGAAAAAGAAAAAGGATAGATGAAACCTGATTTAGACCTTACTCTGATTACCAAATGATGCGAACCTCACCAAAGGATTAGTGAGACCCGAAACCAACTTAGGGTTTCTTCGTGAAGATCGAAACTAAATCAGATTTTGAACGAGCTAAAAATACAAAAATTGAAAGATAGATTACCTTGACCCAACGTTTATGAATGAAACGCGAATCAATGGTATAATAATCTTGACCCAATAATTATAATGAATTTGACCCAATAATTATAATGAATCACGAATCAAAGATATAAGTTTGAACGCCACAAGAAACTCTTGATAAATTCAGGAAAAGTTCTCTGAAGAACTAAAGAGAAAACTCTCACAATTTTCATTAATCAAAGTAATGTCCAATTCGTAGGTCTACAAAGTCCCTTAAAGAGGTGGCCAAGAGAATAAGAAAAGAAATCCTAATACACTTTGAAATTCGTGGGTCTACATGGAGAAAAAATGAAATCCTAAAATTTAATTGCTAAATAAAGAATAAGGAAGTTTCCTAATTTGCCCTACATTCCTAGTTGGAAAAGGAAATGATTTACTTGGCAATCAAGCTTCCAAATCAGCCTAAAAATAATTAAAAGACTTAAAATAATAAAATAAATATGATAAGAATTTTCGTGGTCCACAAGCCTTGGTCCATTTGAGTTCATATTTATTTAACATTGCACATACATATTTCTCGTCTTAACAATGATGTTTTGGTCAATTCAAGTATTATTTTTGGTGTAATGTTTTTTTAAAAAAATTAAAAGTTCTTAGAATATTTAGAAAGATTTATTTATTAATTATTAACATAATAAAATTTATTTATCTTTAGTAATTTTTTAATTTGTATTCACTTTTTAAAATAACTTAGTCATAACATTGAACCATTGTCATTTTCAAACATAGGCTAATAAATCACAACGCATCCATGGATAGCAGTCGGAAATTTATAATTATATATTAAGGGAGAGAGTCCGACAATAGTAACTAATAACTCATTGTCGCATTGACATATTTTAGTTTCACGATACAACAAAGAACAAATTGCAAAAAGGTAGAGATTGGCTGACGGTAAACACCTCGATTTTCAAGAGTTTCTCCATACAAAAAATAACCCAAACTCCCGATGACCGATGACCGATGACCGATGAATAAGCAATCCGCAACCCACGTATCCAAGCATCATCAGTGAAAACATAATTATGAGAGATCAAATTTCACACAAGACTTGCTCTGTTTCTTGTATAAGACTAGATATACATGTTATAGAGTTAACAAGATGAATTTCCTGCCAAACAAAAATAAAAATGCAGACAATTCTCAGCAAATTACAGACACATTGATCACTGATCTTTTGTTTCACGAACTCCTTTAGGCACAGGTAACTACTAGTTCTTCAATAAAAGAAGAAAGAAACTGTCAACGGATTCCTATCCAAGAACAAAAATGGTAAACGATAGATTAAGCCATCCCACACCTTGCTGTCGACTAACACAATAGTCATCCAATATTTGACCTGATTTCAATGCATTTACTATTAAACTTTGGCCTCTCCATTTACCAATGCATTTTTATTTTGAATGCTGACAACGGGTTTACTGCTGCTTTTCTTTGGTCTTTCTTTGCTTCTCCTTGTAAAGCCAGAATATTTCCATCGCGAATATGGACGTTTATATGATCAAATGGTGCATCGAGTTTACCGTATTTTCCGGAAGTTAAACTCAGGGAATTCGAGTAGTTGAAAAGGCTAAACTAGTTTCCGGCTGGGAAATAAGCGTTCACCGATTCTTCTCCTGGTTTCAGCACATGGGAGACCATAACACTCTTGCCGATCAAAAACTGGGAGCTGATTTCGTATGTTTTGACGTCAGTGGGGAAGGAAAAGAAAAGAGGTCTCGCAATGGGGATTCCCTTTGAGTGAGCCTCGTGCATTAGTGTGTAGAAGTAGGGCAAGAGGCGGTAACGAAGTACGATGAGTTTCCTTGCTGATGAAGCAACCGAATCCCACTGATATGGCTCTTGACGGGAGCTGGCATTGTCATAGTGGTCTCTCGCAAAAGGGTAGAAAGCCTCCACCTATTATCATATATATATATATATATATATATATATATAGTACCCATTTATTATGTGGTTTAATTGAAATTAGAGATGAGTCTAATAATTTGTTCATTGCGATATCTTTTAAAAGCAAAACGGGCATGGTAGAGTGGAAATTTTGCAGAAAAATTAGAGTCTATGGACCCTCAAGTAAAGAAGAAAATGAAAAATGAGAATCAAGAGGAAAAAAAATCTATGATTAATTTGGCCTCTTAGACACAAAAACTAAAATTTGGGGATCTATGTAATGGAAACTTTCGTGAGCAATGTGCCACTGCAAATGAACTTCAGGGGTTGAAACTGCAATTTAGCGCCCCGAGAAAACAGAAGAGTTTTACTAAAGTAGCGAAATCTGAAAGAAAAAAAAAAAAAAAAAAAAAAAAAAAAACAAGAGTGAATTTACCTGAATCCAACGCTTGTAGAGCTCCTTAGTAGTAGTGTTTTGAGAAAAACCACAAATATCAGCTCCAACCATTGAAATTCTAAAGAGTCCGGAATTTAAGATGCTAGGAATGTTGTATGCTGAATCATCCCACATTGTCTCTGGTCCAGTGTGCTGTATATTTTTTAGAGCCCACAAACGTCGACCTACTGAGAATGAAAGGCCTTTTACCAGTTATATTGATAAACACTGCATTAGTAGCTTTCACTTCTAACAACCCATGTAGATTATGAGCGTGGTATTCTGTGATGTTACCGAAATGGATAGCCGTCATTGGAACTGTTTTCTCATTGATGGGCCGTTTAGTTCCATCGTTGTTAATCTTGTAGGGTGGATCATCAAGAGTGGAAGAAGGATTGGGAGGTGATGATATGAAATTGGAAAGCTCGTTCATGTCGAGCCAAAGGCCATCAAAGGGACGAATATCACAGAACATTTTGATCTCATTTTCCCAGAAGAGTTCAGCATCAGGATTTACAAAGTCAGGGTGGAAGACGGGTCCATGCCACACTTCACCTAGGTAAGAGATTCCGTTGCGCTTCACAAATATGTCATCTTTCATTCCTCTTATGCAGGTGCCATATGTTTTGTTCACACTGATCCTTGTGGTTAACACACAATGATCATGAATATGAATAGATATCTCATCGGTTTACAAGTCAAACCCGAGTCGCCCTTGATTTTTTTCTTCCAAAACAAGAAATTATAGTCAATGTAAAATATAAATGGCCAAATCTTAATAGCCCAAAATACCAAGAATCAAGAGATGTTAAAAAAGACCTACTTAGTACTTCGATGTTGTGCTGGTTCATTATAGCATACTTTACATAGATTATTTATTTATTTATTTATTTATTTATTTATTTATTTATTTTTTTTTTTTTTTTTTTTTGTGATTTAAATGAATGCAAACTAGCTTTAATAGCATACTTTAGAGAGATTTTATGTGGAGGCAAATTCTCTGTCAATACTTGTTGATGATGCGTAAAAATAGATCACCGGACACGCACATTTTCTTCTAGCCACCATTCTGTCAAAATTATGCTGAGAAACTTTCGACTGATTCTCACATCGGAGGTGCAATGTTGGCAGGTCCACCCTCAATATATTGTTTTGCAGGAACCTTAGTTGAGGGAAAATGAGCTAAACTGGAAAATATTCTAGTGATCCGAATCTCCGGGTGACGTATCCAATAATCCATTCTTGGGCATCATCACTTGTCAAATAAAAATGATATGAGTTTGTTATGTGATACTGCCAAAAGTTCTCTGCCACGTGCCAATCTTTACACACACCAGAAAACCAATAATCTTCCTCTGAGATGTACAAAACCTTAAGTTCTAATGAAGGACACCGGTGTGGTGTCGGCCAAAGAACTTCCGGTGTGAGAATAAGTTAATCTGAGTATGATTAGGATAAATGCAGGTTAAAATCAGAGTCAATTCACCAGTTACCTTTCATCCCTTTTTATAGGGTGACCATCCTACTATGAAGAGATTATGCCGTTACATATCATCACCATTATCTCTATAATTACCAAGAATATCTGTAACATATTCCATTTCTCATGGACCGTTACAGTCAATTTGGAAATGATGAATATCTGTAACAACTTCCATTTATTATGGACTGTTACAGTCAATTCAGATAGAGTCCATGAATTATAACCGTGGGCCTACACCACTTAGATAGGGGGAAGAATGTCTTCCTATTTGGGGCTATTAACATGTTGGGTTTATGTACATCCAAATATGGACCTTATATAATGGCAGTCCATGCACCTATTATACAGATATGAGATAAATGAGCTTATACTATCTCAGCCCATTAGGTGAACGGGTTTACCTGACTTCAGATTGGAAACCAAAATGTCAAACCTGACCCATTTGGGGTTTATATTTAAATCAGGCAGGAGCGATGGTTTTATACTTAACTTACCAGGATCCAAGATAATCACATATTTCTGACCATTTTGGTTAATTTCATCTAACAACTTGGTCGTTTTTTCCGAAAGAAAGTTAACGGGATCAAGTGTGAAATCCTTGTATCCGTCCATGTAGTCAATATCCGACCACATAACCTTGAGAGGAATTCTACCTTTTGAAACCTTAACTCATTCTTCTCACAACTTTGAAACCTTTCAGCTGTCCAGGATCTCCTGATCCGAAGAAGAAGACGAGGAAGATAGCCACAACCCCGTCGCAGTCATCAACCACATACTTTAGTATTTCAGTTTTTCTCCCATAATTTTACATTCTAGGTAAAATTACATTTTCCACCCCCCAAGTATACCCGGTTTTCATTTTTGGTCATAAAACTACCAATATGTTTATCTCTCTACCCAATATGTATGCATGTGAAAAGTTGCTTATAATATAGACAATAAGCAAAAACAGGATTCCACTTTCATGTGGGTAGGAACGCATAATTTTAATTGAATAAGACCATAACTTTGAACTTTGAATTAGATCATAACTTTTAACTTTGTGGCACCAATTACTCAAATTTTAAAGATTTTTTTTGAATTTTAAAATGGGTAAACCATGAAATTGTTAGAAAGAAACAAAGTAGCATTGTCCCGTTCTGTTCTATTTAATCAATAATCATCTTCACTTGTGAAAGACCTACACGACAGCCACCATAGCCCTCCCCCCCTCCCAGACACAGAGACACAGAGATCAATAGTGAGAGTGAAGAGTTGGTGCATGGTAAAGCCGGCAAAACCAACGCCAGAAGGTGGTGTGTGCATATCGGACTGTGATCAGGACAAGCCAATAACTCATGCACCCACTGTCTACTTCTATGGACCAACCTCCTCTTCTCCAGCTATGGAAACTTTGAAGGATACCCTGAGCCAAGCACTGGTATATTTCTATCCCCTGGCAGGCCGATTACACCGGACCACCGGGGGTCGTGTGGAGCTCGACTGCAACTCCATGGGAGCCGCTTTCTATGAGGCCGAATATGATGCCAACATCGAGGATTTTGGCGTTTTCTGTCCTAATCAGAAGGTCCGATTGCTCGTCCCGTCGCCGGATTATGCCATTTCTTCGCCTGAAATTCCGTTGTTTGTAATACAATTTACGAAATTCAGGTGCGGTGGCTTCAGCCTCGGCTTTGGCATCTCGCATATCATGGTTGACGGCATGAGCGTCTTCCGTTTCATCTCCGAGTGGGCCTGCATTGCCTGCGGTGGTTCGCTGCAGATCATCTTGCCATCGCTTAATCGGACGGTACTCATGGCTCGGAATCCTCCGACCCCGGTTTTCAACCACGAAAGGTTTAGTCATCCACCACTCTTGATCGGCCGAACGGACAATAAAGAAGAGAGGAACAAAGAAACAACTGCAACAATGCTACATGTATGCAGAACCTAGATGGAGAAACTGAAGAAGATGGCTAACGAGGGAAGATCCGCTGAAATTCGAGTGTATAGGTGATACGAGGCCGTGGCAGGACACCTGTGGAGATGTGCATCAAAGGCACGCCAGCATGACAGCAAACAGCTGACGAAGTTGAGGGTTCAAGTGAACATAAGGGACCGTGTGGAGCTGCCATTGCCAGAAGGGTATTTTGGGAATGCCCTATTTGATGAGGGTAAAATCGGGCTCCCTTTACGTGTCAGCTACTTGGACCAGACTTGCCACGTCACAAGCTTCACGTCACAATGGCCTGGATCATATCGGCGTATGGGTAGCCCGGGCGGATTCCCAGGTCGGTGGATGGGAAACATTCCAGGATCTCTAGCCAGCAGCCGCTCCGAAGGATCGTCACGTGATCATAAGTCGGCGTGCCCAGACCGGTCTGTGCCTTGTTGCCCGAGCTGATCTGTCTCTGTGCCAGATCGGCCCGTGTCTTCGCCATCCACAGTAAAGGGCCCATGGCTCTAATTAGTCGTGCCTCCCACGCACCTGACAGCTTAGCGCTAATCCGAACTTAAGACCCAAATCTTGTTGACGCTAATCACATCTCCACCTATAAATAGAAGGCTTCTCTAACACTTTTAAAGAAAAGAGACAAATTTTAGAGAGATAAACGCCACTATAGGTCGTTCAGACAGGTCGAGGTAACAATAACTTTTCGATCTATTTTTCTACCCTGAGCTCTTACTCTCACGCCGGAGGAGACATGCCGGGAAAAACTCAGCCCGTCTTGTGTGCAGATGACAGATTGTAGCTCAGCCTGGACAACGGCAAGGAACATCAGGCCAAGAACACGAGACCCGGGCTCCGACGTAGGTTGGATAACACATGTCCAGCCCGATTGCGATAAACAAAAGACAACAAGGATCACCTAAACACCATCCCCCTTTTCCCCGATCCGAGGGTGCCCGAACCATATTACTGGTCGATTAGTTTTTTACACCAACAGTTCCGATGTGGACGCGGCTGACTCTCAGGTCATCCAAATCGAGCTGGACTCACAAACAAAAGACATGAAGAAGAATGAGAAGATGAGTACTGTGCTCGGAGGTCGGGTGGAGCTTTCACACTACTGTGGTAAAGAAACCTGAGAAATGAAGTGCATATTTATAAGGGAGCCGAGAAGCTGAACCGTCGTGTTGATCAGACGATTCGCAGAACTTCGATTTATGCGCTTTCATCTACGTGTCGCGTATCCGGTCAGTGTGACCGTCAAGCTTCCTAGGGAAGCCGACAGCCACGTCCGATCAAATTTCTCCAACCGAGCCAACCTGAGCCCCCAGGTTGCGTTGTCTCGGTCCCATTGTCCCCACTCCATCGGGTCGGCTGACCGTTCCCAGTAGTTTGACGACAGAACCCTCAGCATTTTATATCCTATTTTTATACTAAGGCTTGGAGGGCAACTGATGAGGGTGAAATGAGGCTCCCTCCACATGTTAGCCACCTGGACCACACTTGCCATACCACAAGCTCCATGTCACGATGACCTGGATCAGCCCGGTGTATGGGCAGCCCAGGCAGATTCCCACGTCGGTGGATAGGAAACATTCCAGGATCTCAAGCTAGCAGCCTATTCGAAGGATCGTTACGTGATCACAGGTCGGCGTGCCTAGACCGGCCTGTGCCCTGTTGCCTGAGCTGATCTGCCTCTATGCCAGGTTGGCCTATGTCTTTGCCATCCACAGTAAAGGGCCTAAAGCCCAGGCCCATGGCTCTAATCAGATGTGTTGCTCATGCGCCTGACGACTTAGCGCTAATCCGAGCTTAAGGCCTTAATCTTGCTGATGCTAATCACAGTTTCGCCTATAAATAGAAGGCTTCTCCAGCATTTTTAAAGAAAAGAGAAAGGAATTTTGGAGAGATTATCTCCACTATAGGTCGCTCAGATAGGTCGAGATAACAGTAATTTTTCGATCTATATTTCTACCCCAAGCTCTTACTCTCACGTCGGAGGGGACACGCTGGGAAAAACCCGGCCCGTCCTGTGTGCAGGTGACAGATTGTAGCTCGGCTTGGACAAAGGCAAGGAACATCAGGCTAGGAACATGAGACCCGGGCTTAGACGTAGTTTGGATAACACCTGTCCAGCCCGACTGCGATAAACAAGAGATGACAAGGATCACCCAAACACTATTCCCTTTTTTCTCGATCCGAGAGTGCCCGGACCATACTGCTGGTTGGTCAGTCTTTAACACCAACACTATTAACGGTATTGGCGACGAGTGAGTCCAGTGAGGTGATCACAAGGCCATTAAGCTACAGTTCGAGCATAATAAGAGAGAGTACGGATATGGTGAGTAAGGAATACGTGAGATCAACCCTTGCTTAAATGAAGATACAACCAGACTTGAATCAGTTCAGGACATTTCACATGGTGGGTTCGAACTAAGGGGCTTTCTACGGGAACCCAAATTTTGGGATCTTGAGTTGGTTGAATCTGGGTGAGGAGAACAAGGGTTTTGGGTGGGGAAACAAAATTTTAGTGGTTCCAAGAACCCTTGCGTTTGATGGGAAGTGTTTTGTTCTTCTTGGAAAAGGTAAAAACGGGTCGTTGGTCATTGCGGTGCGCTTGCAGGTTGCTTATATGGATGCTTTCAAAAAATTCTTCTACCACAATATATATTGCAATAGTAGATGTTGAATCCCACATCGCTTGTGTTACTTGATCCTGAGCTATATATAAAGCCAAAGACAATCCTCCTCGTACAAGGCGTCTTTTGAGAGTGAGTTAGGTCCATTGAATTTTCTACATGGTATCAGAGCCAGACTTTTGTCTGATAGTGGGTGTGTTAAATCCCACATCAATGATGGGCCCTCCCGATATCCGTTCGCAGTGGTTTGTCAAAAAGTTGACCCTGCGTGTGAGGAGGCTTATTGAATCCCACATTGATGTTGGGCCTCCCAATATCCGTTCGCAGTGGTTTGTTAAAGTCCACCCTGCGCGTGAGGGGGTGTGTTGAATCCCACATCGCTTGTGTTACTTGATCCTGAGCTATATGTAAAGCCAAAGGCAATCCTCCTCTTACAAGGCGTCTTTTGAGAGTGAGTTAGGCCCATTAAAAATTAGATTGTAAGAAACTATGCAGTGTACGTCATGAAATTTAGTTGAAGTATTGTATAAATACTGTACTATGTATTCACAAGTGAATTCCTACTGCTGATGTTGCTACTATTGTGCCGTATCAAGTGGATAATGACAAAACAAATATTATGGGAGAGAATTAAAATAAACATTCACAAACAATAACACAATATTTAACGAGGTTCAACAATTTTACCTGCGCCTCTGGGAGAAACAATGGAACTTCTTGATTTGATGATGGATAATACAAATGAGGGAATGAAAAAAGGTCTTAAAACAATTAAGAATCTTGCTAAACAAAAAACTCTCTACAAACTCTTTGTGGGTTTGTGTTGCTCTATATTTTTCTCTCAAGCTCTCAAGTGCAAAGGATTAGAAAGGATTAGAAGACCACTCGATGCATTCTCCACTTCACCAATCCATTCAATTGCATCTCCACTTCACTAACCCACTCAATGGATCCTCCACTTCATCAACACACTAAGTTGTGTCTAACATTTAGATAATCAAGCCGATATGTTTAACTGTAACCATATATAGAGACCAAAAACTTCTCACTTCCTAAATTGGAAAAAATTATGATTCTTGTGCTTTTCAGACATCAATAATTGAAGCAATTGTGGGGGCACCAGCAAACCAATATAAAAAAATTTAAAAGAAGACCCTTTGTTGGTCCAACAACTTTTTGTCTATTCTAAAGACTCAAAATTACAAAGACCACATAAATTGACTGCAACTTACAATGCAACTTCTGGGCTACCTCGCAAGAAACACACTGTTCGACTTATGAGTGAACCGTTTCCTCTTGGCCAATTTGTTTCAGTAGCCTTGGATCTCTTGCCTGTTCTCTGAGAATCCAAAAACCATGGCTGTTGGATAGGCATTTCTATCTGCTTTTCTGCAAGTGCTGTTTGACAGGTTGGTTTCTCGTGAGTTCGGGGAGATATTTCAGGGGCAGAAAATGGATGGTTTGCTGGAAAAGTTGAAGATAATTCTATTGATCATAATTATAGTGTTGAATGATGCTGAGCGAAAGCAATTTAATAGCTTAACTGTACAGAAGTGGCTGTACATGGCCAAATTTGCTCTATACGATACAGAGGATGTGCTGGATGAGCTAGATTATACCACTTTCCGCTGCAAGTTGGAAGTTGAATCACAGACAAACGGTAATAAGATACATAATTGGACTCTCATATCTTCGTCTTTCAATCTATTTCGGGGAAAACTAGAGTCCAAGATAAAGAGTATAATCGAGAAGCTAGATTATATAGCCAAGCAGAAAGATGCTATTGGCATGAACAACCATTCTGGAGGAGGATTGTTGGAGTTGAGCATAGTTTACCATCAACTTCATTGTTGGATGAGTCTTCTGTTTTTGGCTGAAATGAAGACAAAGAAACGATAATTGAATTGCTTTTGCAATTTGAAGTTGGCATTGAAGCGTATGGCGTTGTTCCCATTGTTGGCATGGGTAGAATCAGTAAGACTACCCTTGCACAACTCATTTACAATGATGATAGAGTGTAGAAGCATTTTGATTTCAGGGTTTGGATTTGTGTCCGATCAATTCAATGTTATGGCAATAACCAAGACAATACTCAAATCTGTAACATTAGAAACCTCAAACCTGGATGACCTAAATATGCTTCAAGTTATTCTAATGGAAAAGCTGCAGGGGAAAAGGATATTCCTTGTACTTGATGATATTTGGACTAAGCAAAATGATGATTATGATGTCCTGTGGAGACCATTGAATGGAACAGCAGAAGGAAGTAAAATAATAATAACAACACGAAACAAAAACATTGCATCTACCATGGGCACTGCTCCAACTCATCAATTGGAATGTTTATCATTTGAAAATTGCTGGTCAATGTTCACAAGGCAAGCATTTGGAAAGAAGGATGCGGATTCCTATTCAAATTTGAAAGCCATTGGTAGAGAGATTGTGAACAAGTATGAAGGCTTATCATTGGCTGCAAAGAGACTGGGTGTTTTATTGCGTTCTAGGCTTAAAGAAGATGAGTGGAGAGAAATTCTAGACAGAAACATGTGGGAGCTTCCAGATGACGAGAAAGATCTCTTCCTGTCTCTGAGATTGAGCTACTAACATCTTCCACCACATGTAAAGCAATTCTTTGCATATTTCTTAATATTTTCTTAGGGTTACGAATTCGAGAGAGACTCACTCGTTCCGCTTTGGATGGCATAAGGTTTTGTACAACAGCCACAGGGAGATAGAAGAATGGAAGATGTGGGTGCTGAGTATTTAATGACCTAGTGTTGAACTCAATGTTTCAAAACTCCAGCCATGGTAACTAGCATTTCGTGATGCATGGGTTAAGGAAAGAACTGGCTGAATTTGTTTTTAGAGAATTGTGCCTTAGATTGGAAGATAACTTCAAAGATGAAAATCTTGGTAGATTCTCGGAAAATGCTCGCCATTCTTCAGACATTCCTGGTACACGCAAGTTGCCCACAAAATTTGAGATTTTTCATTGTATACAATGCTTACGCACTTTTTTGCCATCAGATCAAACATGCAGCACATGAGTTGGATATTTACCCAATAGCATCGCATGTAATTTCTTGCCTAATCTACCATGTTTACATGTGCTATCTTTCAATGGATATCGTATCACTGAACTGCCAAATTCGATAGGTTCTTTGAAACACCTAAGGTACCTTGACCTTTCTCGCACAGCCATTAAAGTGTTGCCCAAATCAACAAGTGATCTCTACAATTTAGAAACATTGATCGTATTGCAGTGCCACTCTCTGACCAACTTACCTGCAAACATTGGGAACCTATTGAATCTACAACAGCTCTGGATTAGTGGAAGTAGGATACAAGAAATGCCTCCACAGATGTGTGGATTGGATAATCTCCAGACGTTATCTAACTATGTGGTGGTTGAAAACAGCGAGGCGGGAATCACAAGCTTGAGGGGCATTGTGAATGTAAAAAGGGAGCACTTAATATTTCAGGGCTAAAGAATGTTAGTAGGAGATGAGACGCTATGAAGGCTAATTTGAAGGATAAACAGGCACTTGAAGATTTGGTGTTGCAATGGGGTAACAATTTTAGCTATTCTAGCAATGGACTTGAAAAAGAAAGCACATGAGGATTTACAACAATACAAACATCTATTTGATCCCGACACTAGAAGCTACATTGGTAAATTATTTCCATGTTTGAGCGAAGCTGTGGAAAAGCATGAACACCATCAATTGAATCTCGAAATAAGTAGTACTTCCAATGATTCAAGATATGAAAGGCTTGAGATGGATGTACTCGAGATGCTCCAGCCCCACAAAAATATAAAGCGTCTAATGATAAGAGATTACAGAGGTACAAAGTTCCCAGGTTGGATTGGATATCCTTCCTTCTCCAACATGGCACTCCTAAAGCTAAGTTATTGCAAGAAGTGAAAGAGTTTACCACCTCTCAGGCAACTATATTTCCTTAAAGACCTCACCATTGAAGGGGTGGAAGAAATTATAATTGTGGGTCCTGAGTTTTATGGGGATGGGTACATTTCCATCCTACCTTTTCCGTCACTGGAAACTTTGAAGTTCGATAACAAGCCTGCATGGGAGGATTGGTTTTCTTCTGGCGCTGAATATAGAGAAGATTTTGGTAAACTCCAAAAGATCGAAATTACAAATTGTCCTAATCTTAAAAAACTATGGCATCATTTTTCTGCTTTGAGAAAAATGTGTATTATAAGGTGTGAATATTTAGAAGCTCTTCAAATGTATCCACTGCTTGTTGATGGTACGGAAGCGGGTGGTGAAAAAATCATTTGCCTCTATGAACTTTCTATAAAGGTATGCTCGAAGCTGAAGGAATTTCCCCAAGTCATTCCTTCATTGAGAACGCTCGTGATAGATGGTTGCCAAAAATTGGAAGCACTCCCTTGATAGACCACTTATGGAGTATATATATGTGAGGCATAAGAAGAGAAGTATAGAGGAGAAGTGACTTAGCTTTAGTTGGGTAGGTTGGTTAAGATTGGTTGAGAAGGTTTTATTCCCTCTTGGCTAGTTGTTTGTGTTTGTTAAGGAGTTGGTTTGTTAGAAGAATTAGTTAGAGTAATTATCCTAAATAAATAGCAAGTGAGGGGGTGTGGGGAGTTTACTGAAAATCTAGAGAGTGAATTGGGAGAGTCCAAGCTCTCGAAATCCTGGTAAATCATTTCTTTTATTCTACTTGTATTTTCATTCCTCATTTGATAAATAAAAGTTCAATTCCTTTCAATTTTGCTATTACTTTCATTTTTCCTATTTTTGTTTGTTGAGAATGATCAAATTGGTGAGGAAGATCTATCAAATTAGAATCAGAGCAGTGACAGTACTGGAAAAACATGGCTCAAAATAAGGATGAAATATTAGAGAAGAAGATGGATCTTGTCCAAGAGGAATGGCAGAAAGAAATCGATTCATTTCAGACTGATATACAAAAAATTTCAGAGATTGAAATGAGGTTTGGTCACTTGAAGAAAATAATAGCTCATATGATGGGGAAGATAGCTCATATGGCTTGGAGCTGCCCATCTTCAATGGGATTGATCACGATGGGTGGGTTTTTAGAGCCGAACATTATTTTGCAATAAATTAGATGAACGATGGCGAGAGGTTAGAGGCAATAGCTTTGAGCATGGAAGGGAAAGCCCTAGCGTGGTACCAAAATGTGGAAGAAAAGCTAAGGTTTCATATCTAGAAGGAGTTCAAGGTGGCCTTTTTTAACTAATTTCGATTGAGCATGGAAGGGTCACTTTGTGAGACGTTTATGGCCATACGTTAAGAATCCACCATCGAGGATTACCAATAACGCTTTGAGATCTTGGCGTCGCAATTGAAAGGACTATCGGATGAAGTGCTAGAGAGTACCTACCTCAACGGACTCAAGCCATCGATAAGGGCTGAGGTCTAATTGCTTAAACCTAGCAATCTAATAGAGATGAGGGAAGCGTCTTAATTGATTAAAGATAAGAATAGGGTGTTACAGGCCACGTGGGTCGGGTTTGGGTTCAACAAGTCATGAAGTAGGCATTTGGGTTCGGGTTCGGGTTCGACTTATATGAACCCTGAGTTCTCAACGAGCTTCGTGACGACGGCGACACGAACTTCGAATACTTTCGTACCACCATCGATGGCGGCCACAGTGTACGACAGACCAGAGCAGAAGAAGACGCGATCGAAAAAGATAACAGGGACACGTAAATCGTCGGGCTACTGGCAGTACACCGACGCTGAATACCAGAGCCGTCGCGAGAAGGGATTGTGCTAGCGATGTGAGGAGAAATACTCTCCTGACTATGTGTGTAAGAATCAACAATTTCAGGTCCTGATCGTTAACAATACTTGCTCGATCGAAGAAATAGGATAGGAAGAAATGGTAGAGGAAGGGCCTGATCTGGTGGAAAGAGTTGTTGAACTGTCGATGAACTCAATAATGGGTTTCATCGATTCACATACCATGAAGTTCCGTAGGGAAATTGGGCAACAAATGGTGATGGTGTTGGTGGATTGCGGGGCATTGCATAATTTTATCTCTAAAGATGTAGTGCAGCGACTGAACTTACTAGTAACATCGACCACGACCTACAAGGTAATAATTGGAACGGGAAGAACGCTGAGCACTGATGGGATTTGCAAGTGAGTGATGTTGTCTCTTCTCGAAGTAAAGGTGGTGGAAGATTTGTTACCATTGGAATTAGGGAAAGAGGATGTGATTTTGGGGATGCAATGGTTGTCAAAATTGAAAGTTAAACAAGTGAATTGGAAGGTCTTGATCATGAAATTTATCTTGGGACGAACCACGATAACATTAAAAAGAGAATTGGGACTATGCAAAATGCAAATTTCACTAAAAAACAATGATACGTGTCGTACAACATGAAGGGCATGGGTATTTAGTAGAACTTGGGTCACTAGGAGTACGGAATAAGGATGAAGAAGTAGCTACGAAGGTCCTCAAGCTTTTGGAGAACGAGGCCTTACTTTTATCAGGCTAGTACATCGGGATTTGGTTGTAACAGACGTAGGTTTCAAGGAAACTCAGCTGTTCGTACCCAGCCGTGGCGTCGATCACGATGTCAATTCGTGGAAGGAGGAAGAAATCCTTCGGGCAACCCTTGTTGAGGTATTTGAAATCTATGCAAAGGCGTCATTTTTTACCGACCTTAGGAGTGAGGACCATGTTGGCCAGCTAGTTCGGGAATTTGACTTCTTCCACGACTTCAGACTTGATAAGCTCATTCTTTGATGATATTTTGTCGGTCTGGGTGGAATTTTCTCATCTTTTGATGAACATGAGGATGATGCACATTGGCATGGAGCCGGCGTATAGCAATACTGGGATTAATATTAGGGAGCTCGTTATGGGACCAAGTAAAAACGTCGTAATTCCTTCGCAATAGCTCGGCGAGCTCGGCACGTTGTTCCGGGCTGAGCCTGGCTCTTATTCTTACAGTTCGTCCTCGAATGCTCGGGTGGATGGGCACTTCAAGAAGATTTTCGTGGGGCCGAGAACTGCACTCTTCATCTCGAGGATCATCAATTGGGATAAGTTTGGCTTTCCCGTCAAGGGCCATGAGCTTGATAAATGATGAGCGAAGCTCCTTGGGCTCAAGCCCATGCAGTAATTGCTATTTCTTTTCCATTACACTCCTTGCACAGGCTCGGGTTGTCTCTTGATCTCCCTGTACCTCTCCCACCTTGAAACTAGTGGAGAACTTCATCATCTAGTGATAGGGGGAATAGACGACCTTTAAGGTGGCTATTGTCGGTCACCCCATGATTGCATTATAGGGCGAGAGTCTGTCCACGATAAGAAACTTCAATAATACCGTGGCTGTTCTGGGTCTAGATCCTATGGTGACGGGTAGGGAAACCCATCCGATCGAGCTCACAACATCTCTCCCAAACCTGATGATGAAGCCTTCACGAGCTGCACAACGCTGGAATCCACATTCATTTTGTTGAAGGCCTATTTGAAAATTATGTCGGCAGAACTGTCTCCGTCGACTAGGATTCTTTTTATCTTGAAGTGATTGATTAGGGCTGATATAACTAGGGCATCGTCGTGGGGGGTATGCAACCGTGCCTACCTCGAGCACGTCTTGCTCTGCCTTTCTCTTAGCCTTGTACTTATACCTTTTTCGGGAGGAAGACATTTCATCCCCCGTATCCCAGTCCACCGTGAATAACATTGATTTCGCTGTCCACCCTCTGGTCATTGTCATCCCTGAGGTCGTTGTCCCAAGGTAGAGGTTGGCTGTTGTTTCTCTTCCACTGCTGACCTTTGTGCTCGTTTTGGTGGTCACCACCCCCAAATTGGGGTTATCTGTTCGTTCTTCTCACATAGTTTTCAAGAAATCTCATTTTTATCAGAGCCTCTATCTTTTCCATTAGCTGGTATCACTTCTCGATGGTATGGCCGCAGTCTTAGTGAAACTCACAATACTTGTTAACCGACCTGCCCATAAGCTTCCCTCTCAGCAGAGGGGCAGGCAAAAAGATTCCCTTGTCAGAGTTTTTAGTAAAAATCATGGCGATCAAAGCCATCATGGGGTGAACCCGTGTTGTCGAGGCCCTGGGGGAGGTCTTCTATTCCCGGACAAAGGTCCTAACTTCCCTTTAACTTGGAGCCTTCTCGAGCCTTGAGATCAGCTCGGGCCTTCTTTAGCTCGACCCTTCTTCTTCTGGATTCCCTCTCTTTCTCTTTTTACCATGTCAAACAGATCGACCTCATAGAAGCTGGTACCATAGTCCAAGGCATCGCGGAGGCTTAGAGCTGGTCGTGAACATAGGTCGTAAGATAACCTCCTATACCTTAGCCCATCGATGAAGGCATTTAGGGCAACGACGTCCGAGAGCCCTTCACAGGTGAAAGACTTTTTCCAAAACTTGTTTACGTAATCACCCAAATTCTTATTGACCTCCTGCCTAAGGGAAATGATATGGGTCAGGGTCTTCAACCTACGCCGGGATTGGTTGAATTGTGTGAGGAAGAGCTGTTCGAGCTAGATAAAAGTTGATATCGAGGCTGGGGCCAGATCGTTGAACCGCGTTCAGGTCGAGCCGATTAAATCGAGGGGAAAAAACTTGCACCTAACCGTCGTAGAGGTCGTATCCATGTCCATAAAGGATACAAAAATAGAGAGATGGTCCACATGGTCGGTAGTCCTATTGTACTGGGGTATTAGGGGATTAGGGAATCTGTATGGCACAAGCTCTCCCACAATTTCATCAACAAAATGAGATCTTACCCCAGCATTTAGCCCGACGGCTTCTCTAGCACCCTGGATCTGGTTAAGTGCGATCTCCATCTCGACCATACATCGCTCTACAGTCGTATCCCCTCTGGTCACTGCCCAAGCCTCATGTCCCCGAGCCAGTTGTAGAGAATTAGAATATGGGATAAATAGGCAATTTGAAAAGAACTGATTTTCAACCTCTTTCAAATATGAAACTATCTGATTCAGAAAGGAAGAACTTGCATCAAAATCTCAATTTCAATTGAAAGCCCTCTCGAGTCCGGCGGGACTGATGTTTAGACCGATCCACAAGACTAGGTGCCCTAGTTGGAGGTGACTCTGGTCTGTCTTTGGATCAACATTCGCGAGATGGCTGTGACAAGGTCCTTGAGATAGTAGGGGGCTAGATCCCTCTCCCTGACTGCCCGATTCAAAGGCCAAGGTCAGGCCTAAGACACGTGGCCATGAGAGTGAATTACTCGATCCTCGAACTCTTGAGGTCGGTCCCTACCCCCTGCGGTCTGGATATCCAATCCCCCTTGCACAGGGACTAGAGACAGGTAGGAAATGAGGACTTGGAAATAATTTTGGAACTCACCCTGCTGGCGCTCTAAGTTATCGATCCTGGAGAAGTCAACGGCCCCAGATGCCTGACCTACGAAGACGCATGAGACTAGAACTGATGAACCAGCCTGTCCTATAGGAGGGACATTATCTTCTTCGACGGGAACGTGGGCTGTTATCCTGGTATCTGGTCTTGGAGTTCTGGACATGTCTTGGGTGGGGTTGCTATTCACCGCGACATTTTGATTTCTTGGTCATATAGTATGACCAGACCTTGTGATCATCAAGTCTTAGTTGCACTGGGAGTTGATGATCCAAGGAAGCTTTTTGTAGGCTTCCTACAAATGGCGCCAAACTGTTGGTGTCAGATAATGGCTCCGCCAGCTGTACGGTCTGGTCAGCTCATACGTAGAGAGTTGATGGTAATTTGGAGAGCGTCTTCGACGGAGTTGGATGCCTCAAACCTTCTAAGCCTTGATCTTGCACTCGTCCAAGTTGGGGAGGTGTTGTCCGGCCTAGCCTTCAGGTCGATACCTGTATACAGGACCTGCCTGGGTGTTCCTGGCGTGTTCCCTCTAGCGTGAGAGTAAGAGCTCAGGAGAAAGATAATGAGGTCACTTGGATAAAATAAAGTTTTTACCTCCTATTTGCAACCTTGTGAAAGGCTTGTCAATGTCTTATAGACGAGAACGTCATTAGCATCCCAAAAATTAGGGCCTTAAGCTCAATTATCTGCCCTAATTCGGTGTGTGGAGGATTAGAGCTATGGGCCTGGACCTTTGACAATTGGTAGAGAAGCCCATGGGCCAGGCCATTAAGTTTAGTGGGCCGACTCGGGCACCGGGGTGGAGGTTGGGATGGTCACGCCTACCTGGCCCTCGTCGGTGATATCCTTTGTTAATGTTGGAGATTTCTTCTTGGTAATCGTTTGTCCTTTATAATTACTGACCTAGGGAGATGCCGAGCTATTATCAGCTGGGCTCATTAGATCGTTTTGTGATGTGAAGCTTTTAATCTATGTGGCAGGCACGTGGTGGCAGGTGATGAGAGCTGCGATTGGGGAAATATGCTTTAAAGAACTCAATGTCATTGTCGGAGAGCGATGGCCTTGGACGACCTACACAACAACGTTTTTCTCCTTTGTTGATTTCCTATTCATAGCGTAGAAACCCTAATATTACTTCGTTGTTGAATAGGAGACGCTTCCGATACCCAAGATGAGAAATGAGAGCAGAGAAAGTGAAGAATAGTTTTTTTTTTTTTCCCCAGAAAAGTGATAGTCTGAAACTAGGGTTTTCAGAGAAACAAAGATTCTCTGATATTGCACCCGCATGAAATTTAATTTGGTGGGTAGCCATGAAATTTTCCATAAAAGAAAAAAGAGAAAAAAAAACATCAACTTTTCAATAAAAGTGGCCAGTAAATTAAATTGAATTAAACACTTTTATGGAAAATTTGAATTAAATTAAACAGTTTTATGAAAAATTTGAATTAAATTAAATCTAATTAAACACTTTTAAGTTGCGTTTGGGTAAGGGATTTGACAAATTTAAGAGATTTGCGAAATGAAGGGATTTCAAAATTGAAATCTCTTCATTTCACAAATCTCTTATTTGGATAATTGTTTGAGTTAAAGTATTTGAATGTATAATTTCAACAACAAATATGAGAACAAAACATAATTTATGGGAACAAAACATAATTTACAATTCCAAATTTCAACAACAAATTTATGGGAACCAAATAGAATTTGAAATTCCAAATTTCTGATCCCACTTTTGGGAACAAAAAAAAAAAAAATAGCAACGGCTTGAACGTCGGCGACGAACTGATTTCTCGCAGTCACTAAACTGATTTCTTACCATTGCCGTCGCCACCAATTTCTCACCATCGCCAAACAACCATGAGCCTGTGATTTCTCACAATCAAACAACCCTTTCTCGCCACTACTCCAACGGATCAGTTTTGCTCTCATTTGAGCTTGCGTCTTTGTATGCCAATTTAGGGTTTTCGATTTCTTCTCCCAAGGTTGTGAATGAAGGTTTTGTTGCTTGAAACCTGACAAAAAATTAGAATTTCAGCTCCTAATTAGGGTTTTTTGCTTGAAGTCACGACGAAAAAGATGACGGAGATCGTTGAGGAAGAAGATGGCAGAAACGAAGATCGTTGAGAAAGAAGAAGACAACGAAGATCGTTGAGGAAGAAGAAGACGACAAAGACGAAGATCATTGAGGAAGAAGATGACGACGGAGATCGTTGAGGAAGAAGAAGACAACGGATCAAAGATTGTTGATGAAGAAGGACTGATTCCACCACTCTGGAAGAAGAAGATCGTTGAAGAGAAGAAGAGACGATTTGGCAAATTCAGCCTCTCCCATAATCATTTCAAAATCATTTCTTTCACTCAAACAAGAATTTGACAAATCCCTCTTTCTTAAAATGCAAACAAATTCAAATAAGAGATTTGCCAAAAGAGAATTTCAAAATCCTCTAACCAAATGAATTCTCTCCTAGAAATCCTCTTTTCAAACACAACCTTATGGAAAATTTGAATTAAACGTGTTTATGGAAATTTTGAATTAAATTAAACACTTTTATGGGAAATCTGAATTAAATTAAATTGAATTAAATTAAATCAAATTAAATTAAACACTTTTATTGAAATTTTGAATTAAATTAAATTGAATTAAACACTTTAATGGAAAATTTGAATTGAAGTAAATCAAATTAAACATTTTTATGAAAAAATTGATGCGTTTTTTGATTTTTTTTTTCCCTCGGGATTTGAGACTTTGTACCCCTAAAATTTGACACTTATGGAAAATTTGATACTTTTTTTTTTTTCTTTTCTTTTTTGGAAAATTGAACACTTTACAGAAAATTTCGTGGGTACCCATCAAATTAAATTAAATTAAATTGAATTAAATTAAATTAAATCAAATTAATTTCATGGGTTTTTTATTTTTTCTTTAACATTTTGACACATTGTACCCTTGAAATTTGACACTTTTTCCTGGGGATTTGACACTTTTATGGAAATTTTGATGGGTTTTCTTTTGGGGGGATTTGACACTTTGTACCCCTGAAATTTTCGATAGAAGTGTAATGTGTTAAAAAACAAAAGTAAATGTAAAAAAATAGGGGGTAGTGAATGTGAAAGCAATTAATTTAAGTCATAATGTCAAAATGGTCCTTTTAATCTTTCAGTGAAAAGTCACTAAAGAAAGTTAAACGTATTTTTTGTGAAAAATGTAAGGTGTATCTTCTATTTGAACAAAGCTTAGGAGTGAGAAATAAATTTCTTCCTTATTTGGATTCATATGAACAAAGGGTGTGCACGGGTCGAGTGGGGGAAAAAAATGGTCCACCCAACCTGATAATGTTCGGGTGAAGAAGCTTGGTCCCTATTTAGACCAAATTTGGGCTTCAAAACCGGTCATATGCGGGTCTATCGGATTACGGTCAGATAGGATCATTCAGTTAATGTTTGGGTAGTCTTTCAAGTGATCTTCGAGTGGTTGGGTCTTTCGGTTAATGTTCAGGTGGACGGGTGGTCTTTCAGATTCTAGACTGATCACATCTAAAACCATTTAATTCTTACACAAATCATCAATATCTCATTCGAACAAAACATCCCAAAAATAAATAAATAAATAAATAATCTTAAAAAAAAAAAATTCCAAAAATACCAAATTACCAAACAAAAACAATGAGTCTTCCAATTTTCCCCAATTTGTCTTTCAATATCCCCCATTCAAATTGTAGATAGAACTTCAAGAAATTACCTAAAAAAATAAATTAGAATTAAAATAATATAAAAATAAGAGAAAACAATCAAAATAAATAATTAATTAAATAACTTGATTTGAAGTTGAGCCTTGCGAAGGACTTGACATTAAATCCAAATCTAAATCCCCTTAAAAAATCGAAGAATAAATCAATCTAATATTACTTTTATGAAATATCTAGTTAAAAAACAATATAATTTAAATTACTTAAATCTTCCTACATCTCCTCAACATTATTCATCTCTTTTTGAAGTGAAAACACAGATACTTGAAGCCAATTTTCCAAAAAAAACAAGGGATTCTACTATCATTGGAGATAAAGAACTACAAAACGGATTAAGCACACGTCCCTTAGTACTAAATGTTGATTTTGATGCAACTGTAAAAATCAGTACAGCCAACACATCCCTAGCTAATTGGGACAACACTCGGAACCTACTACTGCTACTCTTCTACCAACTTAAGATATCAAACTTCTCATCACTTACACCTTCGGGATTTTCAACCAAGTATTTCTCTACCACATTTTTACCCCCCAATGATTGTCCCCCCTCTAAAAAAAATTGAAATCGGGGGGCAATTAATTTATGGGGATCATCCATATCCATATTAGCCGACTTTTTTGAAATCCTACTAAGGCCACTAGTACTACCACCAGAAATATTCTGAACATCTGGTTCACACGTAGCAGGACAATCATACAAACAATTCAAAACATCTTTTACTTTCCCAATCAACGCATTTGCATACACTTCATAATCGATATCAAATAAACAAAACTGAAGATAAGATATTTTTTGTCCTTAAGATCCAAAACTACAGCAACATATAAAATAAAATTTGTCTTATCTCCACTCCCTTAATATTTGTCAAATTTTGCTTTCATACTAAATGTCATTTCAATAGCAAAATATCTTTACTTTGAATTAACTCATTTATTTTTCCATGAATAATAACTATTTCATCGAAAAACATATTTGAAGTGACATACAAGGTCCCCGAAAATCGATTTGAAGCTAAATAAAATAGCCTAAAAAAAATCACAATATAACGATAATTTTTCTAGTCTAGACTATTTGGAGGGATTTTACCACTCTCACCAATATCTTTATTAAAAAAAAATGATCACGATATTTTTCATCCTCATACTCCAATCTAACAAAAGCTTTTTCAAATTTCTCTACACTTTCTAGCATCTTGGAACATAAGAGACTCTTAGATTCAATTTTAAGTAGTTCCACACACTTTTTAAAAGCCTGAAATCTATTTGGAGATGAATTCACATATCTAACGACTTCTCGAACCTTAATTATTGATTCATGAAGTTATTTCAACCCATCACTGTAGACACGGCATTTTGACCGCTCCGCAAAAAAATATACTTTATTTTATAGTTATTTTTTATTTTATTTTTCTATTTATTTTATTTTGATTGTACCATATTTGTGCGGTTTAATACTGCTAAATTAAGTTTTATTAATCTCTTAAGTAAATTAAATATTAGTAATTAATTAATTTATTTTTTTGGTTTTGTAGATTTTTCGAAGTGGAATAAAAACGCGTTAATTCGGAACAAAATGGACAAGAAAAGACGAGAACGAGAGAGGCCTGGACCGAACGCGGGGGGGGAGGGGGGGGACTGCAAAGGGGTCGCCGGTGCGACCAGCTGGCCGCACCAGCGACCAGCCGGCCGCACCAGCGACCAGCCACTGGTCGCTGGTGCGACCAGTGAACTGGCCGCACCAGCGACCAGCTTTAAAGCTGGCCGCACATGCGGCCAGCAGGGGGGGTGTCCCCCCTGCTTTTGGGTGCACCAAATTCGGTGCACCCAAAAGCTGGTGGGTGCACCGAATTTCGGTGCACCCACCTCTTTTTTTATTATTTTTTTTTACTTTTGTTTGTTGTTTATCGTAAGAGTCTTCAGGGATTTCCTTCCTATAAATATAGGAAGGATCACAAGAGGGAAGGGAGAAAATTTTAGGGGGGAAAGAAATTTTTGAGAGAAATTTTTGTAAGGGAGAGGAGAAATCTAGAGAAAAATTTTGAAGAAAATAATATTATTTTTATTTTATTGTAATTTTGAAGAAGAAAAATCTCCAAGAAGGTGGTAAATTTTCATCTGTTATAAATCTTACTCTTATTTTTTTTAAGTTGTTATTATACTAATTTTTTTTTTGTAAATTAGATTTTTTTTTCTTCTTCCTTTATTATTTATTTATTTATTTATTTATTACTTTTTTATTTTATTTTATTTATTTATTTATTTTTTTTATTTATTTATTTTTTTTTTAAGTAAACAATACGAGGTGGAAAATTCCCAACCTTCAATTTGAATGGCTAAATTTAGAAGGAAATTACTCTCCTCGATGCGTGTGTACGGGTGTTTTATTTAATTTGTATTAAATATAATGTGCTAACAATACGAGGTGGAAAATTCCCAACCTTCAATTTGAATGGCTAAATTTAGAAGGGAATTACTCTCCTCGATGCGTGTGTACGGGTGTTTTATTTAATTTGTATTAAATATAATGTGCTAACAATACGAGGTGGAAAATTCCCAACCTTCAATTTGAATGGCTAAGATTTAGAAGGGAATTACTCTCCTCGATGCGTGTGTGCGGGTGTTTTATTTAATTTGTATTAAATATAATGTGCTAACAATACGAGGTGGAAAATTCCCAACCTTCAATTTGAATGGCTAAAATTTAGAAGGGAATTACTCTCCTCGATGCGTGTGTGCGGGTGTTTTATTTAATTTGTATTAAATATAATGTGCTAACAATACGAGGTGGAAAATTCCCAACCTTCAATCAGAACGGTCTAGGTTTAGAAGGGGGATCACTTCCCTCAAATGTGTGTGTACGTGTATATAAGGAGGATTTAAAAATAAAATAAAAACATTCGGATTTAAATTTTAATTGGACTTAATCGGATAAGGTACCGTCTTTGGACGGGCGTCTTGGGGTGCTTGACACCTTCCCCGAGCGTAACTGACCCCCGAACTCTTTAAACGAATCTCTGGTTAGACCATATTATTTTTGGAGTCAAATTTTACTTAAGTCATTTTTAAATTATTTTCAAAAAAGAAAAATATGGTGACCTAGCACATCATTTAAACCCAATGCTAGGTGGCGACTCCTTTTTCTAAAACAGGCTTAAGTACATTTTAATGAGAAAATCGACGTTTTTAAAAACCCTTCTCGTTTTACCAGCGCCAAGCATATATAAACATATATCTATATATATATTTGTTTTTGGTTTTCTCTAGAAAATTGGGGCGCGTTCAGCTGGCGACTCCGCCGGGGACGGCTGAGGGTTGAGCCCAATATGTCTGAATAAGTCCAATTAATCTAAAGTCCGAATGTTAAATTTTATTTTATTTTTTCCCTCAATTCAGTAAATAAGTTGTGATTTTTTTTATTTTTTTTTATTTTTTATATATCATTTATTTTATTTTATATATATATATATATATTTTTTCCCTCTCAGGCCCTTATATTGTTGTAAATCCTCTGATAAAAACAAAACTGTCTTGTATCCATATTATCCCCTCAGGATTCTATGATACAAGACGAGAAATGATTTTTTGTACTTGATGGATTTATGACGTCTGGGGAAGTCCTAAAAAAAAAAAAAAAAAAAAAAAAAAAAAAAAACCAAACAAGTTCAAAGTTTTCAATATCGGTAGGGAACGACAAAAAATAAAAAAATAAAATAATAATAATAATTTTTTTTTTTTATTATTAGTCGTTGCCGAAATTGAAATCTTCGAATTAGAAAGGGCTTTAAGGCCACCTAAGACCCACGTGAACTAAAAAAATGATTTTTTTTGTAGGTGAAAAAGAAAAGGACAAGACAAAGAAAATTGGTCCCCGAAAAGCAAATCCAGTTCCCCCCTTTCGAAGTCCGATCTTTACACGCAGTCGAGCACAGACTCATTCCAGGATGACATCAGAAAGCAATCCCGAATCTCCCCGAACGACCCAGATAGCTCAGATGCAGGAAACTATTGACAGGTTGATGGAAAGGATCAATGAACTTAGCCGACCTCAGGAGGTGCCTATTCCTCCGTCCAACGGGACTCCTGTGACTGAATCCCCAAATGGAAACCCTGCAAGTATTGGGATGGAGAACTCAGGGCCGAATCCGAACCACGTCGGCCCGAACTTTGCAGTACCGGTCTACTATGGACCTCAGCTGGGCCCTCATCCTTTCGCCTATGGAGCTCCGACATATCCCATCCAGGGGCATGTCTATCAGGCCTCGCCAGAGGGCTCGGCCCCCGCCGCCCCGCAGATCCTCATTCACCCGGAGAGGGTCGTTGCTCCACCAAACATTTCAAATGATAGCCAACCGGCCCCGGCCATTGAAACTGAAAACAAAGAAGAGAACGGCCCTCCACCGGCTTGGCTTCTGAAAATGGAGAAATTAGAAAAAACTATGGAAGAATGGCAAAAAGAGAAGCCGTCCAGGAAAGCGACGTACAAGGAGTTGTCAGCACCACCCGGGATTGTGTACCCGGAAAATTTCGTGGTTCCAGAATTCACAAAATATGATGGCACTGGCCCTCCAGAATGGCATGTTAGCATTTACAAAGAGGAGTTAGGAATTCATGCTCGGAACGAAGACCTTTGCCTAAAGATGTTTCGGAGATCGTTGAAAGGGTCGGCTCTCAACTGGTACATGACCCTGGAGCTATCACAGATTAAAACATTTGAAGATCTGGTAGAGGCCTTTTGTGAGCAATATGTGTACAATAGGGATGCCGCGCCAGACCGCAATACCCTCTACCAGATACTGAAAAATAAAGACGAAAGTTTCCGGAGGTATACTGCTCGTTGGAGGGAAGAGGCTGCCAAAGTTGTCCCTAAGTTGAGCGAGGAGGCTCAGTTAGAGATATTCAAGTCAATTCAGTCACCGCCGTTCTATCGAGATCTCTCGAGCATAGCAGTGGTTTCTTTCGGCGATGCGATCAAACAGGCCGAGGTGACGGAAGAAGGAATAAGGAGCGGAAAAATTGAAGGGGCCCAATCCAATCTGACGAAAAGGTCAGCCCCGCCAAAGATGAAAGAAAATGAAGTAGCTGTTGTCGTTTCCCCTCGGCAAACCCATTACCAGAACTACCCCCAAACTTCTTGTCCCCAGAACAACCCGAACCAGAACAACCAATATCACAACTACCCTCCTCAAAATCGCCAAAACCAAAATTATCCTCAAAACCAACCCTATTCCCAAAGCTGCCCGCGCTATTACCAAAATGTACCTCCCCCTTATCAAAATCACATTCCCCAATATTACCCTCAAGCCTACCCAACACCCTCTTACCATACCTATCAACCGCGCCCGAACACCCCACCTCAAATTCCTAACTGCACTCCAAGGTCAGGAACCCAATACCACCAAGACCTTCTACCTCATGCTACTGGGGAAAATTTCCAGAACGACAACAGAGAGCTACAAGACCTTCCGGTCTCGATCACCGAGTTGTACCGGAATTGTTTAAAGCAGGGGATGCTGACGCCCCTTCCATTCTACGAAGTTAAACCAGGGAGTAAAGCAGCTTCTTCAAATGCTTTCTGTGAATACCACTCAGGAACCAGAGGACATGCGACTGAACAATGCTTTCAGCTGAAAAACAAAATTCAGGAGTTTATACGGACAGGAGCCATCACGTTTCCTAAAAAACCTGAGGCCGGTACGCCAAACTGTCAGCAGAATCCGTTGCCTGAGTATGCACCTTCAAGGGGTGGTGAAGTCAATCTTTACCAAAATATTGGTGGAGATGGGAGCGAGTCATGTGCCTAAGGCTCAATTTGAAAAAATCTAAAGACTGCAAAACTGTTTTTTTGTTTGCTTTAAATTTGCGAGGTGTTTTGATAAAATTGAAAAATCTTTGCGTACTCACCTTTCCATCCCGTTGGTCTTTTGGATGGAAAAGGATTTGCTCTGTAATGACTTTTAAAATTTCAATAATGCAATACTGTTTATTCAAAACTGTGGTCTAATGTTTGAATCTTACTATTTCAGGTGCCCAAAATTGCCTGCATATGTTGTACGTGATGTGACTGAGTGAGGATGTGAATGTGTGATTTCAATACAAAATTAGACCACGATTCAATGGGACTATAATCAAAGGAAGATTATGTTTATCCAAACGATGGTGAAATCTGAAAAGGCCCGTAACCAAATTCGTCAGCGATTC
The DNA here is from genome assembly GCA_016647705.1 of Eucommia ulmoides. Lineage (NCBI taxonomy): Eukaryota > Viridiplantae > Streptophyta > Magnoliopsida > Garryales > Eucommiaceae > Eucommia > Eucommia ulmoides. The sequence goes on from CM028337.1 coordinate 24,574,531, forward strand.
CAGAAGTACCGGGGGGTTCAAAAGTCAAAGATTGGTATCCATTGTCCTTATGATGCTTTGATATATTGTTGCAAGCTAATCAAACTATCTTTGGTGGTACTTTAGTGATTGATGAAACTGGGTGTAAATATCCCGATTTGCCTATTGTCTGAGTTACTCAATGGTAAAAAGGGAATACAATCATCTCACGCCAATGATCCCAATGAAGAAACTTTCAAATGTTGCAAGAAGGTCTCAATTTCCAAAGAAAATCAAGTTCATTGATAAGCTCGGCTGTCCCTAAATCATTGTAAGTTCGATATAAAAAAAAAAGAGAAAAAAAAGAAAAGAAAAAAAAAAGGGGAAAAAAGAAGAAAATAATAAGAAAAAAAGAAAAAAGAAAAAAAAGAGAAAAAAAATAAAAGAAAGGAAAAAACGAAAAGTGGGATAACCGAACAAGAAGTATTGGTATAAATGTGGAAGAGATTTGAAGAGGAAAGAAAGATGATAGATAGATTTGTTCATATTTTCCGCCTCGGTCCAAATTAGCGGCAAATGATATTTTTTGGAATCAGAACTTAATGGATTTGAATGGAATTAGAATTTGAGAAAAGAAACATTGGTCGTGGTCTGAAAATGTATTAGAATCATATTCCTCTACATTCTTGACTCAAGATCTCACAGAAAATCATATCGGGTATTGAAGGTACCCATTTTAGTAATTTTCGACATTTACCCATTTTTGGACTAAATCAGTTTTGCAGGACTTGAGAAAACACAGAGCATGCAGGAGTATTAGAACTCCAAGCATTGAAGCACCTACTAATTTGAAAAGACAAGAATCCAGTCGAGCAAGCCAAGGAGACCTCGATGAGGTATGTTGGGCCTTCCCTTGAGTCGAAGGGAACTAAAAAAAAAAATGTCGCATCACCCTGAAGCATGTCGAACTCTCAGTTGAAAAGCGAGACTTCTAAATTCAAAAATGGAAAAATCTCCCGATACTGTCCCGTGACCCGAGAAAGTCAAGCGCCATCAAATGAGAGATTGCGACGGAAAAGGGGGGGACGGAATTGCTAGTCGTCAAGAGTGACAAGTTTTTCAAACTAAATTTTCGTGTTGCATGTGTTTTTTGTCCAATTACAGGGTTTTCAAAGGGCAGGGAAGCATGGATTTCTCTCTCACAAAGACTTCTTACCTTCCGGTTCAAATTAGAAACTTTTATTACTAAAAGTTCCAAAGCTCTAAATGAGCATCCAGGTATGCGTTTTGCCCTGAAAAGGGCGAAAAGTGAACTACGCCAAACTTAATCCTCGGCATAATACTAAGGTACGTAGGCAATCTATAAATGTTCGGTCATCTGAGAGTTCGGCTGGGGCACATTTATATCTTTGCTCTCTCATTCTGGCTCAGTCACAAGTGGGGGCATATTTTATACTCTTGAACTTTCTTTAAGCCCCTGGCCAAGAGGGCTGGGGCATGAATAATTTTTATAACTCTAAACAATCCTCTAAACGTACACTTGTTCGTCATGAGTATCGTCATGAGTCATTTTTTTTCTCTAAACAATCCTCTAAACAGACACGTGGTCGTCATGAGTATCGTCAGGAGTCATTTTTATTACTCTAAACGATCCTCTAAACAGACACGTGTTCGTCATGAGTATCGTTATGAGTCATTTTTTATTACTCTAAACGATCCTCTAAACAGACACGTGTTCGTCATGAGTATCGTTATGAGTCATTTTTTATTACTCTAAACAGACACTTGTTCGTCATGAGTATCGTCATGAGTCATCATTTTATTACTCTAAACGATCCTCTAAACAGACACTTGTTCGTCATGAGTATCGTCATGAGTCCTTTTTTTATTACTCTAGACAATCTTCTAAACAGACACATGTTCGTTATGAGTACCGTCATGAATTATTTTATTACTCTAAACGATCCTCTAAACGGACACATGTTTGTCATGAGTACTGTCATGAATTATTTTATTACTCTAAACGATTATCTTAACAGACGCTTGTTTATCATGAATATCGTCATGAGTCTTTTTTTATTACTCTAAACAATCCTCTAAACGGACATTTGTTTATCATGAACATCGTCATGAGTATTCTTTTATTACTCTAAACTTACACGTATTCGTCATGAATCATTTTATTTTATTTGTTCTATTATTGAAAAATACACTAAAAATAAAAATAAAAAATAAATAAAGATAAAATGGGACGATCAAAATGACGTGGTCTTCTATCTTTGTCAAGCAAGTGGGACTTGCATGACAAAGAGGGGCAGCTGTAGACACGGCATTTTGACCGCTCCGCAAAAAAATATACTTTATTTTATAGTTATTTTTTATTTTATTTTTCTATTTATTTTATTTTGATTGTACCATATTTGTGCGGTTTAATACTGCTAAATTAAGTTTTATTAATCTCTTAAGTAAATTAAATATTAGTAATTAATTAATTTATTTTTTTGGTTTTGTAGATTTTTCGAAGTGGAATAAAAACGCGTTAATTCGGAACAAAATGGACAAGAAAAGACGAGAACGAGAGAGGCCTGGACCGAACGCGGGGGGGGTGGGGGGGGACTGCAAAGGGGTCGCCGGTGCGACCAGCTGGCCGCACCAGCGACCAGCCGGCCGCACCAGCGACCAGCCACTGGTCGCTGGTGCGACCAGTGAACTGGCCGCATGTGCGGCCAGCTTTAAAGCTGGCCGCACATGCGGCCAGCAGGGGGGGTGTCCCCCTGCTTTTGGGTGCACCAAATTCGGTGCACTCAAAAGCTGGTGGGTGCACCGAATTTCGGTGCACCCACCTCTTTTTTTATTATTTTTTTTTACTTTTGTTTGTTGTTTGTCGTAAGAGTCTTTAGGGATTTCCTTCCTATAAATATAGGAAGGATCACAAGAGGGAAGGGAGAAAATTTTAGGGGGGAAAGAAATTTTTGAGAGAAATTTTTGTAAGGGAGAGGAGAAATCTAGAGAAAAATTTTGAAGAAAATAATATTATTTTTATTTTATTGTAATTTTGAAGAAGAAAAATCTCCAAGAAGGTGGTAAATTTTCATCTGTTATAAATCTTACTCTTATTTTTTTTAAGTTGTTATTATACTAATTTTTTTTTTGTAAATTAGATTTTTTTTTTCTTCTTCCTTTATTATTTATTTATTTATTTATTTATTACTTTTTTTTTATTTTATTTATTTATTTATTTATTTTATTTTTTTTAATTTTTTTTTAAGTAAACAATACGAGGTGGAAAATTCCCAATCTTCAATTTGAATGGCTAAATTTAGAAGGAAATTACTCTCCTCGATGCGTGTGTACGGGTGTTTTATTTAATTTGTATTAAATATAATGTGCTAACAATACGAGGTGGAAAATTCCCAACCTTCAATTTGAATGGCTAAATTTAGAAGGGAATTACTCTCCTCGATGCGTGTGTACGGGTGTTTTATTTAATTTGTATTAAATATAATGTGCTAACAATACGAGGTGGAAAATTCCCAACCTTCAATTTGAATGGCTAAGATTTAGAAGGGAATTACTCTCCTCGATGCGTGTGTGCGGGTGTTTTATTTAATTTGTATTAAATATAATGTGCTAACAATACGAGGTGGAAAATTCCCAACCTTCAATTTGAATGGCTAAAATTTAGAAGGGAATTACTCTCCTCGATGCGTGTGTGCGGGTGTTTTATTTAATTTGTATTAAATATAATGTGCTAACAATACGAGGTGGAAAATTCCCAACCTTCAATCAGAACGGTCTAGGTTTAGAAGGGGGATCACTTCCCTCAAATGTGTGTGTACGTGTATATAAGGAGGATTTAAAAATAAAATAAAAATATTCGGATTTAAATTTTAATTGGACTTAATCGGATAAGGTACCGTCTTTGGACGGGCGTCTTGGGGTGCTTGACACCTTCCCCGAGCGTAACTGACCCCCGAACTCTTTAAACGAATCTCTGGTTAGACCATATTATTTTTGGAGTCAAATTTTACTTAAGCCATTTTTAAATTATTTTCAAAAAAGAAAAATATGGTGACCTAGCACATCATTTAAACCCAATGCTAGGTGGCGACTCCTTTTTCTAAAACAGGCTTAAGTACATTTTAATGAGAAAATCGACGTTTTTAAAAACCCTTCTCGTTTTACCAGCGCCAAGCATATATAAACACATATCTATATATATATTTGTTTTTGGTTTTCTCTGAAAAATTGGGGCGCGTTCAATCACATACAATCAAATTCAATATATTAGTACAACAACTTGTATGTAAGAATTCATGCCCCAACACAGTACCCTTCCAATCTTTAGTTGCTTTTTGCAAGAATCTAATAGTTGTGCTATTAGAGCTAGCATTATCAACCACCAAAGTAAAGTAACTATTAATATTCCACTCAAGAAAACAAGATTAAATTTTGTTCCCAATGATTTCCCCCTTATGGTCTTCATCAAGACAAAAACTCAATATCCGTTTTATGCAAAACCCAATCATCATCAATAAAAATGACAAGTAAGACGCATGTAACTTAAATTTTGTATAAAAGTCCAAGTGTCAGTGGTTAATCATATTCTACGATCATGCAAAACTTTCATTAAACTCTCTCTCTCCTCGTGACATATCTTAACAACATCTCTAGCAACTGTAGTACGACAAGGAATATTTCAAAATTTAGGTTGGAAAACATTACAAAACCTTTTAAACACATAATTCTCAACAAATACACATGGAAATTCCTCTAAAATAACCATTTCTGCAAGAGCTCTTCTAGTTTTATCCACGGAAAAACTAGTTGCTACAAGACTAACCTTATCGTGTCCATCATTTTTTAGTTGAGTAATTAATTGGATTTGTCCCTTAGTCAACTCTCTGTACGGACAATTAGGACAATTTACAATGTAAACCTTCAAATTACTTGTCCCATGAATTTTAGGATATACCTGAAACTGTTTTTCATAATACTTACAAATCGCTACTTAATTTCCATCCTCAATTACTTTATGAAAATGATCCTAAATCTCATAAACGTTTCTACTGATATAACATTTTTTTTTTACATTTCTAGGTAATGGTGGTTTATCAGTAGTAAGGAGAGTAGGAGCAAGAGTTGGAGGGTTACCTTGATTCAAAGCCACATTAGATTTTTTTAGGGGAGTAGAAGGTCCCTTAGCTTTAGCATGTTCCGTAATAGAAAAAACGGTTGAATACGTGGACAGAGGGTACTACGTGGACAAAAGGTAGTAACAGAAAAATACTCCCTGAAAAATGAGAGGAACGATTTTTAGCACACCATCAAGATTATCAAACTTCAAAGTTTATATTAGTTCTTTAAACCACTTAACATCTAGAGCTTAATTAAACCATAACAAAAAATTAGGAAGTCATTTTTTTGGAGACTATATATAAGGGTAAACTTTTGATGTCAACATGACAACATGAAAGGAGAAGCACAATTCCTTCTAAAAATCAACATTTATAAACACATAAGAATTAGAATTCGAGATTGAATTCGCATAAATTTAATCACAATGAATACAAAAAGGGTCACAATGAATAAAACCCAGAAAAGAGAGAAAACAAATCAATATCTAAATTTCAGTTTAGAGACAAGAAAGAAAACAAATCATTGAACTGTACTGAAATAGTATTTCGCTAGTGATTTCACTCAAAAACTATGATATGCTGCTAACAAGTATTTCTCAAACTCGTAATGTATTTTTAATGTGAATCTCCTAAGATGGATAAGAAGTACATATCATTAAAATTCGGATGCAATTCACAAATTTGGAGTATGAGGAAAGAAAGGAAAAACATTGAAAAATCTACAATTTCAAATGTCGAGGGATCATAACAGTACGATATACGATGCTCATCTATTCCCATTAGCCAACATTCAAGTCTAAAAGTCATAGAAACAAATGAAACATACAAAGGAAAACTAATAATCAAAAGGCAAATTAGGCTTTAGATTAAACATAAATAACTAAAGAATTCGGCAAAATGATAAAGTTTATGCTACAAATCACATTAGATATCATTCATGGAATCAATCCATTAGTTTAAGAAGGTTTTTGTCCTTAAAACAACAATAACAACATGATTAAACTTATGTAAGGTTATATTTGTAATACCCCCAAAATTTATATTTTGAAAATATTATTTTTATATAAGTTTAATACTTTCGGTATTGTTTTGTAAATTTTATAAATAATATTTGATAATTTTTGGGGTTAAATGTTAATTTTAAATTGACTTTTAAAGGTTTTGGGATTATTATGTTATTTAAAATATACTTTTAAGAGTTTTAAAATATAATTAATATTTTTTTATTTTTTATTTTAGAGGGGAATTTTGTGTAAATAAATAAATAAATTAATGGGTGAAATGGTTTCCTTCATAGAAAAGGAAACCAAATGCAATCAAATGCAATCGTTAATATGTATATAGGCATATACTTAACACGTGTTATATGATATAATAATAATAATAAATTAATAACAACAAGTGATCATTGAATTATATATATTGGCATATGCATGCTGAATGTTTAAAATTCCAGTTTATAAATATGTAATGGTTGAGCAAAAAAAAAAAGGGAGAAATAAAAAGGAAAAAGAAAAATTTATACTGTGGCGAATTCAGTTCGGATTTCGGTTTTGGATTTCAAGTAGAATTTCTAACTCTTTTACTATATGTATTTAATCTCTCCTTATATTGTGTGTTTTATGTCATTACTATTATAATTGTTATTTTTCATGAAATGTTTATTAATATGTATTATGTGATAATTATGTGAGATACACGTTTATGTGTTTATTTAGGATTTGATTGAATACACGTATTAAAGGGGTTGAAATTCTACTGAGTGTTGGCTCACAACCCCACAGTTTTGATTGCAAGACCGATGAGAAAGAAACAATGCTAAGAATTATATAGGAATTTCTATTTGTAATAATTATATTTACTATTTACTATTGTATCCAAAATTATAACCAGCCCTGATATTATTGTGTTTATGTTTGTAATGAATTTCAGAACATATATGCAAATAAACTCATTTCGTGCATAATTGGATGATTTTTTTTTTATTTTTTATTTTTTAAATATTCACACAAAGTTTAAGGTTTTCAACTTTGGCCCTTTCAAATCATGTTAAAGTAATAATGAAGGTCCCTATTTGAATAAATTAGTGGTAAATTTCAATAATTATTCCTTAATAGGCATTTAATAATTAGTCCTTTTCTTATGAATATTTTAAGTAGTTTTGATATTTCGTACCTCTAAAGTTTGGCAAATTATTATTTATCGTTGTAAAATTGATTCGATGAATTCAACAATTATAATTATCATCGTCGCATTGTAAAACTTCTCGAATTTTTACTAGTAATAAAATATTGACTATTCGATTTTAGCGTTAGTTTTCCAAGGGAGAAATTACATGGTGGCCTTGAAAAATCAGGTCGTTACAATATTGGCTCTTTAAATCAGTTTGCCATTGCACAGAATAATAAAATTCTAATCAAAACAGAAACAAAATTATGTCAAGTCAAGTGTTGAATTGTTCTTATGTCAAGTGTTGAACTTGGACTATTATCACCATTGCACATAATAAGGAAATTCCAGAATTGAACTGTTCTCATGTTAAGTAACACCAAACCATTCAAATCTATAAACAAAATTATATTATTTTCAAAGAAAAAATAAAATGTTTCCGATGATAATATAATCAAGTATGAATTAGAGAATTCAAAAACCCTAATAGAGAAGGTTTCGATTGGAGAACAATTTTGATTAGGGCTCTGTTTCTATTAACAATGATGAATAGTAGAATAATATAAGGTTTTTATTACGGTTCTGACAAACAAATTATAAATTGTTCAAAAATCCTAATCGTGGCCAACTCTAACAAACAAAACTCTAATCGAAACAAAAATGAAAAATCCTAATCGAAACAAGATTCAAAAACCTCAATCCATAAAGAAATCAAAATCAAAGATCAAACAAAACATCAAATTCAAAGAACAAATAGAAGAACTCACTGTCTGACTATAGATTTCAACAATTGATTATGTGTCTCACTGTCATAAAAAATAGAGTATTTTGTTTTAGAATTTGGCTTTGAATTAGATATGAAGTGTAAGGCCCAAATCAAAGTACATACGTTAGTAATAGTTGCATTTTAAAGTATTGGGAAATTCGGGGTAAATGTTTGTTAATAAAAATCCAAATTAAAAGTTTAAGGGTCAAATTTGAAATTTAGAAAACATGGAAATTAAACTTGAGATCCAAATTGATAATTAAAATAAAAAATTGAAAATAGTAAGGGTGAAATTATAATTTTAGAAACTTGTAAAAGTTGAAAATAATTAAATATGATCTTAAAGGAAACAGGGGGAAGGAAAGTGCAATTTAACTAAAGTTTTTTTTTAAAAACACATATATGTATATTATATGTTGCGTGTGTGTAACGAGGCTCAAACTGGCCGGCAAGGGAGATTGGCGTAGGCGACGTTGCAAGCTAGGAACGACTTCTCCCACTAACCTCATGCAATATATACTCATTCTTGCATGTGGAACTCAAACCCAATCTAGAAATTCAGAAATTCAGAAATTCTAGAGAGAGAGACGGAGGGGAGGTTTCGGTGGTGGGTTCCCCGACGTGGTCATTAGCGTGCGTTCAATGTCATTTCATCTTTGTGGGTGTGCGTGGATCATAGTCGTCAGTTATAAGAGAGAGCGAAGATGGTTCGGCAGGTGGGGGGTTTCGTCGATGGTGTCGACAGTGTGCATTGTCGGTGAGCGGGAGTTGGGTTCGACTGTCTAGTCGCCGACGATCTTCGATCTGGTGAGTATTTATGCGTATTTCTTTGATCATTCTAGTGGGTGTGTGCATGCATGTGTATGTGATCGGCGATGGGTTTCAATTTCGTCCGACGGTGGCGTTCGACAGAGTGTATGTGTTTCTGATTCTTGTTTCGTGCAGCGTGTGTATGTGTGTGTTGCTTCGACTGCATGCGTGTGTGATCATCGCCACGGTACGGCCGATGGTGTGTGTCGTCGCTACGGCAGTGCATGTGTGTGTGTGTGCATTCTCTATTTCAGTTTAAAACTGTAGAATGTGGGTATACGGGAGTATTGTTCGGATCGTCGTCCGTCGACCCTCGACGATCGTGGGTGGATCGCAGTTGGTCAGGGATGATTATGGTGTCGGTGTAGGATGGCCGGAGGTGAAGGAAGGTTGGAGAGAGAGAGAGTGTATCGACAGGGGGTGTGAGTTGCGGGTGTGGTTCAGAATGTGTGTGTTTCGGTCGTATGAGTGTGTGGGTCGCCGGCGGTGTGTTGCCGTTCAGTTGTGAAAGAAAGGAGAAAGAGAGAGATCAGTCCGGTGGTGCATGGGGTGGCGATCGTTGGCCGACGGAGAATGAGAATCTAGTGAGAGAGGGAGTCGGTTGGCTGCGACTGGGTACAAATCAGAAACAGGAACACAGAAAAGGAAGTGGCCGGTGGTTTGTGGGTGCATTTGTGTCCAGCCGTGGGGTGTGGAAGAGTGTGTTGCAGTTGTCAGCCGGTGAAAGTGGGAAGAGAGAGAGAAAAAGAAAAAAGAGGCGGTCGGGCTGCAAACAAAAAACTGGAAAAAGAATTTTACTTTTAACCCCAACTAAAATATAAACTCATTTGGCGACCCGTAAGCGATTCGAGAACAAGTAAATTTTAATCAATTATTATTTCGTTAAATAATTAATTTTGAGAAAATTGGAAATCTTGCATTTAGGGTCACGCACTGCATATTAGGGTTTATTGTGAATAAAACGTTGATTTAAGCCTGCCATGGTTAGGTTCACAGGCGCCTGCTTCCAGGTAGTATTTCGGTAGCGGTCCGGTAGTAATTTGGCGACGGTGTTTTTGTTGTGCAGAAAACGAGGTAAGTGTACTGTTTTCTTGCCTAACTATATTTTATACTGTCTTCTTGCCAAACTATATATATATATATATATATATATATATATATATATTGGGTGAGTTAGTGAAATAGATTTTTGTCGAATTATGTTGATTTTAAAAGGAAATTGAAAAATGATTTTTGTTGGATTTTGTGGTTTTACAAGAGAGTGAAAAAAAATATCTGGTTTTCTAAAAATAAAGAGTGGAAAAATGGTTTTGGTGAAATCAGACTTTTTTTTAAAGAAAGTGAAAAATATGATTTTTGGATTAAAGTCGGTTTTAGAAATAGAGGGTGATGTTTGAGATTTGACGATGTTGATTAGATGATATTATTGATTTTTTATTTGATGAGGACGTTATTGATTTGATGATACTATAGTATTTATCTTCTTCGACAGAGTGATGATTATCTGCTTCGACAGAGTGATAGTATTGATTTGACGATGTTATTGATTTGACGATGCCATAGTATTTATCTATTTCGGCAAAGTGAGGTTATCCACTTCGGCGGAGTGATGTTTATCTGTTTCGGCAGAGTGATGTTAGACGTTTATACTGCACAGTGATTATCTGCTTCGGCGTAGTGATGGGTGTTCGTGAGAAGGCATATCCTACGGATGGTACGGTACCATTGCAAACTCCCGATCGTGAGGTTAAGACGATCACTATGGCTAGCCAGTGTGTGTTGTGGTGGAGTGGTGTTTGAGATATGGTATTTTACTTATATTGGGTGATTTATTATTTATTATGGTGATTGGTATTATTTTACTAGATGGGTTTGAATGGAACTTATATTTATTGGTTTATTTTCACTGCTTATATTATGAAGAATTTTACTAGTTATGTGTTGTTTCTATACTTACGCTTGATCCATTTAGATGTTGTAGAATGAATTATTATTGTAAAAATATTTTTACTAAGAAGGCAGTACACTCGCAGGTGCATTAACTAGGCGTCCGTCCCCTACTGGCAATATGTTGAATCCGAAGGTGCGATAGGGAAATAGTATCTTGGGAGTGCTACTAGAGGTGAACACTGAGAGGTTTAGATGTTATGTATCTTTATTGTTACGATATTTTTTTTGTAGGGACTAACGTTTCCCGAATTTGAGAGTATATATATATATATATATATATGTATATATATATATATATGTATATATATATATATATGTTTGTGATACGTCTGTATGTATATATATGGTTATTTCTAGTGTTTGTGATTCTGGTGAGGTCGTGTCGACGTCACACCGGTTCCACAGTGATAGGTGTCCGGGGTGAGGTGTGACATGAAGGCTACTAGATGAAAGTGGAATGAAGAACCAAGTTTTATAGCCACTGTGGAAGAAAATTGAAGATGATGAAGAGCCTTCGCCTAGAGATTTAATGGATGGGATAGTTATGAGATAGAAAATTAGTGAATTGAAGCGACGACGAGCAAAATTAACAAATGGAATTGGGAATTGAAGGCTCAGCTCTGATTTTGGAGTTGGTGAGTTGCAAAACAAAGTGTCGAAGGAGGCAAGAGATAAATGAGAAAGGAAGTCAGTTACAAACCCTAGAACGTATTTATTAGGGGGTGATGGTCAGGTAGGGTGTACCGGGTGGGTGAGGACCTAGCTTCCGATTCGAAAATTAATAAAATTTATGGGTTTCACCCGATCCAACCATCAAGACACAATAGACCAAGTACTTGTGGTTGTAGGTCAGCCAATAATTTCAGGTGGGTTGGGTTGTTCAGATCATTGCACACCCCTAGTATGAACTACATTATTCACCGGTTGCTCGATTCAAAAGCCAAGTAAGTGTTCTTTTTCTTTTTAAAGAATATGATTTTTTAGACCAAAACCCATTTTTATTTAATATTATTATTATGGGCCATAATAATCAAAGCTCATACAAAAAAAAAAAAACACTTATTTATTTATATTTTAAGAAAAACCCAATATTAGAAATCAACACTCTCACACGCGATTTTGCCTTGAGGAAATCATTTGATATTTTTGGAAACAATCAACTGGATAAAGAAGAAAATTCTCCACCAATTCCCTAATTCAAACTTTGTAAATTGAAGAGTTTTTGGTGAATCATATTTCAATTCTCATTTTTCACTATCCTAAGTTGCAAAACAATCAGGTGGGTAACCCTAGACTACTAAAAATTCAGGAGAACGACGACGACAGAGAAGATGCTAGCTGCTACTGTAGGTGACTACAACGCTGACCGATGTGTGTTGGGTTGTACACGTGAGCGACGAGTTCATCTGGTAGTTCTTATTCGCACCATTTTCGTTCCTTAAGCATTGTTGTTTTATTTCTTAATGTGATTTTTGCAGTCCACGCGTATTCTATTAGATTTTATTTATTTTTTATTAAGCAACTGACGCTCCTTTAAGCATTGGTGTCATAATTGAAGGTTGTGGTAATTGAAACAACCTCTTCTACCCATGAATTCCAGTTTACAGTGCTGCTTGTCCCTATGAATTCCCACTAGCATGGATGTCTAGTTTGATGCTTTTGTACCCCTAAATTTTTTTAATAAAATCCTCTTTGGTTCCTATGGCTTAAATTTGAAACATAAACTCCTTAAAGTTCTTAATTGCCCATTGCAATCAACGTGATATTTGCCTTTAAAAATTGGGTGGAAAACAATCTTGTCTTGCATTTGACTTTTTTGGGCGCGTTTTTTTTCACGTAGGATGTATGCAATATTGATTTTGTTGATGCGTGAATTAAATCAATAGTAATCATATATGTGAAAACGTCTGGGTTTTATTGCTCACAAATGCATGACCACAACGTTTTTGCTGCACAACAAATTTTTTATAAGGGGATTAAGTACGTTTACTGCATCCAATCATTCCAATAGGTACTACACAGTAAATATCACTACTTTTTTCTGGAGTACATTGTCAAATTTTAACTGTACAGTAACATTGCTATGAAACATGCCCACAACTGGTAGTGATTCGATGCAAATGTCGTCGTGTAACAAACATTCATTGACAAATAATGTTTTACTTTACAACAACATTTTTCATAGGGAGATTAATTAAGGTTACTGCACCCAATCATTTCAATAGTTACTGCATAGTAAATATAAAAAAATCAGGAATAGATTGTCAAATTGTAACTGTACAATAACATTACTACAAAACATACCCACAACTAAGAGTGATTCGATGAAAATACCGTTGTACAGCAAACGTTGTTGACAAATAATGTTTTGGTGTACAACAACATTTTCACAATGTATTAGTTAAATGTTATTGTACAATAATAATTGGTAAAACATCACAATATGTGTATGAACATGTTTTGCACTTTCACCATCGTTTATATTCGTTACTGGTAGTCAAATACGTTATAATTTTATTTGATCAGGAAATAGAATATTGGATGAACATCATACTTGTGTGTAAGCTCATGGGGACCACACACATTTTCAGTATTGATAGCATATCGACCATTGATGATTTATATGACCGAGTGTGCGAAAAGTATACGGGTTTGCACATGAAAAATTTCAAGTTGTCTTACTTAATTCTCAACCATCTTAATTGTTATTTAGGAGACTTTAAGTCATTATAAAATCTCAGAAAACTTTCAAAATGTCTAGAATTAGAATGTATTGATTTATGCATACAGTTGACGCACATTGGAGATACTAGCGAAAATGTAGATGGAACTGACATTGGATATTACAGCGAAAATTCAAAAAGTGATGAAGGTGAAAATGTGCTGGTACCGTAATGCCCAAACAAGTCAACAACAATGTCTACTGATTGGTAGTATTTAATTCGTGAGGAAGAACAAGTCTTTAAATATGGAGTTGACGATTTTAGGGATGACTCAGTAAAATATTCCATTGAATTTGGTTTTAAATTTGATTAATATAAGAATGGACCATCTCGGGTAATAGAATTTTGAGTATACAAATTTGAGTGCGGATGCGAATGGTTCATACGTGCGAGCATCAATAGTAAGAACAAATACTTTTACATCAAGAAAATAAACAACGTTCACACTTGCAATGTTGCATTCTGAAATAGGAGAAATGATAGGATGAATTCTAAAGTTATGTCGAGTTGTATAAAAAACATATTAAAGGTTCAACCACTAAAGTGTCCTATTGTCATTGTCAAAGAATTTTAAAATAATTATGGGTTGGACATAAGTTACCATCATGCATGAGGAGGAATTGAAAATGTTAGGGAAGATGTATTTTGGGATTATCTTAGTAGATAAGATGAGATGAGATGGTATAAGGAAGCGTGTATTGAGACAAATCCGAGTAGTTGTTTTCAAATTGATTATGTGAGTACTAGTTGTTTTAAGCGATTTTTTGTTTCATTCGATGCTAGCATATTTGGATTTAAATATGTACATCCTCTGCTATTTCTTAATGGAACGTTTTTGAAAGCAAAGTATAAAGGTAAGCTACTTAGCGCAACCGACAAAGATGGAAATAATGATAGGTGGGGTAAAATTCTAGTTATATCTGACATGTTAATCAACTATTTATTGTTATATCACATGTAATGATTGTTGTTGAGTAAACAATGCAATTATTAATGTCATTTAATGTAATTTTTGTTGTATAGTAAAAAATGTAATTGTTACTGTAATCATTAGGTGTCAGATTCCTAAAAAATAATGTTATTAGCAATTTAAAATCACTAAAGTTATTGTCATTTATTATAGGTATATATTCATTGGCGTTTGGAATTGTTGTCTCTAAAATGGAATGGAAGTGGGAATGATTTCTAAAACAACTAGTTAATGTTATACCACCGGAACGAGTCATGACATTCGTATCCAATCGGCATGCCAGCTTAAAAAAGTTGTGAAGAAGGTATTCATAGATTCATTCCATTCATTTTCTTTGATCCATTTATCAAAAAATTGAAAGAAAAAATTGGGGGTCGCACACCGGTGGCAAAACAATTATTACTATGGTTGTTACGTGAGTGTTACAAAGAGAAAACAAAGTTCGACTTTTATGCATTTTTAGCAGAATTAGAAGCTGAGGCCCTGTTTGGTAGCTGTTTCCATTCCAAAAATTCTCATTTCATTCCTAGATTTTTTGGAATTCTGTTTGGAAATAACTTTTGGTAATTTTTGTTCTTGTTCCCATTCCATTCCCATTTAGGAATTGTACTCATTTTTTTTCTTAAGAAACAAGAAACAAAAAAAAGTTATTTCTCATTATTCCCAATATCTGTTACTGTTTATCCGCCGTCGTCGGCCGACGGCCATCTCCGATGACCATCGCCAGTCACGTCTGGCCGTCCGCCACTGTCACCCACCCGCCGGTCACCGTCGCCGCCGCCGCCGTCCAGCCAAAACGAAAAAAAAAATTCTCAAAAAAAAAAAAATTGATTTTATGATAAAATCGTTACCAAACGCGATTCTCTTCCCAAAAAATAAAATAAAATATCGTTACCAAATGCGATTCTACTTCCAAGAAGGAAACAAAATTCCCATCACATTCCATCCCATTCCCATCCCACTGCTGGAATGGAAACAGAAACGGTTACCAAACGCCACCTGAGGGTTCCAAGTATGCTTTTGATTGGGTTGATGATTTGCCTCGAGAAAATTGAACAAATGCCTTTTTCAAAGGTTGAAGGTACGCTGAATTGACATCTAACGCTGCAGAGACATTCAATAGATGGATCAGTGAAACTAGACACTTACCGATTCACAAGGTTGTTGATCAAATTTGTATTGATCTAATGGAACAAAGGACAAAACGACGTAACATGGGCAAATTGAAATGCAGTCGGTGCGGTGGGAAAGGACACAATAGGAAACATGCAAATAACTCTTATGAGATGACAACAATTATTAATTTTTTATTGTATTTTTCGCAGCAACGTTTATATTGTTTTTGAAAAATTCAACACAGTTTGGTTTTTAATGATGTGCATCGCTATGAATTACGATAATAATTTTCTAGTTCTTTATGATATTTTTTTGTTTGGTTATATTTTGTGCAAACACAAAAAAATAATGTAAAACGATATAGCAATTGTTTCACCAAAACATGCAATATTATATTGAATTTACTGCATAGCATTTTTTAGATACATAATTGTTACACAGTAACATAGTGTGGGTTTTAATAGGATAGATGAATATTATTACGCAATAAGTATATGCGATAAGTAATTATTGATGCACAGTAACGTTTGAAGTAAATACAATTTTGTGCTTGATAATATATTTGTTTTGTTGCAACTGTCCAATCGATTAATAAATTTGAATATATATTGAGTATTTGAACTTTGTTTGCATTAAAATGTACACCCGGAGGTTTTTTGGCTACTACATAACTATGAAAACTTGTATCGTTAAAATTGTACTCATTGACGACATTTTATGCACGTTCTTTCATACGTAACAGGAAATACATTCAGATGAAAGGAATTAATCATGAATCATATTGTCTAAATATTACACACATCAAATAAATTAAGAAATAAATAAACATGTTTTTTGTAAATCAAACAAACATAACAAAAGTTAGAATCAATAATCCTGTGAAGCTTGTGTTTCTTAAAAACTGACAAAAGAAGAAAGAAAACATAGGGTCTCGTCCTACTCATTGCAATCAACTACTTTGTGCATAAAATATATCAATGACCCTACTACTATGTTTATCATTTATTATGCCTTTAATAAGTTTTGCCTTTTCCACAGTATTGCCTGCGCGCTTGATTTTTGCTTGTCGCCTAAGGACAAACTGCCTCATTAGATACATAACAATTGCTCCACAGTCATACCTGCTTAAAAAATATACAACATTCTAATATATCTAAGCATATATTCAAAAAAATTAATACAAATCCAAAACGTCACTTACCAGTTGCTTTTTTATTGAGGTATTTTCTATACTGACCCCAATGATATTGGTCTTTCTTACATCAAAGCACTTGAATCAGTTGCAAACCGATTGAAGTAGTCAGAATATAATCATCATAAAATTTGCAAACCATGAAATCACCAGTGAATATTAAACAAATAACAATACTAAACTAAAAAACATAACATAGTAGGATGGGGGACAGTGAAGTTTGATGAATAGTAATAATAAAAATAGCAGCATATGATATAGGAATTGGGGAAAAGGGGCAAAATATCGATGTACGACAACGAGTAATGGGGGGATTGGGGGATATGGATGCGAATGTTGTTGTACAGGAACAATGTCAAAAACCCAGTAACCAGGCAATTGTCGTTATACAACAACTTTCATATTCATGCAGCAGGCATTGTAGACTTATTTGTATAAACTTACAACCAACACATGCACAAAAATATATAAAATCTTACTATCATCTTGGTGTTCTCAAATATGGATCATGCGAACTATGGCGGGATAGCGAGTTATAGTGCTTTAATGTCCCATGCTCCAACTCGAATGCCAGTAACATCCAATGCGACGGATTAGATTTCTTCCCAAGTGTGTTTATCGAGAACATTATCCTCTTGTACAACCCGATAAGACCCTTTTTGATATTCTTGTCTAGTTGTTCCTGAATGATCGCATCTTTCTTTTCCTTAACAATAGTTTGTCATTAAAATCAATATCGAACTTAATATGCACTCAAACTATAGTGAGACAATACACCAAAATATTAATAGATCAAACAAAGCGGCGAATGAAGATACTCAAGAGAGACTAGACATAATAAACATTTTGGGTTTTGAAGCCTCAACATTTATTGTGTCATTACAAAGTTCAAGTTGGCGACGATACATAATCTCGGCAAACGTAACTATCACCTACAAAAAATGAGAAAAAAATATCAAGTTGATATATTCAATAAATTATACAACATACAATATATTTGTTTACTCGACAAGACAATTGACTTTTGTTTAAGAGATCGATTATGTCATTGAAACGGATGTTAGATAAGTCGTCCAATCCAATCCATACCAGATTACTGCACCAAGAAAAGTAAATTCAAATACTACACTACGACTTGAAGGAAGTACAAAATGAATCAAAGTTAGTACAAGGAATATTATACTGACAAAATTGAAATGTCAAGGGGCTCATGTGTCTATTTTCAAATACGAGGGTCCAATTGAGCACCAGTTATATTTGTGAGGGATCAAAAGTGTCATTATCCCAATAATAAATATCATACTTTGGTCTGTGAGATATTTTTCTTGCCACTTGAACCATATCTTCTTGAAATTTTTAGGTTCTTTTACTTTAGTTCCAATGATAAATATCATCCTTTGGTTTGTGAGAGATTTTTTTTTTTGCCATTTGAACCATATCTTCTTGAAATTTTTTGGTTCTTTTCCTTTAGTTACTTTTTGATAAATAACAACATTAGATGATTGTGATTTTTGGATCCACTCACAGTAACCTTTACACACAATTTTACTGTTCAGTAATTTTTTCACCAAATATTATTGTATAGTGATTGTTCGTGAAAGTTACTATACAACAAAATTCAGTAACACAAGATAAGGAGCTCTAGACTTTGTGTTTGTGTCCCAGATTTATGTTTTCATTCTCAGAATTACTTCAAGAAGGTGCCATAAAATAGTTCAAGAGAAATTATTAAAAGAAAATAGATTTTAAGAGCAAATATTATAGCAAATACAAAAGCTGCTCCAATTTCAATGGTAATTGGACAACTTACAAACTTGACGTAAGGGATGACACTTAATCGATCTCTATGACGTAAATGGATTCATGTAACCGACCATATATAAGTAGGACAAATGCTTAGTCGTTGTTGTTATTGTATTGGACAACTTAAAAAAGTTTGTCTCCGCTGTTGTTTCAATCGTTGGAATGCACGGTCGTCCTGCCATCGAAATGCCACCTATGATCAAAGAATAACTGCAGCTATACCCGGCACCAAAAACTAATAAATTGTCGATGTCACCGTCACTGAAATGCACGGCTGTCCTACCAAAACGATGTCGATGGTTAAAAAATCACCACTCCTAACCCCACTGTTGTTCCCAACGCCAAACACCGATGAGCCGCTTATGAAATCTGAAAATTGCGCTGCAGAACTTTAAACCCTAGAAGAACATAATGGTGGAGAGCAATAATCACAACTGGGCATGGTTTAATTTTTGGCCGATTAATCCCCAAATCGAACAAGGTTGGTTTTGTTTTGGTTTTTCTCCGTCTCAGAACTCATACCATGTATAGCCACATACCTCACGTGCCTTTTTAAAAAGTGAAAACCACGAATGGATTTTGGGGTTTTGGCTAAATAGAAATGAATGAGGATAAATTGAAAGTTATGTTGGGCCTTGCGGCATTTAAAAAAACCCTAAAAAATATAACGTTAACTATTTTTACTTTTAAAATATTACCCACTAATTATTTTACAAAAATAATTCTTATAAATTCCTATTAATCACATTACATTTTTTTAATATTATTCTTTTGTTTTGTTTTTTTCCTTTTTTAAATATTTTTCTCTACCCACATTTCTTTCTAACATGCACATTTTCAAGTCAATTACATCAACGATTTCTCTTCACCTTTTAAAAAATTTTAGGCCCATTTGGTAACCGTTTCTATTCCAAAATTTCCCATTTCATTCTCAGATTTTTGGGAATTCTATTTGGGAATAACATTTGATAATTTTTGTTTTCGTTTCTATTCTTATTTGAGAATTGTGCTCATTTTTTTTTTTTAAAAAATGAAAAATAAAAAAAAATTATTTTTCATAATTCTCATTCCATTCCCAAAATCAATATCACTGTTCATCCACCAGCCGACCACCGTCCGCCGCCGCCAGCCATCTCCGAAAATCGTCGCTGGTCACCTCCGGCATCATCGGTCGGCCACTGCCGCCTCCGGCCACCTGGCAACTTCCGGCGCCGCCTGCCGGCCACTGTCACGCACCCGCCGGTTGCCGTCGCCGTCACCACCACCGCCAGGCCAAAAAAAAAAAATATAGTTTTAGAATAAAATCGTTACCAAACGCGATTCTCTTCCAAAAAAAAAAAATAAAAAAAAAATTATCATTACCAAACGCGATTCTACTCCCAAAAAGGAAACAAAATTCCCATCTCATTCTCATCTCACTGCTGGAATGGAAATATAAACGGTTACCAAACGCCACCCTAATAAACCATATTAAACCAAATATGCTTTTAATATTTTTTTTATTAAAATTTTATTTTCAAAAAATTTTAAAATCCAACCTCAATAAATTTTCACAATTTGTTTTTGTAAAAAAATATTTTTTGAAGTCTATTTTAAAAAAATATCTTCAAATTCTAAACCAAATAAGTCCTAACTCCTAAAAAAATGAAATATATAACAGAAGAATTGCATGTAATGGGGAAACATATAGTGGCCCTTGTGCACTATGTCATCGGCTCGCGTGATGCAACAGCACCACAACCAGTACGAGATGACACTACGAAATATTGCGTCAATTTATCCGATCAACTCCACATCTCTATACAACTTCCAATTTGACGTGCAATTAGTATTCAAAGGTATCAATTTCACTTTCATTGTGATGCACCACATATGTATATCAACGTTGTACTTAAAGACCATTGAATACAAAGAGTTAAGAATCAAAAGTTTATTTTTAAATGGAAATCAGAGTTGGAATTACATCTTTTATTTTCTTAATCCATTCATCTTAAAAACCCTTCACTGATTATTCCATTGTCACCTCCAATCCGAATTCTTTCCCAATAAGTATTGATAGCCCTGAGATTTCAACTGTACTGAACCCATTCCCGTCAAAATCCCTTTTCAACCATGCCTTCCCAATTTTTTTCTTTCCCCCACTCATTACCAACTCATACTTCAACAACCTCTTTGCTCCATTTTTCAACCCCAAAAAAGTCACCTTATCTATCATCCACTTCCCAGTTACAGCAAAATCTCCTTCTACAACCTCTGACCTCACCATTAATTTGGTGCACAAAACCCCTCCATAGAACCTCACTAAACTCCACTTCCCTCCCTCCACCCCCATCTCCACCTCTTCTCCATCATCCAAAAACACTTCTCCAAAACTGCTTCTGTTTTCACTACTATTCAAGACGACCAACAGCTCAAATGGAGTCTTTCGTGCAGTTTCCGTTGTCATTGCTTCTCCTTGTAAAGCCAGAATATTTCCATCGCGAATATGGACATTTATATGATCAGATGGTGCATCAAGTTTAACGTATTTTCCGGAAGTTAAGCTCAAGGAATTCGAGTGGTTGAAAAGGCTAAACCAGTTTCCAGCAGGGAAATAAGCGTTCACCGATTCTTCTCCTGGTTTCAGCACAGGGGAGACCATAACACTACTGCCGATCAAAAATTGTGAGCTGATTTCGTATGTTTGGATGTCGGTGGGGAAGGAGAAGAAAAGAGGTCTTGCAATGGGGATTCCCTTTGAGTGAGCCTCGTGCATTAGTGTGTAGAAGTAGGGCAAGAGGCGGTAGCGGAGTCCGAGGACTTTCCTTGCTGATGAAGCAACCGAATCCCACTGGTATAGCTCTTGACGGGAGCTGTCTTCGTCGTAGTGGTCTCGTGCAAAAGGATAGAAAGCCCCCAGCTGTTATGGGGGGAAAAAATTAGCCCATTTATCATGTGGTTTAATAGAAATTAGAGACAGGTCTACTATGTTCGTTGTGATAGTTTTAAAAAGCATAATGGGGTGGAAAATTTGAAGAAAACATAGAATCTACCAACCCTCAAGTAAAGAAAAAATAAAAAATGTGAACAAAGAGGGAAAAATCTATGAAGCACGGACACCAGCACAACACAAACACACTAACATGACAAATTCTGAAGAAAAAAAATGAGGTAGAATAGGGCATAACACGACAAATATTATATATACACTAATATATACCCTGCGCCGAAGGGCAAAAATTTTGGGTCCTAAAAGTCAAAAACATTTCTAAAGGCTACTAAAATTAAACTTGTTCAAAAGTATCAAAAAAATTATCATTCCACAATTATTCTTCCTTCATATACACAAATTCCACTTATTTTTTGAAATTCACTTGTCCACTTTATAATTCAATAGGAGCCCATGCATATTTTCTTTTTAAAATAAGAATTTGGAACAATATTTATTCGTGTGGGTGTGAAAAAGTTATTTTGTTTTAAAATACGACTTGTGGAAGAAAATTCCTAATTTTAATTGGATACATTAATCTTGGATATCATATACTTAGTTCAATGACATTAATCATGAAAAGAAATTTTGTTGAGAGTTTGTTATTTAGTTCCTCAACAAAGTAAATCAACGGTCGGGCGTGTTAAATCCCACATCAATGCTTGGGACCCCCAATATCTGTTCGTAGTGGCTTGTCAAAATCCACCTTGCACATGAGGGGGCATGTTAAAGCCCACATTGATGTTGGCCCCTCCGAATCTGTTCCTATTGGTTTGTTAAAGTCCACCCTACACATGAGGAGCGTGTTGAATTCCACATCGTTTGTGTTACTCCTAAGCAATATATAAAGCATAGGATAATTCTCTTCTTATAAGGTGTTTTTTGAGAGAAAGTTAGGCCCATTGAGTTCCTTAAAGAATAAATCACACTTTGCACTGCAATATCATATTGCTCCTATGAGTGGCAAATTTTGCACAATCATCTCCGAAATTCGTCATGAGACTTGCAACGAGGAAAAATAATGGAAAAATGAAAAGGTTAAATCACTCTTTCCACCCAAAGTTTGAGTGTCATTGCACTTTGCTCCTACTTGGTGACAAAGTGACTGAAATTGTTTAATTTGGCCACTCGACACAAAAACTGAAATTTGGGGATCTAGTGAGCAATATGTCAATGCACACGATCTTCAGGGGTAGAAAATGCAATTTACACCCCCGCAGGGGGAGAAAACACAAGTCTCTCACTGAAGTAGCGAAATCTTAAAAAGAACAAGAGTGCATTTACCTGAATCCAACGTCTGCAGAGCTCCTCAGTAGTGTTTTGAGAAAAACCACAAATATCAGCACCAACCATCGGAATTCCAAAGAGTCCAGAATTTAAGATGCTAGGAATACTGTATGCTAAATCATCCCAGGTAGCAGCATTGTCTCCGGTCCAGTGTGCTGTATATTTTCCAGAGCCCACAAACGTTGACCTACTGAGAATGAAAGGCCTTTTACTAGTTACATTGATCAACGCAGCATTAGTAGCTTTTACTTCTAAGAACCCATATAGATTATGAGCATTGTATTCTGTGATGTTACCGAAATGGATAGCTGTTGCTGGAACTGTTCTCTCATTGATGGGCCGTTTAGTTCCGCTGTTGTTAATCTTATAGGGTGGATCATCGAGAGTGGAAGAAGGATTGGGAGGCGATGATATGAAATTGGAAAGCTCATTCATGTCGAGCCAGAGGCCATCAAAGGGAAGAATATCACGGAACATTTTGATTTCATTTCCCCAGAAGAGTTCAGTATCAGGATTTACAAAATCAGGGTAGAAGACGGGTCCAGGCCACACTTCACCTAGGTAAGGGACTCCGTTGCGCTTCACAAATATGTCATCTTTCATTCCTCTTATGTAGGTGCCATATGTCTTATTTACATTGATCCCTGTGATTAGCACACAATGATCATGAATATGAATAGATATCTTATACACATAATGATCATGAATATGAACTTACCAGGATCCAATATAATTACATACTTTTGACCATTTTGGTGAATTTCATCTACGAACTTGCTCATTTTTTCCAAAGGAAAGTTAATGGGATCAAGTGTGAAATCCTTGTATCCGTCCATGTAGTCGATATCTGTCCACATAACCTCAAGAGGAATTCTAGCTTTTGCATAGCCAGCAACCACACCCTCGAGATCATAGACATCTTTGTAACCCCAATGGCACTGGTGAAATCCTACTCCAAAAAATTTAGAAAAAAAAATTAAAATAAAACAAAATATCCAACCATGAAAGCCAATTAATATTTTTCTACTTAACGTAATCATGCAGCTAAAAAATCAACAATGCCACCTATGACTTACCGAAAGCCCAGTATGGCATTGGCGTCGGGCGGCCAATAAGCTCTGTGTATTGCTCCATAACCATTTCTGGTGTTGGTCCGGCAAAGATATACAAATCGACAATGCCACCTATGACTTTATAAGTAATCCTATCACCCGTGTAGACAATGTCCATGCCATTGCTGTTAAGCAATAATACACCATGAGTGGTCCCTGCTGTCACCTTGCCTTCGGAATCTGGTGACCTAACATCCACGTAAAATGGGTGGGACCCATACAAGTTTAGATCGACATTGGCACTGCCGGTATCAGAGTTCCATAGTGTCAATGTCTGGTTTCGGGCCAGCTTGAAGGACTTCTTTGTGTGCTCTCCTAAGCCATAGATGGAGGACCTGTTTAGCGGTAGCGAAGAGGAGAGCTGAAGGTACTGGTCTTTGAAGATAAGGAATGTGGAGGAGCCTTCAGGTGAGGTGTTGAAGAGTGTGTCGCCGGAGGAGTGACGAGTTACGGTGAAGCCAAATGGTGTTGTGTCATGTAAGGTGAAAATGAGGTCAGAAGTAGGGATTGAGAGAACGTGGTTTTCCGACGACGAACAGGTTGTCGACATGGAAAGGTGGTTTTCCAGGAGTGAGTGGGACAGTCGGGGGAGAATATCTTGTGGGACTTCCCATCTTTGGTGTTGGGCATCTGTGATTTTGATTCGCAAGCGGTCTTTTGTCTCAAAGCTATTGAAGAAAGTAAACCAACGAATAAGAAAATTGTCTCATAGACCACAATTTATTAGCTATTAGGGGCATGGCACATAGCATGCAAGCATCAAGATCTCTTTATCCACATAAAGTAATTAAGTGCACGTATATAGAAAGTTTTTCTTTCCTGCATGGATATTTATATAATAAATGGTCAGCTAACATCAAGATGAGAAAAAGTTGGGAACAATTAATTTTAAATGTTTGTATTTGAGTGAACAGTGAACAAAAGAAACTGGATGTTCAAGGTAAAAAAGATGAAATCGAAATCACCCTTTTCATCTTTTAATGTAATAGAATCTGCTGAATACTTAAATTACATATTGGTTCAATGAGATTTCCCAAACTAACAATTAATTAAAGGAGCTCTTACCCTTAATACCATGTGATTTTCGATTGGAATCTGAAAACAATCGTAAAAACCTGTACGTTAAGGTAGTGGGATAGTGTCGGAATGGGCCTAAAATGGGAATAACCCATATCTTATAAAGTTTGGTGAATAAGCAATTATTAACTTGGGCCGAGAGCGAGGAGGCTCACATCAAAACGGAGGGGACTCGACTTTGTCGGAGGATGAGAAATCCTCCACCTCTTTAAACTCTTTCTGCTCGACAATGAGGGTCCAGCTCTAGCCCTTCTTAGCCTCATTCAGGGCCCACATCCTCTCACAGCATCAGAGGGCGATCCGCTCTTGGGCCTCCATATCCTCCACCTCCTTGCAACTCAGCTACCACCGGATCTCTGCATCGTCCAGCTCTTCCACTTTGTCCTCCAGCAACTCTCTTAGCTCAATCAGTTTGAAGACTAAGGCATAGTGGGCAACATTCAGATGGTCATAGGGCATGGGCCTCCTCCAACATCTAAATTTGAATAGACTGAGACCACGGATAGATTTAGAACCTTGAAACTAGCCAGGAACCTATATATTTCATATCTTCATGAACCAGTCAAAAAACGGGTCAATCGGTCAAAAGAAGTTGCCAAGCAATCCTGAATTGATCAACAGTCCAAAGTTAACCAGAAGACACGTGGTAGTGATGATGTGGTGCCTATGGTCCGTGATCTGTGATGATGTGCCAACTGAAGTGGCGTATGGTGATGACATGTCTGCTAAGGTGGCAGATGAGGTGGCGTTCCTCTGGTGACGTGGCATCTTACTTGATGGTTGATGTGTCGGTGGATGTTGATGATGTAGCTGACATGTGTTGCCAAGTCGTCACCACGTGGCGTTGAGTAAGCGCTGACGTGGTTAGGGCTTGCTTAGTAGCGCTTGGGTGCGTGAAAACGTGGCAGAGCAGCCGTTTAGTTTGGCTGCGCGTGAGAGCGCGTGTTTTAGTGATTTTGGTTGCGTAGGAAGCTTCTCGTCAAGACGGTTCGGAAGAAATGGTAATTTTGGTCTTATGATAAATAGAGAATCTTGTAGAGCTCTGAAACAGTAACAGCAGCACAAATGGCTCGGGTGGCCCGTGGGAGTCAGTGGGTGGTGGTGGATTTGGTGTTGAGATGGTGAAACGATGATAAAACGAATCAAGCAGCGACAGAGGTGATTTAGAAAGAAATTTTACGAAATTTTAGGATGAACAAAGGCAGGAAAAATTGCTTCTTGATATCATGTTAGAATAATTGTGAGACGAAATATAGAGAGAACATGAGACGATTGTATTGATATATGAGAAATGTACTATTTACAGATATATACAAAAAGTCTATATATATAGAATGGTGAGGATTTTCCTAGTGGGATTTGGGTTTAACTTAGTGGGTCAAGATCCATATACATATATTAACATGCACTATTCTTATATCTCTTATAAATTCATTCTTAATTTTATCAATTTAGGTCTTTCTACTCATTCATTACGACATAGTGATAAATCTATATGTTAAACCTAAAAGCAGAAGACATGAATTGAGGATAAATGAGAGCTTAAAATTTTTACATCCTATCATCGCCTTGCTGCTTGTCTTAAGCATCAATTGTGGCCATTGATTCTTGTCTCCACCACTATCATCATCAACAATTATCTTCTCATTCATTATCCATTTCTCTCACATTTTTTACTCTCTTTTGTTTACTCCTCTACCATCATCCTTATCATCATCATCATTGACCCTTTGTCATCAATTATTCGTTTCAACATTCTAGTGCCTCTTAATACCTCCATCGTTCACGTTGATCACCTCCTCTACCGTAATCATTGATCCGTTTCTTTCACATCAACCTCCATTAATACATCTTTTATGTTTATTCAATTTACCGTTACGACTGATCCGGTATAAATTAATTAAATTAGAATTTGTCAACTTGCAAATTTTAATAAAATTAATCTTAATTTATTATTTATTTATTATTTTATAGTATAATAGTAAAAGTTATTTTAGAAATATTATTTCACTTTTATTATTATTTATTTTCGGTATTTATAAAATGTCATTATGCACTAAAATTTATATAACCGGTTTCTGGATATTGTTACTAAATAACCAAATAATACCTGTGTTTCATGCTTTAATATTAAAAATCTATTAAATTTTTTTTTTAAGACCCCACGGTCTAAAATTAGTTAATCATATAGTCTACTCTTAAATGGTTGGGATGGGGTCTCTAAGCAATTTGCGTGGATTAATTCATCACAAATAATTGTCAAATACAATAAAATTTGAACCGAACAAGATTAGGCAGCTCACAAAAACTAAAGGGCATCCCAGTGCGAATGCTCTCCTCATTTCGGAAGGTTAGATGTACGCACTCTTGGTCCTATTTACAGAGAGGCTATTCGTAGGCAGCTCACAAAAACAAAAACAAAATTATACAGGACTGATGATTCAAAACCCTTGGTAAAACAAAACAAAACAAAAGACCAACTATGATCACCTACAGTCAAAGTCAAATAATAAAAATTTAAATCCAAAATGCAAAATTTTCATCCATCAAAGACAAAATCAGTAGAGTACCTGGCAAGAAGCTTGAGAAGTTGAAGGTCCGGCCCAAAAATAGAGGAGTTCTTTATGAGCTGAAGATTAGCAGTCAACGACTTACCGGAAGGATCGACGTGCACTGATTGAATAGCGTAACCATACCCGGCTTGTGCTTCTTCTTCTACTCCTTCGGATTGTTTGGGAGCCGATAACAAGAAAATGAGTACGAACAGCTTCATTAGCATTTGTCTTTTCGTGTTTCTATCCATCCCCCCCCTTTTTTATCCAAATTATCATGTCAATGATGTCATTAGCAAGCACTTAATTATAAAGGTCGGAATTTCCTAAGGTGGGGGACATGGGGAGGCAAAAGTTTCAACCGGCGTGGAGTGTGGACCCTCACTTTTTTTTTCTCCAAAAAATAAAAATAAAAATAAAAAATAAAATACCAAAAAATCTAAGTAATAAATTGAATCTACTAGATGACTCATGAGTTTTTTTTTTTTTTTCTGCACATAATAATTCTCCATTTAGCGATTTTTATCATCAAAAAGTTTTAATTTCACTTCTTTACACGATTTTATCATTCACTTCATTCCTCTCCTTCAACACCTACCGAGTCTCCGATTCTTCTCCTCTTGCTCCTTCTTTGGCTCTTGGTTCTGCTCCTTCCGGCGTCGCTCTTCCTCCATCCATTGCCTCTACTCCCGACAGATCTCTCGTCGGTGCTCCTGGTAACTCCACTGGTTTGAACAGAGTCACCTTGACATATTGCTCTAGATTTGTCTTCTTAAATAAATCTAGTTGTGACGGCCAAATCTGTTCATCTTAAATGGAGAGAGAAAGAGAGAGATTGAATGGGTGACGGTGCAGTCGGCAGTGGCTTGGTGGAGTTAAACGGCAATGAGTGAAGTTGCATTTATATTCTGAATGATCTCGTTTTAGATATAACACGATATCGTGTTATATTCAAAAGTGTTGAGGGGCAAAATTGTTACAAAAAACAAAATGATTAATTTGTAACATATTTTAAAAAAAAATATATTCGGTAGTTTTATCCTCTTATGAGGACTCCTCGATAACTGCTCAAAAAAAATAATATCTACTAAAACATAACGGAATATATTTTACCTCTTACATTTTGACTATATATTTTAAAAATTATATATAGAGAAATAAATTTTCTTAATTAATATATAGATTTTCTTCTTGTGTTGCTAAAATTCATGATTCATCAGTTATGGCCTAATTAATATTTTTAGTTCAATTTGAGAGAGAAAAACAAGATTGATAATATTTTTAAGAGAAGAACGAGGTACTTACACATTTTTCTATGCTAGCAATGATTTGATCAAGCGGGTGGCCCATAACAAGCTCCATTGCCCTTGGAGTTTACAATTCCTTACCAGGGAGTGACCCTTTAGAAAGACCAGATGTTTTTTTTTTAGGTTTACTTCTTTGATCCTTCTGGTTTGATAGAATACTTAATCATCCTCATCCAAATATTTTCTAGACATTAACGGATTAGCTTCCTCAAACATAACATGCATAGACTCTTCTACAACGAGAGTCCTTTTATTATACTCTATATGTTTTATTATCCGAAGCATACCCAAAAAAATTTCCTCATCAGATTTGGCATTAAACTTACCTAAATTATCTTTATTATTTTAAAATAAAATATTTTCAACCAAAAACTTTGAAATAAGAAATATTCAAGATTTTGCCATTCCAAATCTCATCAGGTGTTATGCTAAAATCTTTTCAGATAGATACTCGATTAATGACATGACATCCAGTACTTACAACTTCAATCCAAAAGTATTTAGGTAGACTGTTTTCTTTAGCATAGTCCTAACCATTTCCTGAAGCAACCTATATTTCTTTCAACAACCACATTTTGTTGTGGAGTTCTAGAAGCAGAAAAATTGTGAGAATACCCATGCTCATCATAGTAGTTAGAAATTTTATCATTTTTAAACTCTCTACCTCTATCGCTATTAATGTTAATAATGCAAGGTTGTTTCTCATTTTTAACACGTTTGCATAATTTAATGAATGTGGATGCCATATCATTCTTCTTAGTCATGAAGAGAACCGAAGTAATCTAGAGAAATCATCGACGATGATAAATGAATAAAATTTGCCTCCTAAACTATTAATAGAATTTGGAACAAATAAATCTAAATGCATCAATTCAAAAGGTTTAGAAGTAGACGTATGCAACGTTTTCATGAAAGATGAATTAACCTGCTTACCTAGTTGACATGCATCACAGATCTTGTCCTTAACATATTTAATATCAGGCAATCCTTAGACAAGACTATTCTTAGACATATTAGAAAGTAATTTCGTGCTTGCATGCCCTAAACGTCGATGTCACAACCAATTATTTTTGGATAATGCATTAAGACATGATAGGTTTTGAGATAGAAGGTCATCAAATGAGCATGTATACATGTTTTTTAAATGGGAAGCAACAAAAAAAAATATTCTTCTGCTTACCATTCTATTCTTATGCTTACCATTCTTGATGATGAACATATTATTATTAAAAATAATATTATAATCATTATCACATAATTGACTAATGATAAGCAAGTTATGTTATAAAGCATCAATTAAAATCACATCTTCAATAAGAGTATAAGCATTATCGATATTACCTATTTCAATAATTATACGCTTGGCATTGTCTCCAAGGCCATGACTTCCATCTTTAGGTGTCAAAGATGCAAATTTTTATTTATTCCCTATCATGTGCTGAGAACAATTACTGTCTAGGAACCATTTGTTTGTCCTTATAGTTGCTTTAAGATTAATTTGCAAGGAGCACCTCAAATAGTTTCTAAGTGGTACCCAATCTGCGTGGGTTCGATCTTATTAGTTTGAACAAATATTATTTTCTTAGAAATCAAAACCTGTTTTACCTTTAATTTAGGTCTAAAATATTTATGTCCTCAAATGTTACAGTTAAAGCATTTGACAACTTCGTTTCAGAAAATAATTTGTAAAATCATTTTTGTTTAACATTTTTCTGAAATCCAAGTTCAGCTTTGTTGAAAAAACATCTCGAACTTTCCAAAAACAATTTTAAATTATTCTCACCTTGTGTAAATTTGAGAACAGTAGAGTTTAAATCTTCAATTTTTTATTTTAACACCTTGTTTTCTCTTTTGAATTTCAATGATTTTTTTTTTTAAATTTATTTTTTGAGAGAAGTATTTTCAGCTTTCAATTTGTTTGTAAAGAAAGAGTAAGCTTTCCTCCTCTTCATATCCCCAGATAGAAGGGTCATGAGTCATTGTAGATACCGTATTTTATCCCATCTATTTAGTATCAGATCTAATGTACGAGTTCGGATAAACTTTAAACTAAGGTTTAAAGGGAATAAATTTCTACCTTAGATTACATTGGACACTACAAAAAACAACAAAAAAATACAAAAAAGCATAAAATGGTCAATTTGATTAAGGGAAAAGTACATTTTAAACTTTCTAAATGTTGACACATTTCTATATAGTCCAATAAGTTTTTGCGTTTCAGTTTAAACTTTCTAAGTATGCACTCAGTTTTAAATGAAAATTTTCCATGCATTCTAACATAAATGAGGGGTACTATGATAATTTACTATTTTTTTTTCTTTTTTTCTTTGCCTTTTCTTTTCTTTTTTGTTTTTCTTCTTCGCTCTCTCTCTCTCTCTCCCACTCAACTTCTCTCACTTTCTCTCAAGCTCAACTTCTCTCCCTCTTTCTCCCGCTCAACTTTCTCTTTCTTTCTCTCCTACCCTCTCCCTCTCCCTATAGAAAACCACCCCTTTTACAGAGGTAAATTACCTCTTGTTACGAGGGTCACCCACTGTTACGGGGGTAAACCACCCCCGTAACAAGGGGTGGTTTTTGGCGAATTGAATCATAGAACACCTAATAAATTACATTGAATCTTCATCTTCACAGTAGAGAAATCCTAGAAAAGAGAGGCAAAAATATAGAAAGAAGATAGAGAAACTAACACTCATGAACTAAGCACATATAGATTAGACATCATTTTATTCGTAATCACATTCAGAAAATGGATGTAATTATTGAATATGTTGATACCTCCGATCAGCTTGTCGATATTTTTACCAAACCTCTAGTAGAAGATCAATTCATGAAAGTTATTCGAGATTTAAGTATGGCTAGGCATAACGATGTATGCCTAAAGTGATGTTTTTGGATTTTCGTCCCTACTTTTTGAGATAACAAAGGGGAAAAAGTTGATATTTAACGAGTAGTTGATATTTAGGATTTGTTCACATAAGCATTGCATTGATTAAAGGGAGACGTTACTAAGTTTTTTGAACTTATGTTGGGCTTATATTAAATATCTTTATTATTGTTGAATTACGTTTTCATGATTATACTTAAATGAGTTTAATACTCGTCCTCGAATTTAGAGGGAGTGTAGTTACATTATATTTTTCTGAAAACATTAAAATTAATTGTCATCATAAAAAATAGAGAGATTGTTGAACCAAGGTTTTAATGAACAATTGAATATTGATGTTTTTTTATGGAACTAATGATTTTATTAAGTGTTTCAGATTTAGAGTTCTATACATTCGATTAATAAGAAGATTTAATGAAGAAAATATAAAGGGTGCAAGATGGACATTATGAAGATGTGAAGAGTTTTAAAGACATTGCAAAAAATAGGTGAAAACAACTCTTTACTTATATACTCTTAATAAAACCCGAATTAAGATCACACACGACACTTAAAATGAGTTAATTCTATGTGTGTTGTGATAAGAAGTAATAAATTTAAGATCCTAGAATGAGATATTGTATGTGCTCCTTATATAAAATGGTTTTGATAAGTGACCTAATTGAAAAAAGTGTTTTAAAGTATAAAAAGTCGTGTTTTCGGGTAAATTCGGTCAACAGAAAATAAATCGGTCAACTAAATCAAACAGCGAGTTTTGGAGTTATAACGAAGTGTTACTGATTCAGTTGGTCAACTAAGTGAAGAGGATCGGTCAGCCGTTTGAAACAGTGGCTGAAATGGGTAAGGTAGTAAACACATTGATCCAATCGGTCAACTGGATGAAAAGGGTCAGTTAACCATTTGAGTTAGTAGATGAAATGGTAAAAAATTAAAAGACATTGATCCAATCGATCAATTGACTAGGTATGGTCGGTCAACTGACTGGTATAGTGCCAACGGCTAATTGGAAACTTGGCACGGGTTGATCAACCAAATGAAATGGATTGGTCAACTGACTGATTTAGTTGGGATTTTGGCTGATTTGGTCTTTTGGTAAAAAACTATTCATTTTTTATGATTCCAAGAGAGGGATTTGGGGAATTTGAATATATTTTAGATATGAACAACATATTATGTGATCCTTATTGATATGGTCTATATATTTTGTTATTCTCTTAATTTAAATGATTTAATACTTCTTACTTCTATGGTTTTAAATTGAAAATAGTTTTATGGGCTTAAATAAGAGATATGAAAGTCATTTTTAAGTGGAATATATATGAAATAAAAGGTAATGATATATGACATCCTAGAGTGTCATTTTATGGTATATCTTTGAAAAATTAGCAGTTGGAGGGCTAGTAATTGGTCTATTAATATAGATTTGTGAGAATTAAGTTATACACATCAAGAACATCAGTTTGAGTTTTTATAAGAGTGAGATTTACGCTGAGATTTTTATGAGTGATTCTATATAAGTTCTTGATCTAAAGTGCTTACTATTTGACTTTACCGATTTGGGTTCTAATTGTGATTCTCTCATTATCTTCAGTATTTTCCTGGTGAAATCTTTCCAAGGTTAATTAATTTTCTTTGAAGTTTTATATATCTTGAATTTATTGGTATAAGATTGTTAGAAAAATCGTTTTTGAACTTTAAAATCTCAAAATCTTTTTAAGCAATTTTTTCCTGATTAGCTGATTACTTGCTATATTTGTGCAACTCACTTTATTTATTAATCATATTTTAATTACCTCACATTGTATCTATCACGTAGTAATTGTTTGAAACATTAATTGAGTATATTTGTATTGAGGTGGTAGAAACTCCTTGTGGGAAGAAACTCATATTTTTTGTATTTATAAGTTTGAGTGGATTAGATACGTTTGGGATGGTGTCTAGTTAGGGTAACTAGATTTCGATCTTTTTTCAGTGAAAACGATTAGGGTTTGATCTTTGTCTTGTAAAAAACTTAGGCTATTCTTTTCCCTTGAAAATAATTAAGTTTTGATTCATCCTGCAACTAAGTTATTTTTGAATGATTTGTAAATGATCATCATTCCCTGTGAAAAGTATAAGTGAGAGAATGTTAGGTTTATCTTTAGTTTGGTAAAAAGATATGGTTCATCCTTGACCCGTGAGAAGGGTAAATTGTAAAGGTTGATTATGCGTTTGTAAAAGAATCGTAAATTGTAAGGGTTTGGTTCCTACCTAATAAAGGAATCCAGGGATTTGGTGGATTGCGAATCTTTGTGGAACTCGAGGGACTAGACGTAGTCAATATTAGTTTGGCTGAATCAGGATAAATTCTTGTGTTTTACATTGATTTATTTTCTATCTTATGTTTGGGTATGCACTTCATATCAAACACATATCCTCTACGTATAAAAATAATAATTGATTTAGGAAAATTAATTATTTGTGTTTAAGTGTTTGATTATTAAATTTTTATAACTACCCAATTCACTCCCTTCTTGGTTAGCTCTTTGGGCCAACATTTTACACCATTGAAGAAGCTTAGATCGTTACCATAAAGAAGAAAATAATGGAGATTTCGATCTAATAAGGCCACTCTCTCTCTTAGAGAAATGAAGGTCTTTTTAAAGAAAGAAAAACTCCCCCACTTCCACGACATGAAAACTCGATAACCCCTACCTCTCATTGCCATAATTTTTTTTGAACGACCCCATCCGGAATGAAAATGATGATGTGTGGGACAGTATCGATGACTAGCTAATGTAAGGTCCTTTCAACATAGTGGTTGGCGATGGTGTTCCGGTAGTCTTGTTTAACAGCCGCGGAAGAAGATCTAAGCACCGAACGACCTTGGTTTTTTATGGTGGTTCCGCGGCGATGGATGATCTCAGCTTCCCCGAAGCTTTCTCCCACTAAAAAGAAATCGAAACTAAGGTATGGATTAGTGGAGTTAACATCCCTATCGTCGTCGGTTGTTTGTTCAAAAGAGAAAACGGATAGAGCTTTAGTATAAGTAAAAGTTTCGGGTCAATCTCAAAATTTCTAAAGTTAAGAGGGACTAAAATGACATTATTAAAGGTTGATTTTGCATGAAATCACTTTAAATATGAATAAAAATTAGTTACTATCTTTTAACTTAAGGAAATTTCACCAATTTGACCTTTCACTTTAAATTTCCTGTTTTGACTCCTAAAACTTTTACTATTACTGGTTTTGTCTTTTTGATACCAAAAATACTTATTTAATTTTTTGTTTAAAGTAATAATCTTAAAAAAATCAAGCCAAAAGCCTTGATTAAACCAAATAAACTATCATAACCAATCTAGTTACCCAAAGTAACTAATGCTTAAGATACGATTCAAAATCAACTAAACCGAATGTCATCATGACAAGCATTTAAGGACCATCACATCAAGGTCTAATTAAGCATTAAATATCTCATTAATGAGCATTTAGTGAGAATATATTTTCAAGATATTTCTAGGAAAATATCTAGTATAAAAACCTAGTTACTTAAAAGTAACTAATGGTTACAAAACTAACCGAACCAATTTCCCATCATATCATGCAATAAATGACCCATCAAGTCAAGGTCACATAAAGCATTCACTTCTTGAATCAACCATTGAAGACTACATTCAATGGATAAAGATATTTTCATAAAAATATCTTATGGAATCTTATTTACTTCAAAAGTAACTAAACGGTTACAAAACTAACCGAATCAATTTTCATCCCATCAAGGCATTAAATGCCCATCAAACCAACATCTAATCAATCATTAAATGCATGAATGATATGTAAAGACTACATTCATTGAATATCTTAAGAAGCATTAAATGTAAATGAGATATTTTCAAGAAAAATAACCAGATTACTTTGAGTCACTAGTACTTAGAAAGCAAACCGAATTGGATAACATCACATCAAGCATTTATTAACCTATATGCCAACCACACTACAAGAAAAATGACATTTAGCTATGATTTTTTTTTTTATATAGCCAAAGCGTTATTTTCATAGCGAAAGATTTTAGCGATGAAATATCTTCATAACCAATTTTGTAGCCTATATGCCATAGTAGAAGGTATTTGGCGATGAATTATACTTTTCTCGTGCAGGATTACTTTTTCACGACGCATTATTTCGTAACCAAATTTGTAGCTAAATAATTACAATTCGTAGCCAAAAATTGGTTGAAAATAGCAAGAAATCATTTTGGCTACGAAAATATTTTTGTTGCCAAAACATGATTGTAAATAGTGGGAAAACAATTCGCGACGAAATTTTTTTGCAGCCAAAAGAATTTTTTTTTTTTGGTGAAAAATGCATTGGCTACAAAATAACTTTTGTAGCAAATTCCTTTACATAAGGCGATGAATGTCAATTTGTAGTCAATAGTAGAACTTTTTTAAGTGAAATTTTTTAATTTCGAGGTTAAAATAATAAAATTAATTTTCAATTTTCAATTTCAAGACTAATACCACAACCAATCAATAAAAGGAAAACAAAATCCTACGACTGCATTAAAAATAAAATATATCAATATACTAACTCTGGAAATATCCTTAAACACTAATATGATAAAAACAAAATATGTTTAATAAAACATCATTAAAAAATAACCAAGAAACAAACGATGGAAGTTAAGCGATCAAGATCATCGATTCCTTAATATACTGAATCTATAAATTGTTTAAAAAATAAAATAAAATAAAATAAAACTTAGAATAAATTAACCATAATTGTAATGTTTTAAAAAAAAATTGATTGAACATAATGGGTTACCATGAAGACGAAGATTTGGTAGGTTCTGATTGTATTCTGTCTTTGGGTTCTCACTTTCTTGGGTATATTCTAGACGAGCCACCATATTCACGTACAAGTTGTAAAAAAAAAAACAAAAAAAAAAAAAAAAAAAATAAATAAAAAAAATTGAATTTTCTTTAATGATCAAAAAATAGAAATTGTAAAAAAAATAGATCTCACATTATCCTATTCAGCTGCATTAGATATGTAATACCCATTTTCTCTTTGATATATGATCCAATATAGATTAATCCTACCCCGGAACATGGTTATAGCGTTGCTTACTTCAATTGGTTGAGTTAGTTGAAGATAATGTCTATGAATCGGGAATAAAAGTATGAATACAAAAATTAACTAAAAATTGAATACTAAGACGACCTTTAAATTTCAAAAAGAAGACATATCTTCCTTTTCGTGGACTCAAACAAACCACAGAGGCTTAACCAATCACCAAATTACATAAAGAAGACATATATTTCTATGTTTCTGCTTTTGCTCCAGAATAGAAATGTGGGAATAGAAACAGCTACTTTCAGAGGTGCAAAGTCTAATTAAGCCCCAAAATCTAATGTATAAACAATATGTTCCATGTATAGAGCAAAGACTTCATATTTTCACACTATTTTTCTATTAAATAAAAAAAAAGGGAAAAAAATTGATGAAAAACATTATTGCATTGTTTGTTCCTACATTTCTCTATAGAAAAAACAAAACTAAAAAATATGTTTCTATTCTGATCAAATTGGGAACAGAAACAAAGAACATAAACAAAGAACAAAAATAGAAACAGAAACACACTTAAAAGGAATAGGAAAAGATAACATTTAAAATAAAGCTTGAATTTCTATGAATGAAAACTACTCCAAGGTATCACACTTAAAAAAAAATGCTCAAATGCCAATAAACGACTCGTATTAATTTCCTAGTGCCGAAATCAACATAAATCAATTAACCTGTTGCCATATATTTGCTGTCTGAACATGTCTAGAAAAAACTAAAGTTCTACTTTTTCCTTCTGCATCTTCTCAACCTGAAACAATTTCATAACTTATATAAGCTTTCTAAGATTCCAAAAGACATTCGTTTCATTTACCATCACCCCACCTCACCCGCTCACAAAGAAAATGAGAACACCAAAGACTAAAATGCCAAATTTTTCCTAACTAAATTATCAACAAAACAATATGTGTGTGTGTATCTGTGTGTGTGTGTGACTAACTTAGTTTATTTTTTCTCCTCCTCCTAAACAGTCATATCAAGAGCCAAATCGTTTCAAAATAAAGTGTATGTACTTGATAAATGACATACCACAATAATGCTCTCTACCGAATGCCTCTTGAGATAATGCTATAAGATAATAAAGATGCACAATGAACATAGCTTCATATGACAATGGAGAGCTGGTTGATTTAATAGGAAGAATACACCAAATTAGCTTTATAGCCAATTTGAATCACTTCAAATGAGGCAATCTCAAGTTTGAGTAGAGGTGCAGTATATATATATTCTATAAGGGTAAGAAACAACATCAAGCTTTCATAAATATCAATGTAAACTTCAGAAAGGAAAAAAAAAAAAAAAAAAAGACTTGTTGATTTATGATGAGAAGTATTTTTTGAATAAACTAGTGAAGGTTACTTTCTTATTCTCACCTAGGCTTGTAATTTCTTCCTCTCTTCCTTAGCTTTATGCTTTGCAATTTCCTTCATCTTCTCAACCTGCGTACCAACATGTCTGAGTTAACACAGCGAAACTAATTTTCCAAGTTATAATGCCTATGTATATTTTAAATTTAAATCCTATCTTCTATTCCCTTCTTTACCCTTAACTAGATTCACTTCTCCCCATTTTCTCAATACCAACATAGTATATTACTGTAAAAATTAAATGGGCATACATTTTCTTTTGTTCACAATTTAGAAGCATTAATCTATTAGTTATTGTTAAAGTAAAAGAAGAGTAGGAAAATAATGAGACGGCTTAACAATTGTGTTAGCCTCTTCCTCTATTTACAATAGTGGTTAGGGAACAATACAAGAAACCGTAAACAATATGGGAAAACCCTAAATAGTATTGGAAAGACATAATTACCCCTTTAACACTCCCCCTCAAGTTGGAGCATATATATTGTATGATCCTAATTTGTTACAAATATACTTTATCCTTGAGCCCCCTAACGGTTTAGTGAATAAATTAGTTAACTGATTAATGGACTTTACATGTTTAGTCTCTATCTACTTCTGCAATAATTTTTCTCGAATGAAGTGACAATCGACTTCAATGTATTTTGTCCTCTTATGGAAGACTAGGTTAGATGCAATATGAAGTAATGATTGATTATCACACACTAGATCCATCGGTGAAGTGCGTTCGAATCCAAGTTCTTCCAACAAATGTTTCAACCTATCTAACTCACAAGTGGTATGAACCATTGCTCTGTATTCCGATTCTGCACTTGACAACGTCACAACTGTCTACTTTTTACTCTTCCAAGAAATGAAATTACCTCCAACAAACACACAATACCCTATAGTAAACTTCATATCTGAGAGAGATCTGACCCAATCTGCATCTGTATATCTCTTAATCTAAGTGTGACCGAAGTTCTGATACAACGAACCACATCCTGGAGAATCTTATAGATATCAAAGAATACGAATCACTACATCTCAATGATACGTCGTGGGACGTTCCAAAAACTGACTGATAACACTCACAACAAAGAAAATATCTGGTCTAGTAACCATCAAGTGATTTAACTTCCTAACTAACTGTTTGTATTGTGCTGAATGCCAACAATTTGTTGTTTGGATCCATAGGTGAATCAATCGATTTAGCTCCTAGAATTCCTGTTTTACTCAATAGATCAAGAACATATTTTCTCTGACACAGTTAAATCCCTTGACTTGATCAAGCAACTTCATCCCCAAAAAATACATCAATTGACTCAAATCTTTAGTTTGAAACTTGCTATGCACAAACATTTTAATTTGTTGAATACCTTGGTGGTCGTCCCCGATAATCACGATGTCATCCACATACATAATCAACAATATTCCCTGAATTTTACTTTGCCTGTAGAATACAGAATGATTGACTCTACAACGACAAAGACCAAATTCAGTGACCACTTCACTGAATCTCCAGGGGACTATTTAAAACCATAAATGGATTTTTTCAATCGAAATACCAAACCAGACTCCCCCTAAGTAACAAACCTAGGAGGTTGCTCCATGTATACTTCCTCAATCAAATCCCCATTTAAGAATGCATTCTTTATATCAAGTTAATGCAACAACCAACAAAAGTGGTAGCTAAATAGATGAATAAATGAACGAAAACGAGTTTGGTAACGGGGAAAAAAGTCTCTGAATAATCAAGACCATATATTTGAGTGTAACATTTGGCAACTAAATGAGTCTTGAGTCGAATAATGATGCCATCTGAATGAACTTTGACTGTGTTCACCCATTTACATCCAACTAGTATTTTGTCAGGCGGAAGCGAGACAAGATCCCAAATACCATTATGATGTAAAGCTAACAATTTTTATTTCATTGCGGTCGTTCAACTAAGGTGAGTGAGAGCCTCTGTAACAGACTTAGGAATAAAAACAGAGGATAGAGAACCAACAAAAGAGGAATATGAAGGAGATAGATGTGCATACGAGACAAAGTTAGAAATAGGATGTTGAGTATATGTGCGCTTACCCTTCTGGATAGCTGTATGTCCAAGTCAGATGTTGATAGATAAACTAGAGAAGAATCTGCAGACACAGAGACGATGGGCTCGATGGCAGAAACTACCTTCTGGTGACGAGATTATACCTGCAAAGGTGGTGAAAGACGACTACGTGGGACATGTTCTAGAACAGAAGGAGATGGTGTCGGGTCTGGGAGCCTTGGTAGAGAAAATGTGACATCCAAATCATCCCTAGAGTATATGGCAAAAAATTAAGGAGTGGACTAAAAAAAAGTGACATCTGCACAAATGAAAGAGCGACGTAGAGAAGGACTATAATACCGATAACCCTTTTGTGTGCGAGAATAACCAAGGAAAACATATTTTATGGAACGAGCATCTAACTTATCCATACTGAGAGTCAACTGATAGACAAAACAAATACATTTAAAGATACGAGAAGGTAAAACAAACCAAGGTGATCGGGGAAAAAGAATAGAATGAGGAACTTTGGTATTTAGGGTAGAAGATGGCATTCTATTGATCAAAAAGCAAGCTGTAAGAATTGCATCTGCCCAGAAGTGTTTAAGAACATTCATCTCAAACATCGGAGTTCGAGTAACTTCTAGGAGATGTCGATTCTTATGCTCAGCCACTCCATTTTGCTGCACTGTGTGAGGACAAGAAGACTGATGCAGTATGCCAAACTGTGACCTAAAGGAAGTAAAGGGTTCAGAAAAATATTGTCGAGCATTATCACTACGAAGTATACGCATAGGCACTTTAAATTAAGTTTTAATTTCAACACAAAAGGTAGAGAAAATAGAGAACAATGCAAAACGATCTTTCATTAAATATAATTATGTGATCCTAGAGAAATCATCGACAAATGTGACAAAATAACGAAAGTCTAATGTAGAGGTAATACGAGAAGGACCCCAAACGTTTGGATGAACTAAACTAAAATGACTCGATACTCGAAACTGAGTTGGGGCAGTAAATAAAGTACGGTGATGTTTTCCCAACTGACATGACTCACAATCTAAAGAGGACAAATGAAATAAACTAGGAATAAGTACCTTTAGATTGGTAAGACATGGATGACCTAGGCGACAATGAATTTGGTGGGCAGATACAACAGCAGGACCGGCAGTGGGCAGGATAGCACGTGTCTCATCGTGATTGTCAAAGTAATAAAGGCCATTTTTCTCACGCCCTAGGCCAATTGTCTTCTATGTTTTCAAATCCTGAAGAATGACAGAATCAGGAAAGAAACAAACAAAACAATTAAGTTGCCGAGTGAGCTTACTAACCAATATCAAATTAAAAGAAAAAAAAAGAATATACAAGATAGAGGATCAAGAGAAAGAGGGTCAAAGTGCTACAGTACCGATACCACGAACAAAACAATTAAGTTGCCGAGTGAGCTTACTAACCAATATCAAATTAAAAGAAAAAAAAAAGAATATACAAGATAGAGGATCAAGAGAAAGAGGGTCAAAGTGCTACAGTACCGATACCACGAATAGGGACGGTTGAACCATTAGCAACAGTGACAGGGGACAATGAGGGAGATGATTAAATAGACGTAAATAAAGAAGAGGTACCTAACATATGATCGGTGGCAGCGGAGTCTATGATCCAAGGTGTAGAAGGTGAAGGATGAAAAGAAAGACATGCAGTAGGGTTACCTCGTTGAGCTAGGGAAGTAATGGGGGTAGATGTCTGCTTGGACACTTTAAACTAGAGGAACTGAACATACTTATCATCAGAAATTGCTTTGGGAGTTGAAGAGTTGGATGATGAAATGGGAGCAGTTTGATTAGAAGTTTCCGCATGAGCATTCTTAGAAGAATGGAGAACTTTGTACCAACAAGTATCTTGGATATGATTTTTCTTTCCACAAAGTAATCCCTAACGATATTGACCATGACAATAGCCATCGTGGCCACCCCGAAAGCTAGTACTACGACCACCTCTTTTCCCTTGATCGGTAACAACAACTTGTACAACTTTGGACCTATTCAACTTACGAGTGGATAACAATTGAGGTGCCACACTCGATATTAATAACCTGTTAAATGAATAGAACAATACACTCAATACAATAACTAACAATAACGATCAAGGGAAACAACCCCACAAATAATATAAGAATGAGAACTTAAAACATTTTCATTTTCATTTTTATCATTTTTTTTAGAATGAGAAGGTAGCTAGCTGAGCTTGAGGCAGCTCATGGGCTGCTCACAGTTGACGATGGCAACGGTGAGCCAGTGACAGCGGATCTGGACGGTGGCAGAAACAACGACGACTATTGTGTCACAAGAGTTTGACGATACTTTAAATAAGCTCTCAAAGTTCTAGATCTAGACGAAGAACAGTAGCAACAAACAGATCGAGGTCGAAAAAGCCATTCGTCATGATGATATGTGATTGACGAAGGTCTATGAAGCTCGAAGAAGGTCCGACGATTGGCAATGGTGAAGGTTGCCGATTGGCGATGACAAAGGTCGCTGATTGGCGATAGCGAAGATCGGAGTTGTAACGTTGAAGTGAGATCTGGGTTGGATGGTGCCGGATTTGAGTTGTAGGTAGACGGCGACGAGCTAGGGTTTCGGCATCAGAGGGGATGTATGGGTCAGAAAAGTGTTTTTTTTTTTTTTTTTTAATGGATGGATGGAAGGGACAAAAAAAAGGTTGAACAGAACTACAAGAATAGGATCTCATAACCTACTCTAGATACCATATTAAAGTAAAAGAAGAGTAGGAAAAGAATGAGACGACTTAAAAATTGTGTTAGTCTCTCCCTCTATTTATAATAGTAGTTAGGGAACAATACAAGAAACCCTAAACAATATGGAAAAACCCTAAACAATACTGGAAAAACATAATTACCCCTTTAACAGATATAAACTAGTATCAGTACCTTGCATTGGGCAATGTCTTTGGCTATCTTTTTGTCCCTCCATTCATCAACTTCTTGATCAACTTGATCAAATCATTCACACCCCTAATAATTTTGAAAAGATAAATAATTCAACAAATAGAATTGCAAAGAGAATTGAACAGACTGAACTACGAGCTGAACTGAACAGAAAAAGCCATTGCATTGCGTCTGATCCTTATTCATATCCATCTCTTCGAACCCTAATCATAACAAATCCTTCCCAATCAACCCTTTACAACAATTAATTATTCAATTAGAAACAATAATACGAACAATTTTGTTCATAGCCA
The DNA here is from genome assembly GCA_016647705.1 of Eucommia ulmoides. Taxonomy (NCBI): domain Eukaryota; kingdom Viridiplantae; phylum Streptophyta; class Magnoliopsida; order Garryales; family Eucommiaceae; genus Eucommia; species Eucommia ulmoides. The sequence goes on from CM028337.1 coordinate 24,618,058, forward strand.
TCTCTTCGAACCATAATCAAGCCAAATCCTTCCCAATTGGCTCTTTACAACAATTAATTGTTCAATTAAAAAACATATGAACATATATTTAACAATATATATATATATATATATATATATATAAAATAGGAATAAGAACAGATTATTTATAGAAGATCTCACCTAAATCACTAACTTATTGAATCCTAAAACTTACCTGAAGAAGATGTGGAGTGATGGTGGTGTGTAGTGGTGGTAATGGTGGGTGTAGTAGTGATGTTTGTGCAGTGGTGGTGTGCGACAATGTTAATACTAACCTGAAGAAGACGAAGCACCAATGTAGAGTGGTGTGTGGAGGCTCCGAAGACAACAGATGGCTGAAATGCAATGACAGATGGTGGATCTCAAGAGATCTAGTGAAGTGATCTAGGTTTCAGAGATGAGTGCAACAGAGAAGAAAAATGAAATAGTGGTTTCGACTTTGGGCAGAAGACTAAGGTGGGTAGGGTTTTTGGCACATTGAATCGCAAAATGTGAAGGATGATAGAGTGAAATAATATTTGGCACCCATACAAAATGAGATCATTTTGCCATTGGTGTTAAAACAACATCGTCACCGAATATAAAATTTTTTGTTATGAATTGGTGACAAATTTGTTTTGTCGCCAATTCGCTTGTAGGAAATTTTTTTGAATTTTTTTTTGGCGGCCAAGAATTGACCTGACAAATCGCAATGAATTCCAAAATTTGGTCGCCAATTGATCATATTTAGCTACAAACTTGTACTCCGTCACCAAAAGGTGATCTATTTGGCTATAACTTTTGATTTTGTAAGCAGTAGACACATTTGGCTACAATTATTGTATCATCGCGAAAAAATTCATAATTAAATATATTTTTTCTTGTAGTGCCAATGATAGCCAATGATGAACAATGTTGAGTAATCATTGCTAAGATATTTTGAAGATTGTATAATCACTACAAAATCTAATGATTATATAAAGAATCTTAGTAAATTGTCAATATTTGGCTCTAACCATAAAAATGAGAGACATCAAAGGGTCGTACCTAGATAAAACAAACCCTGAGGAAAAGGCTGGGTAGGCCTACATATTCCCCAATGTGCAGACTCCCCAAGCCTATAAATACGCAACCTATTTTTATTTGGAAAAAGGCTTGAACATACACCTTCTCTCTTTAGTCTCGAAAATCTCTCTCGAGTTTAGGGAATTCTTAAGCCTTCTACTTCAAAAAATACTCTCAAATCTTGTCAAAAAGGCTTCAAAAATGAGTTCTTGAGATTCTTAGAACAAGATCTCAAGAAGTTGTTGAGGAACGATCAAGAACAACCAAGAAGATCAAAGAAGGAGAAGAAGGAAAAATACTTAAGGAAATACCACTCCCCTAAGTTAAGGTAAGTCCTCCTAAACTGCTCTTTGATTTCTTTTAAATACCATTATATTGCTTGTATATAGCTAATGAGTGTAAAAATGGTCACCCCAACGCAACCAATTAAATACCTCCACATGCCTACAATTCCCCCACAAAGATTAAGTCATATCAGGGATTAAATGTGAAGATTTTACCGAGTAAAGGAACTTTTCCACCTGTTCCAACTATCCCAAAGGCCTAAGCACTCTCTAGGATGAGCGGGCAAGCCGCGCCGGGATGGGGGACCCTTCCCTATATCGGTAGCCTCTACAGTGGCGTTGCCCATCTCAAGGATCTACTCCAGAGAGATCCTTGAGAAAAACCCCTCTTCTCGTTTTCAGCTATCCGGGAAGGGTAGGAATCAGGCTTCTCATTTCGGCTACAGTAGGATAGTGTCTTCCTCGATTTATAGGCTGGCTCAATTCCCCAACCCTAAATATCCCCAAAATATCTCTTAAATATCTCCAAATACCTCCATAAATATCCCCATAAATATCCCTAAATATACCCAAATATGGCCAAAGTAAAAAGTTCCTTGTCACCTTCTCATTGCTACTTGCCAAGTTGATACATTGATATGATATTGAGAAGACACTAATCCATGCTTAAACCTTTAAGCTAATCCACTCCTTACATATAAATAGGAGGGCTTATAATTGCTTAAAGGTAGATGAATTTTGCTCACTCTTCTCGAAGACTTGTCTATAAATTTTCCCCTCCTACACTTATTCTCACGTCGAAGGAGACATGCTGGGATCATCCCGACAAGTCATTTGTGTAGGTTTCCAGGTGCTCCCCATCTCGGAACTGCCCCATCTCAAGCTCCGATTCGCTTTTCCTCAAGTCTCAAGGTGTTCTAGCCATCATCTTTTCGGCCTAGAAGGCTTTTGGGTCCATTTCAATTCAGGCCTATCACTTCTCGGCCAGGGACCTCTCTACGGATAAGAAGCTCCAATGATTGAAGATCTCCATTCCAGACCTCTCCAACTCCAACAACGTTGACCAAACCATACTATCGAAGTCATCCAAAATACAACATCAGCAATAGTATGTTTGGTTAGTTCTTAGATGTATAAATCATATACATATTAAAAAACATGTCAAAAACATCAAGTTCATATCAAGAATATTAAGAACACTATGAGTTAGGCATAGTTTCTTTGATTCTCTCAAGGACACATGAAACCGAACTCCAATGAACTCAAAACAAACTTTTGACAAAGGACTACTAACTATTAACTAATAACAACTGACAAGTACTTTACTATAATAGTCTAGATCACAATCTCGTACTAAGTTACGGGCTTGTGAACTGGCATCTTATATATATATACACTACTTCGTCGAGACCCTTGTGGCTAAAATTTGAAATAAAGGGAGGACCTTTATTCGTTCAGGGATAAGTGTGCACCTTCTTCAGAAACGTTTTTGTTTTCTTAGTTACGAGTAGGACTGGCACATATACGATATAATTTTTTTTTTCTTTTGAACTAACAACATAAACCCTAACACTAAACTTGCCTAAGCAAGTGAGTTCGGTTGGAGTGTTCTTGACAAAATCATAAGTGTATATTCACTTATCATCGGTGCGATTCATGTTCTTATCCTATAAAAAATAAAAACAAAATAAAATTATCTTAAAAAGATGAACTACGTATGGACTTGATTCTCAACTATCTAAGATACGTAGGCGCGCACCTTGAGGTGAAGCACTGAGAAATCACCTCTCGGTGGTGCGGCGAGGTGCCTTCAAATAAGTGCGCGCTTCTTTGAAGACAACTTCGGACAGTAGAAAAATCACCTTCTCCTTCAACTTCTCCTTCGAATCCATCGCCCTTGAAGAAGAAACATTCGAAAGCTTCTTCTCTTTCTCCTTCGAATCTTCTCATTCTCCTTCGATTTCAGTTTTTGATTTTTGCTTCGAAGTTCGCACAATCGCATAGGAGCTTTTGATTTCTCGTTCGCATAATCGCACATGGATTTTCGATTTCTCCTTCTAATTTTGATTTCTGCTTCAAGCTTCGATTTCTGCTTCGAGCTTCTAATTTTGATCACATGATGAGATTTAAGAGAACAAAATATCTGATTTTTTTTCCTTATCACAAAATACATAAAGTACCCTACAATAATACTAATATGTCATTTCAGTATAAAAATTAAAAAAACATTTTAAAATAACAATTAACCCCCAAATGTTTTAAAATTAAATTAAAATTAACCCACGATAATAGAAAAACACATATTTAAAATGTGCGCCTCGCTTCAAGGAAGCCCTCACCTCGCCTTATGCCTTGTGCCTTAAATAACAATGACCCATACATGGGTTCAATCACTTATTTAAATAAAATCATCTTGAAATAATGAACTACGTTTCGACCTAATTTCCCATGAAATTGGGATACGCAGGCAACCTTTATAGTTTCGTTCAACATTGTTATTATTTTTTTCATTTAATTTGTATTATCTATTTTTGTTGTTAGATTTTCTTTTTTTTCTTGTTTTATTACATAAAAAATGGATAAAAAAAAACATTAAAAATGAGAATTATTATGTTACACAAAACTAAAGGAAATTACCTTGACTTGTTTAAACGTGAAAATCTATTTAGACTTAGGTACTATCTTTGGACGGGTGTCTTAGGGTGCCTGATGAGTGGTATATTTACCAACAAATCAAGTACTTTTAGATTTAAACATTTGTGTATTTTCAAGCATTTTTATTAGTTTAATGTCTTTTTGTGTTATTTTGTAGGTTTATAAATAAATGGCAAAAAATGTGCCAAATATGTATAGGTGCAATAACGTCAAGGCCTATTTTGACCACGGTTCAATCCGATTTTAAAAAATCTCAAAACACTAAAGTTGTAGATCTACATCTTATCTTTCCATAGATATTTGAATCACTTCGATTGGAGATCGAATGATAAAGTTACAGCCAAATTAAGAACCAAACATTGGCGTTGCCCAAAGAGCGCTGCAGTGTGAATTTGAGCGCGTTGCAACACCCTCCCATCAGTGGTGATGGGCTGGTTTCTGCCTATAGCGCGCTGTAGCACCATCTGCATCGGCTTGAAACCCCCAAACCCTATTTTTTAGTCCTATAAATACCTATTTATGCCTCAAAACAAAGGGAGAGGAGAGGAATGAAAGAGGAGGCAATTTTGGGAGAAAAGAACAACAATTTGTGGCAATTTTGGGTGAGAAAACACCATACGGTGTGGGATTTGTTGTGAAATTGATTAAGAAAACACAATTGAAGGCACTTGGAGTTGAAGATTTGTTGTTCAAACTCACAATAAGATTTTCTCTACCTTTCTTTTCTTCTTAATCTTGATTGATTTTTGTTATTATGGATATTGTGTTGAACATATTTGCATCTATGAATTTCTTGAAAAGATTAATTTTGGATCTATCTATGTTGTGTTTGTAATTTAATCTAGGGCTTGATGTAGTATTCTTTTGAATCATGTTTAGACTATTTTATTGATTGTTAATTTTAATTCCATTTTATGCATCCCTTAGGCTTAATGTGTTTGATTCATGTGGCCAATGAATTAGATGAGTTTAAGTTACAAATTTTATACTCGGGAGAGGTTGAATTTGTAATGGAAATTGAGAGTGCATAACTTAGGTTGTTGTGAATCCGGGAGGAAATCAACACCTAAGTAATCTAGTTGGGAATTTAGGATTTTATGAAATCGGGAGGTGATCAAGTTCTAGATTTACCAACCAGGTTTTCTATTCAATTGTGTTTGCCATTATAATGCTTCCAATTTATGCTTCCGTGTGATATTTTGGTTGATTTGAGAACTTGAGATTTCACACTAGGGAGAGATAATTTCGAGTTCGGACTTAGGTTAAATACAATGTAAATTTTAATAGATTACGAGATATTTAAACTTGTGTAATCTATAAGGTCGGGTATAAAGAATGTTTTCACCTAAATACGGAATAGAGATATCGGTATTCAAGTGATTACATATTCTCTCACTTGACGCTCGGGAGAGGTAGTGAAAGGGCAATAGCACGAGGACCTTAATTATTAAATAAATGGAATTGACTAATAATTTACTTAACAGGACAACATGGGAATAACGAGATGAAATCAAGCCTCTAGAACATTTGTGCATAGATAATCCATATTTTATTTTATTTTTGTATTTATTTTTATTTTAGTTTATTTTTATAAAAGAAAACCCAAAATTTGATCGCCTAAGTAAAGTTAGGTTACGACAATCGCAGTACTTAATGACAATCTAAACCAATACTTGTGGATGCGACAACCTTACTTTCCCTATTATATTAAAAGTTGATCCATACACTTGCAATATTGTAGTGACAAATAAAATCTCTACCAAGTTTTTGGCACCACTGTTGGGGATTGACATTTTAGATTGTTGTTAATATTGTGAATAAATAACTTGATTTTAATTTAGGTATTTATTTTATTTTTAATTTTTGTTTTTTTAGTTTTGTCTGTATTGCACGGTACTTAGAGATGTTTGATCAAGAAGTCCTCTTGCAATTTTCTCAACAAGATTCTGAATCGTTCTACTGTTCTTGGAAAAGGTACAAAAAGTTGCTTATTTGGTTCCCCAATCATGGTTTCTCGATAGAGTGTTAATTGCTGAACTCATCGACGGGTTACAATCCGCAACAAGAATTTGGGTGGAAGGAGGAAGTGGTACTACCTCTTTCTACCAACTAACCGCGAATGAAGCCTATTGATTGTTGGAAGACATGGCGGAATTTGATTGTTAGAGTTAGAATTATTCAACGGGAAACAAAAGCTTCGGGGATAGTTTCAACATTTCGGCACTGTGAATTGACACCCCGCACCAACCTGTGGAGTCTTCCCCCACCCTGGAAGATATGTTCGCTACATTTATGGTGAAACTCAGATTTTTTGGAGAAAAAATCATGATTAACTAAATAAGCATAAGGACCGTCTTGACCAAATTGAGACGACCTGCACTAAAATCGATACGATCGTAAAGTCCCTTGAAACACAAATTGGTCAACTTGTTAGCTATATTGAGGCTGAGTCAAGAACGGTGGCATTGAGAGACACACAAGTCACATCCATTGAAAGCCATCATGAAGAATCAAAATCAAATGGAAGGAACTTGGGTTTGTTCGATAATGATGATTCCAATGAGGAGAAGACCCAAGAGTTGATCGACGATGAAGAATCACAAGATAATAATTATGATTCTTCACCTTTTAAGGTCCAAATTGTGATGCCACTAACAATCGAAGACGATTACATCTACGAGGATCCGATATGGCTCATTTGTCCCCCACTACTCCCAACTACGTTTTTTCATACCAACCAAGCACATAAGCTGGAGCATAATCACATTGAGCATACGTGCTGATTATTGCCATATCTCACCAAGCTTGAGGAAATTCTTAACAAAGACCCATTTATTGTGTTGTATGACACATACTATGGGCGGAAGTTGCTCTTTAATAAGCCCTTCTCTGTGTCAAGCCGATGACATTAAACTAAGCGCTTCTTGGGAGGCAACCCAAGTTTTCAAATAATAAGGCCTAAGGATGCATGCTATGGGAGAAAAGCCTCACACTGATCACCTTGCCTAGAGCATCACCACCGACAACACTTGGAGGCGAGATTGCCTCGCCTCCCAAATATGTGTCTTATTCCCTTGTGCTTAATTTGAATATATGTTTGACTTTGAGTTTTGGGGTGAGATACATGTTGGCATATGCGTGTTAGGTTAGGAAATGATTGTGTGTGATTTTTGTCCTATATCTTGCGTTCTTTCGGCCATGTTTTTAGTTTGTTTTTCCTTTTGTTCATTGTTGGAATAAATTGTGAGTTTTGTTGAGATGAAATGACTTGATATGGATGATGAGTATAGACACTTGATGTTCTCTTAGGTCATTTGAAATGTATTGCATTGGGATTTCTGTGTGCTTGACTTGTGTTAATTGAAATTCACTCTTGACTTGTTACACTTGAGCACCATGAATCACAATCACTTGGCCTTTTGGATACTCGAAAGACATTTAAGTGCTTTAGGTAGGCTTTGACATTGCGTGAAAAGTACAATTCATTTGAGTGAAACTTGAGGATAAATACTAGGGTATGTGTTATTAGAGAGATGATTTAGGCATTCTTTGGATCGTTTGAGCCTTTGAAGCTAACCCATGAAAATTGTTTATCCTTCGTTACCCCTGTTAAACCTTATTGCCTAATTCTTTCATTATCCACATTTGTGCGTCCACCCTACTAAATGTATTTCCACTTCCTAAACCCATCACTAATTAGCATGTTTGCATAGATCCCTGAGCGTAAACCCATCATTGGTGGTTTAGGTTATGCATTTCATTTTGTTTGTTTTAGTTATTTATTTTGTGTAAAAAAAATAAAAAATTATTTATTATAGTATAGTGGTGGGTATCCCGTCTGTCCTCTTATTTTTTCCCTACAACATTGGGGATAATGTTGAGTTTGAGTTTGGGGGTGTGGTTCTCACCTATTTTGAAAAATAAATTTGTTGTTTTGGTGTGTTTTGTAAATAATATGTTGTGGAATTGATTGAAAGAAGACATTTGATGAAAAAGGGGAGTAGGTGAAAATGTTTCTTGAAAATTGTTTAAGATCCATAAGTTGTGATACATACCTAGGGTAATTTAAGCATAAAAATGACATTCTCATCTATCTTTTACCCTAGCCATACATTACAACCCTCAAAGTCCTTTTGATCTCCAATGACATATGTACCTAATCAATTAGTGGAGAGTGACATGAAGAATGGACTTATGGTTGTTCTTACATTCACAGTCTAGAGAGTGTTCATTGTATCCTTAGCACATAAATATATTCGAGGCTCATTTCGTTGGGTGAGAGTGATTGTGCACACACTGACACTTCTAGAGTCTTGAGTGGGTTGAAATTGATACTTAAAATTAAAATTCTAGAAAATCTCAATGTGTGCATTTCTTTTAACTTTGGAGCATTTTGCGTCGTCGGCGATTCTTGCACAGTCATTAATTCGATATAAAACTCACATTCTTATCGTTAGCATTTTTAGTACTTCATTTGTTTTCTTCTATTTTCTTTTCTTTTTACTTGAGGACAAGCAAACGTTTGAGTTTGGGGGTATTTGATGAGTGATTTATTTACTAACAAATCAAGTACTTTAAGATTCAAATATTTGTATGTTTTCAAGTATTTTTATTAGTTTAATGTATTTTTGTATTATTTTGTAGGTTTATAAATAAATGGAAGAAAATATGCAAAATGAGTATAGGTGCAGTAACTTTAAGGCCATTTTCTTACCATGATTCAACTCGATTTTGAAAAAACACAAAACATGAAAGTTATAGATCTATAACTTAGATTGCCATAGATTTTTGATTCACCCTAATTGAAATTCATACGATAAAGTTATAGTCAAATTACGAACTAGATGTCGGTGATGTCCAAAGCGCACCGCAACGTGAAAAAGGACGCTGGAAAGCCCTCCCATCAGTGGTGATGGGCTAGTTTTTGCCCATAAAATGCACGCGGCAGCGCCGTCTACATCGGCCTGTAACCCAAAAATCCTATTTTTCAGTCCTATAAATACCCATTTATGCCTCAAAACAAAGGGACAAGAGAGGAGCGAAAGAGAAGGCAATTTTTGGAGAGAAGAATAACGATTTATGGCGAGAAAACACCCTATGGTATGGGATTTGATGTGAAATTGATGAAAAAAACACCATTGAAGGCACTTGGAGTTGAATATTTGGAGCTCAAACTCACAATAAGATTCTCTCTACTTTTTTTTTCTCCCTAATCTTGATTGATTTTTGTAATTGTGGATATTGTGTTGAACATGTTTGCATTTATGGATTTCTTGAAAAGATTAGTTTTTGATCTATCTATGTTATGTTTGTAATTTATTCTAGGGCTTGATGTAGTCTTGTTTTGAATCATATTTAGACTATTTTGTTGATTGTTGATTTTAATTTAATTTTAAGCATCTCTTAGGCTTAATGTGTTTTATTCATGTGACCAATGAATTAGATGAGTTGACGTTACGAATTTTATACTCGGAAGAGGTTGAATTCGTAATCGGAATTGAGAGTGCATAACTTAGGTTGTTGTGAATCCGAGAGAAAATCAACACCTAAGTAATCTAGTTGGGAATTTAGTTGGGAATTTAGGATTTTGTGAAATTGGGAGGTGATCAAATTCTAGATTTACCAACTAGGTTTTCTATTTAATTGTGTTTACCTTTATAATGCTTCCAATGTATGCTTTCACATGATATTTTGGTTGATTTGAGAACTTGAGATTTAACACTCAAGATAGGTAATTTTGGGTTTGGACTTAGGTTAAATACAACGTAAGTTTTAATAGATCGCGAGATATTTAAAGCTTGCGTAATCTATAAGGTCGGGTATAACAAATATTTTCACCTAAATATGGGATGGGGATATCGGTATTGAAGTGATTACATATTCTCTTACTTGACGCTCAGGGAGAGGTAGTGAGAGAGAAATAGCATGAGGACCTTGATTATTGAATAAACGGAATTGACTAATAATTTACTTAATAGGATAACATGGGAATAACGAGACGAAATCAAGATCCTAGAACATTTGTGCGTAGATAATCCATATTTTATTTTATTTTTGTATTTACATTTATTTTAGTTTATTTTTATAAAAGAAAACCTAAATTTGATCTCCTAAATAAAGTTAGGTTACGACAATTGCTATACTTAACGACGATCTAAACCAATCCTTGTGGACACGACAACCTTACTTTTCCTATTCTATTAAAACTTGACCCATACATTTGCAGTATTGTAGTGATAAATAAAAACCTTCCCGGAGCATAATCGACCCCGAACTTTAAAGAAATCTCTGGTAAAAGACCAACTATTTTCGAGTTAAAACTTGGGCCATTTAAAAAAAGTGAATTACTAAAATCTCGGTGACCTATCACACCATTTAACTCTATGTTACGTGGCGACTGCATTTTTAAACAAAATCCAAGCCTAAAGAACGTTTCAAAATCAGCTCCTAGAAAAGCCCCTAAAACTAGTTTTCTAAAATAAATGGATTTTTTTAGGATTTCGAGAGGGAGGAACAAAATCTTGTTTTCTTCTTCTTCCCGTTCTCTACTTCCTCTACTTCTGAAATTCGGGATGCATCAGTCATTGGGTTACCAATGGGATCGTTAATGGTATACATGTTTAAATCCTTGGTTTCTTGAATTGTCGTAACCTTGGGATCCTAAGTGTTAGATAAAGATCTCAAAAAATTTCAAACTTTCTCTGGCATTGAATATGGTTTACCCAGAGCTCTGAAACTATTGCATATGTAGGTAAATCTAGTGTGCATATCTTAGATTAACTCTAAATTACCCACTTTGAAACATTTGAATTGATGAATCAGGGCACTTATTTTGGATTCTTTGTTTTGATTCGTTCCACCCATGTGTGACTTGAAAGGTATTCCACAGCTCCTTGGCCAATTTACAACATGATATCTTGTTATATTCATTTATATCTAAACCACATAATAAAAGGTTAATAGCTTGAGCACTAATAGATAACTTTTGTAATCATCCTCGTTGAACCTCTTTTTCCTTTTAGGAGTCCCATGAATTGTAGGAATATATGAACCAATATGAATAACCAACCAGGCATCATACTTGGTAACTTGCAAAAACGACGTCATTCTTTATTTCCAAAAAATGCAACTATTGCTGGTGAAACGTAGAGGTCTAGTGTGTTAATTATTTGAAGTTCCATGTGACCGTTTATCTAGGATTTTTATCCTACTTAGCTAATTTAACTTTAATACCAATTGTTGACCCAAAGATCTACCCAAGAAAGGGGTAAATTGGGTAGTTTAAAATTTCAATCAATTAATTAAACCCTAATCGGTTTTACCTAATTAAATATGGAAGTGTTATATCTAGTGAACGCACAAAGAGTAAGGGATAGAGAAACTTGACAACAAATATTTTATAGTAGTTCGGTAAGCTGCTCTTGTCTATGTCTATTTCCCTAATCTCTTGTAGGGAATTCAATCCTCTAAAAAGCCATTCTGATTCTTTTCACTAGTAAGAATCAAACGTACTTGATCCTTTTCATATGTAAGAATCAAACTCTTACAATCCCGATTCGGTAAGTTCCCTTTATAGCTAATCATACTCTTACCCAAACCAATTATGCTTAGGTCCAAGGTAGAATCTCACACAAATACAAGACATATTTTAGTTTCTTCTCAAAAAGGGCTTCTACCAATGCCTATCGGAAAGAAACTCAATTGATATCCTGATTTAGGCGATAAAATTGTTTTCACGATGTAATGGATAATCAAATTAAAGCAAGTGAAAGTATAAATCTGGATTTTTAATCAGTTAAGCACAAAATCAGGTAAATCTGATATCACAAATCGTTTTTATCTTTTGAAAAAAGATTATCAATAATGGGATTCAAAGATTTCTTCAAAAATTATTTTTCAAAGAAAAAAAATCAAATAGATGTCGAAAAAGATGATCAAAATATAATAGATGTTTAGATAACATTTAAGAACAAAATTGAGCATACATATATATCTTCAATATAACGATTAAAATGGTCTCATAGAGAATTCCTATTGAATGATTTGAACAAGAATGCAATGATCTCAATTTCTCAAGATGATCAAGGTGTCTTCAAAATAATTTTCTCACAATTTTTCTCATACTCTTTCATCTAGATTTTCAAAAACATTTTACCTCAAAACTATTTCAGAATATACATCTTTTTTGTCTAAAAAGAAAAAATTGATTTTCCTTGATGATTAAACTCTGAAAAATGCATGTCTATTTAGGGAAATTTCAAAGAGAGACTCCAACAACTAGTTGCTTGAGATAAAATCTAAATCTACTCCCTTAAACCCTCAATGTTTGATCCTACCTATAATAGCTAGTTTGATATTGAATTTAGCTCACATTAAGTCTAGATTCATACTTTTAAATAATTCAAAGATCAAGGCCAAAAATTATGGATAGACATTTTACTGGTAAGACACTACGAGATCGAAAAATTTAAGGACTAGAATGCATTTTCAATAAAACCGTCATTTTTAAATGAAAAAATATTTCTAAATATTTTTTTTGAAAAAATAAACCCTTTAAAATTGATTCAGAAATATTTATTTATAAATATCAAGGCAAAAATATTTCAAAATAATGTTAAGTTTAATAAATTTCAAGTCGTTGGTCAACTGATCCCTTCACCGGTCGACCGTTTGTAGTCAATTTTCAACAATTTCAAATATCAAATGGTCGACTGCCTTAGCATTTTAGCCAATCGTTTCATGATTTATGGGAACCTATATCTTTCGGTTGACCCACCAATCAACCGATTCCCTCATTTCTCAAAATCTTTGGGAATTTATATTTTTTGATCGACTAATTATCTTCTAGTCAACTATTTAGGCCTTTTTTAAGGTTTTGACAATTTTAACATATAGTTACAATCAATTGAGTGATTTTTCAAACCAATTGATCGATTTTAACTACTGTTTTCATAAAAATTCTTTTAAAGCATTATTTGAACACTACTAAACACATAATTAAACATATATGAGCATATAAGATTATGTTTATGTGCAGTGAGTGATTCTAGTTTGGTTATATTTAGAGTTTATAAACGCTAACGTTGGTTTACTTTAGAAATACATAAAAAAAAAAATAAAAAAAAAAATCTTAAAAAATTATGCTTCATTATGTCTTCCAGTGATGCCATTTTGATCATTTGTGGATGTTTCTCATTTTGCTAACTCGATAACTTGGTCATTCTTTGATCCAAACCAATTATCTGAAAACACATTTTCAATAACACCATTACTCCAACTAAATATCCAAGTTAATTGTTTCATCAAAACAATCAAATAACTTTGGGGTTAACAATCTTTCCCTTTTTTATGATGACAATTAATATAAACGTTTCTCATATAAAACTAGAAGCCGCACTCCCTCTGAATATCAGGACGGGTCGTTTTAACCAATTAAACACAAAATGAGAATTTTAGGGCACCGATTATTGTCAATTACAATCCACAATATTAATGAATAATGAATGTGAGTTTTGAATGTGTAATAATTTTAGAAAACACCTCATTTCATCTCAAAAAGTGGAGAGAATTAAATTATAAAATGTTGGATTATATGATATAACAAAATTCACATAAAAAATCATCAATGTATTAATAACTCTTTAGTATGAAAACCTTTCAACATATTAAATAGAATAATTTCTAGATACCTGAAGAATATTAATGTGAAAACAATGATATGCCCTCTTATATGCAATTCTCAAATAATGAGAAATTTATGCAATATTCACAAACCACTTTCCATGATGATCATTTTGAAACTATGCTAACTATTTAAGACAAACATTATTGTACCTAGCCATTCTCAAACTCCAAATAATTTTTAAAAATCGTTCTTCTAGCTATGGTTATGTGAATATATATGTGTGAACATATTCTGGAGATATATCATATTTTTTTTTTAATATGATCCCGAATGAAGTAATGACGAGTATCAATGTGTTTAGTATGCTAGTGTTGTGTAAGATTTTTTCTAAGATAAATATCACTTGTATTGTCACAATAAATTGGAACTTTATCTATGCAAAGCTAAAATCATGCAACTGTTATTTAGTATAAAGCACTTGTGCACAACAGCTACCTTCTGCTGTGTACTTAGCCTCATAAACAAGTGCATGTCCTAAGAAGTGATATGACTCACTAGTGCTTTTAAGTTTGACTCTGCAACTGGAAAAATCAATATCAGAGGAGCTAATTAAAGAGAAACTACTCTCCTTAGGATACTATAATCCTAAGTCACTTGTGCCTCTTAAATAACATAAAATTCTTTTTACAACGCTTAAATGAGACTTTTTTGGATAAGACTAAAATCTCGCACACAAGCGTAGGTAAAACAAAATATCAGGTCCATTGGCGGTAAGATATAATAGACTTCCAGCCATACCTCGACAAGTCTATTCATTTACACTTTTAACTTCATCTTTGTTAAGCTTAGTTGTTATTGCTATGGGAGTTTGGTATTCTTCTGCACTTTCCAAGCCATATTTTTTCTGAAGTTCATTGAAGTACTTGGCTTAGTAGATAAAGATCCCATCCGTTGTTTATTTAATTTGTCGTCCAAGGAAGAACTTCAATTGTCCTATCATATTCGTTTCAAATTACAATTACACCATCTTGGCAAATGCTTGACAAATATTTTCATTAGTAGATACAAATATGATGTAATCTACATATATTTAAAATAAAAGAAAGCCTATGTTAGTTTTTTTAATAAATAAAGTGATATAATTTAAACTACGTTGAAAATGTTTCTCAATTAAATATCTTCTTAGTCTTTCATACCAGCCTCTAGGAGCATGTTTAAGACCATAAAGAGCAATACATAATTTGAAAACATGATCAGGTAATTTATAATTTTCAAAATTAGGTGCTTGTTCAACATAAACTTCTTTAACAGTAAAATCGTTCAAGACAACACTTTTAATATCCATTTGAAATAATTTAAACTAAGAGAACATGCAAATACTAATAAAATTCTTATAACTTCTAATCTAGCAAAAGGTGTATAAATTTCTTTATAATCTATATTTTCTTTCTGATTATAGTTGTGTGCTACTAATCTCGCCTTGTTTCTAATTACTATACTTGATTCATCATTTTTATTATGATAAAGACATTTGGAACTAATAACAGGGTGAAAATCAGGTTTAGGAACTAGGGTCCATACTTTATTTCTCTAAAATTGAAGCACTTCTTATTGCATTACTAAAATCCACAATTCATCTGTTATAGCCTCATTAACATTTTTTTATTCAATTTGAGAGAGAAAAGTAAGACTAATAATATTTTTAAGAGAAGAACAAGTACTCACACCCTTTACTATACTACCAATGATTTGATCAGCTGGGTGACCTATAACACGCTTCATTGCCCATGGAGTTGTTGATTCCTCGACAGGTAGTGACTTTTTAGGAGGATCAAATGGTTCTTTTTCAGGTTCACTTCTTTGATCCTTCTAGTTTGCCAGAATACCTGCATCAACCTCATCTAAATCTTTTCTAGACATAAACAGATTAGATTCCTCAAACATAACATGCATAGACTCTTCTATGACGAGAGTCCTTTTATTATATACTCTATATGCTTTACTATCCGAAAAATTACCCAAGAAAAATACCCCCATCAGATTTGGCATCAAACTTACCCAAATTATCTTTATTATTTAAAATAAAATATTTACAACCATAAACTTTGAAATAAGAAATATTTAGAGGTTTTTTCATTCCAAATCTCATAAGGTGTTTTGTTAAAATCTTTTCAGATAGATACTCGATTAATGACTTGACATCCAGTACTTACAGTTTCTCCCCAGAAGTATTTAGCTAGACTTTTTTCATTTAGCATAGTCCAAACCATTTCCTGAAGTGTCCTATTCTTTATTTCAATAAAAACATTTTGCTGTAGAATTATAAAATATAAAATGTTGTGAGAATACCCATGCTCATCATAGTACCTAGAAATTTTTTTATTTTTAAACTCTCTACTTCTATCACTACGAATGTTAATAATGTAAGATTGTTTCTCATTTTAAACACATTTGCATAATTTAATGAATGTAGATGTCACATCACTCTTCTTATTCATGGAGGGAACCCAAGTAAATCTAGAGAAATCGTCGACGATGACAAATGCATAAAATTTATCTCCTAAATTAGCAATGGAATTAGGAGCAAATAAATCTAAATGCAACAATTCAAGAGGTTTAGAAGTAGAGGTGGGCAACGTTTTCATGAAAGATGAATCAACTTGCTTACCTAGTTGACATGTATCACAAATCTTATCCTTAACATATTTAATATCAGGCAATCCTCTATTGAGGCTCTTCTTAGATAGATTAGAAAGTAACTCCATGCTTGTATGTCCTAGACGTCTATGCCATAATGAACTATTTTCATATAATACGTTAACACATAATAGGATATAAGAAGCAAGAACATCAAATGAACGTGTATACACATTTCAGAAACGGGAAGCAATAATCAAAATATTGTTATCCTTACTATTCCTGATGATGCAGTTATTATTATAAAAAACAATATCATAACCCTTATCACATAACTGATTAATGCTAAGCAAGTTATGTTTTAAACAATCAACAAAAGCATATCTTCAATAAGAGCAGATG
Source organism: Eucommia ulmoides (assembly GCA_016647705.1). Classification (NCBI taxonomy): domain Eukaryota; kingdom Viridiplantae; phylum Streptophyta; class Magnoliopsida; order Garryales; family Eucommiaceae; genus Eucommia; species Eucommia ulmoides. The sequence goes on from CM028337.1 coordinate 24,634,726, forward strand.
AATTATTGATATTGCCTATTCCAATAATCATACCCTTTCATTGTCTCCAAAGTCCCATGACCTCCGTCTTTAGGTGTTAAAGATGCAAGTTTTGATTTATCCTCTATCATGTGCTGAGAACAGCCACTATCTAGGAACCATTTTGCCTTACCTATAAATGATTTAATATCAACCTGTAAAGACAACCTCAAATAGTTTTTAAGTGATATCCAAACTACGTGGGCCCGATATTTTTAGTTTGAACATTTATTATTCCATTAAGAATGCAAACCTGTTAAACCTTTGATTTAGGTTTAAAACAATTTTTTATCGTATTCCCTAAAATGTTATAGTTAAAGCATTTGAGAACTTACTTGATTTAAGAAAAGAATTTAAAAAATCATTTTTGTTTAACATTTTTCTAAAATCCATGTCCAATGTTGTTGAAAACACATCTTGAACTTCCCAAAAACAATTTTAAATTATTTTCACCTTTTATAAATTTGAGAACAATGGAATTATAATCCTCAATTTTTTATTTTAACTTTTTGTTTTCTTTTTCGAGTCCGATGAGAAATGTTTTGAAAGTTGTTTTTTGAGAGAAGTGTTTTTAGTTTCACATTTTTCAATTTTTTTATTTAAGGAAAGAACTGTATTTTTAGGGCCTTAATTTTTTAAGGCCTATTTTTATAATCATTTAACAGTTCTTGATAAGCATCCAATAAGTCTTAAAAATTAGTAGGATAGGAACTGGAACAACTTAAATTTGATAACTCATCTCCATTTGCCATTAGGCCAAACATTGTTGATTCCTCGTCACTGCTTGACGTTTAAGAGTTGCGGAAATCCAATTCATCACATGCCGCCTTCGGAGACTTTTTTTTTGGCTTTCTTTGTTTTATTTTTTTCATTTCTTTTGTTTTTATTATTCTGTTCTGGACAATCTTATTGGAAGTTTCCTGTCTTGTGAGAGTTGAAACACTTAATGTTGTTGACATTGAAGCTTCTTCTACCACGAAAACTGCGATGGGCCATTCTTCTAAAGTTTTTTGCAAAGAGAGCTAGATTCCTTCCTTGACCCTTGTCTAAGATGACTTCATCATCATCCTCATCATCATTTTGTTCATTAAGCACCAAGGACTTTCATTTTCTAGAGCTTGCCTCATTTTCGTATTACCGGATAGAAGGTTCGTGAGTCATCAAGTTACCAATGAGCTCGTCAATGGTACATGTGTTTGAATCCTTGGTTTATTGAATTGTTGTCACCTTGGGATCCCTAGCTTTGGATAAAGATCTCATAATTTTCAAACTTTTTCCGACATTGAATATTATTTTCCCAGAGCACTAAGACTATTGCAGATAATGGTGAATCTAGTACATATCCTGAATCGAATCCGAATCACCCATTTTGAAATGTTTGAATTGATGAACCAGAGTAATGATTTTGGATTCCTTGACTTGATTCGTTCCCTCATGTGTGACTTGGAAGGTATCCCACATCTCCTTGGCTAATTTACGCCCTGATATCATGTCATATTAATTTACATCTAAACCATAAAATAAAATGTTAATAGCTTGGGCAGTAATAGATAGCTTTTTCTAATCATCGTCGTCGAACCTATCTTCCCTTTCAGGAGTACCATATATTGTAAGAATGTATGTGACCATTCTTAATAACCAACCATGCATCATAATTAGTAACTTGCAAAAATGCCGGCATTTTATCTTTAAAAAAAATACAGTTATTGTGTGAAAAGTGGAGGTTTATGCATGGATTTCCCCTCAGCTAGTGTGTTACTTATGTGATGTGCCATATGATTGTTTATCTAGGATTTTATGCCTAATTAGCTAATTTAGATTTAATGCAAATTGTTGGCCCAAAGATCTACCTAAGAGGGGGTGAATTGAGTAGTTTAAAATTAAAATCAATTAGTTAAACCATAATTGAATTCATCTCATTAAATACAGAAATGTTATATTTGCCTTTGCCTACATCTACTCTTCTGAGCTCTTGCAAGGAATTCCATCCACTAATAAGAAACCCTAATTCTTTTCAAGGCTAAGAAAGAAACATACTTTGATATTTTTTACATGTAAGAATCAAATATTTACAATCTTAATTAGGAATGTGGGCCTAGTGAGCTACCCAAGTGGGGGTGAATTGAGTAGTTATAAAAATTTAAACAATTAAAACTTTTAACACTTAATTTCTCAGATAATCAATTTATCCTAAATCAATTATTATCTTCGTTACGCAGCGGATAAGTGTTTAATTCTAGGTGCACACCCAAAAAAAAATATAAAAATAATTTAAAATAATGCAGCACACCAAGATATATCTTGGTTCAACAAGCTAGCCTTGCCTAACCCAGTCCCTGAGTTCCACAGAGATTCGCAACCTCTAAACCCCTAATTCCTTTAACGGTAGGAACCAAATCCTTACAACGATTCTATTCCCAAATTCAGAATCAACCTTTACAATTTCTCTTTTTCCAAGTTAAGGAAGAACCTTATCTTTTTACTATACTAAAGACTAATCTAATTCTATTATACAAAGAATCACAACCTAATCATTTTAACAGGCTAAATATATCAAATCTCACCACACTCACAAGTATCTATTTCCCAAGTAAGGATTGAACATTTACAATTTACTTAAAATCAATTCAATTTCAGGAAGAATCAAATCCTAGTTCTTTTTAAGGAAAAAGAATAACCTAACCTTTTTATACCTTAGGCAAATATCAAACCTCGACCTTTTTCTTGGAAAAGATTGAAATCTTAGTTACCCCGACTAGACACCGGCCCAACCATGTCTAATCCGCTCAAACTCACTGTTGATCCTAAGATTTTGATGAACAATTAAGTATTGATATTTTGGTAGAATTAATGTTTAATTGAAGTGTTTCAATGACTTAAAGTTCCAATAATGAAGACGTCAAATTAAATGGATGCTAAATTAAGATGTCAAGATGATGAAGAAGAATTAAGAGTTTGAAGAAATTAGAAAAAACAATCTAGGTGAATCTTAACTCTTAATATCCCATTTAGGAACACATACATGACTCAAAATGTATTTTATCTTTTATGTGTATTTTGATTAAGTTAAATTATTTGTTCCTGTGTGAAATAAGAAAAAATAAATTTGAATGACCAAAATGAAATATAAGAATATTAGTGAAGCTAACTAAGAGAAGAAAATGGTTAAAGGGCTGAAATTGTAATGAGTTAAAAATGTATTCAGAGAAGAGATTCAGTGACAACAGTTGACTGATAAGTCGACCGGTGAAAGAAAAGTGAACTCTCTGAATCAAGAAGTTGCCTGATAGGTCGACCGGGCGGTCGACCTATACACGTAGCAGCGATAGCTTGGCTATAACCTGAATTGAGCTTTCGACTGGGCAGTCGACCGAACGCACTGTTTCAGGATACTATTTAATCCGAGATTATATTTAAAAGTATCCATTTTTGGTTAGGATTTGAGAGAGATTTCAGGGATATTATCTATATTTAAGATATGGTTCATATTTTAATTAAATTCGATTAATATGGTTCATTAAATATTAATGTTTCTTACTTTAGTACTTGAAATAGATTATATTCTTATTAATTGAAATTAATAAATACTTTGGGGGGTTTAATTGAGAGATTTGAAATATGTTTTTAAGTGGAATTGAACCTAAATGAAGTCCTTATGATATAAGGGGTTTATAAGAGCTTTTATTTGTCATGACACATGTAAACTAACCGTTAAAAGGTTGATTACATATTCCTTTAAATAAACTTGCGAATTTTTATTTTAGGACTAATCATTTTAAGAGAGATAATCCATCTATTATCAAGAGAGATCAGAATTTATTAACTGAGTGAATTTTTCTAAGAGATATCTTATTGAGAATTGAATGAGCTTTTATAAGAGAATCATTGGCTGATCATTGCTACTACTGATTTGAAGTTACATTACAATACTATTTTCTTACAGTGGATTCCGGGTGAGATCTTTCTATATTGTTTATTGTTTGTTTATTATTCTATATTTGAAAATTTATCTTAGAAATTGTTTCTGATTTTTGAAGAAAATATTTTTTACAAATAATTTCTTGAATCTGATTACGTGCTCTAATTTGCTACTCATATCTTGTTGAAATAAGATTTTTGTATCTCACGTATTTCTATCACTAGTTGGGATATTAATTGAATTATATTTATTAGGGGTGATAAGCTCCGAGTGAGATTTACTTCTTATCAATTTTTTTGTATTGGTGAGTTGTGATGGGTTAAATACCTTTGGGGGTATTTAATCAAGGGTAATTGGGTTTCAGTCTCTTCCTATAAAGAGATTGAGGTAGTGATTCTTCCTGGATAAGAATTGTGTTTTGAGTGATTTTATGAAAAGGATAGTTGGAGTGTTTTGAGAGGTTTTGATTCTTGTGCCTTAGTGTTAAAAAGAATTAGATTATTCTTTAACCTGTAAAAAGTAGAGGTTCTTCCTTAGTCTGATAAAATGATATTGTAAAGGTTGATTATGTGCCTATAAAAGAATCGGTGTGCGGGTTTGGTTTCTACCTTTAAAGGGATCTTGGGTTTAGTGGGTGCGACCTCCGTGGAGCTCGGGGCATTGGATTAGCCAAGAGTAGCTTGGTGAACCAGTATAAATATTTTGTGTGCTGTATTGCTACTTTGTTATTTTTGTTGTTTGGGTATGCATATAGATTGATAATATTATTCCACTGTATTATAAAGATAATAATTAATTTAGGTTTAAAATTAATTATTTGATTTATTCAAGTTTTATTCTGATTATTTTTTAATTACCCAATTCACCCCCTCTCTTGGGTATTCTACTGGGCCAATACTCACAAATATAAAAAAAAAATTATGAGTTTCTTCCCACTTAGAGCTTCTACCACCTCAAAACAGTTATATTAAATTAATGTCCTGAAATTTACTAAGTGATATAATTAAAGTGGGGCAAATTAATATCTAATTAATAACACATGTGGGTAGCACAAAATTTAGAACGTAATTAGATAATAACACAAAATCGTTTTAAAAAAGATTTCTATACTCTTAAGTTTGAAAATGATTTCTCAACGATTTTAAATTCAAGCAATCAATAATAATATAAAATCAAAATCAAGAATAATAAATTGGAAAGATTTCACCAGAAAAACACCGAAAAATAAAAACGAGATTGCAAAACAGCATAGATCGATGACATAAATTCAAAAATATTTTAGCTCAAGAACTTTAATCACAAACTCTTGAATAATCTCAACAGTATGATGACTCTTAGAAAAGCGTAGGAACTGATAGTTTTTAATGATATTGTGATATAATTTTTGCAGGTCTATATATAAGAATTTAAATCAATCCTTCCAATGGCTAGTTTTCAAAAGAAAAATCTCTAAAAGATACCTATAGACCCCATATATCATAATCATTCAATTATGATGTATTTCATTTAAAAATAGCTTTTAAAACTCTTAATTAAGCCCATAAATTATTTTTTGAACATCAATCACAAAGATAAGAAATATTTAGTTGCTAAAATTGAGAAAATATTTAATTATATGGACCAAATTGTTGATCTTCAGATTTTGATGAACAATTAAGTGTTGATGTTTTGGTGGAACTAATGGTTTGTTAAGTGTTTTAGTTAATTAAGTTTCAGCGATGACAAATTATGAATAGATGCTAAATGATGATGTCAAAGATGATGAAGAATTAAGAGTTTGAAGAAATTAGGGAAAATAACTCAGGTGAATTTCAATTCTTAATATCCTAATTAGGAACACACACGACACAAAAATGTTTTATTATTTATGTGTGTTTTGATATAGATGAAATTATTTGCTCCTATGTGATTTGAAAAGAAATATTTATAATTGACTAAAATGGAATATAAGAAGATTAGTGGAGCTAATTTAGAAAATAAAATAGTTAAAGGGGAAAAAACGTAAAAAAGAAAGAGTTAAAAACGAGTTCCGAAAAGAGATCCAACAGATATAAGTCGACTAGTAGGTCAACCGGACCAAGCAGCATGAACTTTCTGTATCTCTAAGTCGACAAGTAGGTCAACCGGCCAAGAGAAGATGAACTCTCTGTATTTCTAAGTTAACAGGCAAGTTGATCGACCAAGAGAAGATGAACTATCTGAATCTTCAAGTCGATAGGGAGGTCGACCAGTGAAGGTAAACTGAACTCTCTGAATCTCCAAGTCGACAGGTAGGTCGACCGATGAACGCAATAGCTTTGATCCTAAATCCAGTAGTCGACTGGTCAATCGACTTAGGGAGCTGTTTCAGGATCCTATGGATTCCGAAATCATATCTAAAAGTAATCATTTTTTTGTTAGGATTTGAGAGAGAGCTTTTAGGGATATTATTATATTTAGGATATGCTTCACCTAATATTTAAATCATATTGATTTGGTTTATTAAATTTTAATGTTTCTCAATTTGGTACATAAAATTGATTCTATTCTAATTAATTGAGATTGAGAAATATTTGGGGAACTTAACTGAAAGATTTAAAAGTTATTTATTACGTGAATTGAACCAAAATGAAGTCATAATGATATACGCGGTCTAAGAGAGCATTTAAATGTCATGACACATGGGAACTAGCCGTTAGAGAGCTTATTTATTTCTCATATATATAGACCTGCGTTTTTCATATCATTAAGTGTGGCAAACATAGATCAAGAGAAGTGAGATTAAAGAGATAAGATCATATTGTGCTATTCTAAGAGTTATCTTTCTGAGATTTTGTGAGAGCTATTCTAAAAGACAATCTTGAGAATCATTGCTAGTAATCTTTGCTGCTACCGGATTTGAAGTATCATTGCTCTATTTATTTTTTCTGTGGATTCCGGGTGAAATATTTCCAATTACTTTCTATTTGTGCATTGCTTGTTTAATTGCTGGAAATTGATCTTTATAAATTATTTCTGATTTTTATTTAAGAAAATATTTTATAAACAATTTCTTGAATCTGATTACGTGCTCAATTATTTTCTACCCAATTTTTGTTTAAAATTAGATTTTCAATCTCACACTTTTCTATCACTAGACTTGGGATATTAATCGAGTTAAAATTTATCTGGGGTGGTAGAAACTCCGAGTAAGATAATCGGCTTATCAATTTGTATTGGTGAGTAGTATGACGGATTAAATACTGTTGGGGGTATTTAATCAAAGGGTATCCAGTTTCAGTCTCTTCCTATAAAGAGCAATAGGTAATAATTCTTCCTAGATAAAATTGATTTTGAGTGAATTTTGTAAAGGCTCCATCCTTACTTGTGAAAAAGATAGTTGGAGTGTTTTTGTGAGATTTTGATTCTTGAGCCTAAGGTATAAAAAGAATTAGGTTGTTATTCTCTCTATAATAGAATTAGGTTATTTTTGAGACTGTAAAAAGTAGAGGTTATTCCTAAGCATGTGAAAAGAAATTTGTAAAGGTTGATTCCGAACCTGTGAAAAAAATCATTGTAAGGGTTTGGTTCTTACCTGTAAAGGAATCTTGAGTTTAGTGGATGCGAATCTCCGTGGGGGCTCGGAGGACTAGATTAACCAAGAGTAGCTTAGTGAACTACGATATATTGGTGTTTACTACATTGCTTATTTCCTTGATTTTACCTTGTGTTGTTTGGGTGTATACCTAGGGCTTATTACACTTATCCGCTATTATAAAGATAATAATTAATTTTAGGATAAAATTAATTGTTTAATTTTTGTAGTGTTATATTCTCTGATAAATTTTTAATTACCCAATTCACCCCCTCTTGGGTATTCCACTGGGCTAACACAAATTAATTAGGATATCAAACTATATGTACCATATTTCTAGTAGGTACAAATCCTCCGAAATACTCCATTGAAATCATAAAAAATGGCTAGTAATGACTAGTTTTTTACCGAAACCCCAAAATCCTCGAAATCTCAACTGAACCAGTCGGTTGATCGAACCCTAGAAATCGATTGACCGATTGATTCAGAGTATAAGCCGGGACAAAACTAAATACCAATTTGTTGACTAATTGATCTCCGATTAGTTGATCGATTGCATCAGGATTTGTTCCAAGCCAAACCACGCCACAGTTGGTTAATTGATTGTCCCACAATCGGTTGACCGATCATTTCAACGAATTTTTACTGCCATTCCCCTATGCCCATTGGTTGACAAATTCCTTCATGGTCGGTTAATCGATTGATGCAGGATCTTCCATATTTTCTCCAAAATCTCACTGTTTCAATCAGTTGACCCATCCTCCTCGAAACAATTAACTGATTGATGCTGGTTGGTCACTTTCTCACTTATTTCAACTCCAAATCTCCACATTTAATCCCGTTTACCGATTATTTTTCTCGGTTAACTGAATTGACTCTAAGATTCAATTTTAAACATTATTCTTACTTAAGTCAATTTTCATTTTTCAATTTCAAATAGGAGCATATATTTGAATACTAATTAGGATCCTAAATTTCATCAAATCAAATACACAAAAATATAATTCATTTATTGGTGTCGTGGGTGTTTCTAATTCGGGTTGCATTAATAGTATAAGTGTATTGGGTTATTTTCACATAATTTCTTTAGATTTTTCAACACTCTTCATTTCTTTAATGTCCATCTTTCCACCCTTGATATTTTCTTCATGACAATGTTTTTAAAACCGGACCGGACGTCGAACCGGAAAAGTCACCGGGTCATGGGTTACTGGTTCAACCGGTAGGCGAATCGCGGTTGAACCGGTGACATCATAATTACGTCATTAATATATATATATATATATATATATATATATATATATATAATGTGCTCTGAGCCCTGTGGGAATTGGGAAAAAGTTCAACCAAAAAAAAGTGGAGAATATAACTTACTCTCAACCATTGGATCACTTTTGATCCAAAGGTTCTAAAATACAACCTAACGTAAAACCCTTTCTCTTCCTTCCCAATAAACCCATCTACCTCTCCCCAGTTCCTAATTCCAGATACTCTCTCTCTCTCTCTCTCTGCAATGATGGTGATGGCGGTTGATCGTTGAAGGTCTGAATGGCGAAGGTTGGCGATGACGGTGCAGCTCGACGAAGATCTTAATGGCAATGTTGGCAGCGGTTGATAGACTGTCAGTCCGACTATTCGATGATGGTGCAGTTCGATGATGAAGGAGCAGTTTGGCGAAGAGAAGGCATCATTTTTTCAGGGTTTTTTTGGGGGAAATAGTTACACAATGGGAATGAAGAAACCCGATCGGTTCCAAGAAAACCGGAACGGTTAATCGGTTGGCGGTTGAACCGGTTCGAACCGGCCGATTGAGCGGTTTTTAGGGGTAAACGATTTTATGGGTATAATTGGATTGGAATTCGAGCCGGTCGACGGTTCAACTGGTTAGACTGGCTGGTCCTGTCCAATTTTTAAAACATTGCTTCATGATACAATCTTTAAATAAAACGTTTTTTTGTGAAACACTCAACAAACACATTAGTTCCACAAAAAAATATCAACCTTTAATTGTCCATCAAAACCTCGGGATCAACAATCTCCCATTTTTTTATGATAATTAACTTTGATGTTTTCTTCTAAACAAAAACGTAACCACACTCTCCTTAAATTTGAGGACAGGTATTAAACTCATTTAAGCACAATTATGAAGATAAGTTCAAACAATAAATATTCAATAAAGCACAATTTAAGAAATTCAACATAGATATATTTTTAATCAGTGCAATGCTTAGGCGAACAAATTTCTAAACATCAACTAACTCGTTTAAACACAATATTTCCATGATCTCCCCTATGTCAAACAAATTTTGCATTTAAACATCAAACAAATTCTTCTCATTTGTCATCTCAAAAGTGGGGGCGGGGACCTAAAAATATCTCTCTAGCCAAACATCATTATGCCTAGCCATAGCTAAACCTTGAATAATTTTTATAAACTGATCTTCCACTAAAGGTTTGGTTAAGATATTAGCATGCTGATCGAAGGTATCAATATGTTCAATAGTATCGTCCATTTTTTGAATGTGATCACGAATGAAACGATGTCTAATCTCTACGTGCTTAGTTCGTAGCACGTGACCAAAGTTGTTCGGCAACAACTTACTACCGCAATGCAATAAGCTGCCATTGTAGCTATTTGCGCAGCCAATATGTTAGGAAACAGTTGTAATGGGTTGCTTCCTATCTGGTCCATCTCACATTACTTGCGACAACCCAAACAAGGAGAGATAATAGCCTATTTTGGGCTGTTGACATTGGGTTTGGAGAAAGTTATAAACACTACCCAATCTTATGGTGTTCCTTCATTTTTTGCGGGCCTCTACTTAAATAGGTCCATGCTGGATCTGTGCTTTGACGCATAAATTGATACCAAATTTGCATGCCAGTAAAGATTTGGCCTGGATTTGTGCTCTGGTGCACAGATGCAGCATCGATTTGTGCCTTAAAGCACAGGTTGGCCCATACTGTAAAAAGAGATATAGAAGAAGAAGAAGAAATAAAAAGAAGACCGACGAGTGATTGGGAATAAGGAATCAACACTCAGAAATCATCAAAGGCATCTACAGTAATGACTAGGGCTTAGAATGCAATGATATTCTGGTGAAAAAGAAGAAGAAGATAAAGAATCGGTGATGGTGTTGGTGGCTGTTGGTGGGATTGGGGTAAGGGTTAATGTAATTGTAAAAAAAAATAAGAGTGGATATTAGTGAATTATTGGAAAAAATAAAATAATCAAACAATATAATTCTACTAAATAAGAAAAGGGGATTTGTGCCTTTTTACGCAAAAAATAGTCAATGAAGGGTCACTGTTATTTAGTAAATGATAAGAGAGATTTTTGGTTAGTGACAAAAGGCAAGATAAATGGAAAATAAAAAATTAGGGTAGATTGAATAATAGAAGATTAAAAATAAAAATGGATTTTAAAAAAAAAAAATCTAATTTTAATTTTTTTGTTTGTAATAATTGAATAGTTTTTTTTTTTTTTATTTGATTATTTTTTTTTTTAAAATTAAAGATACGGATACTTTGGTACCAAAATTGACTCTAATTTTTTAATATTTAGCGGCATTTAAAATAAATTAGCGGTTATTAAATAATTTGACACGAAAAACATATTATTTAATTTCCGCACTTTAATAAGTTATATGCCGCTCGAATTTTTCAAGCTCCTAAGGAAAGTTTGAACAAATGATTTAGCTCTACCATGCTCGTGAGGATGCGAATCATATTCGATGCACTTTGGTAGGGTGCAAGGTTGCAAAGGGAAAAAATCTCCCTAAAAACTAAAGGGATGAGATTCTAAGCCCGTAGCGTGTAAAGCACTAGGATTGAAGACCACATGGTCCTCCCTCAATGATTCAGCATCAACCTAAATATACGCAACCTGAATCTCCATTGATGCTGGTATCGCATAGTCCTGGCAGAACTGGGCAACTTTCTCCTCATCATAAAGAAGTGATTCAAGGTGACATTCTTTTTGGTAATCTGACGAGACCGAGGAAAAAGGGATAAAACAAAAGATGGAGAAAGTCATGGATAAAAACCCTAATTTTTGTTAGAACAAAGAAAGGTACAACTTTAGTAACCAAATCTCCCACTTAAATATGGAAAAAGGGTGTGTGGTCACGTACCTTTGGCACGGGCATGTGGAGGTTGCCTCCCCACGATAAAGTAGCTGCATAAACTTTCGTCATGAGAAGACATGGAAAAGTGTGCCACACGACAAGAAACTGTTCCAGTTAACCCTTCATCCATTTTGTAATTCTTCCAATCTTGCTAAAGTACTGGAGGCAAGGGAGCCAGGGGATGCTTGGAGAAACCATTAATATATACACAAAGATAGTAGGAAAAAACGTTATTTGTGATGGAAGCACAAGGATGCTTGGAGAAGCCATTAATATATACACAAACACATGCACAAATAAAATACAAAAAAATGGGTTTTTTTTCTTCTCTTTTCTCTCTTCTTCCTTCTCTTTTCCTGCCTTCCTCTTGTCCCTATCCTTATTTCCTTTGTTACATCTTTCCAGCCTATACTTATACCTTGGAATTTTCCTATTGTGGTAGTCATTGGAGGAGGTGGACCTAGAGGAAGTGTACATGGCTACAACCGAGAAAGCTCTGTGAGGCCCTTGCCTGCTGAAAGAGACACCCAAGGGAGGTAGGCACCATTAAAGGGTGTCAATAACGTTACCTAATGTATGAAGAAGCGACAGGAAGTCTCCAGCTCCTTACAAATGCCCCTCAATACCTCCACTTTTATTTTCCCCAAATAAGAAATTCCGCCCCGGAGGGCCAGTTCGTCGAATATTAGGATTAGTTTAAAAAGTTAGTTAGAGTTAGTTTAATAGTTAGTTAAAGTTAGTTAGAGTTTGTTGAAATTAGTTAGTTGCTAATTATCATTTTTGATTGTCTATAAAAGGGCTGTATGTAATTTAGAGAAATATCATGGAAATAGAATCAATTTCTTCCTCAAGTATCTTCTAATATGGTATCAATTGACATTACTTTTCTTATTCTTGATTGACGATCAAATTCGATCAATCGATTGTTCTCTCAATCACTTATGCTATTCTTTTCTTCTTTTCGATTCGATTCAACTTGATTGAATCTTGATTTTCATTTCTTGTGTCTTGATTTACCGTCGTTACTGATAGTATCGATTGCAAATTTCGCCGACTGTAAATTTCTTTTGCAGATCTTCATTTATGCTTCGATTGAGCTTCGTTGGGCTTTGATTAAGCTTCGTTTAAGCTTCGTATCATCAAACGCTTTTTTGTTTCGATCTGTCTCATTCTTTTTATCTTGGATTCAACAAATTCTGGTAATTTCTCTTCCATTCATGACAAATCTGCCATTGACGATCCATTGAGCCCTTATTTTCTTCATTATTTCGATAATCCTAGCATTTCTCTTGTTTCATAGCCATTAATATGAGATAATTATGCTTCTTGGGGTTGTGCAATGCTCATTACACTTTCTGTGAAGAATCAACTAGGTTTCATTGATGGTTCTATCTGTAAACCAGTTGATACATATCTCAATCTCCTCAATTCATGGACTAGGAACAACAATGTTGTTATGTCATGGATCTTGAATTCAGTTTCAAAGGAGATTTCAGCCAGCCTCATCTATTCTGCATCTGCACATGACATTTAGCTCGATTTAAATGAGAGATTTCAACAAAGCAATGGTCCTTGCATTTTTCAATTGCGTCGTGAATTCATTAATCTTGATCAAGATCAAAATTCAATTGCTGTTTACTTCACTAAATTGAAAACTCTCTAGAATGGGCTTAGCAATTATAGACCGACTTGTTTATGTGGCCAATGCACTTGTGGAGGCCTTCAACAACTAAATTCCTACTACCAGAATGAATATGTTCTGGCCTTTTTTCATTGGATTGTATGAATCTTTTACTCAAGCTCATGGACAAGTGCTTTTGATGGATCATTTTCCATCTATCAACAAAGTGTTCTCCTTAATTTCGCAAGAAGAACACCAATGCACCATTGGTTCTACTGTTGATTCATCAAACAATCTAGCCTTTGTTGTTCGCACAGATAATTCAAAGCAGCAAGTTCACTATAAACCTACAAATCCTGGCGGCTCAAAATTCCAAAAGCGAGAGAAGTCTTACTACATTCATTTCCATTTTCATGGTCATACCATTGAAAAATGATACAAACTGCATGGTTTTCCTCCAGGTTATAAAGCAAGACAACAGCCTCGCTCGCACAATCCTACAGCTACAATTAATCAAGTTTCCATTCAACCAACCAAAGACAACAATGATTCCAATGGGATTTTTTTTCCAAAATCTCAGTCCTGCTCAATATCAGTAGTTGATGTCGATGTTCTCCAACTATTTATCTTCTTCTGCTCAAATAAATGAGCCTTAGGATATGGCATCCACTTCCTATGCAATAAGTACATGTTTTTCAGTATCTCTCAATCCCATTTTATCCTTTTCAGATTTTAGGATAATGGATTCTGGTGCCACAAGACATATATGTTCAAATACTAGTATTTTCCCCTTCTTAAAGCCCCTACAAAATTCCCATGTTACATTACCTAATTATGCTAGCATTCCTGTTGATTATTATGGGGACATCAGATGAACCACTCAACTATTGCTGAAAAATGTTTTATATGTTCCTCAATTCAAGCACAATCTCATATCAGTGAGTTCCCTCACCACTGATTGTACTTTTGGGGTTTATTTTTTATCATAATCATTTTGGAATTCAGGAGACCAGCAACAAAAAGATGATTGGCAGGGGTGATATTTGAGGGCCTTATCATGTAACTGGATATTGGTCACAAGTATTTTCTGATATTGGTTGATGATTGTACTCGTTTTACTTGGGTGTATCTACTAAAAAATAAATTGGATGTTCTTACTGTGATTCCCTGATTTTTTACCATGGTTGCTACTCAATTTGGTTGCAAAATTAGAGCATTACGGTCTCATTATACCAAGGAATTCGCCTTTACTGATTTTTTCCATGAACAAGGTATTTTTTATCAATTTTCATGTGTTGATCGACCACAACAAAATTTTGTGGTAGAGAGGAAACACCAACACCTTCTCAATGTGGCTTGAGCTTAATATTTTCAATCATGAATTCCTATTCCATTTTGGACTGACTACATTCTCACTGCTACTTTCTTGATTAATCGCACCCTATTACCTCTTCTTACACACCAAACTCCTTATGAGATGCTATACAAGTCTAATGTGGATTATTCTACATTCCGTATTTTTGGATGCCTTGCATTTGCTTCTACACGTCCTACTCATCGAGTTAAGTTCCAGCCATGAGCAAGAATGTGCGTCTTTCTGGGATATCCTTCCGATATTAAGGGCTATAAGCTCTATGATATTGAGACTAAACAGATTTTTGTCTCCTGAGATATTGTTTTTCATGAACAAGTGTTTCCATTTCATTCTATCACCGTTGCAACTAAACTTGTTGACCTTTTACCTGATTTAGTTCTACTATGATCAGACCTTGATGTATCTCATGTTCTGGTTACTGTTTTACCATCTGCACAGCCTCCTGTTTAGACTGCTGACAGAACAGCCTAATCAGGCTGCTTCATATCAGTAGTCTACTTCTATCTGTCGAACTTCACGATTAACTAAACAACCCTCCTACTTACGAGACTTTCATTGCAATCTCTTATCTGATGCTCCATCTAATGATTCTCCAAGTTCTACCACTCTTTATCCAATTTCTGGTTCTATATCATATGATATACTTTCCTCCTCTAATCGGCATTTTTTTCTCACCGTATTTTCTCATATTGAGCCTCAGTATTATCATCAGGCTATTGTATCTCAAGAATGGAGAAAGGCTATGCAAGAAGAATTAAATGTCGTGGAACTTAATCACAATTGCACAATTGTTAGTTTACTACCTGGTAAGCATTTCATTGGTTGTTATTTGGTTTATCAAACCAAATACAAATCTAATTGCCCCATTAAGAGATACAAGGCTTGTTTGGTTGCCAAGGGCTACAATCAACAAGTGGGCGTTGATTTTTTTGACACATTTTCCCCTATCGCTAAATTGGTCATTATAACAATTTTATTGGCTCTTGCCACTCATTAGAATTGACACCTTGTTCAATTGGATGTCAATAATGCTTTCTCAATAGTGACTTATTTGAGGAGGTGTACATAGACTTTCCACTTGGCTATATGCGTAAAAGGGAGACTTTTGGTCATAACGGGAAATTGGTTTGCAGATTACACTAGTCAATATATGGACTTAAACAAGCTTCACGACATTGGTTTGCCAAATTCTCTCAAGCTCTTGTTCAGCTTGGTTTTGTCCAATCAAAATTTGACTATTCCCTTTTCACTAGAGGATCTGGTATCTCTTTTGTTGCATTACTGGTCTACGTTGATGATATCATTATCACAGGTCCATCTACACAAGTTATTGCATCTTTAAAACAATCCCTCCACAATCAATTCAAGTTAAAGGATTTGGGTAACTTGAAGTATTTCCTTGGACTTGAAATTGCTCGGTCTGCTAAAGGTATCTTTCTTTCATAACACCAGTACATTTTACGGTTGTTAGAAGATACGGGATTTCTTGCTTCCAAACCTGCTTGCGTTCCTACGGACCCAAAGTTACCTCTTGATGCTTCTAGTGGCGAACTTCTTGATGATGCCACTTAGTATCGACGTTTAGTTGGTAGACTCTTGTACCTCAATCTTTCACGGCCTGATATCACCTTTGTAGTTCACAAGTTGAGTCAATTTGTGTCTCAACCTCGAACTCCTCACTTGCAAGCAACTCATTATCTTCTTTGTTATCTCAAAGCTAAACTCAGCCAAGGTTTATTCTTCTCATCTTCTTCTTCTTCTTTACAATTGCGAGCATTTTCTGATGCGAATTAGGGTGCATGTTTGGATTCTAAACAATCTACGAGGAGATTTTGTGTTTTTCTTGGAGATTCTTTGATCTCCTGGAAGGCTAAGCGACAATCCATAATCTCTCGTTCATCCGCTGAAGCTGAATAACGGGCTATGGCTACTACAGTCAGTGAACTTGTTTGGCTCTGTCACGACCTATCCCGACATCCTCGGCTGGAGTGATGACATCATGACATCACTGAAAACACCCAACCAACCATCTATTACACGACAATATGCATATATATAAATAAACCATTATCTATATGAAGCTATACATATTTCTGTTATGGAAATACATCCGTTCTCCAAATATACTAACAACAAAATATAAGACCATAAACCTCTCACAGGTTCGCCTTAGAAAGCTTATCTCAACCCTCCACACGACTTCATCGTAGGACTCTACCTAACGTCAGTAAGGGACTGACTCCTAGCTGCTTCACCTACGAGTGTACTGCCTTCTTAGTAAAAACATATTTAATAATAAAAACTCATTTTACAACATCTAAATGGATCAAACATAAGTTTATAAATACCACAAAGCTCATAAAATCCCCAATATAAAAACAGGGAAAATAAAGCGACATAATTAAGTTCTATTCAAATCCAACTAATATAAAAATCATACTAATCACTATGATAATAAATATTAAATCAGCCAATATACGTAAAACACCACATCTCAAGCACACATCTCAAACACACTTTTTAAGCACACAACTCAAACACACACCGCAAACACACACTGGCCGGCCCTAATGATCACTTTAACCTTACGATCGGGAGTTGCAATGGTACCGTACCACCCATAGGATTTGCCTTCCTAACGGACACCCATCACTCTGCCGAAGCGGACAATCACTGTGCAGTATAAACGTCTAATATCACTCTGCCGAAACAGATAAACATCACTCCGTCGAAGCGGATAAATACTATGGCATCGTCAAATCAATACCATCCCTCTGCCGAAGCAGATAATCATCACTTTGTTAAAGCAGATAAATACTATAGTATCGTGTAGTCAATAACATCGTTAAATTACGAATCAATAGCATCGTCTAATCAACAACATCGTCAAATTAATAACATCATCATCAAATCACAACGTAATGATATCGTCTAATCAACATCGTCAGATCACACATCCACATCTCTTTTCCAAAAACTGACTTTTTATCCGAAAATCATATTTCTCACTTTCTTTTAAAAGAAAACGTCTGATTTTACCAAAATCACTTTTCCACTTTTTATTTTTTTTGAAAACCATACATATTTAGAAAAACAGATATTTTTCACTCTTTTTTAAAACTATCAAATTTCAGCGAAAAACCATTTTCAACTTCCTTTCGAAAGCAACACAATTCATCGAAAATCCATTTTCTCAACTCACCCAGAAAACCTGCTTGATCCATATCATTTTGAAATCATTTAATTTAACTACAACCATTTTCTATCATATATATATATAGTTTGGCAAGAAGACAGTTTACTCACCTAGCTATCTGTTCCGCAAAACTTTCACTGACTACTCTTTACCGAGACTCTGGTGCCTACGAACCTAATAATGATAGGGCCTAAATTAATATTTTATGCAAAATAATCTAATCGTGCAATGCAGGGACTAAGCTCCATAATTTCTTGTTCCCCACATTTTATTTATGAAAATTATTATTCGGTTAATTTCGCTCCGTTACAAATTACTGAATAAAATTTATTCTTGTGAACGGTCTCAGTATTTATTACCGCTATTTCGACATTTTTTATACTAGTAATTTAAGTTAACAAAACTAAAATAAACTTAACGAAAAACGTTACCCATTCCGAACCGTTCACGGGTCGCAAGATGGATTTTAAATTTTGTTGGGATTATTTGTGTAGTTTTCTTTTTTTCTTTTTTTTTCAATTCTCATCCCGCCGGCGCCCCCTTCTCTCTCTACTATTGTCGACCACCAATGGCCTCCCACGCCTCTCTCACCGCCAATCCTACACACCCTACACCACTGATCAACAACTACCACCGACCACCCCACAACCGAACACGCCTACCCACGAAACCACCAAGCTCACACACACACACGCACACGCTACAACGCACACCCACCCACGAAAATTATGACGAACCAACCAACGAAATAGAATTGATCTCACTTGACTATCTATACACACATATACACACAAAATATCAGAGAACACACCCACGCACGACAATGAAACGGAATAGAACACATATCCACATGCACGACGGACACATACCGAACGGCGACAATCAACCCATCCCACGATCACTGGAGGATCGACGACAAACAGAAAATAGAACACACTCAACCCACTACACACATACGCACGTTGATCATTCCACACATTGCTGGATAATTTTGACCAGAGCACACACCCACGTGACTATGGAAGGAAACAAAGCATACCAAACGGCAACGGTATGAAGAACACACACACGCTCATAGCCTGAACACAACAACAATAATCACACCCTCTCTCACCCACAATCGTCGGCTGATTAGAACAGCCTTCCTCCTACCGGCAATCACGAACACCCACGGCCACCCTCCGATTTTCTCTCTCTCTCTCTGAATTTTTTTTTTCTAAATTTTTGATTTTGAGATCTTGATTATTTCTTCTGCGCGCGCGCGCGCGCGCACACACACACACACACACATATATATATATATCCAAGATCATTTCTAAATGTTCACTAAACCATTACCTGTTTCCTTATTATTTCTTTTACCATCCAAGATGGCTGTCAAAGACATTTATAGTCCATCTTGAGGGGGAGTATTAGGATTAGTTTAAAAAGTTAGTTAGAGTTAGTTTAAAAGTTAATTAGAATTTGTTAAAATTAGTTAGTTGGTAATTATCATTTTTGATTGTCTATAAAAAGGTTGTATGTAATTTAGGGGAATATCATGAAAATAGAATAATTTCTTCCTTAATTCTCTTCTAATATCGGACTCCCGTCCCTCGAAATATAAAATACGTCGCTTAAGGTCCCAAATCTGATTGGAGAGGTCTTCAACAAGGTTGTTAAGCTCTGTAATATTCCTTCGCAAGTTCTCCTGATGTCATCGATTTGTCTTCAACTCCTTCTCGAGCTCCAACTTCCGTAGCATCATCTGGATGAATTGATTGTCCATCACGATAATAGAGGTTCGCAGGTTATTGAGTATTGTCAATCCCTCGAGGGAGCTGATCAGCGGATGGAGAGCAACATAGGCCTCCTCTACTTCGCCTTGTTGAAGAGCGAACATGTTCCTAGCCTCTTCAAAAAATTTCACGCTAATTCCAAACAATATTTCCAAGAAAGGAGGAAAATAAGAAGGCTGATTGAATGAAGAAATGAGGATTTGATGATGTGGATGGGCGTAAGGACCCCCTCCCTTTATAGGCAGTCTAATTATTGCCTCCGATTGTGAAAAAAATAAGATAGAACACAAATCGAGGGCCTAGCAAACTGACATGTCCTATTGACTGCAGGGAATAAATTTTGCCAACAGGGGATTGTGCAAATCTTCATGGTGATTCGTACCCCTCTCGTTCTCTTGCTTTCCATGTCGCCACACCAAAATTTAAAAAACAAAAATTATAATAAGAAAGGATAAAAGCCAGCTGTGCGGTAGCTCACAACCACTTCGATCACTCTCCTTGCGCAGACTAGGATCCCGAGATCAGAAACTGCTCCCAATTATAAAGGAAGCCCGAATCATCGGTAAGGTAAGTTGGGCCTCATGGGTGGACTCCTACAACCTGGCAATAACCACAGGACTGCCGAAATAAGAAAGCCTGATGCCTGTATCTCTCAGCCAGGATGACGTTGTCGTCTTTGTTGTTTTTGCCTCTACAAATGTTCTTTCATAGGGAAGCTATGATGAAGGAAAGATCAATGGCCAAAACAGACATTTGACATCCCCGAAAACTTTCTGTTGTCGCTTGTTTAATGTCCCTCCGAAGAAGACGTTGGTCTGCCTGTAGTTTCTCCAAAGAATGTTGTGTCCGCCGTAAAGTTTCTCGATCTAACCGAAGCTTGGAGTTGTCATGTTCCCACTCGCTGAAGATCTATGTTGTATCAGCACTCACTCTTAGGTCTGACAGATCAGATTGCTTCTTTCAGACGATTTTTCGCCTGGATCCTCTCCCTACCTTTTATGTCAGAATGACCACAAATAGAAGTAACTTCATAAAGGAGTTGTACTGAATGGGATATCGCAAACCTGTTAACCACTAGGGGATCGACATTTTGCATGGACTCCGAATCCCAAGGGATGATAATAGACTGACAGAATATGAGAGCATTATTTCTATTTCCACATACCCTGGAATCAAGGGTAAGGCCAATACCCGAGCCTCCTACTCAGCCGTTGTCGTCGTCGAATGGGCCTCATCTGGCTTGGGGTCATTAGGTTCCCTTTCTCCTCACACATTTGGTTGAGAGTCGTTACTCATACTTCGGTGAAAATAAGAGCATGTCAAAAAAGTTCTCACCTTTGATAATCAGTTAAGCAAAAGGTTGGAAGACTTTTTGAGTTCAAAAACTGATAAATGAAGTTGAAATATTGTGACAAAAGGTATGCACGGATACAAATGTAGACATGTGTGGCTACTAAGAGAACTGTAAAAAATTCCTAAGGTCATGTAATCCTGACCTAGGAGTGGGGGGCTAGTGATAGGGTAAAATTGTGACAATCTGTAGCCTGCAAAAAGGGCGTGCTGACTTAGGACCTATCAAAGGGTTGGGATCCGATTCGTCTGGGTCATCCCATGCCCCTTGAGAGAGTCACATAACTTTTCTCCGTGCGTGGGTTGCTCTATACGTAATGCGTGTGACCTTTCTAACTACCAACGAATCTAAACTAATAGATTCCGCTGGAAGGTCGCTTTAAAGAATCTATCTCCCGAAATATTTATAAATATTTGAAAGGGTAAGACATTGTTGGGTCAGTTCGAATTTTTTGAGTTAAATCCATAATCACTATTCTATATACAAATATATACGTACTCTAAAACTAGAACTAGAAGTTCTTTGCAGAGAATAAACCTTTTTGTACAAGACTTCCTGTAGGGTATCCAGCGAGGAGCAACAGAGCAGGAGCCCACCCCTTCTTATTGTGTGGTCTCGCTAAATCAAGGCATTATTATATATATATATATAGACACATACACGATATACATTTTACCCTATACAGTTTGGTTACATATTTGAGGACTATTTTTGGACACATCCATTAAATTTAATATTAATGGAAAGCATTTTTACTCTTTAATTTTAGTTAGATTTGTTAATAGAGAGTATTTAGTTTTCATTTAATTATTGGATATTAATTATAGAAATAATGAAATTAAAGGTAATAGTTAATATATGCTTAAGAGAAAATAGCACTTTTGGTCCCTAAAATTTGGGATAAGTGTTTATGTTGTTCTTGAGGTTTACAAAGTTACACATTTAGTATCTCAAGTTTTATTTTTGGTTCAATCTGGTCCAATTGCAAATTTCGTTAATAGGGGAAATGTCATTAGTAAAGGAGCATTTTGTCAATTTTTCAGCTTTAAGTTTCAGTAAATTTTTAAATGGATCAAGAGGTTTTTAGAGGTGGTACATTCATCCCTTTATATTGTAATTCATCTTCAATTTGGTCCAATCATTTTTCATAATAAGTTGTCTATAAAAAGAGACAAGGATGCAAGAAATGACAAAAATAACCCCATAGTAATTTATTTCGTCTAATATTTTGACAAAATGTTCAATTTACCAAATTGAATGCAAATTGGAATAGAGGTTGTAATAGATTATTTTAATTTTTATTTTAATTTTCATAGAATGAGTGAGATATTTACGCAATAGTGGGATAATGAGGTAGTTTTTTTAGCAAGAGTGAGAAATTTTGTTGCTCTCATGCAATCTTAATTTACCCGAAAAGTGTGGATACTTTTCATTTACTTTTGTTTCTTCTTCTAATTTATGGTTAATTAGGATTACATGAGAATTTCTATTCTTTAATTTATAATTTTAGAAGTGTGTGTCTATATATATATATATATATATATATATATATATATATATATATATATATATATATATATATATATATATATATATATATCCTGTGATAATTATTTATTTATTTATTTATTATCTTTTGTAGGGGTGATAACATTTTTGTTGCTAGATAAGTTAACTTAGAAGTGAGATTGGATTTAGAAAATATATCACTTCCAGTATTTTGAGGTCTAAGTATTTTACTCTCTTGGTTTTAATTTCAATAATAGTCTATATAATTTTTAAGATTACGATTGTTGTGCACCACTGTTTACCAACTCATATTCTATTTTACTTTTTTTTGGAGCTTCTCTTATAATAATTTGGCCTAAGTGAAGTTAATATTACTAGAGACAATTGAAACAAAAAAGTTCTTTAGTATGTTAAATACACAAATAATCTCAATGTCACATTGAACGCCAATACAATTGAGAATGGTGGAAAGTTTAAATTAAATGATGTGATTTTATTACTGAGGAAATTTTTTTCGCACTTGGATTTTGGATATTTTCGAATCTCACCCTAGTGTATGATAGACAATGATTATTATACTTAAATTGGTAGGATTATTTGTCTTAAATTGGATCAAATATTTAAACTACCTTCACTATACCTTTTGCTATATTTTGAAGTTGAGTTCTTTGTATTTAAACACTATCAATTGACTTCGGTTATGATATTTTGTGATGACGATCACCTAAGTGGAATGTTCTTTATTTTGTAGTTTTAAATTTGTTGTATTTATTTTATTTTTAAATAACTGGTTTGTTATTGTACATTTTATGTATAATTTGCTTGATTTAAATTTATTTATTTTTATTGTGTTTGATATTACATTTTTTGCTACATTTGTTTTATGATATTAAAGGTTCTTTGAATTATGAATTATTCCAAGTTTATGCTTGATTTAGTTCATATTGTTTTACTAAAATTGTCAATTTTTTTGTTTTGTGTTTAATCTTTTTACAAGTGATCAATAAAGAAGCTTATTGAAAAAAGAAGAAGTAATCAATAAAGATCGTAACTCTCTTTTTAATGTTTGTATTAGCATTGACAACAACAAAAGAACAATAAAAAGATTTTCATGTACTTTGCATATTATTATTTTTTTAATTATTTTTTCAATTAGACTATATTTTTTAGAAATCTATTTTTACTTCTTGAGTATACATGCAAGAATTATATTTTTCTATTTTTCCTTTTTGTTTTTTTACTAGTACATAACCCATGTCTAAAACCACAAATTTTCAAAAAATAAAATAAAAATAGTATTGTTTCATATTATGTTTATTTTTTAAGGTAGTGCTTTCAGGAACGTGTTATACCCTAGTATGTATATATATGTGTGTGTGCGTGTGCGCTTGCGCGCATGTGTTGTGTGTGTGTGTGTGTGTGTGTGATAGAGATAGGAGATGAGATAAGAGAAGAAGGCGATGTGCAATGGTGGTGGTGCTTTGATGTGGTTGGTTGGTAGTGGCCGTTGTGGTGCTAGTCGTGAAGAAGAAAAAAAGATGGAGATGGGGAAAAAGAAACACAAGGTTTGTTGAATCTAAAATTTTAATGAACAATTAAGTATTGATATTTTTTGTGAAACTAATGATTTTACAAGTATTTCAGATTCATAAATTTCATGCATGTGATTAAGTACAAGACCACATAAAGAAAACATAAAGGGTGCAAGATGGACACGATGAAGATGTGAAGAGTTTTGAAGACCTTAAAGTAAAATAGGTGAAAACAACTCTCTATTTATATATTGTTAATGCAACCCGAATTAGAATCACACACAACACCTTAAATCAGTTAATTATATGTGTGTTATGATAAGTTTAAGATCCTAAAATGAAATATTGTATGTGCTCCTTATGTGAAAAGAAATTAATAATTGACCTAATTGGAAAGCATGTTTTAAAGTATGAAAAATTATATTTTCAGGTCAATTCGGTCAACCAAAAAAAGCAACCGGTCAACCGAATCAAACAATGAGTTTTGGAGTCAAATAAGGTGCTACTGATCTAGTCGGCCAACAAAATGGAAGTGGTCAGTCAATCGTTCGAAGCACTAGCTTAATTGGTAAATGAAGTAAGCACACTGATCTAATTGGTCAACCAAATAGAAGTGGTCGGTCAACCAATTGAGATCAATCAATTAATCGACTGGCCTTTAAGGCAATGACTAAGTTCTATTCTGGACAGGTCGGTCAATTGACTTGTGGGGCTTGGTCAATCGACTGAGTCAGTTGGAAAATCAAGAGATTTGATCTCTTGGTAAAAAAACTATCCATTTTTTAGGATTCCAAGGGAGAGATTTGGGGGATTTGAACCTAATTGAGATATTATTTACCTATTCTATTATACCTGTTGATTTGGTCCATATACTTTGAGATTATCCTAATTTAAATGGATTAATACTTCCTATCTCTATGGTTTTAAATTGAGAATAGTTTTATAGACTTATTTGAGAGAATCGAAAATTATTTTTAAGTGAAATACTCCTGAATTGAAAGGTTATCTTATATGGAGTCTAAGAGTGTCTTTAATAGGCATATCTTAGAGAAACTAGCCGTTTGAGGGCTTGATATTTGCCTATTAATATAGACCTGCGGGATTGGTGAAAAGTACATCAAGAACTATAAGTTCAAGCTATTTTAAGAGTTATATTTACGTTGAGATTTTTGTGAGAGATTTATTGTATGTTCTTTGATCTAAAGTGCTTGTGTTTTGGTTTCACCAACTTGAGTTCTATTGTTATTCTGTTATTCTCTTCGACATTTCCCGGTGAGATCTTTCTAAACTTTGTTATTTACTTTGAAGTTATATTTTTATTGATTTCTTGGTATAAGATTGTTTAGAAAATCATTTTTAAACTAAAGGCTTGAAAATATTTTTAAACGATTTTATTTAATTATCTGATTACGTGCATAAATTGTGTTACCCACTTTATTAATTAATCAAATTCTATTTGCCCCATATTATATCTATCACGTAGTAATTATTCGGTACATGAATCTAGTATATTTGTATTGATGTGGTAGAAACTCCTTATGGAAAAAAACTTACATTTTTTTTTGTATTTGTGAGCTTGAGCGGATTCAACAAGTTTGGGATGGTGTCTAGTCAAGGTAACTAGGTTTCAATCTTTTTCTTATGAAAAAAAATTAGGGTTTGATCTTTATCCTGATAAAAAGATTAGGTTATTATTTTCCTTAGAAAAGAATTAAGTTTTGATTCTTCCGGTATTTGAATTATATTTTGAGTGAATTGTAAAGGTTCATCATTCTCTACGAAAATGATAAGTAAGTGTTAGGTTAATCTTTGGTCTGGTAAAAAGATAGGCTTCATCCTTGGGATGGAAAAAATATAATTTGTAAAGGTTGATTCTATACTTGTAAAAGAATCATTGTAAGGGTTTGATTCCTATCTGGTAAAAGAATTAAAGGAGTTTAGTGGATTGCGAATCTCCGTGGAGCTCGAGGGATTGGACGTAGGCAAGACTAGCTTGACCGAACTAGGATATATTGTTATGTACTGCATTATTTATTTTCTATTATATTATGTTTTGGTGTTCATTTAGTACTAAACACGTATCCACTACGTAACTAAAATAATAATTAATTTAGAAAAAATAATTATTTGATATTAAGTGTTTAAAGGAATTAATTGTCTAAATTTTATAACTACCCAATTCACCCCCCTATTGTGTAACTCTTTGGGTCAACAATTAGCGTTAGAACTGGTTTTATCTCATTAGACTTAACATCCTAGATAAACACGATCACGTAGAGTGTATTGATAATGATATTGTATGTGAATCCTTTACTCATCTTGATACTATTAGAGAATCTTCTGCTTCCTCTGATGATCAAGGTCCCGCTAGTGAGAATGATAAACTTTGTGATAATGAGGCAACATATAAGACTATTGAGATGCTGATTGCCCTTACTTATGTTTTTGGAAAAGAAAATTTGAAACTTGGGCAAAAGATTGTTGTTCTTGAAAATAAAAGTTAAGTACCACTAAATCTCTTAAGAAAAATAATTTGGGCAAGTATTTCAAATCTGCTGACTTTTTAAATGCTTTATCCGTAATTGGTAAGTTGTTTGAAAAAATCGATTCTCTTGAGTAAGAGAATGACATTTTGAAAAATAATATCTATGATTTTTAGCAAAATGATTCTAAAAAGAACCTTAAAACTTTAAATAAAGCCTTAAATATTGAGTTGGATAGTGTAAGGTGTGAGCTTGATAGAGCTCGTGTGAAAATTCATTCCATTGAAAATAATTGTCGAATTCTTAATAATGATCTTGAATTTATGCATAAGAAGAATTTTGGTCTACAAGTAAACATTAGTTCGTTGGAGCAATCACTTGAAAAGACTCAAAAGGAGCTTAACAAAGTATTGGATAAATTTAAGGATATTGAGAGAACTAAACTTATTGAAAAACCAATAGTTTCTAAAGCAGCTCCTCAATATTACCATCAATATCGTGCTCCCGTATGGAATAATGAATATTCGAATAAACGTGCTAACAATGCTAGATGTTTTTATTGTGAGAAGCATGGTCATTTTGAGAAAAATGTGTTATTTGTTGCATGGCTACCTGGTCGGATTCAAAAAAAAAATTATGCAGGTACAAATGGGAGATTTGATAAATCAAAATAGTACAATGAATATTACATGCCAAAAAGGAATTCTATATTCAATTTACCAATGAGGATGAATCAAAATATGCAAAATGAAAAGTTCAGAAAGCAGCGAGTTCAGTACATGGAATAAATTGATACTTATCCTCAAAGAATGACGAGAAACCAATATTAGAAAAGGACAACATATAAGGTGGTAACAAAACAAAATGAGAAAAAATAGCTCAAAGCACCTTACAAAGGCAAGAAGATCATCACCGAACCAATCCAGATGAAAGCCAATGTAAGAAAGGAAAAAAATAAAGTGGTAAATCAAGCAAAAGAAAAAATGACGGATTTAAAAGACAACAAGCTTGAAATTAAAAATTCATTAAAGATATACATACCAACTACTCGCAAGGACGAACCAGGTACGTCAAATTTTTATAAATTCAAATATATTAATTTTGTTAAGGAAATTGATGCTTCATATTTTTTAAATTAGTTTATTTGTGATATGGGGGTATGTGTGTGTGTGTGTGTGAAAATATTTTAAACAATATATGTGAAACAAAATAAGAGATAAAAATTGAGCTAATGGATCAAATAGGACAAGAAAACACCTAAGGATAAACTGTCATGTTGGTCAACTGAAAGGAACTGTTGGTCAACCGAGAGAAATAGAGCATGCAAAGTGCAAACTTTGCCCTGGTTGGTCAACCAACTAAAGACAGTCGGTAAACTGACTATTACAGGAATAAATTCCCTTTGGGCCGTCATTTCACCTCTATTTCGATTTTCCTATTTCTCTCTCTAAAAACCCTTTACTACCTAAGAGATTTCCTTCCAAATCTAAAAAATATCATCAAATATTAGCTTGGATTAGAAGATTGAGGGTTCGCATCTATTTTTTTAAGCAAAAATTTCATCAAAACGTTGGTATTTTTTCTCCACTTTAGGGCTTCAGTAGATCTACTAGTTTGGCTTCATCCTTTTAGGTTTTTGATCTTAACTTGTTTGAAATCACAGTTGCTAGAAAATGCCTAGAGGTAGAACTAAACAACCATGCCCCGAAAAACCTAAGTTTGATGTTACACACTTTCAAAGTAAAGAGGATGAAGAAAAATACAAAAATGAAACCGAGAGTCGAAAGGTTGTTTGCTCTACATCTGTTGATTTTGTTAGCTTCAAAAAGAAAAAAACATTGATCTTGAAAAGTATGTTAAGAAGATGGCATAAACCAACTTTTTTACCCAAAGTAATGAGTGTATGCAATATTGGGTAAAGATATTTTTACCATAATCTTACGATTGGTGATGGAGAGTTGAGGTCATTTGTTAAGGGTGTCGAAATTAAATTGGATACGGAAGTTCTTAGGAGACTTTTGAAGTTCAAGAAGGAAGATGTTTGTCCTTACAATACTACCTTGTAGAATATAGAACATCTTAAGAAAAATGAGATAGCCAATAAATTTAATCTAGTTGCTGGAAGAGAGGAGTCATTATCAACTAAACACTGTCTAATTCATTAATAATTGCTAATTTTATTGTACCTAGAGGAAGGAGTCATGTGAGAATCAATGAGTTTGATTTGTATTTACTGAATGAGATTGTCGATGGTAGAAATCTTGATTCGGCTCATATCATGTTTGAGCACATGGAGTATCAAGTGAAGAAAACAACAAGAGTACCCTATGGTGATGTGCTTCAAATAATCTTTTGATCACTTCAAAATTGATAGTAATCCAAAAGATTATGCACTTTTCACAATAACACCGGGATGGCTAAATGTTAACAGTTGTAATTTGATAGGGTTTGAGTTCAAGAGAAACAGATGGGTGAGAAAAAAAGTAGAAAAGAGAGAAAGAGAGAGAATGTTTGATGATGTGGAAGAATATATAAAAGAGATGAGCACGAATAATAAAATCGACATGTTTCGGAATCAATTTGATAACTTCCAACAATATACTGCGGTGCTTGATTCCAGAATGTCCAGGATATCTAACAATATAACAGAGATGAAGGTGTCCGTGAAAAAGAGATATGGAAGGCTGACTGATACGATGGAAGCTGGATTTGGTAGAGTCACAAGCAACATAGAACAAATATTCCTATTCATGTAGAGTCAGCAGTACAGTAGCCAACAACAGTATAGTGCTCAGCAACAGTACAATGGGTATACTACTTTCAGGGGACAATAGTCCTTTGGAGGACCTTCAGTAGTAGGACCTTCAAGGGCAGAACTATCCACGTCATACTATTAGTAGATGCCTTCTAGCTAGGGGTATGCACGGGTCGGGTAGACTAAAAATTCGACTAACCCGCCACCCAACCCAAAGATTGTTGCGTGAAAAATGTGCAGTCCACTGTCGATCAAAGGGAGCATGTAATCAGAAATAATTCGGGTCCATCAATTGCCAAGCGGGTTTGGGGTCGGGTGATGATTCGGGTTGGACTTGGGTTGCTATCGAGTAAACTCGGGTCGAAAAAAAATATTTTATTAGTGTTGCCCAATTTCTCTATAAAACACTGATTTTTCAATAAAACAAAATCAATAAAAAATTCAACAATATCTCATTTTAACAAACCATTCAAAAAAATAAAATAAAAAAATCACTACTTAAAAAAATAAAATCCAAAACCAATATTAAGGTAACTATCAAATTACCAATACAACCCCATCTAAAATATTAATCAGTCTTAACTCTTAAATAAAATAAAAACTATAAAATAAAAAATTACAAATTTAACAGAATCAACAAAAATAAAACCGATGAGACGATGCATCTTCCAATTTTTCCCTATTCACATTGTAGATGGATTTTCAAGAAATTACCTAAAAAAATAAATTATAACTAAAATAAGAGAAAAATAAGAGAAAACAATAAAAATAAGTAATTAAAGAAATAACATGAGTTGAAGGTGAGCCTTGCAAAGGATTTGATATCTCCAAATCCAAATCCCCTACAAAAATCAAAGAACAAATCAATTTATTATTGCTCTTAGTCTTAGGAAGTATTTAATTAAAAATAATAAAAACAAAATAATATAATTTAAATTACCTAAACCTCATTGCATCTCCTCAATATCATCCATCACTTTTCGAAGTGAAATCGACAAAGAAGCTTGAAGCCAATTTTGACAACAAATAAGGACTTATACCATCAATAGAGATAAAGAGTTACGAAACGGATCAAGCACATGCCCCCTAGTACTAAATGCCGATTCCGAAACAACCAAAGAAATCGGTACAGCCAACACATCCCTCGCCAATCGAGACAATACTCAAAACCTACTATTGCTATTCTTCCACCAACTTAAGATGTCAAAATTGTCATCACTTGCACCTTCGGGATTTTCGACCAAATATTTCTCTACCTCATTTTTACATCCCAACAATTTTCTCCCCTCTAAAAATTTTTGAAAATGAGAAGCGATTAATCTATGGGGATTATCAACATCCACATTAATCCACTTCTTTGAAATTCCACTAACGCCACAAGTACTACCACTGAAAACATTCTGAATAATTGACGATTTAAAAGAAGCATAACAATCAAACAAGTAATGCAAAACAACTTTTACTTTCCCAATTAATGCATTTGTATACACTTAATCATACATATCGTAGAAACAAAGCTGAAGATGAGAAAAAAATTTCCTTGGATCCAAAATTACAGGAACATATAAATTAAGATTTATCGTATCTCCAGCCTCCGAATATTTATCAAACTTTGGTTTCATATTAAAAACCATTTTTGATAGCAAATGATCTTCACTTTGAATTGAATCATTTATCTTTTCATGAATTATAACTATCTTATAAAAAAAAGATATATGAAGTAACAAACAAAGTACCCAAAAATCGATTTGAAGCCAAATAAAATATCCTAAAAAACTTCACAAAATAGCGAACATTTTCCTAGTCTAGACAATTTGGTGGACTTCCACCACTCTCACCAATATCTCTATCCAAAATGTGATCACAATATTTTTCATTCTTATCCTCCAATCTAATAAAAGTTTTTTTGAATTTTTCAGTACTGTCTAGCATCTTATATGTGAAATTCCAACGAGTTGGAACATCAAGACACAAGAGACTCTTTGATTCAATTTTAAGCAATTCAACACATTTTTTAAAAGTCTGAAATCTATTTGGAGAGAACTTAACATATCTAACCGCTTCTCAAACCATAACTATTGACTCGTGCAGTTATTTCAATCCATCACATACAATCCAATTCAAAATATGAACACAACAATGCATGTGTAAAAATTCATGACCTAGTACTGTACCCTTCTAGTCTTTAGTTACTCTTTGCAAGAATCCAATAGTAATGCTATTAGAACTTGCATTATCAACCATCAAGGTAAAGTAACTATTAATATTCCATTCTCGCAAACACGATTCAATTTTTCTTCCCAATCGTTTCCCCCTTGTAATCTTCAACAAAACAAAAACTTAATATTCTTTTATGCAAAACTCAATTAGCATCAATAAATTGACACGTAAGACATATAATTCAAATTTTGTATTGAAGTCCAAGTGTTTGTGGTTAAGCATATTCTACGGCCTTGCAAAACTTTATTCAAATTATCTCTCTCCTTGTGATATATCTTCACAATATCTCTAGCAACCATAGTACGACATGGGAATATTTTTAAATTTTGGTCGCAAATGTCACACTCGTCCCCGGGCCTCCTATTGCCCGAGGTCGAGTGTGACGTCAACTTGATATTACCTGACCAATCAACAAGTATATATATATGCACTGTTATAAATTCTTTTTTCCAACAAAATATATTTACTCACTTCAAAATTTGGGAATACACTTGTCCCAAATATTCACAATAAAATCACAAAAACATTGAACCTTCCACGGTTCACATTTGTCCGGCTAACCCTCCAAAATGATTCCACCTCCTGACTCTACCTAGTGCCAATAGTGGACCTGTCTGTAGCTGCGACACTTGAAACCAAATATTTTATCGGTGTACTATCTTCATAATAAAAATAATTCATGGATCAAGTATAATTATTAAATACCACTTTTAAAAATATAATATAATATAATATAACCTTATACCAAGCCGGAATAACATTCCACTGCCATCATTGCAATAAGATAATGTATTTAAATCAACTAATCCAAACAGTTCGACATATAATAAAATACCGCACTCATATTTTCCTACTAGACACATAATCGCTTCACCTCATGATCGGATGTTACGATGGTACCATAACATGTACAACTGTGTCATCTAAAGTAGCTATCAGTGTTAGGGCCATTTAATATCTCCAATGGTAGGGGCAGTGTAAGACCCGATATTTGCATGTGCATAATTTTTAGTTGTATTTTATAACATTTAGAAAATAATTGGGTGCATTGTGTCATCTAATATTTAATTTAAAAATTTAAGGGTCAATTAATATTTTTAAAATATTAATTTTAGGTTTTGGGCTAAAAAATACCTTAAAGGGATTTGGGGGAGATTAGTGTAATTTGAAAAAAAAAAAAAAAAAAAAAAGAAGAAGAAAAAATCGTGATAAGGATCAAACCAAAAAAAATAAAAAATAAAAATTTGTGGTCATGCGATTGCATTGGGAAAAGAGAAAGAAAAATAATAATAATAATAATAATAATAATAATAATAATAAAATATTATGTGGACATGAATAGGCAAAAAAAAAAAAAAAAGTAATTCGATAGTGTCCCTATATATGTATGCGGTATATATATATATATATATATATATATATATATATATATACCGCATATATATATATAGTAGATTTGATAAATATAGCCGATATAGAAATATCTAATTTTTGAAGAATATAGTTAAAATAAAAATTATAAATTTTACTAAAACGACAATTTTTAGTATTTCATCGGCCAATAAATTTTTTAACAATTGACTAATATTTTTCTATAAATTTAAATTATTAATACGAGAATTTGTTTTGTAATCGTTAATATAATAATTTTCGTACAGTTAATATTGACATAAGAAATGGGGTGTGTAGTAATCTTGTATAATCAAAATTTGGGGAATAAAAAATGGTGCATTTTAGGGCCACGCATTGCATATTAAGTTTATTTTAAATAAATTATTAATTTAGGCCCCATCACTGTTAGGTTCACAAGCGACGCCGCCCGCGTAGTCTTTTGACGGCAGTGTTTATGGTATCGCGACAATCGAGCTGAGTGTACTGTCTTTAATGTAAATTGACAAATTATATTTTTTTATAAATTGTGAAAAAAATATTTATTCAAATGGACAGTTTTATAACGCTATGCGGATCAAGTAGATTTTTAAAGTTGGAAAATAGTTTTTATTATCCGACTATACCATAGTTATCTTCTCATCAGGAGCGCATGTCCTGTGAGATGTGGATTACTTGTCAGGCAAGACCTGCAAGGTGGATATATGTTGTTACCTATCAAGCAAGTCCTACAGGGTGGATATGTTATTACCTGTCAGGCAAGACCTAGAGAGTGGATATTTGTTATTACCTATCAGGCAAGACCTGCAGGGTGTATATTTGTTATTACTTGTCAAACAAGTCTTGTGGATATATGTGGACCTGTTAGAAATTCAAATCCTGCAGGTGGCTGCCCCTACTAGTGGGGATATTACATGGCCCTGGCACTGATAATCATTTTAGATGGCACAATTGTACAGGTAACAGTACCGTTGTAACTCCCAATCGTGAGGTGAAACGATCCTATGGCCAGTAGAAAAATATGAATGCAATACTTTGTTATATGTCGAAATGTTGGATTTGTTGATTTAAATATTTTATCTTCTGGCAATGATGACAGTGGAAATTTATTCTGGCATGGTATGCGGTTATAGTATATTATATTTGAAAAATTGTATTTGATAATTATACTTGATCCATAAACCAATTTTTATTATGAAGACAGTACACCGATAAAATATTTGGTTTTAGGTACTGCAGCTAGAAGTGGGTTTACTACTAGTACTAGGTAGAGTCATAAAGTGGTGTCATTTTGGAGGGTTGGCTAGATAGATGTGAACCGTGGAAGATTCAGTTTTCTTTTTGTAGTTTTGTTGTGAATATTTGGGACAAGTGTATTCCCAAATTTAGAAGTGAGTAAATATATTATATTTTTGGATTTTTTTTTATAGCAGTGTATGTATATATATATATTGGTCGGTCAGATAACATCAAGTCGACGTTATGCCCGACCTCGGTCGACGGGGGCCCGAGGAGGCGTGTGACACTTTTTGGTAGTAGAGCTTAGGTTATAGGTTCTGTCGACGTGCCATATTGTTTAGTCAGTAGTGGACCATAAGATAGGGTGTTTATAGGTGGATTCAGCACGTGAGTGGGAGTTATTTTATTGAATTAAATAATACACTTGCTTCATGCACTGTCGTTTGTCTGTTGGCCCTATTGCTTATTAAATTTCATTTTAGATCTTGATTATGGAGCATGAAAATGAAAGTACTAGGAGTAGTAGACCCTAGAAGAAGAGGAGGACGCAGGAAAGCTTGGATGCCGTTGAGTGAATTTTATAGGTTACTGTGCAACTGGCAGAGCAGCAGACAAAGATGATGGAATGCCAAAAGGCCCAAACCGAAACAACTACTTCTCAGGCAATACTCCTGAAGAGATTTAAGGAATTGGACCCTTCAACTTTTACGGGAACTGCGGGTCCTACTGCTGCTGAAAATTGGTTGAGGAGCGTAGGGCACGTATTCGAGGCAATGGGAATTACCGATAACAACGGAGTTTCTCTGCCCACCTTCCAGTTGAAAGGAGAGGCCAAACATTGGTGGGAAGAAATGAAGAGATTAATTTCAGTTCCAGACGAGAAGATTTCTTGGGATCGATTCATTGCAGTGTTTAATGAAAAATATTTTCTTGAATCGTATCGGTTCCAAATGGAGGAGGAATTCATGTCATTGAAACAGGGAAACATAACCGTTTTGCAGTATGGAATCAAATTCGATGCCCTGTCCCAATTTGCTCCTGATTTGGTGAAAACAGAAGAGGCAAGATGTTGACGATTTCAGAAAGGATTTGATCTAGAAATAGGTTCCAGGTTGACGGGCAGACAGATTAAAAGTTATGCAAAATTGGTAAATACAACAAAATTAATAGAGAAAGATGTATAGGAAGCCGCTGAGAACCGGGAGCAGTATAAAAAGAGTAGATTTGAGTCACCTAACAGATATCTAGGTGGCACTTCTCGAGGAGTAGTAGTTCGACCGCCATTTGCTCAGGCCCCAACAACCAACCAATCTGCTAGAAGCCGGGGTCCACAACAATCATACTTCGGGTGACAACAGAATGTATCTGAACCAAGTGTTATCTAACAAAAGCAGGGTAGGAGCCAGATGGTTAATCAAGTCGAGATACCTGTATGCTATCAATGTGGATCACTTGATCATTTTGCTAAGGATTGTCCTATGGGAGGCCCAATATGTTTTCGTTCTCATGAGCCGAGTCATATATCTCCGAATTATCTGAAATTCATTGTTACATCTGTACCATCTACGAGCAGTGTGGGTAGCGCTGGCCCTAGCAGTATTTAGGGGCGTGGTAGTAGATCGACCGGTAGACCTCCGACTCGAGGTCGTGTATTTGCTACTACCAGGAAGGATTCCTAGGCTACCCCGGATGTGGTTACAGGTATTATGTCTTTATATGATAGAGATGCATGCATACTTATTGATCCCGGTTCTACTCATTCGTTTGTTTCGGCGACCTTTATGATGTATATAGACAAATTTTCTACTTCTTTGTCACATAATATTATTATCTCTACTACCATGGGCGAGTTTGTGTTGATAGATAGTGCGTATAAAGACAGTTCATTTCGTATTGGTGATAGAGAATTATTGGTGGACCTATTACCCCTAAGTATTCACTATTTTGATGCGATATTAGGTATGGATTTGCTATCCTATTATCATTCCACAGTGGATTGTTTTTTAAAAAAAAAAAAAAATTATTTTTCGAGTCGCAGGCGAGTCGGAGTTCGTATTTTTGGGGGACAGAATCATTACTCCTATCAATTTGATTTCAGTTCTGGAGGCTAGGAAATTATTAAAGAATGGATGCCAAGGATACCTCGCATATGTGATTGACACCAGTCAGAATGAGGTATAGGTGATAGATATTCTAGTGGTCGGGGATTTTCCTGATGTATTTTCAGAAGAATTGCCAGGGTTTCCAGTGGATAAGAAAATTGAATTCACTACCGAGTTACTTCTAGGAACTTCTTCTATATCAATTCCACTTTATCGTATGGCGTCTACCGAGCTAAATGAACTGAAGATTCAGTTACAATATCTGTTGGACTGGGGGTTTATCAAACCTAGTGTTTCTCCGTGGGGAGCCACAGTGTTATTTGTAAAGAAGAAGAATGACACGCTGAGGATGTGTATTGATTACAAGCAGTTGAATAAGGTGACGGTTTACAATAAATAACCGTTGCCTAGAATTTACGATCTATTCGACTAATTGTAGAAGGCTAGGGTATTTTCTAAAATAGATCTTCGATCAGGATATCATTAGTTGAAAGTCAGCGACAGTAATATGTCAAAAATTGCGTTTCGCACGAGGTATAACCATTATGAATTTCTAGTTATGCTATTTGGGTTGACAAATGCCCCTGCTACTTTTATGGATTTGATGAATTGGATCTTCCAGCCTTATTTAGATCAGTTTAACATTGTGTTCATTGATGATATATTAACCTATTCCCCAAATAAAGAAGAACATGCAGAGCATCTCAAGATTGTGTTGCAGACTTTACCAGAGAAGCAGTTGTATGCAACATTCAGTATATGTGAGTTTTGGTTGGATAGAGTGGTATTTTTGGGGCATGTTGTCTTGGGGGATTGTATATTAAGTTGATCCAAAGAAAGTCGAAGTCGTGGTTCAATGGGAAATGCCGAAAAGTATGACTAAGGTTCGAAGCTTCCTGGGATTGGCGGGTTATTATCGTCGGTTTGTGCAAGAATTTTTTGTTATAGCTTCCCCGTTAACTCGATTGACCTGCAATGAATCTAAATTCAAGTGGACCGACAAATGTGAACAGAGTTTCCAGGAGCTGAAAAATAGACAGATATCTGCGCCAATACTTTCTCTCCCTACTAAAGGCGGTAGCTTTGTGATCTATAGTAATGCTTCACACCAGAGGCTAGGATGTGTGTTGATGTAATATGGTTACATGATTGCATATGGCTCCTGATAATTAAAGAATCATAAGCGTAACAACCCGACGCATGATTTAGAGTTGGCGACAATTGTGTTTGCCTTGAAGCTCTAGAGACATTATCTGTATGGCGAAACTTGCGAGATATACACTGACCACCAGAGTTTGAAATATTTATTTACTCAGAAAGAAATAAATCTGAGGCAGAGACGTTGGATAGAGTTAATCAATGATTATAACTGCACTATCCACTATCAACTTGGAAAGGCAAATGTTGTAGCAAATATGTTGAGTTGGAAATTGGCAAGTTCAATTGCATATCTTCAAGTTGTTCATACTAACCTATAAGTCGAGTTGAGATCTTTCCGTATCCAGTTGGCAGTTGGTCAGATGGCAGCGTTGCTTTAGACTTTGACTTTGAGACCGACATTAATCGACCGTATTATAGAGGCACAGAAATCGGATGGCCAATTGGGAAAGATTAGAGATGAAGCGAAGAATGGTCAAAGAGCCGACTATCGTGTTAGGGATAATGATGAAGCTTTGATGTTTGAGAATAAACTGTGTGTACCTGATAACGTCGATCTGAAGAAAGATATCTTGGAGAAAGCACATAACTCGGTATACGCAATGCACCCAGGCAGTACCATAATGTATCAAAATCTGCGAGAACACTGGTAGAATGGAATGAAACAGAAATTTTTTGAATTTGTTGTCAGGTGTCTCGTTTGTCAGCAAGTCAAGATTGAGCACCAACGTCCAAGTGGATTATTGCAGCCTCTACCAATCCCAGAGTGGAAATGGGAACCTATCACGATGGATTTTGTTTCAGGATTACCTCACACTCAAAAGGAATATAATTTCATCTGAGTGATTGTTGATAGACTTTCCATGTCTGGTCATTTTTTGGTCGTGAAAATGACGTACTCCCTGGATAAGTATGCAAAATTATATATTAATGAGATTGTCCGATTGCACGGCATGCCGATTTCCATAGTGTTGGATAGAGATCTGAGATTTACGTCAAAATTTTGGCCGAGTCTCCAAGTTTCTTTGGGTACTAAGTTGAAATTTAGCATAACGTTTTATCCTCAGACTGACGTCCAATCAGAGCGCACGATTCAAACGTTGGAGGATGTGTTGAGGGGTTGTGTTCTAGAATTTTCTGGTAGCTAGGATGATCATTTGATGTTGATGTAATTTGCTTATAATAACAGTTACTATTCGACAATCGAGATGATACCATATGAAGCGTTGTATGGCAGAAGATGCAGAACCCCAGTCTATTGGACTGAAGTGGGAAAACAAAAATTATTGATGCCGAATATAGATCAGATGATGACAGACACGGTAAAAGTGATTCAGAAAAGACTGAAGACTACTCAGAGTCGGCAAAAGAGTTATGTTGACAAGCATAGGCGGGAGTTGAAATTTGAAGTGGGTGATCATGTGTTTTTGCGTATATCCCCGTGGAAGGGCATAATGAGATTCGGGAAAAAGGGAAAGTTAAGTCCAAGGTATATTGGGCCATACGAGATTCTAGAAAGGGTTGACACGGCGGCTTATCGATTAGCCCTACCACCAGAATTGTCCAAATTACACGACGTTTTTCATGTGTCAATACTTAGAAAATATGTGTCAAATCCTACGCATGTGTTGACTTCTCAAACAATCGAGTGGAAAGAGGACTTGACGTATGTTGAGGTGCTAGTCCAAATTCTGAACTATAAAGATCAAGTGTTGCGAACGAAAATGATTCCATTGGTAAAAATGCTATGGCGCAGTCACTCGGTGGAGGAAGCGACACAGGAGTGAAATGATAAGATGTGGAACAAATATCCGCATTTATTCGTTAAAGGTAACTAAAATTTTGGGACGAAATTTCTTTTGGGGGGAAGGGTTATAACACCCGATATTTGCATATGCATAATTTTAATTTGCATTTTAGAACATTTAAAAAATAATGGGGTACATTGTGCCATTTAATATTTATCTTAAAAATTTTAGGGGTCAATTATTATTTTTAAAATATTAAAATTTGATTTTGGGCTAAAATAATACCTTAAAGAGATTTGGGGGATATTAGTGTAATTTATTAAAAAAAAAATCGTGATAAGGATCAAACCAAAAAAAAGAAAAGAAAATTTTTGGTTATGCAATTGCATTGGGAAAAAAAAAAAGAAAAAAAAATAATAATAAAATATTATGTGGACATGAATAGGCAAAAAAAAAAAAGAGTAAGTCGGCAGCGTCCCTACATATGTATGCAGTATATGTGCATACATATGTGTGTGTGTGTGTGTGCATGTTAAAATAAACTATATCACACGTCGATTTATGGGACTAACTATGCGAACAAGTATATAGGTATATTTATGTCAAAATATATATATATATAGTGATTCAAGAAATATAGTCAGTATAGAAATATCTAACTTGCGAAGAATACAGTTAAAATAAAAATTGTAAATTTTACTAAAACGACAATTTTTAATATTTCATCAGCCAATAAAAATTTTAATAGTCAACTAATATTTTTCTATAAATTTAAATTTTTAATAGGAGATTTTTTTTTTGTAATCGTTACTATAATAATTTTCGTACAGTTAATATTGACATAGAAAATAAGGTGTGTAATAATTTTGTATAATCAAAATTAGGGGAATGAAAAATGGTGCATTTTAGGGCCACGCATTGCATATTAGGTTTATTTTAAATAAATTATTAATTTAGGCCTTATCGTTGTTAGGTTCACAAGCGACGACGCCCGTGTAGTCTTTCGATGACAATATTTTTGGTAGCGCGAAAATCGAGATGAGTGTACTGTCTTCTATATAAATTGACAAATTATATTTTTGTATAAATTGTGAAAAAAAAATATTTATTAAAATGGACGATTTTATAACGCTATGCGGATGAAGTAGATTTTTAAATGTGAAAAATAGTTTTTATTATCGGACTATGCCATAGTTGTCTTCTCATCAGAAAAGCATGTCTTGCGAGATGTGGATTACCTGTCAGACAAGATCTGTAGGGTGGATATATGTTATTACTTATTAGGCGAGTCCTGTAGGGTAGATATATATTGTTACTTGTCAGGCAAGTCCTGTAGGGTGAATATGTTGTTACCTGTTACGTAAGACCTGTAAGGTGGATATTTGTTATTACTTGTCAGGTAAGACCTGTAGGGTGAATATATTTTGTTACCTGTCAAGCAAGTCCTACAGCGTAGATATATGTGGATTTGTCTTGAGTGCAAATCTTGTGGGTGACTACCCCTACCATTAGGGATATTAAAAGGCCCTAGCATTGATAGTCATTTTAGATGACACAGTTATACAAGTTACGCTACCATCGTAAATCCCGATCGTAAGGTGAAATGATCTTATGGCTAGTAGGAAAATATGAGTGCGATACTTTATTATATGTCGAAATGTTGGATTGATTGATTTAAATATATTATCTTATGACAATGATGATAGTGGAAATTTATTCTGGAACGGTATGTAGTTATAGTATATTATATTTGAAAAATGATATTTGAAAATTATACTTGATCCATAAACCAATTTTTATTTTGAAAATAGAACACCGATAAAATATTTGGTTTCAGGTGCCACAGCTAGGAGTGGGTGTGACAGGCAACCACTTGCAGGATTTACATTCCTGACAGGTCTCAATATATCAGCAACATAATCAATCACCTGTAGGGCTAGCCCTCCCGACAAGTCTCAACATATCAACAACATAATCAACCACCTATAAGACTTGCTCTCCTGATAGGTCACAATATATTGTTCTACAGGACATACCCTAATGTTAGGACCAACAATATTCCGCAAGACATGCCCTCCTGACGGGATCATACTATGGCATAGTCGGATAATAAAACCACTTTTCACATTTAAAAATCTACTTGATCTGCTTAACGTTATATAATGATCCATTTCATTAAACATTTTTTTTTTTCATATTTTAGTACGAAAATATAATTTAACAATTTTCATAGAAAGTAGTACAGTTGCCTCAATTTTTCGCGCTACCAAAACACTGTCGCGAAATACTACGCGGGTGGCGTCACCTGGGAACCTAATAACGATAGACCCTAAATTAATAATTTAGTTGAAATAAATTTAATATGCAATGTGTGGCCCTAAATGCCCTATTTTTCATTCCCCAAATTTTGATTATCCGAAATTATTAAATGCCTAGTTTTCGTAAGTTAATATTAACTGCATAAAAATTATTAGAATAACGACTATAAAATTCTTCTCATTAATAATGTAATTAGCAAAAAAAACGTTAATTGACTGTCAAAATTTTTATTCGTTAACGAAATACTAAAAATTATTGTTTTAGTGCAATTTGCAAGATTTTTATTTTAAATTGTATTCTTCGCAAATGAAATATATTTATACCTACTATGTTTCTCGAACTCACGGATATATATTTTTTCTGACATATAATTATACACACTGTCCGCATAATAAGTCACATAAGTTCAATGTGATATATATATATATTATTTAGCTATATACAAGTATATATATATATATATACCTGCAGCAGAGAATAGTTATTGTTCTTTCTACCTTTCTCTTTTTTTTTTCTTTTTTTTTTTCATCTTTCTCGCAGTAGGGACACATATACACACCATACATCTTTAATATATATATATATATATATATATATATATATATATATATATATATATATATGTGTGTGTGTGTGTGTGTGTGTTCAAATTGGCCACAACCTTTTTTTTTTTTTTTTTTTTTATTATTGGTTTGGTTAGTGCCTTCCACGTGTACCTTTTGATATATATATATATATATATATATATATATGTTGATTGTTGCCTTCCTTAGTAAGGAAGGCAACAATTTGATCTACAATTTAATTTTTGTTTATCTTATCATAATGGCTAATATTATATTTATTTATTAATAATTATAAAAATTACATAAATACCCTAGAACAATATTTTAGATATTTATTAAATCCCTAAAATTTTTAAAATAAATATTAAATAATACAATACACCTCGTTATTGTTCTAAAATGTAACTAAAAATTATGCACTTGCAAAAGTCGAGTCTTACAATCCTTCCCCCCTAAAAGAAATTTCATCCTGAAATTTTAGTTACCTTGAACAAATAAACGCGGATATTTATTCCTCATCTCATCTTCTCACTCCCACGTCACTTCCTTCACCTAGTGACTACACCATAGCACTTTCACCAACAAAATCATTTTCGTCCGCAACACTTGATCTTTATGGTTTAGAATCTAAACTGGCTCCTCAACATATGTCAAATCTTCTTTCAATTAGATTGGTTGAGAAGTCAACACATGCGAAGAGTCTGACACATATTTTCTAAGCATTGATACGTGAAAAACATCATGTAATCTGGACAATTCTAGCGGTAGGGTTAGTCGATAAGCTGTCGTGCCAACCTGTTATAGAATCTCGTATGGCCCGATATACCTCAGACTTATCTTCCCATTTTTCCTAAATCTCATTATGTCCTTCCACGGGGATATACGCAAAAACATATAATCGCCCACTTCAAATTCCAACTCTTATTTATGCTTGTCAGCATAACTCTTTTGCCGACTCTAAGCCGTCTTCAGTCTTTCTTGAATTACCTTTACCTTATCTGCCGTCATCTGGGCTATATCCGGCATTAATAATTTTTATTCTCCCACTTTAGTCCAACAGACTGGAGTTCTACATCTCCTGCCATACAACGCTTCATATGGTGC
Source organism: Eucommia ulmoides (assembly GCA_016647705.1). NCBI lineage: Eukaryota > Viridiplantae > Streptophyta > Magnoliopsida > Garryales > Eucommiaceae > Eucommia > Eucommia ulmoides. The sequence goes on from CM028337.1 coordinate 24,677,788, forward strand.
CATCTCGATTGTTAAATGGTAGCTGTTGTTATAGGAAAACTCCATCAACGTCAAATGATCATCCCAACTACTAGGAAATTTTAGAATTCAACCCCTCAACATATTCTCTAATGTCTGAATCGTACACTCCGATTAGCTGTCAGTCTGAGGATGAAAGGTTGTACTAAATTTCAACTTGGTACCCATAGTAGCTTGAAGACTCGGCCAGAACTTCGAGGTAAATCTCGGATCTCTATCCGACACTAGAGAAACTGGCGCACCGTGCAATCGGACAATCTCGTTAATATACAATTTTGCATACATATCCAGGGAGTACATCATTTTCATTGCCAGAAAATGAGCTGACTTTGTGAGCCTATCAACAATCACCCAGATGGAATTATATCCCTTTTGAGTACAGGGTAATCCCGAAACGAAATCCATCATGATATGTTCTAATTTCCACTCTGGGATAGGTAGAGGCTGCAATAACCCACCTGGACGTTGGTACTCAATCTTGACTCGTTGAAAAACGAGACACCTAACAACAAATTCAATAATTTCTTATTTCATTCCATTCCATCAATAGTGTTATCACAAATCCTGATATATTTTGGTACCGTTTGGGTGCATTGTGTACGTTGAGTTGTGCGCTTTCTCCAAGATATCTTTCTTCAAATTGGCATTATTAGGTACACACAGTCTATTCTCAAACATTAAGACTTCATCATTATCTTTGACACGATAATTGGTGCTTTGACCATTCTTCACTTCATCTCTGATCTTTTCCAATTAGCCATCCGATTTTTGCGCCTCTATAATATGGTCGATTAATGTTAGTCTCAAGGTTAAACTTGCAAGAAACGCTATCGCCTAACCAATCACCAACTAGACTCCCAAGGATCTTAACTCGGCATATAGACTAGTGTGAACAACTTGAAGGTTAGCGACCGAACCTACCGATTTCTGACTCAACGCATTTGCTACAACATTGGCCTTTCCAAGGTGATAATGGATAGTACAATCATAGTCCTTAATCAACTCTATCTGATGCCTCTGTCCCAGATTTAGTTCCTTCTAAGTAAACAAATATTTCAAACTCTGGTGGTCAGTGTATATCTCCCATGTTTCCCCATACAAATAATATCTCCAGAGCTTTAAGACAAACACAATTGCCGCCAACTCCAAATCATGCGTCAAGTAGTTACGCTATCATGAGTCTTTAATTGCCGAGAGGCATATGCAATCATGGGACCATCTTGCATCGGTATACACCCTAGCCCCTGTTGTGAAACATCGTTGTAGATCACAAAGCTATCACCTTCTGTCGGAAGAGAAAATATTGGCGCGGATATCAATCTACTTTTCAGCTCCTGGAAACTCTGCTCACATTTGTTAGTCCATTCGAATTTAGATTCCTTGTGAGTCAATTGAGTCAATGGGGCAGCTATAACAAAAAATCTCTGTACAAATCGACGATAATTACCTGCCAATCCTAAGAAGCTTCGAATCTCGGTCACACTTTTTGGCCTTTTCCATTGGACAACGACTTAGAATTTCTTTGGGTCAACTTGAATACCATCTTCTAAGATAACATGCCCCAAGAATACAACCCTATCCAACAAAAACTCACATTTAGTGAATTTTGCATACAATTGATTTTCTCTCAAAGTTTGCAACACAATCTTGAGATGCTCCAAATGTTCCTCTTTATTTTGGGAATAGATCAATATATCATCAATAAACACGATGATAAACTGATCTAAATAAGGCTAGAAGATCTGATTCATTAAATCCATAAAACCGGCAGGAGCATTCGTCAACCTAAACAACATAACTAGAAATTCGTAATGGCCATACCTTGTATAAAATGTCATTTTCTATACATCACTGTCTCTAACTTTCACCTGATGATCCTGATCGAATATCTATTTTAGAAAATACGTTAGCCTTCTTCAATTGATCAAACAAATCATCAATTCTGGGCAATAGGTATTTATTACGAATCGCCACATTGTTTAGTTGCTTGTAATCAGTACACATCCTTAGTGTACCATTCTTTTTCTTTACGAATAACACTAGGGCTCCCCACGAAGAAACACTAGGTCTGATAAACCCATGGTCTAACAGATATTACAACTAAATTTTCAGTTCTTTTAGCTCGGTAGGCGCCATACGATAGGGTGGAATTGATATAGGAGAAGTTCCTGGAAGTAACTCAATAGTGAATTCAATATCCCTATCTACTGGAAACCCTGTCAATTCTTTTGGAAATACATTGGGAAATTTTTTGGCCACTGGGATATCTTCCATTTGTACCTCATTCCGACTGGTGTCAATCACATGCGTGAGATGTCTCTGACATCCATTCTTTAATAATTCCTAGCCTCTAAAATTGAAATCAAGCTAACAGGGGTGATGATTCTATCCCCTGAAAATACAAACTCCGGCTCGCCTGCGACTCAAAAAGTAACTTCCTTTTTAAAATAATCCATACCCAATATCATATCAAAATTGTAAATACTCAAAGGTAGTAGATCCACCGACAATTTTCTATCACCAATACGATGCAGACTGTCTTTATACGCACTATCTATCAACACGGACTCATCTACAAGGGTAAAGATAATAGCACTAAATGACAGAGAAGTAGGAAATTTGTCTACATACATCATAAAGGTCACTAAAACAAATGAATGAGTAGAACCAGGATCAACAAGTATACGTGCTTCTCTATCATATAAAGACATTATACCTGTAACCACATCCGGAGTAGCCTGGGCATCCTGTCGGGTAGTAGCAAATACATGACCTCGAGTCGCACGCGTACTAACCGATCATCTACCATGCCCCTGAATAGTGCTAGGGCCAGCACTACCCATACTGCTCACAAAAGGTGAAGATGTAATAGCAAATTTTAGACAATTCAGAGATATGTGACCCGACACATGACAATGGAAACATACTGAACTTGTCGTAGGACAGTCTCTAATGAAATGATCCGGTGATCCACATTAGTAGTATACAGGTACCCCGACTCGACTAAACATTTGGCTCATCCCCTATCCTTGCTGGACGATACCCTTCCCGGATACATTCTGCTGTCTACTGGAGAATGATTACTGTGGACCTCAGCTCCTAGCGAATTGGTTGGTTGTTGGGGCCCGAGCAAGTGGTGGTCGAACTATAACTCCTCAAAAAGTGCCACCTGGATATCTATTAGATGACTCGAATCTACTCTTTTTATACTGTTCACGGTTCTCGGCGGCTTCCTGTACATCATTCTCTATTAATTTCATCGTGTTTTCCAATTCGGGATTACTTTTAATCTGCCTGCCCATCAACCTAGAACATATTTCTAGATCAAATCATTTCTGGAATCGTTTACATCTTGTCTCTTTCATTTTCATAAAATCGGGAGCAAATTGAGATAAGGTATCGAATTTAATCTCGTATTGCAATACAGTCAGTTTTCCCTATTACAGTAATATGAACTCCTCCTCCATCTGGAACCGATACGATTCAGGAAAATATTTTTCATTAAATACAGCGACAAAACGATCCCAAGAAATTTCCTTGCCTGGAACTGTAATTATACGCTTTATTTCCTCCCACCAATGTTCGATCTCTTCTTTCAATTGGAAGGTGGCAAGAAGAACTCGACTATCATCGGTAATTCCTATTGCCTCAAACATGATCCCCACGCTCCTCAACCAATTCTCAGCATTAGCTGGACCTACAGTTCCCGTAAAAGTCGGGGGGTCCAATTCCTTGAATCTTTTCAGGAGTACTGCCTGAGAAGTAGCTGTATCGGTTTGGCCCTTTTGGCATTCCAACATCTTTACCTGCTACTCTATTAGTTGTGCAATGGCCTGTAAAATTAGCTCAATGGTATCAAAGTTTTCCTGTGTCCTATCCCTCTTCCCCTAGGGTCCAGTACTCCCAGTACTTTCATTTTCACCCTCTATACTCAAGATCTTCAACGAAATTTATCAAGCAACAGGGCCAACAGACAAACAACAGTGCATTACGAAAATATATTATTTAATTCAATAAAATAACTACCACCCACGTGCCGAACCCACCTATAGACACCCTATCTCATGGTCTACTACTGGCTAGACAATTTGACACGTCTACAAAGCCTATAACCTAAGCTCTGATACAAAAAACTGTCACACTCCTCCCTGGGCCCCCTATCGCCCGAGGTTGGGCGTGATGTCAACTTGACGTTACCTGATCGATCAACAAGTGTGTGTGTGTGTGTGTGTATATATATATATACACACACACACACACACACACACATGTACTGCTATATATTTTTTTTCCAAAAAAAATATATTTACTTACTTCAAAATTTTGGAATACACCTGTTCCAAAAAATATACAGCAAAATCACAAAAAAAAAAATTGAACCTTCCACAATTCACATCTGTCTAGCCAACCCTCCAAAATGACCCCACCTCCTGACTCTACCTATTACCAGTAGTAGACCTATCTCTAATTGCGGTACCTGAAACCAAATATTTCATCGGTGTACTGTCTTCATAATAAAAATAATTCATGGATCAAGCATAATTATCAAATACCACTTTTCAAAATATAATATAACCGCATACCAAGCAGGAATAAAATTCCACTGTCATCATTGCAATAAGATAATGTATTTAAATAAACTAATCCAAACATTTTGACATATAATAAAATACCGCACTCATATTTTCCTACTAGTCATAGGGTCGTTTCACCTCACGATTGGGAGTTACGACGGTACCGTAACCTGTACAACTGTGCCATCTAAAGTGACTATCAGTGTTAGGGCCATTTAATATCCCCAATGGTAGGGGCAGCCATTTGCAGGACTTGCACTGCTGACAGGTCTCAATATATCAACAACATAATCAATTACCTACAGGACTAGCCCTCTTGACAGGTCTCGACATATCAACAACATAATCAACTATCTGCAAGACTCGCCCTCCTGACAGGTTACAATATATCATCCTACAAGACATGCCCTCCGGTTAGGACCAACAACATCACGCAGGACATGCCCTCCTGACGGATGACAATGACATAGTCGGATAATAAAACCACTTTCTACATTTAAAAATCTACTTGATCCACTTAACGTTATAAAATTATCAATTTCAATAAATCCCTTTTTTCATATTTTAGTACAAAAATATAATTTAACAATTTATAGAAGACAATACACTCACTTAGATTTTTCGCGCTACCAAAACACTATTGCCAAAATACTATGCGAGCGTCGTCGTATGGGAACCTGACAACAATAGACCCTAAATTACTAATTTAGTTAAAATAAACTTAATATGCAATGTGTGGCCCTAAAATGCCCTATTTTTAATTCCTTGAATTTTGATTATCCGAAATTATTAAACACCTAGTTTTTGTAAGTTTATATTAACTGAACAAAAATTATTAGAATGACGACTATAAAATTATTCCCATTAATAATGTAATTAGCAGAAAAATATTAATCGACTGTCAAATTTTTTATTAGTCAACAGAATACTAAAAATTATCGTTTTAGTGCAATTTGCAAGAATATTATTTTAAATTGTGTTCTTCGCAAATGAAATATATTTATACCAATTATATTTCTCAAACTCATGAATATATATATATATATATATATATATATATATATATATATATATATGTATGTATGTATGTATATTAAATAACACAATACACCTCGTTATTTTCTAAATGTTCTAAATGCAACTAAAAATTATGCACATGCAAACATCGGGTTTTAAAGGAAAGCACAACAAAAAATTTTAAAGTCATAACTTTGAGCAAATCTAAATAGAAATTCATCTAAAAGAACCATTTTGGCGACAACTCTTCTAGAATTATCCATGGAAAAACTAGTTAATACAAGATTATCTTGTCCATCATTTTTAAATTGACCAATTAATTGGGTTTGTCCCTTAGGCAACTTCATATAGGGATAATCGTTACAATTAAGAATGTAAGCCTTTAAATTATTTGTCCCATGAATTTTAGCATCTAAGTGATACACTTTCCCACAATAATTACAAGACGCCATTTTATTTCCATCCTCATCAACAATCTTTTCAGAATGACTCTAGACTTCAAAAACTTTCTTATTAGTAGTACCACGTTTCTTCACATTTTTAGGCAATGGTGATTTTTCAGTAATAACTGAAGCAGGGGAAAGAGTTGGAGGGTTACCTTCGAGGGGTGTAGAAGAACCTTCAGTATTAGCTTGTTCCATAATAGAAAAAGCAGTCGAGCATGTGGACAGAAGTAATTAGTAATAAAATACTCCCTAAAAAATGGGAGTAACAATTTTCAGCATTCATAAAGCACATAAGTGTCAATATTAATAGAAACAGAAATAGAAAAATTCACACAAGTGTTTGAGAATTATGTTTGAAATCAGAAACAGAAACAAAATGATTACAGGTATTTGATGAACAATAAACATATGGATCATGTTCATTTGATTCATTTAAACAGAAACAAAAATAGAAAAATGCACACAAGTGTTTCACAACAATAAACAAACCATAATGCCATAAACTATATTAATAAGGGAAACATTCAACATTTAAAAAACACACAAACAGAAACAGAAACAATAACATTCTCAATTGGCTGCAATAGAAATAGAAAGATGCACACAAGAGTTTCTTATTTGCTGTCTTGTTCTTAATTGTTTTTATTTCCACTTTTTGAATAAGTTTTGTGATTACTTTGATACTAATAGTATGGATTTTAAGATGAAATTGAAATTGCAAGTGAATATATCTTTTTTCCAATTTTTTCATGCAGTGTTTTATAATTTTTTGCTTTCTATTTCAAATTTTTGATGGACAAATTGCGTTTCTTCTTAGAAAAAATAAGAGATTTTTAAACTATTTATAATGCTGATTGAATGCATAAACTCATTAATCCAATTATTTATATATAAGTTTTTTTTAGCATCAAAAGAAAACTTATTAATAAAATGTGCTTTGAGTTTAAAAAAGTAGACAAATCGAATAAATCAAACACGATTTTGTTTGAGCAATTCACGCAAATAGTATGGAATCAAAATCGAAGAACCAGTTACCATAACACTAAACCCTCAAGCAGTAACCACTAACCAAAACACTAAACCCTAATCCATACAGTACAGAATCAAAATCGAAGAACACACAAATTGAATAAATAAAAACCAAAGAACAAATCGAAGAACTCATCGTTGTGGGCCTAATTTCAAGTGTCAATTCCATCTCTCACGTGTCTTACTATCACAAAAGTGTTTTGATTTAGAATATGAATCAAACAAGAAGGTTGGGGAATTGGAATAATATAATCGAAAAATGTAGATTTATAGCCATTAGGGAATTGGAAGGATAAAATTGATTCAATCAAAGAAGAAGCATGGTTGGAACTGGAAGTTATGACTTACGAAGCGACGAAGATGAATCAATGAATGGAATTGTAGATTTCGACCAAATATGATGTGCAAATCAAAGTGTCGATGGATTTTGGAGGCTAGAATTAATGAAGGAGGGTCGTTGTCGCTTGAGGCGGTGAAACGATGAACCCTAAAATCTCTTCTATATTAGCAGAACCTGTGGGGTTGTGTGAACATCGGGTGGGGAAAATAAGAACCCGCTAACCGATCTGGTCAATGCTCTCTTCATTGGGTTATGCCTGATCCGACCGTGAACATCACTCAAAAATCGCCTAACTTGGGTTCAGGTTGGGTGACTTGGTAATTCTACACAACCATACTTCTAACTCAAGTACACAGCCCGGAGGTCAATACCCACAGCTGCCAACCACCTGTTCATTGGGACCATATTATTGATTCATGGGACAAGGTCCCCATTAGACTTTATGCATTATCATATTTTGGCTATGTAATTGAACATGTCTTACCGTAGTACTATGGTATGTAATAGTTAATCTAGGAATTATGATACTTGATCTAAACTCGGTAGAACTAAGTGGTGATTAGTCTATTATGGTGAACTATTGTCCGATTATGATCTTTTATGCACTAATTTTTATTTCTTATGATGATCCACATATATCCTAAATTTAAAAATGATTTTTATCCTTATCAGTGAAAATCAAGGTGTTATTTAAAAAAAAAATATTTTGTAAGAATATTTATCAAGGGGTATAAAGAATAATTTCATTCTGTCCTCACTTTTTGAGATGAGAAAGGGGGAGAAGTTGATGTTTAAATGAGTTAGTTGATGTTTAGGAATTTGTTCGCCTAAGCATTGCATTGATTAAAGGGAGATGTTAATTATTGGGCATAATGTTGAGTATTTTTTATGATTAAATTGGGCTTATATTGCATATTTTTATCATTGTTTACTTTTGTTTTCATATTTATCCTTAAACGATTTTAAATACCTGTCTTCGGATTTATGAGAAGTGTGGTCACGTTCTTTATTGAAGAAAACATCAAAGTTAATTGTCATCATAAAAAAGGGGTGAGATTGTTGAATTCAAGTTTTTGATGAACAATATAGTATTGATGCTTTTGGTGGAACTAATGATTTTATCAAGTGTTTCAAATATATAAGTTCCATACATGTGATTAAGTAGAAGACCACATAAAGAAAATATAAAGGGTGCAAGATGGACACAATGAAGATGTGAAGAGTTTTGAAAACCTTAAAGAAAAATAGGTGAAAATAACTTTTCATTTATATACTCTTAATGCAACCCGAATTAGGATCACACATAACACTTTAAATGAGTTAATTATATGTGTGTCATGATAAGTTCAAGATCCAAAAATAAAATATTGTATGTGCTCCTTATGTGAAATGAAATTGATAATTGACATAATTGGAAAACATGTTTTAAAATATAAAAAGTTATATATTCGGGTCAATTTGGTTTACCGAGAACTGCAATCGGTCAACCGAATCAAACAATAAGTTGGTTAAGTTTTGGAGTCAAAATCATATGCTACTGATCCAGTTGGTTAACCAAATGGAAGTGGTCGATCAAACGTTTGAAGAACTAGCTGAATTGGCGAAAAATGTAAGCACACTGATCCAATTGGTCAACTGAATAGAAGTGGTCAGTCAATCGTTTGAGTCAGTAAGTGGTAGCGGAATTATTCAGTGCTACTTTTACCGAAAGTGTACGAGTCAAGTTTTAATATAGTGGGAAGAGTAAGGGTCGTCGTATCCATAGGGATTGGATTAAATTTTCGTTAAGTACCGCAATTGTTGTAACTAAACTTTATCTAGGCGATAGAATTTAGGGTTTTTATAATAATAAACTAAACTAAAATACTAACTAATTAAATTACAAGACTAATATGATGTTAATGGGAATATATTATCTAGGTATTGACTTCGTTCACTTAAATATGTTCATTTTAGTCTAGTTTACATTAATGATATTCAAACTATTCAACAGTCTAGGTATAAAAAACTCGCTCACTACCTCTCCCGAGTGTAAAGTGAATGAATATGCGACTTTGTGTCAATGCCGATATCCCTATCTAGCATCTTAACGACACTGATCACATGAGTCTTGGCCCAACCTCACGGATTGCATACTTTCTAATACTCTCCCGAGTCATTAGATCGTCACGTTGTGTTTAAACCGTAGTCCGAATTCGGGGTTATCTCTCCCGAGTGTCAAACCCCGATTTCTAAAACCAAATCAAAATAAGCATATAATAGAAGTAATAAAATGGTAAACACAATCGGATAAAAAAACAACCGTTAACAAAACATCAATTTATTTAAACGACGTTTTCATGAACTACCTCAACCCCTAAATAATATATGTTTAGCTCATGGCCATAACCACGTATTTAACTACAAATGAATTAAACATCTTCAAAACAACTAACCAAAGCTAAGAAATAAAGAGAGAAACAAGGGAGAGTAGCTAAATCTAAAGAATCGACGATTCCACGTCCATAAAAATCGTTCTGATCTTGTTTCCTCTTCTCTAAATTGTGTTCTCCTCATGCTTGTTTGATCTTGGAGCTCCCAAAATGTCCCCAAAAATGTGATAAGGTTTTGGGGAAGAAGGGATATAAAATGGTATCCAAAATATTAAAGAAAATATCTCAAAATATATTTGCTAGGTGGTGTCGGACTGCTGCAGCAGTGGGAAGCACCGCTGCAACGATGAGAAGTCAGTAGGACACTGACATTTGACTGTTTCAGCGGTGAAGGCCACTACTGCAGCGGTGGAGGCCATTGCTGCAGCGATGAGGGCCATTACTACAGTGGTGGTTGGGCAGAAAGGGATCTGCATTTTGATCGTTGCAGCGGTGAGCCTGTAGTTTCTGAACTTGGCCTTTTTCAACTTTTCTCCACCGATGTCCTACCAATTTTCTCGATTTTTAACCTTTTTCACCCTTTTTCGTCCCTAACACCTAATTTACATAAAAACGAATTAAAATATATTAAAACATAACAAGAACACTCGAAAACTACCAAAATTGATTTGGAAATATATAGATAAATTCCACCTATCAAATATTCCCAAACTTAGAATTTTGCTAGTCTTCGAGCAAAACACTCACACTAAAATAAACAAACACAACTAATCAACGAACCCAAATACTAAACAATGAATAAAAACACAAACGAACTAAACATAACGACGTGCAAGTTTTGAAATCAACTAATCGACCAAAAGGTTTTTCCTCAACGACCCCCAATCATATCGAGTTCAAAAATAAAACTGTACTATGTGGTGTTCTAGAATTTCAATATTCAATAATGGTAAATGCTATTTTAGATCCTGCTCAAGTGTGTGTGCGAAAACTCAATTATACAATTATCCAACAATCGAAATGGATTATTCACTAATAAAGCTCATAACTTAAATCATAAAGGATTAGGATATCTATATGCTAGATTGGGATCCATTCTCCACTAATGTAGGCTTGGAAGTTCAAGAAGATCAAAAGGATTTGGTTCAGTTTTTGGTGAATGGCCAAGGGTATGTCAAAAATATAAAACAAGTAAACGTTGTTAGATCAACGATACCCAAGGCACAACACTTGACACTCAATCATTCTCGAACCCCCATAGATTAATTCGAAACAAACCTGAACAAATATTTAAGAACTTTATACTCACTTGTCAAAAGAAACAAAAATAGAACTATATTTACAATTTTTATTTTTTTTTAAAAAAAAAAAAAAAAAAACAAGACCACACCGCTAAACTTGTTTGATTTGTACAATTTCACGTAAGTGAGTACTCTAATACTAAACCAATGAAAAGTTCACCTAAAACCTAACCGTTCACTTGATTTTGACTCACAATGTGCCTTAAGTTTAGCGACTTAGGTTTGGAAAAAGTTTTATTGGCCAGGGCATTTGTTACGTGTTTAGAATTGAAACTGATTATAAGCTCCGATATGGTGACAAGGGGTAAATATATTATAGGGTTGACTTCAACGGCTCAAGCGATCAAAATGAATGCCTAAATCAAGTCTCCTAAACTACCTCGCCTAGGATTTCACCTCAAGTTTCCCCTAATCTGGTTCTAGAATCCTTAAAATTTTCATGAACTTGCTACTGAATAATCGGCGTCAAATCGATTGAATAGCCATACAACGAGTCTACGAGATCATGCAATTTAGGATCCAAAATGACTTTTACCTAATCGAAATGCCAAACACATAGAAAACACATGAATGGGCATTACCCTTGACCTCGAAAAACAATTATGGGATAATATCATCATCGGGTAATGGCCCAAATGAACTACGAAACTCAGCACATAACAACAACTACTACAAACACAAACATACTACACTAACTAAACAAACATGTATACATGAAAACAATTTAACTTAACTACACTAACAACAAGAAAACATACTAAACATCCTCCCTAAACTTAAAACGGTCAATGTACACAATGATCCAATCATCGATCTAAACATTTGAAATTTAGCATGCCGACGAAAGGGGTTTAGAACACATACCTGGGAGGCGAGACAATCTCACCTCCGAGAGACAATCTCACCTCCGAGTGAAGTCGGCGGTGATACTCTAAATTATTTTGAAACTTGGGTTACCTCTCAAGAAGAGCTTACTTTAAAGTCCTCGGCTTGACATGGAGAAGGACTCATCAAAGAGTTGCTTCTGCCCATAATATGTGTCATACAACACAACATATGGGTCTTGTTTCTGAACGCCCTCAATCTTGGCAAGATTTGGCATTGTTCGGCTAGAACTCTCAACATGACTCGTTTCCGTCTCATGTGCTTGGTGGGCATGAAAGAACGGTGCTAAAGACAACGAATGACAAGTGAGCCACATCGGATCCTCGTAGATGTGATCGTCTTGGATCGGTGGTGGCATCATAATGTGGATATTAAATAGGGAAGAATCACAATCGTCAATCCATGCTTGGGTTTCCGTCTCCTTCGAATCATCGCCATTGAACTCACCCAAGTTCCTCCTGCTCGTATCTAGTTTCTTCTGGTGGCTTTCACATATGGATGTGATTGGTATGTCTCTCAGTGCCACCACCTTTGACTCGGACTCAATGAAGTAAATAAGCTGACCAATTTGACTCTCGAAAGACTTTACAGTCTTATCAATTTCAGCGCAGGTCGTCTCAATATTGTCAAGACGATCCTCATGCTCATGGAGATGATCATTCGTCTCCCTTTAGAAAGCTTGAGTCTCTCTTATAAATTCAATGAACATTTCTTCCAGGGTGGGGGAAAGACTCCATATGTTGGTCCAGGGTATCAATCCATGGCGCCAAAATGGTGGAACTATCCCCCAAGCTTTGGTAGATTGTTGAATAATTCCAACTCTGAAAATTAAACTCCAGCATACCTTATAACAACCAATAGGATTTATCTGCGGTTAGTTGGTCGAAAGAGGTGGTACCGCTTTCTCCTTCCACCCAAGTTCTTGTTGTGGCTAGTAACCCGTCGAGGAAGTTCAGTAGTTGACACTCCCTTGGGAAACCATGACTGGGGAACCAAAATACCAACTCATTATATCTATCCCAAGCACAATAAAACAGCTCGAAATCTCGTTGAAAGAAATGCAATAGCACTTGTTGATCTAACATCTTCAAGTACCTCGCAAGACAAAATAAACTAAAAACAAAAATTATAAATAAAATAAATGCCTAAATTAAAATCAACTTACTTACTCACAATATCAACAACAATCTAAAAACCAATCCCAGACAATGACGCCAAAAACTTGGTAGCGAAATTATTCGTCGATACTTTTATCACAAGTGTATGGGTCAAGTTTTAATATAGTGGGAAGAGTAAGGGTTGTCGTATCCATAGGGATTGGATTAAATTATCATTAAGTACCGTGATTGTTGTAACCGAACTTTATCTAGACAATAAAATTTAGGGTTTTTATAATAATAAACTAAACTAAAATACTAACTAATTAAATTACAGTACTAATATGACGCTAATGGGAATATATTATCTAGGGATTGACTTCGTTCACTTAAACATGTTCATTTTAATCTAGTTTACATTAAAAGTATTCAAACTATTTGATAATCTAGGTATCGAAAACTCACTCACTACCTTTCTCTAGTGTAAAGTGAATGAATATGTGACTTCACGTTAACACCGATATCCCTATCTAGTGTCTAAATGACACTGATCACATGAGTCTCGTCTCAACCTCATGAATTGCATACTTTCTAATACTCTCTCGAGTCATTAGATCATCACATTGTGTTTAAACCCTAGTCCGAATTCGGGTTATCTCTCCCGAGTGTCAAACCTTGATTTCTCAAACCAACCAATATATCAAAACAAGCATATAATGGAAGTAATTATTTGGTAAACATAATCGGATAAAGAAAAACAACCGTTAACAAAATATCAATTTATTCAAATGATGTTTTCATGAACTTCATCGACCCCTAAATAATTTATGTTTAGCTCATGGACATAACCACATATTCAACTACAAATGAACTAAGCATCATCAAAACAACCAACCAAAGCTAAGAAATAAAGAGAAAAACAAGCGAGACTAGCCAAATCTGAAGAATTGACGATTCCACGTCCATAAAAACTGCTCCGATCTTATTTCTTTTTCTTTCTAAATTGTGTTTTCCTCGTGCTTGGTTGATCTTGGAGCTCCAAAAATGTCCCCCAAAACATGCCTAAGGTGTTAGAGAAGAAGGGATATCAAATGGGATCCAAAATATCAAAGCAAATATCTCAAAATATCTTTGTTAGGTGATATCGGACCACTGCAACGGTGGGAAGCACAGTTTTAGCGATGAGATATCAGTAAGCCACTAACATTTGACCGATGCAGCGATGAAGGCCAGTGATGCAGCAATGGTTGGGAAGAAAGGTTTCTGCATTTTTGATTGCTGCAATAATAAGCCTGCAGTTTCAGAACTTGGCCTTTTTCAACTTTTCTCCACCGACATCCTACCTATTTGCTCGATTTTCAACCGTTTTTACCCATTTTTATCCCTAACACCTGATTTACATAAAAACAAATTAAAACATATTAAAACATAACAAGAACACTTGAAAACTACTAAAATCGATTTGAAAATATATAGATAAATTTTACCTATCAGTAGGTAAATCAAAGAGAAATTGGATTACTCTGATCCAATCGATCAACCAATTGAGAGAAATTGGTCAATCGACTGGCCTTTAAGGCAATGACTAATTTCGATTCTAGAGAGGTCGATCAACTGACCTGTGGGGCTCGGTCAACCGACTGAGTCAGTTGGAAAATCAAGAAATTTGGTCTCTTGGTAAAACACCATCCATTTTTTAGGATTCCAAGGGAGAGATTTGGGGGATTTGAACCTAATTGAGATATTATCTACCTATTCTATTATCACTATTGATTTGGTCCATATACTTTGAGATTCTTCGAATTTAAATGGATTAATACTTCCTATCACTATGGTTTTAAATTGAGAATAGTTTTATGCACTTATTTGAGAGAATCAAAAGTTATTTTTAAATTAAATACTCGTGAATTGAAATGTTATCATATATGGAGTCTAAGAGTGTCCTTAAGAGGCTTATGTTCGAGAAACTAGCCATTGGAGGGCTTGATATTTGTCTATTAATATAGACTTAGTCAAAAGTACATCAAGAACTATCATTTTAAGTTATTCTAAGAGTTATATTTACGCTGGAATTTTTGTGAGAGACTTATTCTATGTCCTTGATCTAAAGCGCTTATGTTTTAGCATCACCAATTTGAGTTCTATTGTTATTCTGTCATTATCTTTAGTATTTCCCAGTAAGATCTTTCCACACTTTGTTATTTACTTTGAATTTATATTTTTATTGATTGCTTGGTATAAGATTGTTTAGAAAATTGTTTTAAACTTAATATCCTGAAATTCTTTTTAGACGATTTTATTTGATTATCTGATTACGTGCTTAAATTGTGCTACCCAATTTATTAGTTAATCATATTTTTTTACTCATATTGTATCTATCACGTAGTAATTATTCGAGACATTAATCAAGTATATTTATATTGAGTGGTAGAAACTCCTTGTGGGAAGAAACTTACATTTTTTTTGTATTTGTGAGTTTGAGCGGATTAGACACATTTGGGACAATGTTTAGTTAGGGTTTTTAGGTTTCAATCATTTTCCTGTGAAAAAAAATTAGGGTTTGATATTTGTCCTGTTAAAATTGTTAGGTTATTATTTTCTCTTGAAAAGAATTTGGTTTTGATTCTTTTGGTAATTGAATTGTATTTTAAGTGAATTGTAAAGGTTTATCCTTCCTTATGAAAAGGATAAGTGAGAGAGTGTTAGGTTAGTCTTTGGCTTGGAAAAAAGATAGTGTTCATCATTGGCCTGGAAAAAGGGTAATTTGTAAATGTTGATTCTGTGCTTGTAAAAGAATCATTATAAGGGTTGGTTCCCACCTGGTAAATGGATCAAATAGGTTTAGTGGATTGAGAATCTCCGTGGTGCTCAGCAGACCGGACGTAAGCAAGACTAGTTTGACCAAACCAGGATATATTATTGTATGCTGTATTGTTTATTTTCTATTATATTGTATTTGGGTTTACACTTAGTATTAAACACATATCCGCTGTGTAACTAAGATTATAATTAATTTAGAAAAATTGATTATTTGATATTAATTGTTTAACAGAATTAATTGTTTAAATTTTGTAACTATCCAATTCACCCCCTCTTGGGTAGCTCTTTGGGCCAACAATCAGCATCAAAGCTGATTTTAGCTAATTAAGCTTAACATCCTAGCTAAACACGATTATATGGAGTGCACTAATGATGATATTGTATGTGAATCCTCTGCTGAGAATCGTCTGCTTCCTATGATAATCAGGGTCCCGTTAGTTAGAATGGTAAACTTTATGATAATGAAGCTGCAGATAAGGCTATTGAGATGTTGATTGCCCTTACATATGTTTTTGGAAAACAAAATTTGAAACTCAGGCAAAAGAATGTTCTTCAAAATAAAAAAATTAGTACCACTAAATCTCTTAAAAAAAATAATTTAAATAAGTATTTTAAAATAGCTAAATTTTTAAATGCTTTATCCGAAATTGGTAAGTTACTTGAAAAAATCGATTCTCTTGAACAAGAGGATGAAGTTTTGAAAGATAATATCTATGATTTTAACCAAAATGATTTTAAAAAGAAGAACCTTGAAACTTCAAATGAGGGCTTTAATATTGAGTTGGATAATGCAAGGTGTGAGCTTGATAGAGCTCATGTGAAAATTAATTCCTTTGAAAATGATTGTCGAATTCTTAAAAATAACTTGAATATATGTATAGGAAGAATTTTAATCTACAGGTAAACGTTAGTTCGTTGGAGCGATCACTTGAAAAGACTCAAAATGAGCTTAAAAAAGTAGTGGATAAGTTTTATTGGCCTAGTGATCTACCCAAGAGGGGGGGTGAATTGGATAGTTATAAAAATTTAATCAAATTTTAATCTTTCAACTCTTAAATGATCCAATAATCCATTTATCCTAAATCGATTATTATCTTTATAATGCAGCAGATAAGTTTCAAATCTAGGTGCACACCTAAACGATAGGAAATAAAGAAAATAACAATGCAATACATCACGATATATCCTGGCTTACCAAGCTACTCTTGGATAATCTAGTTCTCTGAGCCCACAGAGATTCGCACCCATTAAACCATTAAGATTCCTTTAAACAGGTAGGAATCAAACATTTACACAATGATTCTTTTCACAAACTCTAAATCAACCTTCACAATTTCTTTTTCGCAAGCTTAGGAAGAACTTCTATCTTTTTAACAGGCTAACAACTAACCTAATTCCTTTATACTTAGGCTAAGAATCCAACCTCACGAAAATCACTCTAAGTATCATTTTCACCAGTAAAGATGGAACCTTTACAAATCACACAAACTAATTCTATTCAAGAAGAATTAACACCTATCTTTTTTTCACGGAAAAGAGAAACCTAACCATTTTTTACCTTAGGTAAAGATCAAATCTCAATATTTTTATCATAAGAGATTAAAACTAAGCTACCCCTGATTAGATATTCTCCACAATATATAATCCGCACAAAATTCACCAATTACAATAAATCGATAATTTTTTTCCTACTCGGAGCTTCTACCACCTCAAGTATATTTAAACTCAATTAATGTCCCGATAAATACTAGTGATAGAATTAAGTGGAGAATTTAAAATCTAATTATAAAAATAAGCGAGTAGCACAGAATCAAGCTCATAAAAAGATTACCACAAAAAATCGTTCTTAAAATATTTTTTATGCACTTTAAAGTTCAAAAATGATTTCACAAGATTTAAAATTGAAGCAAGCAGAATAATGTATATAATCACAATAAACAATGAAATCTTGGAATGATCTCACCAGGATATCACCGAGAGAATGAAAATTGACTCGCAACAAAGCTTAGATCGGTGACACCAAAATAATCAACACTTATTCTCACGAACTTTTCTCAAGAATGATCTCACAATAATCTCTCGATATAATCTTAGAATAACAACTCTTAGAAAGCACACAAACTAAAAGTTGTTGCTAGAATGATATATCAATATATGAAAAACGCAGGTCTATTTAAACCAATTTGAAACATGTCTTCCAACGGCTAATCCCCACATGATATGACAAGTAAATGTACATATAGACCCCATATATGAATACCAATTAATCCTGGTCAATTTCACTCAAATATAGCTTTTAAAATATTCAATTAAGTCCTCCAAATATTTCTCAATCTCAAATTAAACTAGATAGGAAGTATTAAATATACCAATTTGAGAAACACTCTAATTTCATGTACCATATTTATAGGGATATTCAAATAGAAGTAATATATCTATAATGTGTTTAAATCCCTAAGGTATCTCCAAAAGATCAGCAAAAAAATGGCTAGTTAACGGCTAGCTTTGGATCAAATCCCAAAATCTCTCAGAATCTGAAACAGCACGGTCGACTGACCGGCCTTTACCCATCGGTCGACCGATCAATGCATGATGCTAGCCAATCCATTCTCAAATGATTATTGGTTGACTGATCCCCCATAGATCAGTTGATCAATCAATTCAGAGAGTTCACTTATCAGTCATCGGTTGATCGATCTCTCTTGGTCGGTTGACCAATCGATTCAAAGACTTCCTAATTCCTAGCCTACGTCCATCGGTTGACCGATCCTTCATGGTCGATTGACTAATCATTGCTAGAACATTTTTCCTTAATTCATTTCAACTCCAATGTTCGATGTTTTTTTACCCTTTAACTGATTTCTTTTCTCAGTTAATATAATTAACACAATTCTTCAATTTTAAACACTAATCTTTCTTAGTTCAATTTTTCTTTTTGAATTTCACATTGGAGTAAATATGTAAACTAATGAGGATCCTAATAAAAACACACATAAATATAAATCATTTTTGTTTCGTGTGTGATCTTAATCGGGATAGATTAAGAGTAAAAAATAACTTGAGTTGTTTTCACCTAAATTCTTTAGAATCTTCAATCTCTTAATGTCCGTCTCTTTGTCCATCTCTTTGCATCCTTAGTAATTACTTCTTGATAACATCAACAATTGAACTTTTACACTAAAACACTCAATTAACTTGTTAGTTCCAACAAAAATATCAATACTTAATTGTCCATCAAAATCTTGGGATCAACAATATCTCATTTTTATGATGACAATTAACCTTGATGTTTTTTTCAAAATAAAAATGTAACCACGCTCCCTCTAAATCCGAGGATGGATTTTTGTTTAACTCATTAAAGCATAATCAAGAAGATAATTTTAAAACCTCATAAGATATTCAATGAAGCACAAAATATGATCAATTATAGATATTCAATAAAGCATAACATAATCATATCAACATTGTTCTCCCCCTATATCAGTGCAATACTTAGGTGAACAAAACCTAAACATTAACAAACTCGTTTTAAGCGCTACTATGATTTCCCCCTTTATATCTTCCCCTATAATCAATTTAACTAATTTAAGATATTCAATAAAATATCAACATATTCTCTCCTTTTGTCATCTCAAAAAGTAGGGAGGGGGAACCAAAAATCACTACTACTCTAGGCAAATATCATTATGCCTAGCCATACCTAAACCTCGGATGATTTTCACAAACTGATCTTCTGCTAAAGGTTTGATAAATATGTCAGCAAGTTGATCGGAGGTATCAATATACTCAATAATAATGTCCTTTTTCTGAAAATGATCACGAATAAAATGATATCTAATCTCTATGTGCTTAGTTCGTGAGTGTTGTGTAGGATTTTTACTTAGACAAATAGTACTTTTATTATCACAATAGATCGGGACTTCCTCCATAAATATTCTAAAATCATTCAATTGTTGCTTAATATATAAAATTTGAGTACAATAGTTACTAGCTGCCATATATTTTGCCTCAGTAGTGGATAAGGCTATCAAATTTAGTTTTTTGTTTGACCAAGAAACCAATGCATGTCCTAGCAAATGACATGACCCACTTGTGCTTTTTTCACTCAACTTTGCAACCGGAAAAATCAGTATTGGAGTAACTTATTAACTTGAAATCACTCCCTCTAGGATACAATAATCCTAAATCAGTCGTCCCTTTTAAATATCAAAAGATTCGCTTAACCGCAGTCAAGTGCGATTCTTTAGGACAAAACTGAAATCTAGCACATAAACAAACGCTATATATAATTTCAGGTCTACCTGCAGTTAAATACAGCAAGTTACCAATCATACCTTGATACAATTTTTCATTTATATTTTTGCTCGTATCGTCTTTGTTTACCTTTGTAGATGTTGCCATGGGAGTTTTGTACACTTTAGCACAATCCAAGCCTTATTTCTTTAGTATCTTCGTGGTGTATTTAGCATAGTTTATGAATATCCCTTCTTTGGTTTACTTAATTTGTAACCCAAGAAAGAAATTCAACTCTCTCATCATGCTCATTTCAAATTCAACCTGCATTATCTTGGAAAACTTTTGGCAAAGATCCTCATTAGTAGATCCAAAAATAATATCATCAACATAAATTTGTACTAATAGGATATCAGAATCAGTTTGCTTAATAAATAGCGTTATATCACTAAGACCCCTTCAAGAGCCATTTTCGATCAAATATCGGCTAAGTCTCTCATACTAAGCTCTCTGTGTTTGTTTGAGCCTATACAAAGCCTTACGAAGTTTAAGCACGTGATCGGGAAATTTATTACTTTCAAATCCTAGGGGTTGTTCCACATAAACGTCTTTCGCTAGGAAGCCATTCAAAAATGAATTTTTACATCCATTTGGTATAGTGTAAAATTACGTGAGCATCCAAAAGCGAGTAGCATTCTACTAGCTTCTAATCTAGCCACATGTGTATAAGTTTTATCATAATCAATTCTTTCCTCTTGATTATAGCCATGTGTAACTAATCTTGCTTTATTTCTAATTACTATACCAGTTTCATCTTTTTTATTTCTAAAAACTTATTTAGTACCAATTACTGGATGAAAATTCGGCCTAGGAACTAGATACTACAATTTATTTTGCTCAAATTGAACTAACTCTTCTTGCATTGTGGAGATCCAGGATTCATCAGTTTACGCCTCATGCATATTCTTACGCTTAATTTGAGATAGAAAAGCAAGATTAATAATATCTCTAATGGAAGAACGAGTGCTTACACCTCTTTCAAAATTACCGATAATTTCCTTTACCAAGTGTCCCGACATTGTTTTTATAGCTCGTGGTAACGCCGAATCCTCTCCCTTAAGATCCTCTTTTTGAGGTTTCTTTGTCACAGTTTTGCCTTGGTTTTGGTTATTTAAGTACCTGCATCATCATCCTCCAAAACCTTTCTCGACAAAAATAAATCAGCTTCCTCAAAACCAACATGCATAGACTCCGCAACTACTAACGTACGTTTATTATAAACTCTATAAGTCTTATTGTTAGTAGAGTACCTAAGGAAAATCCCATAGTCAGACTTAGCATAAAATTTACCAAGATTATCCTTATCATTCAAAATAAAACATTTGCAACCAAATACCTTGAAATAAGATATGTTCGGAGTCTTACCATTCCAGATTTCATAAAGGGTTTTATTAAATCCTCTATGAATTGATACCCGATTTACTGCATGGCAAGCGGTACTAACTGCTTTAACTCAGAAGTAGATTGATAAATGATTTTCATTTAGCATTGTTTTGCCCATCTCCTGAAGCGCCTGTTCTTCCTTTCCACAACACCAATTTGTTGTGGTGATATTGGTACAGAGAAGTTATAAGCATAACCATGCTCATCACAGTAATTGATTACATCATCATTTTTAAACTCTCTATATCTGTCACTACAAATATTAATAATAGAGCACGGCTTCTCATTTTGAACACATTTACAAAATTTAGAAAATACCGAAGCAACTTTACTCCTCTTAGTAAGGAAGAACACCCAACTAAATCTAGAGTAGTCATCAATTATTACAAATGCATAAAATTTACCTCCAAGACTAGAAATATAATTTGGACCAAATAAATCAAGATGTAACATTTCAAGACATTTAGACAGGGACGTGTGCATCATTTTCTTAAATGATGATCTAAACTGGTTGCCAAATTGACATGCATCACATACTTTATCCTTCATAAATTTTAAATCTGGTAGGCCATGTACGAGACTCGTCTTAGATAAGTTATAAATCAATTCCATACTAGTAAGCTCAAGTCTCCTATGCCATAACACAAAGCATTTAAGCAAGATAAGTTTTGAAAAGTAAAATCATCAAATGAACATATATAAACATTCTCAAAACGTGATGAAACCAATAAGATGCTACTATCATGCCCATTCTTAATTATGCATCTATTATGCTCAAACACAACATTATAACCCTTGTCACATAATTGACTTATACTAAGCAAGTTATATTTCAGACGATCAACTAATAAAACATTTTTAATAATAGTAGTACCATTACCGATATTACCTATACCGATAATTTTACCCTTAATTTTATTTCCAAATGTCATAGGACCTCCATATTTTGGTGTGAAATATATAAATTTTGATTTATTTCCCGTCATGTACCGAGAACCACCACTGTCCAGGAACAATTTATCCTTGCCTATCGAAACTTTCAGAATAACCTACAAGGAGCACCTCAAATAGTTCCTAAGTAGTACCCAGTTTAAGTGGGTCCAATCTTGTTTGTCGGGACAATTTAAATTTCTTTTGGAACTCAAACTTGTCTGCAATTAGATATTTTATCAAAACATCTACGAATAGTATGCCCCACAACGTTATATTTAAAACATCTAACATAACCTCAGGTTTCAGAAAATAATTTATGAAAGCGTTTTTGTTAAAGATTTTTCTGAAATCCAATACCGGCTTTATCAAAAATACCTCGTGAACTTCCCAAAAATATTTTCAAATTATTCTCACCACCGGTGAATTTGAGAACTATTGAATGTAAATCTGACATCTTAGATTTCAATTCAATATTTTCAGATTCATAGTCTATTACTTGCTTGTTTAGTATGTTAATTGTACTTTGAAGGGCATTGATTTTAAAACACTGATTTTTATAATCATGCGTAAGTTCTTGATATACATCAAATAATTCATCAAAATCTAAAGGACAAGAACTTGAACGTTTAGTTACCTCATCGCCAGTGGCCATTAGCGCAAGCACGAACTATCATTCACTTCCTGATTTTTTCGAACTACTCGATTCGGTATCATCCCAAGTAGCTTTCATAGACTTCTTCTTACTCTTCTTTCTTTTCTTATCTTTTTCCTTATCTTTCTTTGGTTCAGGACAATGGGTTTGAAAGTGGAAAGTCTTGTGACAGTTGTAACATTCCATATTATTCATGTTGAAATTCCTCTTTCCACAAAATGTACGTCGAGTTATCTTTCTAAAATTCTTTGTAGGAAGCACCACATCTTTTTCTTACTCACTATCAAGACTCACATCATCACTGTCATCATCTTCCTTAGTTTTCTGAACCTTCAATACCAAGGACTTCTTTTTGATATTCCCGGTGTCATCCTTATATCCTCGAATTGTCGTCTCATGCATCATTAGGTTACCGATGAGGTCATTAATTTCATATTTTGCAAGATCCTTAGCTTCCCCATCGCGGTCACCTTCGGCTCTTATACTTTATTTAAAGTTCTCAAGAACTTTCAGACTTTATCCTATGTTGAGTATGATTTTCCAAGTTAACTCAAATGGTTGCAGATATTATTTAACTGTGTGTACATCTCTTGAATTGATTCTGTTTCACCCATTCTGCATAATTCAAATTGACGGATTAAGGCATTGATTTTCAACTGCTTCACTTGATTAGTCCATTTCGTGGGCAATTTGTCTCACATTTCTTTCCCTGGTCTAGTAACCTAAGACCCTGGAATATTCATTAGCATCTAAAGAGCAAAACAAAATGTTAATAGACTGAGAATTAATGGAAAACTTCTGTTTATCTGAAGCGGTCAGCTATTCTTTCTTCTTGACAACTCTGTTTTCCATAGGGACAAACGGATCATACTCAATTGGTAGCCATACGTCATAATATGTGGCCTGAAGGAATGCAATTATCTTGTCCTTTCAGAATGTATAATTTTCACCTGCAAATAAAGGTGGTCGGTGCATAGACTGCCTCTCACCTAGTGTGTCTATCGAGTGCGCCATGTGATCTTTGTTA
The DNA here is from genome assembly GCA_016647705.1 of Eucommia ulmoides. Taxonomy (NCBI): domain Eukaryota; kingdom Viridiplantae; phylum Streptophyta; class Magnoliopsida; order Garryales; family Eucommiaceae; genus Eucommia; species Eucommia ulmoides. The sequence continues at coordinate 24,701,975 of CM028337.1, forward strand.
GCTAGTGTATCTAGTTAAACCAGCTCTGATACCAATTGTTAACCCAACGATCTACCCAAGAAAGGGAGTAAATTAAGTAGTTATAAAAGTTTAATCAAATTTTAATCTTTCAACACTTAAATGATCAAATAATCATTTTTCCTAAATCGATTATTATCTTTATAATACAATGGATAAGTGTTCAAATCTAGGTGCACACTTAAATTACAGGAAATAAAAATAATAATAATGTAGTACACCACGATATATCTTGGTTCACCAAGCTACTCTTGGCCAATCTACCCCTCCGAGCCCCATGGAGATTCGCACCTACTAAACCACTAAGATTCCTTTAAACCGGTATGAACCAAACTTTTACACAATGATTCTTTTCACAGACTCAAAATCAACCTTTACAAAAAAAAAAAAATAAATAAATAATTCGCAAGCTAAGGAAGAACTTTTATTTTTTTAACAGACTAAAAACTAACTTAATTCTATTATACTTAGGCTAAGAATGAAACCTTACCAAAATCACTCTAAGTATCATTTTCACTGGAAAGGATGGAACATTTACAAATCGCACAAACTAATTCTATTCAGGAAGAATTAAAACCTATCTCTTTTCACGGAAAAGAGTAACCTAACATTTTTATACCTTAGGTAAATATCAAACCTCAATCTCTATACCGAAAGAGATTAAAACCCAACTACCCCTGATTAGATATTTTCAACAATATCTAATCTGCACAAAAACTCACCAATTACAATAAATTGATAAGTTTCTTTCCACTCAGAGTTTCTACCACCTCAAGTATATTTAAACTTAATTAATATCCTGATAAATATTAGTGATAGACTTAAGTGGAGAATTTAAAATCTGATTATAAAAATAAGCAGGTAGCATAGAATCCAGCTTGTAATTAGATTACCACAAAAAAATCATTTTTAAAATAATTTTTATGCACTTTAAAGTTCAAAAACGATTTCACAAGATTTAAAATCCAAGCAAGCAGAATAATGTATATAATCACAATAAACAATGAATGGAACGATCTCACCAAGATATCACTGAAGGAATGAAAATTGACTCACAACAAAGCTTAGATTGGTGACGCCAAAATAATCAACACTTATTCTCAAGAACTTTTCTCAAGAATGATCTCATAATAATCTCTCTATATAATCTATGAATAACAACTCTTAGAAAGCACACAAATTGAAAGTTGTTGATAGAATGATATATCGATATATGAAAAATACAGGTCTATTTAAACCAATTTGAAAAAGACCCTCCAACGGCTAGTCCCCACATGATATGACAAGTAAATGCACATATAGACCCTATATATCAATACCAATTAATCCTGGTCAATTTCACTCAAATATAGCATTTAAAATATTCAATTATGTCCCCTAAATATTTCTCAATCTCAAATTAAACTAGGTAGGAAGTATTAAATATACCAATTTGAGAAACACTCTAATTTCATGTACCATATTTGTAGGGATATTCAAATAGAAGTAATATATCTACAATATTTTTAAATCCCTAAGATATCTCTAAAAGATCAGTAAAAAAATGGCTAGTTAACGGCTAGTTTTGGATCAAATCTCGAAATCTCTTAGAATCTGAAGCAACATGTTCGGTTCACTGACTTCTGCCCATTGGTTGACCAATAGGTACAAGATGCTAGCCAAGCCATTCTTAAACAATGGTCAATAGACCGATCCCCCATGGGTCAGTTGGTCGATCGATTCAAGATGCTCCTCAGGCCATGTTTCGGCCTTGATTGGTTAACTGATCGATTCAGAGAGTTTACTATCAGTCATCGATTGATCGATCTCTCTTGGTCGGTTGGTCGATCGATTCAGAGACTTCTCCAATTCCTAGCCTACGCCTATTGGTTGATCGATCCTTCACAATCGGTTGACCGATCATTGCTGGAATATTTTTCCTTAATATATTTCAACTCCAATATTGTACGTTTTCGACCCTTTAACCTATTTTTTTTCTTAGTTAACATAATTGACACAATTAATCAATTTTAAACACTAATTTTTCTTAGGTCAATTTTTCTTTTTCAATTTGACATTGGCGCAAATATGTGAACTAATTAGGATCCTAATAAAAATACACATAAATATAAATCACTTTTGTGTCGTGTGTGATCCTAATAGGGATACATTAAGAGTAAAAAATGACTTGAGTTGTTTTTACCTAAATTCTTCAGAATCTTTAATCTCTTAATGTCCGTCTCTTTGTCTATCTCTTTGCATCCTTAGTAATTACTTCATGATAATATCAACAATAGAACTTTTACACTAAAACACTCAATAAACTTGTTAGTTACACCAAAAATATCAAAACTTAATTGTCTACCATAATCTTGGGATCAACAAGTTCAGTGATATTGAGATAACTAAACTTGTTGAAAAAACAATAATTTCTAAAGCAACTCCTCAATATCACCATCAACATCTTGCTCCCGTACGAAATAATGATTATTCAAAGAAATATGCTAACAATGCTAGATATTTTTATTGTGGGAGGCATGGTCATTTTGAAAAAATGTGTTATTTGTTGCATGGTTACCTGGTCGGATCCAGAATTAACTAGATACCAAGGAAAGAAAAACTTTATACAAGTACAAATGTGATATTTGATAAATCAAGAGGGTATAATGAATATTACATGGAAAAAAGGGATTACAAATTCAATGCACCAATGAGGATGTATCAAAATATGCAAAATGGAAAGTTCGAAAAGCAACAAGTTCAGTACATGGAATCGATTGATACTTATCCTCAAAGAATGATGAGAAACCAATATTAGAAAATGACAACGTATAAGGTGGTGACAAAGAAAAATGAGAAAAAGTAGTTCAAAGCACCTTACAAAGGCAAGAAGATCATCGCTGAACCAATCCTGAAGAAAGCCAATTTAAGTAAGGAAGAAATCAAAGTGGTAAATCAAGCAAAAGGAAAAATGGCAGATTTAAAGGAAAATCCACCAAAAGTACACACACTAACTGCTCCCAAAGATGAACCAAGTATGTCAAATTTCCTAAAATTCAAATATGCTAATTTTTTTAGGGAGACTGATGCTTTGTATTTTTTTTAAATTAGTTTATTTCTAATAAGTGTAGGTATGTGTGTGAAAATATTTTAAATAATAAATGTGGATCAAAATGAGAGATAAAAATTGAGCTAATGGATAAAATAGGACAAAAAAACACCTAAGGACAAATTATTCTATTGGTGAACCAACAGGAACTATTGATCAACGGACAAAAACAGAGCCTACAAAGTGCAAACTTTGCCCTAGTCAGCCAACCGACTGTTACTGGTATAAATTCCCTCTAGGCCTTCATTTCACCTCTATTTTGATTTTCTCCTTCCTCTATCTTGAAACCCTTCACTACCTAAGAGGTTTACTTCCAAATCTACAAGTGATCTTCAAATATTGTCTTAGATTAGAAGATTAAGGGCTCGGATCTATCGTTTGGAAGCAAAAATTTCATCAAAAGGTTGGTCTTTCTTCTCTTCTTTGGGGCTTCGGTAAATCTACTAGTTTGGTTTCATCTTCTTAGGTTTTTTATCTTAAATTGTATGAAATCACTATTGTTAAAAAATGCCTAGAGGTAGAAACTAAACAACCATGCCTGGGGAAATTTAAGTTTAACACTATACATTTTCAAAGTAAAGATGATAAAGAAAAATACAAAAATGAAACCAAGAGTCGAAAGGTTATTTGCTCTAAACCCGTTGATTTTGCTGGCTTCAAAAAGAAAAACATTGATCTTGAAAAGTATGTTAAGATGATGGCATGGACTAACTTTCTTACCCAAAGTAATGAGTGGATTCCACATTGCGTAAAGATGTTTTACAATAATCTTACAATTGGTGACGGAGAGTTGAGGTTGTTTGTTAAAGGTGTCGAAATTAAATTCGATATGGAAGGTCTTAGGAGACTTTTGAAATTCATGAAGGAAGATGTTCATCCTTACAATACCACCTTATGGATTGTTAGACATCTTAAAAAAAAAAAAAAAAAAAAAAAAAAAGAAAAAAAAAAAAAAAAAGAAGAAGAAGAAGAAGAAGAAAAAGATAGCCAATAAATTTAATCTGGTTAATGGAAGAACAGGGTCATTATCACTTGAACACCATCTAATTCATTCAATATTTACTCATTCTATTATACCTAGAGGAAGGAGTCATGCAAGCGTCAATAAGTTTGATTTGTATTTACTGAATGAGATTGTCGATGGAAGAAATCTTGATTTGGCTCATATTATGTTTGAGCACATGGAGTATCAAGTGAAGAAAACATCAAGAGTACTACCCTATGGTGATGAGCTTCAAAGAATCATTAATCACTTCAAAATTGATTGTGATCCTGAAGAAAATGCATTTCTCACAATAACGTCGGGACTAAATGTTAACAGTTGTAATTTGATGGGGTTTGAATTCAAGAGAAACAGATGGGTGAGAAAAAAAAAATAAAGAAAATAGGAGAGAGAGAGAGAATAATTAAGGATTTGGAAGAGGATGAGGAAGAGTTGAGCACGAATTAGAAAATCGACATGTTTCGGAATCAATTTGATGACTTCCAACAATTTATTGAGGTGCTTAATTCCAGAGTGTCTGGGATGTAACAATCCGGTTTCCCAAGGTTGCCATTTGGCTTCTCCCATTGAAGAATTAACACTAAAACCGATTGACTGAATTTTCATTTTATAAAATCGGATAAATTTTACAACAACGGCAATAATTATAATTATCGAATTTATAATTTATCAATTTATCGAAACGATTTTGTAACGGTGAATAATAAATACAACTATTATAATTTTAAATAGGAATTCAAGTAATGGCACCATATATGTAATTAGAGTATGCGAACCATTCAAGTATATGAATGGTATCACAATATAAGTAAATTATATATTAGTATATCATTATATGCCATTAGGTATAAGTTTGATTACTAATATATAATGTCCCAATTATAAGTTGCTTACATTCAGGATATCCTCATTCCTGGGAAATATATATTACTATTGTGAGTAATATACACTCATATTGTTTATGATATCACCCAAAATATGTACATCGGAATCGGGCCAATACCACATGTGGTATAATTAGTTGAATTTAAATACAAATTTAACTAAAATTCCTGTTTCCATTTCCCTCTCGCTGACTCTGCAATCAAAATTGTGAGGTTGTGAGCCAACGCTCAGTAGAACTCTAACCCCTCTAATACGTGCATTTAATTAGTACAACAAATAAAACATCTTGACATGATTTCTACATAATTTCCACATACTAATAATTATTTCATAAAAATTAACAGTTAAAATTCGCCAACGATAACAATATAAATCTCACAGTAGAGAAATTAAATACATATATTATTTCATGTAGAGTCAGCAGTACAGTGCTCAGCAGCAGTACAGTGGCCATACTACTTTTTGGGGACAACAGTCCTTTAGAGGACCTTCAACACTAAACTTTCAGGGGCATGACCATCCATGCCATACTATTAGTAGATGCCTTCTAGCTCAGGCATACAGCCAGGAGGTCAATACCCACAGTCGCCAATCACCAGTCCATTGGGACTATATTATCCGTTCATGGGACAAGGATTGCGAATCTCCGAGGAGCTCGGAAGACTGGACGTAGACAAGACTAGCTTGACCGAACTAGGATATATCATTGTATGTTGTATTGTTTATTTTCTATTATATTGTATTTGGGTGTGCATTTAGTATCAAACACATATTCGCTGCGTAATTAAGATAATAATTAATTTTAAAAAATTGATTATTTGATATTATGTGTTTAAAGAAATTAATTATTTAAATTTTGTAACTACCCAATTCACCCCCTTCTTGTGTAGCACTTTGGGCCAACAATTAACTACACTATTGACCCCTAAAATTTGGATTAGTTTTAAAATAATATCTATTAAAAATTTTAAAGGATATAAATATAAGCATGGGGTGCAAAGTGTAAGGTGGAAATTGCTTAGTGCTTTTGTTTTTCCGTTTCTACTTATAATAAACTGAGATAAGATGAGAATTTTGTTTCCATTCTGGAGCATTTCAAAAATATAAACATGTTTGTTACGACCATTCTTGTGAAATTGTTTATTTTAATTTATGAAAACAAAAACAAGAAATACTTTTGTTGGAACATTTGTTCTTTCTTTTTGTCCTTCAAATGTATAGTGGCCGGTATGGTGGTGTGGGCAGTGGGATGGGGCGGACGATGGGATGGTAGTGAGAATAGTTTTGTGGGAATTTAATATAAATCAACATTTTTTTGTTTTTCAGATTTTTAAGGAATTAATCTAGAAAATAGTCTCAAACTACTTCCAAAATTTTGAAGCCAGAAATGTATTTATCAAATGCGTTTCTCTACAATAATCCCAAAATCTTGAGAGTAGAAATAAGATTCACGAAACAAAAACAGTAACCATACATGCCTAACTAACACTTATGTTTTTTACTTCTACTTCTAGGTAAAAGTATTTTTATATTATATTAATATGTAAAAAATAAAAAAATAAAAAAATACTGGAGATTTTTTTTACATTATACAATTAGGATTCCCAACTCCCATAATCACTAAAATATATCTCACATTTCAAATATCCAGAAACCATCTCAATAAATAATTAACTATGTTCGATTCATAATGTTCATCAAGAACTTATACATATCTTAAATGTGCTACAGTTAAAATTATCTGCGGCCCTCCTTTACGATCAAGATATGGTGACGGTTGAGAGTACTTGAAAAATAAAAAATAAAAAAATAATTAATAAAAAATAAAAATCAATGGGCTACCAGCCACATGAAGAATGTTGACCAAAGGGTAAGTGCTACCGAAGCCAAAGCATAAGCCCACAGCATAATCACCGAACACTCACTTTGACCCGCTCCAAATAACTGGGTTATGGTTCCTGCCATTGCATGCCAAATCAAATACATCTTTTCATATGAAAAATACTCGACTAAACATATTAAGTGACTAATTTGTGTAGGGCGTTCATGAGTCTCTCTTAATTCCAAGAATGAATTCATAAGGTGGGGTTTTCTTTCATTTTTATTACCTAACACCACAAGTCTCTTCCACATCCAATGCGGAATAAATCTAACAATCTCTTCCTCACATATCGGGCGTTTGGTGGTTAACCCTCGACTAGTCTCTCCATTCGTAGTTACTAGGACAGAGTTGTTGTAACCTGGATTTTAATATCAGTGTAGGGTGGTTTAGGACCTCTCTTAACCCTAAAAATTACCTTATGAGGTGAGACTTTCCCTCATACTTATAACTTGACTATCAGCCCTTCCACATCCGATATGGGATAAACCCAACAATCTCCCCCTCATACATTGGGCTTTTGGTCGGCTAACCCTCAATCAATCTCTTTCTTTATAGTTATTGAGTCATAATTGTTGTAACCTGCTTTTTGATACTAATGTAGGTTGATTTTGGGTCTCTCTCAACCACAAAAATTAGTTCATTAGGTGAGGTTTTTCTTCACACTTATAACTGACCACCAACTCCTTCCATGGAATAAACAAAACAATTTGGAAATTGCTTCTCTTTCATTTTAGAAATAGCAAATGAAGTTGTTGAATAAATAAAGAAGAAGAAGATGATACCTATGCTAAGTGCGGGGGGGAGTGCGTACTGAAGGAAAAGAACGAACTGATAAAGAGGATCGGAGTGAACTAAACCCAAGTGGATGGCAGCCTTGACAATGGGTATTCCAATCACCGGCAGCATTATGTAACGCACAGCTAGTATCCCAACAATAACTGACTTCTTAATTCCAGACCCCTTCAAACCTAACACCACAATCCATGCCAAAACAATTAATGGCAAATAAATAAATTATTTTAGTTAAGTCATTGTTTATTCTGATTTTCAAAAAATATTTTAATTGTTGCACTTTGTCCATTGATTTTTATTTATTGCTTCGGTTTGGTCCAATTGATTGATTTTGATCATATTTCCATTAGAGTTAGTCATGTCACTTGTGCATGCAAGAAAAAAAAAATGAATAAAGAAAAAGTTATGTTGCACTTTGCACCATTGAAGTTCGAGTATCCTTACACTTTGTATGTTACCCTGATGCAAAATTGATTGGGAACAATTATTTGGAAAAAAAATTGATATAAAAAATAAATTTTAGAGTGAAAATTGCAACAATAAAAAAATCAAGTCAAGTGAACCAATATCAACTTCAAGGGTACAAAGTAAGAAATAACCTAAAAATTAGGAAAAATATACTAAGTTATTATATACACAGTTTAAAAAATGAAATTAATATTTATTTGTTATTATTTATATATATTGATGTGCAAATAAAAATGTCGTTTTGAAAATAACTTTTGTTTCTATAAAAGACTACTTAAAAACAGGCATTACCCTGATGGTGTTAAAGGATACAAATGAAATAGCTGTGGAAGATCCCGAAAATTCATCGAGGGAGTTAAATTTCTGCTTTAGAGGTTTACTAGATATTTAAATATATTTAAGGACAATATATTAAATTTTTAGTATTTTAATTTATTTATTTTTTAAATATAGAGAAAATGGTATAAATTTTCAAAAGTTAATTGACTAGGCCACTGGCTATTGAACAGATTGTGTTACCTCTTAGAAGGTTTCCTCCCATGACTAAGGTCAGACTTGGGATGGCTCCGTCGCTGTTAAAGTACCAGAGAAAGCATTAAGGTAGCTTTAAAATATAATTTATTTCTTTTATACACATGAAATTAGGAAATTTAAATTTTTTGAAACAAATTAAAGAAATGAAATAGAAAAAGTAGAAATTTTAAACGGTGCTCGCATTGAAAGTCTCACCAACCCCAAAATCATTGTACTATAAGTCTATATGAAAATCACAAATGAGAAAATTAATATGAATTACATTAGAAAATATTTTAAATATTTAAATGTTCACCGAGAACTCCACATATTTATACTCAAAACTACTCGTGAAAGTTTGATATTAATGTAAAAAATACCCCTAAAATGTGATTGCTCATTTGATTGGTGAAGTAAGAATGTAAAACTTCTCATATCAACATGGAAATTTTAGCCTTATACTACGTTTTATGAAATCATACATGAAGAAAAGTCCTGGTAACGTTTTTCTTCAAGGAGAATATGGACAAGTGTGGTAGATACGCGTTCATGTAAGATGCAACCTTTTGTTTGCACTAAATATTTCATGTCAAATAAATTTAGAAACAACAAAAATAGTAATTTTGTTACATTTTAAATGTTGACGTCTCACATGCTCATATATTAACTACAAATATATTTGGCATCAAAGTTTACATATTTTGTTTAATGGCGAGTGGAAACATAATTTGTTACGGTATTTGCTTAATCATTCAATAGACAAAAATTAATAAATCATTAATCATTCAATAGACAAAAATTAATAAATCAAGGAGTTAGGAATTCACAAGAGCACAGACATAACAATAACAATAACAATAACGATAACGATAACAATAACGATAATTGGTGGAACACCTATAACTCACACATAATTATTAAAAACTCCCACAATAAATGAGTAATTTAGTTTGGTCCCCCAAGATATGGGACAATTCCCCGTAATCCTCCCAAAAATCACGGGATTGAGGGTGAGTCCTGAACTGCAGTTAAAGAGCCTAGCTGAGGACTTCGAGTCTCGGTCTTAGATGGTACCTAACAAAGGTTGTCCCTCAATTTCTCATCAGGACTCTAATCAAGGCTTTGAGTGCCTTCTAGTCGTGATGTCATTTTGTTGGCTTTCATTTGATCGGGAATTTCCCGAAATATTCTCCATCATCGGTTTTTCTTTTTCTTACCTTTAAATATTAAAATTAAAATTAAAAAAAAAAAAAGAAGAAGTTATTTTACATTTTATATATATATATATATATATATATATATAACATTTTGAGCCGTTGGATCGGATATCTAATGGTTGAGATTGAATTTGGACATATTTTATATTTGAGATAATTTTGACAGATAAATCAAATATCCAACGGTCGAGATTGAATAATATCAAGAGATATTTTTAGCCGTCGATTTGGATTAGATCTAAAGGTCAAGATTAAAAGTTACCCATTACCCAAAATCTTGCCACCCTTTTACCCAACAGCCCCAAAATCTTGTCGTTTTCTCCCCATTCTCGGATTATACAGATTTTCCTAACCAATTGTTTCCTCTTCTATATACTCTCTCCCTCTCTCCGTCGCTGTCCCTATCCCCATTGATCACCCAGTCACCGCCTTCCCTCTCTAACACCTTCCCTCATCCAATTTGAGAAGCTACTCCATTCGTCGCTTCAGGTATGGTCTCTCTCTTACCTTTCCTTTATCTCTCACGCTTATCTCAGCCTGCCTTTCATCTCTCCGTGAAGCTCTTCCCTCGCTGTCACTAGTAAGGTCTTGCTCTTTATTTCTCTCTCTCCACCATTTCTTCATCGATATTCCTTTCTCTTTCTACTCTCTGCCATCCCTCTATCGATCTTTCTTTCTCTTTCTACTCATTGAACAGGCACCACAACGCGACCGTCCCAGCCACTGAATCGATTTGTTGGAACAAATTTCGTAGATATTGAACAAATTTCGCAAATTTATAGGTCCCAATTTCCTCGGGTATGCTACTCTATCTCTCAATTTTCCCTCATTTCTTGCAATTAGTTGGATTTCCAATTGGTGCAATTTGTCTTTCAAATTGGAGGGATTTCATTGAGAGTTCTTCCTTCTTTTTTTTTTTATTTAATCTGTAATCAATTACTTTTGCTTCGACAATTAGGGTTTCGATCTATATTTTGATACTTGCATGAATTTGTGTTTTCTTGTTTTCTAAAGCGCTTAATTTTCCTAATAGAATTTTGAGATTGTGATGATATTATGTAATTAAAGCTTTGATTTGAATGGGAGTACTTCTATTCATTTCAAATGTTTGATCTATTGTCTATGTCAGTGAAACAAAGTTAACAACATGAATTTACTTGCTGTGTGAATTTTCTCAAATCTTACTGTGGTCGCTTAAAAATGAATTTACATTTGGTAGAATGTGTAGGAACTGGATTTCTTTCGGTTTCCCTTTGGTTCATTTTGTTTGAAATATACTTTCATTTAGGAGTGTGCTTTGAAAGTTTTGAAAAATCAAAATAGACAGGGATTTCATTACTTGATCTAAGGAAATACGTAAAACCTGTGTTGGATCAGTCTAATTGTCATGTATTAATTAGGCAGTTTCATATGGATATATATTAGAACAATCAAAGCCAAGTAATTAATCTTGCTACCTCGTCTGTTACCAATTGTTAACGAAAAAAACTAGGGATAAGTTAATGATTTTTATATGTTGGTTTTTAATGCGTATGAGCCTTATTTTTTTACTTCTATTTTTCTCTTCCATTTTATTAATGCAGGAAGTGCCTGAGAAATCAAAAGAAAGTGTTGATGGTCCATGGCAGTTTATTAGACTACTGCCCCCTTTTTGATCCTCCTAGACATGACAATGCAGAGACAATAAGAAGAGACCTTAATCTTGGTGTAAATGTGAAGATGATTATTGGTAATTGGATCATTCATTTGTGACCTCTTACTTAACTAGTATACGAATGTGTAGATGATCAACTTGCCATTGCAAAGGAGACACACCGTAGACTTGGAATGGGGAGAAATATGTAACCTTCTGCTTCTTTACTTGGTCAAGATAAGGATGCTTCCATAGTTGCTCTTCAAGTAGAAGAGTTGATCGAGAAAGCCGATGGATTTGTTGGGATTTTTCCAAGTATGTGATTTTAGGTTTCATTTTCCAAATTGACTTTTACATGGAAGTGCTTCAATCCAAAAAAAAAAAAAAAAAAACACATTCTGGCCTTATTCCTATTTGGGATAGGATCCAAAAAAAATACTATTTTGATTCGGTCAATCATTTTTCAATTTTTTATTTATTTATTATTTATATTTTATTCCTTTTAATTTGTGAAGGAGCTCAACTGCATCATTCTAAATCTTCCCAAGCGGATATGCTATTCTCAATCTTTTCAAGTAATAACTTATGAAGCATAGTATATGTGAGTGGGCATTAGTTCATGTTTTGTTTTACATCTAATATTTTATTTTATTTTTGATTAATTAATTGAGTTATTTAGTTGTTTCTATAGATTTTTTATTCATTGAGTTATTTAGTTATTTAGTAAATTTGATATATTGATATTTGGTTGATGCTACAGTCCGTCCTCGTCCACCACAGTAAATGTTGGAACTGACACTGCAGTTGCTCTCAAAACACAACTGTGTCATTTTGATGCATTTGAAAGGATATCAGCTATTGAGCAAATTATAAATCCATGAAGTGTTTTATAGATTTAATATATTTTTTCCACTTAAATGTTCAGACTAAACAAATGGTGAGGATTGTGAATGAACTCGGACTCTGTCCAGTTTTCAATAAAAAAAATGCTTCTAAGTTGGTCAAGGAAATTGATAGGCAAGTCAATCTCTAAGATATGGATGAAGTTACTTCTTTTTTTCCATGTTTACTTCTATTTTATGGTACTTATTTTGATTTTGATTTTGTTCTTAGGTTGCGACTGATATATGTATAATGGTATTGCTCTTCCCTATTGTGCCAGGTGTCATAGCCATCATTATTGTAAAGGTAAGATGTCTATTTTCCTTTACATTTCTCTTAATCTTTTGCAAATCTTTAATACAAATCAAACACTTACATTGAATTTAATGGTTAGAATTGTTTTTGAGAAAATGAAGGGTCTAGAACTTGAGATTAAATCTTTGATTTGGCTAAGAATTAGTTTTTCAACCCTTTTCCCTTTTTGTTGTCTCTTGAACATATTTTACCAAAGGTAAATCTCTCCCTCTAAAACACAACAGTTACATTAAAATTTTAAGATGCAAACATTGTATGATCCATTTGCAGTCAAATATAAATTTGTGTATATGGAATTTTAGCATAGCATTGTATTATTCCCTTTCTTGCAAAAATATTGTTTTACTTTCCTTTTTCGAATTTCTCAAATTAATTGTCAACTTTCAATTTTCAACTAACATAATTCATCACTTTTTCCAACATAACCAAAACTTTGCAAATGGATATGTTATGCTCAATTTATTGAGGGAATATCTTTAGGTAATAGCTTCACTTATGAAGCATATTACATGATAGTGAGTGGGCATAAGTTCATATTTTGTTTTACATGTGACTTTTTTTTATGCTTTTTTTTTTTTTTTTTCCTTTTTTGGATTAATTAATTGAGTTATTTAGTTGTTTATTAGATTTTTGATTAATCGAATTGTTTAGTTATTTAGTAAATTTGGGTCTGCTAATATTTGGTTGTTGTCATTAGAGAACCATTTATTCATAATTTTTCTTATTAAAGGGTAAATTTTCTTTTTCAATTTAAATAGCTAAATCATCTTTACTTCTCATTATTATTCTCTTATAAAAAATAATTTGGTTATTGGATATGATTGTGTTGTATTTGTAATGTAAATTGTTTGTTGATGATAACACTTAAATGATAATTATTGTTGACTTTCTTCCTAAAACATGTGTAAAATGTTATATAAAATTGGAGATTATATTTGAAATGAATCTTATTAAATTGCATTTTTCATTAGGAAGTGTGTGGTATTATTTTAATAGTCGAATATCTGTAGTATTGTATATTAATTGTGTTGTATTTAGAATATACATTATTTGTTGCTAATGGTTTAAATGTTAATTATTATTGATATTTAATAAAACAGATGTTGAATGTTATATAAAAGAGAAGATTATATCATTTTTTTTAGGTCCAATTTTTCTTTTCACGCCCGTGCCTTCAGGCATGAGTTATACCCTAGTATATATATATATATATATATAAATGAAGGAGAAGAGTGAAAATAAAATAAAATAAAAATAAAAAAGACGATAAAAAGCAATTAAATCCTAATTTAAAGATAGTAGTAAAATATTTACCCAAGTATGACAACACTGTCTTGGATGACACGAAGGGGAGCGGTATCACCAATCATTGACTTTCTAATAAGAGGCACAAGTCCAACCATGAATCCAATCATCTGCGTACGTGTACAACGTCCCATGCAATTCCATGCAGTTTGTTATGGAAAAATTATATTATTTCCATTCCGTTCTCAAATTTGTAGAGAGGAATATAATCATTTTGTGAGAACAAAAAATAGAAATATGATAATAGAAACACTAAACATGTGCCATCTTATAGTGTTTTATTCTATTGTTTTTTTTCCTCATGTTTAAAATATAATATATAAAATAAAAACTCACAACCAATATACCACCATTCATAATTTTGGTCCCTAAATGATAAGGTTGGTATCTATGTGGATCCTGAGATTTGTCAAATTGCACATTCGATCTCTCAAGTTCCACATTTGTTTCAATTCAGCAAAACTGAAAACATTGTAATTATTTTGAATTGAAAATAGATTGTGCTCAGTATGTGCTCTTCTAGTTGGAATATTTATGTCATTTCATTACTCCACTAAACTTAAGATATTTTTCCGTAACAACAATTCGGATTTTCCCTCTCATTCTTTAGAGAAAATGTTGTTGAAGAAACGTTAGAGAAAAACTTCTTAAATTTAGTGGTGTGATTAAATGATAAAAATATGCCCATTAGAATGCCACAGTACTGAGCACAATCAAATGAAAAACATCAACAATATTTTTAATTGTATGAAACTGAAACAAATGCAAAACGTAAGGGACCAAATGTGCAATTTGGCAAGCTTCAGGGTCCACAAGGACACCCACCCCATACTTACTGACCAAAAACTATAAGGTTGTGTTTGGGTAAGGGATTTAGGAGAGGGATTTGATTTGCGTAAGGGATTTCAGAATCTTTTTTTGACAAAAATACTTATTTGGGTATTTATGAGTAAAGATTTGTAAAATTCTTTCAAATCCGACCGCCGACCAACCCCGCCGGCCGCTGACCATCGCCACCACCGACCACCGCCGACAACCTCAGTCCGCCGGCCACCACTGACCACCTCCGTCCATCGGCCACCATCACCGACCACCACCACCCGCCACCGTGGACCCCCACAATGGTGATAATGGTTATCCAAATAAGAAAATTATAAAATTACATGATCAAATTCTTCGTTTAAAATAGCTATCCAAATAAGGAAATTTTAAATTAAAAGATTTCAAAATACTGAATTTTGAAATTTCATCATTTACAAATCTCTTATCCAAACACAACCTAATTTTCCCAAAGTTGAAAGGTGCAAATTAAGTAGGATTTAGTAAAAAAAATTATTTTTATTTTTTTTGGTACAAAATTGACGAAGGGGGCTTAGAACAATAGACCTCTCAATAGAGAGATACACTAGATAACCAATACGCTATAAGTCTTCGGTTAAAGAATTTAACCTGCCTGATGAGAATTAATATATATATATATATATATATATATATATATATATATATATATATATATATATATATATATATGAATAGAGAAAAGGGTAATGTATATTGTAAGAGTTAGGATAGGACATACGGCTCCAACAATTGAAGGGGCTAACAGCCTCTTTATGTTCATCCTTCTCAAAAGCTTTCCCACTCCTTGTTTTATATTCTCTGCAAATGTCACCTGCCATCATGCTACAAAAACTTATAACATATTCATAAAAGTACTAAAAACAAAATGGTTTAATCTTTTGAATTTCATGTGTTAAATTTACATTGAGGGTGAATTGTGTAGAGTTTATCTCACATCCAATATGAAAATTATTGGTAGTCAAGTTATAAGTGTGAGAAAAATCTTAGAGCAAGCTTTTGAAATTAAGACTGGCCCAAGACCACCTTAGAAATTGTAATTTAATTCATAATAAAAATTAAATCAAGTAGCACAAAATTAACCTGAAGTTTTTCATCAGGCATTGCAGTCGGCAGTTCATTCGGAGAAAGTAGCAACGGTGTTTTGGAGCTCCCTTCTTCATGTGATATCGAGTTTTTGACAGAATGTGAATCCATATCATTGGAGTTGTATTCCGAGGTTGGAGCCTTACTTGAAGAAACCCGGACGATGTTGTATAGGTATGACCATATGTAAATCATACCTATCTGAAAATACACCAACATCAAAACAATGTTACATTCGATTGATTAAATATATAACCCAAGACTTGTATCGTAGCAGTTAGCGTCCTTCCTAGTAGAAGGTTTGGTGTTGAAAACTCCATCTCCCAACCATTTGTGTACCAAGAAAAAAATTGATTAAATATATAAGGAATGAAGTGAAAAACTCAATTTTGCATTAATTAAGTCTAACGAAATCGAAAAAGAAAATTGAAATACTATTTTTGGCGGTGCTCGAGCCATCTTGAACAAAAATGGGTCTTCTCTCGACCTTACTCAACAGGACAACCACAATAATCTCGCCATCCAATCCTTTAATTTGGTTGGACTCGACCTTAAACCACTCTAAATAAGCATCAAGACTCTTATCATTCCTCTGATTCGTAGAGAAAAGGTGGGATGGGTTGTTAGACCTTTTCTTGAAGTTATTAAAGTGATGAACAAAATCCATACTAAAAGACTCACATGAATTAAAGATTTTTAGTTCGCTTAGAATGGTCAGATTCTTAGTTCACCCCATCTAAAAGATAATAGTGGCAATGGTTTCATATCTTGAAGAAAGAAAACTTGGGGAAAGGCAAATATAAAAATTCAATGTAGTTGGGCTAGCATCGTAACCCTTGTCCATGTTGTGATACATAGAGGACATGGCATGAGAGGGATGAATCTCCCTCCGAGTTTGGCCACTCCCAGAGTTGATTTAAATTTTATGTATTGATTACTATTTTTTTATACTCATAAAATAAAAAATCAATACATTGTGGGGTTTATTTTCTGGGTGGATGAGCAAGGGGTATCAGAAGAATTACATATTCATTCATAAAGGGGGTGTAGCTCATATGGTAGAGCGCTCGCTTCGCATGCGAGAGGCACGGGGTTCAATTCCCCGCACCTCCATTTTGTGTCCTCCTCTTTTTGTTTTTTGGGTTAATTGTATTTTTCCTCCTTTTATTTTTTATATTGTAGTAGTTTATATCCCTACTTGTAAAACTTTTTTGTTTAACTTGACCAAATATGTTAAAAAATTGATGAAATTAAATATTTAATCTAAATTTTATATAATAAAATAAATAATATTTTATTTCAAGAAGACGAATTTTTCAAAAATATCCGTACCGGTTTAAGTAGTGTAATACGAAATAAGTATATTTTTTCTTGCTTGGTAAACTTCTTGTCATATTTTTCTTGCTTGGTAAACTTCTTGTCATACTTTCGAATTTGTTGTAGCAAAAATATATGTTTTATATTTTTAAACCCAATTATTTATGATAAACTAGAACGTGTTAATATAACAATATGTTTTCTTTGGTATTCTTTGTAAAATATCATTTAAAAGTGAATAAAAGTTTGTCAGTTAAAGTATCAACTTGAAGTTATTGATTGATTTGTTGTGTGGGTTATCCCACATGGATTAGTGAAGAATAGGAATAATTATTTATTAATATTCAGGTTTGATTTTGAAGATAAGCCCCTTACGGCACTCAACGATTATAGATAGGAAGTAGCCTAATGGTTATAACATAAATAATACCAATATCGCGGCCACCATTGCCCACCTCTGGACTTGGGCCTATGAAATTGTAAGCTTGGCCTTCCTATATTTCCAGAAAAAAATTAATTTGAAACTCAGATTAACAAATTTAAGCAGAGCCTAATCATTATGACTAATTGTGGAGAGTTACAGAATTTTAGGTCTAGTCATATGTGTTTTGGGGAGGTAGCTCTTTATCAAACAGTTAGCATCATTGCAAGGGAAAATTTATTTTAAGGAGACATCGTAATACAATATATTCAATCAGGATTTCATATGTTGGATTCTATTTTTCTACTGTAATACTGTAAGTGGTCTCCATTTAATTCTTTCCATTTACTTTATGACCAACATTTTGTATTTCAATTTTGTTTTGGAACCACAAGTTGTGAACCTGTTGTTTCTCCTCCTACTTTCAAACCTTCTCTTACCATGATAGGGCGAGGTACTAATTTCAAGTCTAGTCATATGTGTTTTGGGGAGGTAGGTTCACTATCAAACAATTAGCATCATTGCAAGGGAAAATTTATTTTAAGGAGATATCATAATACGATATACTCGATCAGGATTTCTTATGGTGGATTCTATTTTTCTACTGTAATACTGTAAGTGGTCTCTATTTAATTCTTTCCATTTACTTTCTGACCAACATTCTGTATTTCAATTTTGTTTTGGAACCACAAGTTGTGAACCTGTTGTTTCTTCTCCTACTTTCAAACCTTCACTTACCATGATAGGGCGAGGTACTAATTCGTTAAACTCTACTTCCCTAAGTCTTGTGCATGGAATTTGAAAACAATTTAGGTTTGTCTATGACTGCGAATAGATTAGAATTAGAGATATGATTGTGAGTTTGATTATTAGGGAATAGGACGTAGTGGGGGTCAAGTAATATTGAAGGTGTATTACCGATAGATTTAGGTAAAGGCTTGGAACAAGTGAGTGAAATGAACCTTGCCTTAGATGGTGATTTGAACTCTAGAGTAGTAATAGAAACTCCTCACGGTGTTGATATCGGAGATAATCTATCCAACAATAAAGATGGTTGTCACGGATAGAAAGAGGGTAAGCTTGTTGTGAAATTATTTTGCCAAAAGCAATTCAAATGAACCAATAGCTAAAAGTGATAGTGATTTTGCAAACCAAAAATTATCATTCACTAGTGATTCAGAAGGTAGCGGTGACACAAAATCAGAGAATGAAATTGATGAGATTTTCTCTAAAATCGATGATAAACGACGTACGCGATTTAAAAAATAAAATAAAATCTCAGTACCTAAAAGGAAAGGAAAACAAGAAGTCATTGGCAATTTGAGTATATTAGGATTGGCACAAACATGAAAAAAAAAATGGCGTTTAGGACCTTGATCCAAGATGTCTTTGGAGGTAGCTACGAGTCTGTTCCCTATATCATTTTTTTTGACTTTCCAATGGATAAGTAGAGATTGGTGCGGATATCCTAGGCAATGTGGAAAATTAGGAAGGAGTAAGTTTGGAGTAAATGAATCTAGTTAGATAAGGGTGTTGGTGAGATGTTATTAATGTTATCAGAATGTTCACCCACTGAACTTACCTTACCTACCGAGTTTACCCACTGAGTCACCTACCGAATTCACCTACCAATTTCCATAACATCATTTCCTTATTTAATTTAGTATTTAAGTTGTTTCCTTATTGTATTTGCCATAGTTGTACTTGCCTAATACGTACCTTGTAAACGTGTATATATACACATGATTATATTGAATATAATCATCAGAAATTCTTTGCTCATCACATACTTTCGATTTCTCATGGTATCAGAGCGTGAGTTCTGATCCAGAATAGTTCTCCTATTCTTTCGATCCTACACAGAGAGTCTAAGCTCCGACTACCTCTTCTGCTGCTTGTATTATTGTTGTAGATCCAATGACTCTGCACAGAGACGAAGAAGACCAGTCTTCCTTTGTTTGTTGGTTGCGATTCCGTGCAACCATCACTAACTTATTAGTTTGCATCCCAAGCCCTTTGTGTGGTGTTTGTGTAATGTGTCTGCATCCCAAACCCATTGTGTGGTGTGTCTACATCCCGAACCCCACATGTATATCAATTGTTGTGGCTTTTGTGTATCCCATCCTGTACATAAGTGAGTGTTATTTGTGGAATAACCTCACAACTGTACACCCCGATCTTCCATCATGGCAGAAGACTCCACCACGCCTCCTATACCTCCATCCAAACCCGTGAAAATTCAGTCAAGTGATCCACTATATGTTCATTATTCAGAAAGTCCAACTATGATTTTGGTTGTGCCTCCATTAAGTGGTGACAACTATGGGACATGGACACGTTCTATGACGATGGCATTGCGAGCTAAGAATAAGTTATGTTTCGTTTATGGTTCATTCAAAAGGCCTGAAAGTATCACTGATATTCCAAAATAGAAGTGAACTAACTACTTAGTTGCATCATGGATTCTAAATTTGGTCTTGACTGAGATCCGCGGAAGCATATTGTATGCAGATACAGCAAGAGATATATAGGTAAACCTATCGGAGCGTTTCTCTCAATCTAATGCTCCACTCATCTACTAGTTGAAGCAAGCTATATCAAAATGCAAACAATAAGGTATGTCTGTCACTGCTTATTACACAAAGCATAAATCACTTTGGAATGAACTTGACTCTCTTATAACAGTTCCGAAGTGTAATTGTGGCATTGAAAAATTGCTCTCTGAACAACATGAGCAAGACAGGGCTATGGAATTTCTTCAGGGTCTACACAAAAAATATGGATCTCTTCGCAGCCAAATTCTACTCATGGACCCCTTTCCTTATTTGACAAAGCTTTATTCTCTTGTTCGCCAAGAAGAAAAGCCACAAGAGATTCATGTGTTGTCATATCCTGTGCCTGATACTGCTACCCTTGTCGCTCGCCCTACAAGTTCTCCAAGCCAAGAAAAGAAACAAGTAAAGATGCGTTGCACTCATTGTGGTCTGATGAACCATACTATTGATTGATGTTTCGTGCTACATGGGTTTTTCCCAAAGAAATCTTGTAAGACCTCAATCGTAGCATGTACGTCATTTTAGTTGTATTTTAGAGTAATTGAGAAAATTCGGGGTGAAATTAGGTCAATAAAAATTTAAATTAAAAATCTAGGAGTCAATTCGCAAATTTAGAAACATTAAATCCAAACTTTGGAAGGTAAATTGACATTTAACTTTTAATTAAAACTTTTAGGGGTACAATTGCAATTTAAGAAAATCTTAAAAGTGGACTTGGACTAAAATGAAGATTTTAAGAAGTTAGGGAGAGAAAAGAGTAATTTAACAAAAGTTTATTTATATATGTGTGTGTGTGATCGCGAGCAGCCGGCCGGAAGGAGAGACAGGAGCTGCGACGTGGCAGGAGGAGCTCAATGCTTAGACCACTAGTTACATGCATATAAATATTGTTCATGCATGTAATGATCACCAAAAATCTCGAAAGAAGAACTAGAAAATAGAAAAGAAAGAGAGAGGATCGGAGGTGTTGGTCGGCTGTTTGGTCGCCGGAGGAGGGTGTGTCATCGTCAAATTTCAGAAGAGAGAGAGAAGTGGGTCACCGTTCGGTTAAGTGATTGTGTGTGGTAGGTAGCCGTCGTTCAGTCGACGGTGGTAAGGGAGTCATTCGGCGGTGTGTGTTTTGCGTGGGTGAGCTATTCAGGTCGACGATCGTATGTGTTCAGCAGGTGAGTGTGTGTACGGTAAGTATGTGTGTGTGTATGTGTTCCTTGTTTGTTTCGGCGTGCATATGTGTGTGGGTTGGCTCGGTTATAGATTAACGACGGTGGCAGTGGCATGAGTCGGATGTGTCGACGGTGTCCGTCATCAGCAGCGGCCGTTGTCCGATCTGTGTGGGTGACCGACGTGCGTGTTTGTGTATTTTCTGCTTGTTCATTGCATGGGGGTGTTCGGTTGATGATGGTTGTCGGCTGTGTCGTTGGGTCACCGGCGAAGTGTGTATGTGTGTGAGTGTCGTCGGCGACGGGCTGTGTGTGTGAGTTTTAGCGTGTGTGTGTATGTGTGTGTGTGTGAGAGAGAGAGAGAGAGAGAGATCTGTGATCATGTGGGTGTGTGTGTTCGGTTGTGGGATTGCCGATGGTGGTTGTTGATAGGTGGTGTGTGTTGTGTAAAGCTGGCGGTGAGGGTCCGCTAAGTGCGAGGTCGCCGGCGGTCGAAACAGAAACGAAAGAGAGAGAGAGAGCGTCGGTTGGTACAGAGTGGGAAAAAAAGAGAAAAAAGGAAGAAAAAGAGAAAAAGAAAAAAAGAAGGGAATTACACAAACCACCCCACTGAAAATCAAAAACCTATCTCGTGGTCGCCAAACGATTCGGAAACAGGTGAAATTTCAATCGATTATTAATTTTCGTTAAATTAAATTTTATTTAGCGTTACAAATCCTAAAATCGTAATAATTTCGTAACGATTAATTAATTTTAATTACGTGGTACATAAAATAGTAATGATTCGGAATATAGGGTCTGCATTGCATGATTTGGATGTTTTAGATAAGATATTAATTTAGGCTCTGTCACTATTAGGCTCGCAGGCACCGGTGTCCTGATAGAGTGTGGTCAGTGAAGGTTTTGGAGAACGATTAACAAGGTGAGTGTACTGTCTTCTTGCCAAACTATTTATATATATATATATATATGATGAAATATTGGTTTACTTAAACTGTATGATTTTATAAATTATATGAATCAAGCAGGTATTTGGATAAATTGGTAAAATGAATTTTCGGGGTATTGTGTTGGTTTCTAAAAAAGAGTGAAAAGTAACTGGCTTTTTAAAAATGTTTGGTTTTCTAAAAACTAAGGTAGGAGAAATGGTTTTTATTAAAATCGGTGGTACAAAGGTGAAAAAATGAATTTTACTGAAATTGGTGGTACTTTTAAAAAGGAGAGTGAAAAACGTGATTTTGGAAATTCTCCCCGAAAGGAATGTGGCTTATATTCTCCCCGAAAGGAATGTGGCTTATATTCTCCCCATAAGGGGTGTGGATTTTTTATGATATGGAGTGAAAATATATTTCTTCTCGTAAAGAATGTGGATTTTTAACTATACTGATGATTTTGACGATGCCATAGTTGTTCTCCCCACAAAGGATGTGGTTTCTCCCCGAAAGGGGTGTGGATTTTCTTTCTCCCCGTAAGGGGTGTGAATTATAGTTCTCCCCAAAAGGGGTGTGGATATTTGGTAGGAAGGCATTCCTACGGATGTTACGGTACCGTTGCAACTCCCGATCGTGAGGTTAAAACAATCACTATGGCTAGCCAGTGTGTGTTATGGTGGAGTGGTAGTTTGAGATGTGTGTTTGAGATGTGATGTTTTACTTATATTGGGTGATTTATTATTTATTATGGTGATTGGTATTATTTTACTAGATGGGTTGGAATGGAACTTATATTTATTGTTTTATTTTCACTGCTTATATTATGAAGAATTTTACTAGTTACGTGTTATTTCTATACTCACACTTTATCCATTTAGATATTGTAGAATGAATTATTATTTTAAAAATATGTTTACTAAGAAGGCAGTACACTCGCAGGTAAAATAGCTAAGAGTCGGTCGGTCCCCTACTGGCGCTAAATAGAGTTATGTGGGTCACATAAATGAGTCATTTGAGGAAAATTTTGGAGATGAGATATCATAAATGAAATCTAAGTGAGGTTCAGGGGATTTGTTTGATTGTATTTATATTCGAGACGGTGTATCCCTATCAGATGGAACTATTATATGTGTTGTATAGATTTACAATTTTGTTATTGACATATTGAGGCTGGCTAGTCAGTTGGGTGGTGTCATGTTTACGTCACGCCGGCCCCACATGACGGGTGTCCGGGGTGGGGTGTGACAAATCTGGTACGAAAGGCCCCAATCCAAAAGGCTCAACCATACCTCCGATTTCTCAAGAACCGTACAAACAGCTTCTGGCCATGATATCCTTAGGTAGCTACACTCATCCTGAGAAGCTACTAGGTATCACACTTGCCCTTCATACCTTTCTCGTTTCTATTTCGATCATTGATTTTGGTGCCACTAACCATATGTGTTTTACATTATCTTCATTTTCCTCCTATATCATGTGTTCAAACCCTCTATCTATTGGCCTCCCTGATGGCACACAAGCACTTGTCACCCACGTCGGAACAATTCGATTATTTCCCATCCTCTATTTCCACAATGTTTTTCATGTTCTATCATTTAAGTTCAATCTCTTATCGGTTAGTCAACTTACAAAGTCAGACCATTGTGAATTAACATTATTTTCTGACCATTATGTATTTCAAGACCAATCAACGAAGAAGATGATTGGAAGGGAGGAGTGTTCATAAAGGATTGTACTATTTTTAGATAGCCAAAGCATTGTCAACAGCTACACCATCTTCCCTTGATCTTTGGCACAGATGACTTGGTCACATTCCTGTTCACAATTTGCATCATTTAGTTAAAGGTGTTTCAATTATTTTTGGTTCCACAAATAAATTGTGTACAGTTTTCCCCTTAGCCAAGCAAACTCGGTTACCTTTTCCTTAAAGTTCCATTACTACTGTTAGGCCATTTTCCCTAATCCATTGTGATATATGGGGTTCTTTTTCTCAACATTCTATGAATGGATCTAAGTATTTTTTTAACCATTGTTGATGATTTTACTCAGTGTACATGGATTTATTTAATGCATGTCAAATTGGAAACTCAACTATTGTTGAAGTCCTTTATTGCTATGATACATACACAGTTTCAATCTCGTATTCTCCATATAGAGTCTAGTAATGGGGCAGTTCTTTTTCCCTCCATCCAACAAGCTCGCTCCGATAATGGAACTAAATTTTTATCCAAGACCATGCAATCATTTTTTGCAGAACATAGTATTATCCAACAAAATAGTTGCATTGATACGCTCCAACAGAATAGAGTTGTCGAGAAAAAACATCGTCACCTTCTTGAAGTGGCTCATGCTCTCCGATTCCAATCCGGTTTACCATTAAAAAATTTGGGTGAATGCATTCTTACAACTACGTATCTCATCAATAAGATGCTAACTCCCATTCTCTCCATGAAGTCACCCCATGAGGTGTTGTTGGGCACTAAACCTGATTACTCGGCCTTGAGAGGCTTTTGTTGCCTATGTTTTGCTCATAACACCAATATCTATCATAAATTTGACCAACGAGCTAAGCTTGATATCTTCATTGGATATACATATGCTCAAAATGGTTATCGAATTTATATTTTGTCCTCCAAGACCTTTTTTACCTCTCGGAGTGTCACCTTTCATGAAAAAATCCTTTCTTTTTTAGATGTCATATCAACATCCTCACCCACGCACAGTGTTCCCAATCCGATTATTCTCTTAGCTTACCCAAAAAGTCCTGATCTTGATCTTCTCCCATCCCTTCCGTTGTCAGATGCCTCCTATTCTATACCCGAGATTCCAGACCCTCCAATAGTTCATGGTTCGCCGATAGAGATACATTCACCCATTGATCTATCTACTTCTCCTACATCGAGTCTGGTATTTCCATTACCCACTTCTCTCCCTGATGTCATCCATGACTGTCCACAATAATCACGTCGGGCTCCTCCATATCTAGCTAACTACCATTATTCTGTAGCCTTCATGAACTTCCCTTGTCTGAATCATCTTCTGAGCTGAAAGGTACTCCCTATCCATTACACAATTATATATCCCTTCAAAATTATTCTCTTGCACACAGGTCTTTCTTTTCGTTTGTTTGTTCCACAGATAAACCCAAGCATTTCTCTCAAGCAATCAAACTACCTCAATGGCGCACAACCATAGAAAAAGAGATAGAAGCTCTAGAGTGAAACAATGCCTGGACCCTTGTCACTCTTCTATTGCATAAGAAACCTGTCGGTTGTAAGTGGGTGTACAAAATCAAGTACCGGTTTGTCTACTAAGCGTTACAAGGCCTGTTTAGTGGCAAAAGGCTACACACAAATTGAGGGACTTGATTATCATGATACATTCGCTCTTGTTGCCAAATTAGTGACAGTTCATGCTCTTCTTTCAATAGCAGCTTTTCAATAGTTGTCTCTTCATCAGTTTGATATAAATAATGCCTTCCTACAGGGGGATCTGAATGAGAAAGTCTATATGAGTCTTTTGCCCGGGTTTGCTCGTCAAGGGGAGACGAGAGTATGTAAGTTGAACAAATACATTTATGGTCTCAAACAGGCTAGTTGACAATGGTTTTCCAAGTTCTTTTCTACTCTAAATGAAGCCAGTTTCTCTTAGTCCAAGTGTGACTATTCAATGTTCTTCCATCATACAACTACTTCTTCCACCTATGTTTTGGTTTATGTTGATGATATTGTCATTATTGGAAATGATGATATTTCGATTCTCCATCTTAAACAATTTCTTGAAAATAAATTCTTCATCAAAGATTTGGGGAAGCTCAAGTTCTTTTTGGGCATCGAAGTGGCATGTTCTGCCAAGGGCATTTTCCTCTCTCAACGCAAATATATCATTGATATACTCAAGGACATTGGTCTCATTAGCGGTCACATATATGATTTTCTCATGGAATAGAAACTTCAGTTATCTGACAAAGATGGTACTTCACTTCCGGATCCAACAGTTTACCGTCGATTAGTTGGGCGTCTTATTTATCTTACAGTCACTCGTCCAGATATTAACTACTCTGTCAATATCTTGAGCCAATTCATGCATTCTCCTAGCATAGTTTATTTGGATGTCGTTCATCGTGTTGTTCGGTACTTGAAGGGCTCTATTAACAAGGGCATTTTCCTTTCTGTTACTGTTGGCCTTCATCTCAGTGATTATTGTTACCCGGATTAGGTTGTTTGCCCTTAGACTCGTCACTCCATGATAGGTTATTGTACTTTTTCTGGGTCGTAATCTTCTATCTTGGAAGACTAAGAAACAAGCAGTTGTTTCACACTCTTCGGCTTAGGCAGAGTATCGAGCCATGGCTTCTTTAGCTTGTGAATTACATTGGCTCAAATCTTTGCTGGCTGAATTTGGAATTGATCATCCTTCTCCCATTACGCTGTTTTGTGATAATCAAACTGTACTTCACATTGCCAACAACACAGTTTTTCTTGAACGAACAAATCACATCGAGCTTGACTGCCATTTTGTTTGCAAAAAGATTCAGGTTGGGTTCCTTGCTTCTTGGCATCGTCCTTCTTCTTCTCAATTGGCAGATGTACTTACAAAACCATTGGGTCTTGATCATTTCCACGAGCTTATTTCCAAGACGGGTGTTCTCTCTGTTCACTCTCCATCTAGAGGGGGAGTATTAATGTTATCAGAATGTTCACCCACCGAACTTACTTCACCTACCGAGTTCACTCACTGAGTCACCTATCGAATTCACCTACCAATTTCCATAACATCATTTCTTTATTTAATTTAGTATTTAAGTTGTTTCCTTATTGTATTTGTTGTAGCTGTACTTGCCTAATATGTACCTTGTAAACATGTATATATACACATGATTATATTGAATACAATCATCAGAAATTCTTTGCTCATCTCTTACCTTCGATTTTCTCAGATGTAGTCCAAGTGTTCTATTTTAATTTTTTTGGTAAAATGTTTCCTCTTCTATTCCTTTTAGGGTGTGTTGGCTCCTAGAATTTGGTAAGAAGGGAGAGGTTGCCAGAGTTGTGTTGGGAAGTTTTCTTACTCAAACCTCTGCCAAAAATTGAAAGAACGGTCATTGTAGTTTGGGCTCGACGGCTGGCTTCATTCTCTTAAAGACCTTGAGCCCTAATGATTGAATTAACTTTACCAGAAAATTGTCTTTTGATTTTGTCGGAGGGTTGATCTCAGCCAATCAGAGTTCTCACTCTGCATTGTAGCTTAAGGCTTGAAGTATCAATTTTTTATGTTCTTTTGTAAGTGTGGTTATGGTATATAATTATCCTGGTGTTCATTGGGATTTTTTGTATTTTGGGACTGAGACTTGGGATGCTTTATTGGGGTTTGGAAGGTCCCTTGTTAGGGGCTAGCGGTCTTGGCTGAAACTATTTTGTGGTAGTATTTGCGGGGGTCTCACAGGTTACATGCTAATTTTTTTACTGTGTAGTAAAAGAGATCATTCCCCTTATTACTATATATATTCATCCACTTAAAAGAAAAATATATAAAAATAAAATAAAAAAATCGATAGCAATAAAAATGGAATCTTTGTAGTAGTTTATTTTTGGGGCACAATTTTTTTTTTTAACTATCAAAAAAGATTATATTTATAATTATGAAGTGAACAAATATAACTATTGGGAGAAAAAATGTAGTTAAGGAATATAAAGTAATGACTCGCAAAGGAGTAGAAGGTTATTATTCTTGGCCCCTCAATATTCTAGCAACAACCAAGGGTAATTTGGAATTTCTTTACCATGTGGTCAAACTGATCCAGAAAAGATTTTTCATTGAAAAATTATATTTTTAATCAATTAGAAAAATTCCAGTGTTCATAGGAAATTGTTTTCAGAATCACTGATTTCCTACCGACTAGGCCCTTAAATATTTAGAAAGAAATTGAAAGTCACGCAAACTTTGGGGGCCAAAACTGTATTTATAACAAATTTTGGAGAAATCGTTTTCACGTACCGCCATGGAAAGGGAAACATAAGCCAGACCGTACGTCTTACAGAGTTCTGTATCTCCGAAGGGGCTTCCTTTCTCCTTGCATATCGCTGGCACTAATATGAGCATGAGGTTCCCCAAGTTCCCTATTCACATTAAATTGCAAACTTGTATCTAAATATAAAGAAAAATAATTAGGGATTTTTTTAGTACGATAATACAACAAATAACCCAACTTTCTAGTATGATGGTTATCTAGTGTGTTTCCTTAATAAGAGGTCTAATGTTCAAAAATACCTCCCCAGCCATTTATACCAAAAATGAAAAATGTTATCCGTATTCTTTCAACACTCTAGTTAAGCTAGTTTGTCTCCCTAGTGAAAGGTCTAGTAATAAATTTATCTATCGAAAAGTCAAATTTATTTAAAAATAAAAATAAATCACAAAAACCTTAATTAGTCATAAATTATTTCAATACTAGTGTATATCATGTGTCTAAATGCACTTACTAAATTTTAATCAATTAATTTTTAAATGAAAACACATTTAATTTCAATTAAAAAATAATTCGAAATTAATCCTAATATTTTGAAATAAACTCAAGTTAAATTAAATTTTAGTTAGTTACCCCTAATTTTAAGCCTAATGATTTTTTATTTTCGAATAAACATTCTAGATGAACTAAGGACAAGTTTCTGTACTGTCCTAATGTTTATCAAATAAACAATCTCCACTTTAGTTAATTTATTAAAAAATCTTAACTTTTCGCCCGGAAACAAAAAATGAGTGCATGTGTTTTTTAAAAAGATTCGATTCAAAATTATTGGAAGAATTCCCTACGGCAGAAGAACAAGTCCTTTCTTTGACCTTCTCCGGGATTTCGCTTGAAATGATCCTTTCCTTCTTGATACGGGAGCTCACCGCGACTTCATATACTCACATTGCGGATGGAGCAAGCCAATACTAGAGTTGCTCCAACCATGGTTGACTCGGGCTCAGATTGGATCACTATCATTCTGTTGAGGACAAGCTAACCTAACGAGCTTCTCTTCTACTACCAAAAAGAGGATTTTACATTCGAGTTGGCTTGACTTTAGTTAGAGTCATTGTTTCATCTGCCATTTCTCATTCGAAAGAGGGTCTTGGTCTGAAGGATTAATGGCCTTTTATCGCCCTTGTATTTTGGTCTTGTTTTAATTTAACCTCTCTTCTTTAAAAACCTACACATTACTTAACTAAATCGAGAACCTCATCTAAATTTAATATCCAAAAGTAATAAAAGCAAAAGAAAATAATATTCTCTCTCTCTAACTCTATTTCTCTCTCTTCTTATTAATTTTGGCCCATCCTTCCCTGATTCTTATTAATTTCATTAAATTTGAATCAAACTCGACAATGTTTTGTATTAATTATTTTAACGGCCGGTTCATGTTGTGTACTTGAGAGGGCCAAAAGTAAAATTTAGCTATGATCCACAATTAATCTCGGATATGTGTTTTTTTTTTCTTTTCTTCGTTTCATCTTAGTGCACTTAAGAGATCTCGAATTGAATTTAACTATACCATCTACAACCTTAAATATTTTATGTTGTGTTGATTTCCTATGTCGGATACTTAAAAGATCTCCGCTTGAATTCAACTATTATTCACAACCTTGAACATGGAATTTGTGTAGAATTTAGTGTAGTGTAGTTGATTTCTGTTAGGAAAATTTATTTTTTAATCTAATTTTGAAAAAAATATTATTAACACAATTATATTTGCTATTTAAAGTTAACAGGTTAAAATTAAGTGATCTAATTAATTTGGATAAACCTATAAACTACTCAAAGGAATGTGGGTTAAATGAGTAAATATCAAAAACTATTGAGGTGATTAGAGAATTATGAAAACCCTAATCATACCATATAAATAGATAATACTAGAGTTATGGTCCCCAATAATACCAAATCGTCTTGACGGTTCACTTCTCCCCATCCGGAAGTGAATTGGGAATGTCAATGAGGAACTCCAGAAATTTGGTTGAAAAAGATCATCCGCTCGATCCGTGTTCTTCTCGTGATCAATTGTCATAGAATTCCGCATCAGTAGTTAATTGATCGTAATAGATCTAGGTACGTAATTTACATATACATTAGAACTCTTGATAATTTGACATATTGATTAAAATATTTTAAATTCAAATCTATAGGGATTAAAATCCCAACAATTTTGACTTGAATATGATACATTGTTTGATTTCATCACGGGGTCCTTATTTGCATACTTAAGAGATCTTTATTTAAATTCAACTACAATCCACAACCTTGATACAAATTGTAATCTAATTCTAATCATCATAGTGGTTCAATTATGAACCTAATGGGTCAAACAACAAATAGAGATTGAGGTCATGATGTTCCTTCAGAAAGAATGGGCAGGTATGTTGAACAATTTAAAAATTTTACGGGTTAATGGCTAGCCAACCCGTAATTTCTTTGAAATTCCATTGCACTCACATTGACTTAGTTTCCTTCAATTATATGGATTCAAAAGAATTTTCTAGTGGCGTAATGGCTATTATCGGTTTTGAAAAAAAAAAAAAAAAAAATCTCATGAAGAAGATAAATATTATTTTAAAATGATTTGAAAACTTTGAGGATGTGGTCTTGGCCTCTTTCAATTCTAAATGTTAACTCATAAGGTAACGGTTTCCCGCACACTTATAAGTGGATCCTCAACCCTTTGCACATCTAATATTGGGTAAACCTAGCACAAATGACATGTGGAATGAAATGGAGAAAAAACAAACCTTCTTATTTGGACATTAATTTTATAACTAATATTGAATATATTATATTGTTTTTAGTATTTTAATTACACTTTAGTTGAATGTTACTGAAAACAACACATAACACACTTTCCTAAAAAAAATACACTTTTAAAAAGGTATGTGGGACTAAAATTTACTTTACTTTTAAAGAACACTAGACGTATGTCTCAAATTAAAAAGGTCTAGCGTATTTCACCCACTTATGATTTAAGCGAATTACACTTACACCCCTGTACTATATTTGTAACCACATAACCCCCTTATGCTTATCTTTCATGAGCAACCACATAGGGTTATATTATTGCGAAATATAAACATAATGGTTTATGTGCTTACGAAAATACTACAAGAGAATAAATACAATTCATGTAAATTACAGGGAGCAAAATACAATTTACCCCCAATTAAAATTAAGATAAATTTTAAAATAAATTAGAGTGCCTAATTATCTTTTTCAAACAATTATCCCTAATACTAAAAGCGTAACACTAATAAATTCGAGAAGCATATTAATGCATTAATAAATTAAAGGACCATTTTAATTAAATAATTCTTCTAGGACGGTGCCTAAATTCTAATTAATTGAAAGTTATGTCTAATCAATAGATAACCCAAGAAGCCAAGACTTTTGGTTTCACGGTTATCTAGTGTATTTTTTTAGTGAGAGGTATAGTATGCAAAACTCCCTCCCTCCCCCCCTCCTAACTATTTGTACTAAAAAAGAAAAAAAAAAAATCAAGACTTGTAGTCTAGCAGTTATTTATTAGTGTCTCTCTAGTAGGCCTATGCACTTGAACTAGCAGTTATTTAGTGTGTCTCTTTTTAGTGTGTCTCTTTAGTAGTTATTTACGATGATTTGGACATATGCATACAAAACCCATAAAAGTATCAGTGAGAAAATGTGATTTAATTTAAATGCAGAGGACTACTAGAGGGAGAGGTATAATTAAGAAAACGTTGGACGACACTATTAGAATTGATTTGATGACATTAAACCTGGCAAAAGGGATGACTCTTGATCGATCATTATGGCGTAAATAGCTTCATGTAACTGACCCTATATAAGTGGGATAAATGCTTTGTTGTTGTATGTAGTGGGAGATCTAGTGTTCAAAACTCCTCCCGTAATTATTTGTATAAATAAAAAAAGAAGATTTATTCACCTCCAGCACAGCATCCAATTACAAGGCCCCGCAGGTTTGGAGGAGTTGTTGTGAGGCGAACAAGCAACCACCCAAGTACTGATCCAACAACAAATGTGAGGAGGATATTAATTGGCATGAACCAGCTGCACGTTTTAAAAAAACATAAACCATCTGGAGTTACTCGACACTTTAAATTGGCTTTCAATTATAAATTAGACAACTTACACGTTAGCTAGGCTGTCAAGTGTAATTGTTTTGGCCAAGCTGCTCCAAACAATTGCTGGACTGAATACGTAAAATGTAACCTGTGTACGAAAAAAAAAACCGGAAATCAATGTCGGTGTAATTAATGAAATTTGTAAATTAAGGAAATGGGAATGGGAGGGAAATTAATTACGTTGTTGAGATGTTTTCTTGCATCTTCCCCCAATATATTAATGCGATCTAAAGCAAGGACGCAGCCAACTCCGGTCAAGACAAGCACTTTCAGAACTGGAATCGAAGCAGTAACGAATACATCCAGCAGTCCCATGATCTTCAATGCCTTCCGGATTGAAGATCTTCAAACAATGATATATGGGCAGTGCTATTAATAGGGAAAGAAAAAAGGTAAATCACATTTTACATGTTTTTTTTTTTTTTTCACATGATTTTTTTTTCCTTGTGTTATTTTTATAGGAATGTTTTACGATGAGCCTCAAATTTTGTGAAACGTCCAATAATTCAATAAAAAATCCAAGGGGTAAAAATTTTATTTTGACCATCTTAACTATTGACCAATTTCTACATGATCCAATAAATTTTAGTAAATTTTTTATTATTTTATTTTTTTTATGTTTACCGGATTCATCATCAAATCCAGCGAAATCGGACACTAAAATTCATCTGGCGCATTGAAAATTATCACTTGAGAAGATGAGTAAGCTTGATCTATATTAAATTACCCCACTGCCACCATTGTCGCTCCACACCAGTCAATCTCATCACCAGCCAACAATAGCGCATTGGATATTTATCGGTGGAGATGGGGAGGTTGTAAGTCACGTTCATTTTAAGAATTAAAAAAACATGTGGCTCATTATCCCACTTATCCCTTCTTACCCTTAGAGAATGCAAAGTGAAAAAGTGGGAATGAGTCATAACCATTCATTAGTTATAACTTCTCTTCTGTTGAAGAATATATATATGTGTATGAGAGAAAATACTCACGAGTAAAATGGTCTCTCGTCTAAAAAGAAAGACTATGTTTTCTCCATCAACTGCATAGATTAAAGTCTTGGATAGACTAGACAAGTTTTTCTCAATTCAATTCTACAATATTTGACGTTTGTGACTTCTCATGATTTTTAATTTAATTGTTGTAGGTGGAGGTATGTGTTGTTGGCTTCCGCTTTTAGTTTTGGAAATTGATCACAATAATAAAACATTCCAGGTGGGAACTTTGGCTTCTACCAAAGAAATGGATATGCATTTGACGTTAGATTATCTGTGATGTTTGGTTTGTTCAATTACACAAAGATTACGATGAGTTGGTGGTGGCTTGAGGTAGTGGTTGTTGGAGATAGTGATGATGGTGAGAAAAGGCTCCGTAAAAATAAAAAAATAAAAAAAATAAACATATAAATTTATAAATTTATCCCATATTCCGTCTCATTTGACATCTAACTTAGAACTAACATTATAATTAAAAATATAAAGTTAAAAGTGAAATGCACCAAATTTATTAGATCACAAAGAAATTGGTCAATAATTAAAGGGTTAAAATAAAATTTACCAAAAATTCAAAGTCATTGTAACATACGAAAGTCACTGCATATTTTTACATAGAAAAATTATAATGATTTTCATGTATTGTAGTAATTTTGAACTTTTGAAAGAAAAAAAAAATAGTATAATATGTGAACTGCATGGATTAAAAAAATTAGGTTTGTGGACTTTCTACCAAGAAACCCATTTGTATAAACACATACAAATTTCTTGTGCCTAAAAGTATTATATCAATTTTTAAAATTTTAAGTATAAATAAATAAGAAAAAAAAAATGGCAAATAAAGTACATATATAAAATTAAAGAGTACAAGATATAATTAACGTCAACCACATTTTTAAGTGAGGGAATGAAATTTTCAAGCGAGAATTTTTTTTCCCAAAACTTTCATAATTTAATCTTATCCATCAATTTCTTTCAAACCAATCCCAACTCTTAAAAAAATATTTTAAAAAAATATCATAATTTATTAATAGTTTGTGATGTTATAATTTTCATTAAAGATGATGGTCCAAACTCAAAATAAAATAAAATAAAATGGTCCAAGCTCAAAAGGCAAACATAAACAAAAAAAAAAAAAAAAAAAATCTTCAAATATCTCAACCCGTCAACAATTAATCATAAAAAAATTACAATACAAAATGTAGTTAGCTTGCTTCTTTTTGCTCCATTTTCCTTCTACAAAGTGTAAATTTATTTTAACATTTTAGATTTAAAATATATTTATATTATATCAAAAGAACAAAACATGAATTTTTATCTTTTGTTTTTCATATTCAAATAATACTGAATAGTGAATAGGGCTTCCACAAAAAATTAAGGTGCAAAATATATATAAATAAAAATTATAGAGGTTAAAAGTGCAATTTAAACTAAATTTATAAACTAAGAGTTTAGGTGGGGCCAACTTTATTCTCTCTATCAATGTGCCAAAAAAAACAAAGAAGAAAAAATAAAGTTGACCCTTTGCTGCAGCAGCTTTCTTGGATAAAAAAACCAAGAAAGTTACTGAAATATCAGGCAAGCATGGGCTCTATGATAGCTGCCAAAAAATTAAAAGAAATCGGCCACAATGTGGCCGATTTTCAATAAAATCGGTCTCCTTCAGTCGATTTATAATTATTTTTCGTAAATAATATGAAAATGACATGTGTCAAGTAAACAACTATTTCACATATATTTATTAGGTAGAGTGATTGTATGAAAAAAAAAAAAAAAAGGAAACGCACACAAAGAAAATAGGAGTTTTTATTTAATTTTTTTAGATAAAAAAAAAAAAATGTAAGATAAATACATAAATATAGGAGAAAAAAGAGAGCGGATTTTTTTATATTGATATCCTTTATAAAAGAAAATGTTAGAAGATAGAAACATAAAAAATGTAAGAAAAGGAGGAAAAAGGAATAGACTGTTTTTCCTTTTTTTTTATTTATTTTTTGAGATATAAATTTTTTGAAAAATAAAATGATGGCGTAAATATATAAAAAAATGTAAAAGAAAAATAAAGGAAGAACAATGAAAAAGGACTTTATTTTTTAGATAATATATATATATATATATTTTTTTTTTAAATGTAGAAAGAATAACGAAAATAAAAAGATAGAATACATAAAAATGTCAAAATATAAGATCTGTCGTGGTCCGAGTGAGGATAACATTTCTCTTCTGTATGTCCATGGAATTTTGAAAAATCCAAACATCTCAAAGATAGATAGAGAGGTCGGAATTTCTCGAATAATATTTACCCTTTATTCTTTTCGGATTCTGGTTTTTCAACCTGAATGATAGTTTTAATGAAAACCCCTCGAATCCAGTCACATTTTAGAATTTCATGATAGAGAGAGGAGAGATTGAAAATAGAAAAAGAAAGCAAAAAGGAAAAATACGAAAAACAAAAGGACAACAGAAAAAAACAACAATACTGAAAGAACAATTAAAAAAACATTTTAATATATTATTTTATTACTGTTTATTCAAAATATAGAATAAAGGTAGTGTTTAATATTATATGCCAAACCTTGAGGGAGGTAAATGATATTTACCCTATATTCAAGCATGATACCCTAATTGTTGCTTGGGGTGAATTACATTTTATACCCCTGTAATTAGATAAAATTATATTTTATACCCTCATGTTATTTTTGCTAACGCATTTGCTCTTAAGACTTAAGTGTAAAAGTTAAGTATTGTGTTAATGTTAATGGTCAATTAATAAAATTCAACAAAAATGCATTAATTAATGTTAAATAACATTATATCTTTCAGATTAAACAAATTACATTTAATTAATTTTAAGGGGATAATTTAGAGAATCTTTAAAACATTTAAGGTCAAAAAATAATATTTTACAAATCACAGAACACTCCAATTCTCAGCAACCGTGAGTCTCCTCTGCAACCCACCCGCACCACTCTCCGTCCCTCTTTCACCGTCAAACCAACCACCAACCCCACCACTACTCCGACGTGAACCACCACCACCACTTCGACCCAAACCACCACCACCCACCTGCCGCCAATCTCTCTCTATTTCTATCTTTCTCTCTCTCTCCTCTCATCTCGTCTCTCTATAGCACACGTGCACACACCACGTGTCTATGTATATGTATGTATGTAGATATGTGTGTGTGTGTGTGTGTGTGTGTGTCCAAGTTTTGGATCTTTATAGCCTTGCTCGGACTTACAGATCCGGCAAGGATCTTAATAATTATTATTATTATTATTAGAGAGAGAGAGAGAGAGAGAGAGAGAGAGAGAGAGACGAAGAAGGTTGGAAGGAGGTGGCTGGAAGTGTTTCACGGTTGGTGATAGTGTTTGATGGAGAATAAGGGTGGCCGAAAATGGATTGGTGTTCGTCAGAGAATGCCGAGCAATGAGGAGTTGAAATGTAAGAATAAGAAATACATTTCCACCCTCAATATTTTGGATAACTTTTTAAATAGATCTCATTAAATTTATTGGTATAAAATAACAAACTTACCCTTAAATTTTTAATTAAAATTACAAAATTACTTTTAGTACTGTTAAATTTAACATTAGCGCTCAAGTCTTTAGTACGGTGTGTAAGTGCTGACAAAAATAACATAAAGATATAAAGTGCAATTCAATCTAAATACGACGGTTAAAATGTAATTAACCCATAAAAGAATTAAAGAATTTGTACTCTTAAGAATTAAGATTTTTTATTGTATAATCTTCTATTCTTTTAATTTATTTTTTTCCTTTATAAAGAGTCTTTTTTAATGTTTATCAATTTATTTTTTAGTCTAGCGATATTTTAGTAATATTAATTATGATTATCAAATACAAATTCAATACTAATTAATTTTAACTCAATAAATTCAATCTATTTGGTATTAAGTAAAAGACTAAAAAATAAAAAATGAAAAATGAAAAATTCAATCTAATTGAAGATTAAAAGAAAAATAAGGAAAAAAAATTAGAAAAACATTTTTAATAAATTTCCCAAAAATTCACATTCTATATACACATCCCATTCATTTAATATAACCCATTTTCGCAAGATTTTCAACTATTTTTTCCCTTAATAAATTACATTATAATTTTTAGAAGTAAGCATCAATAGAACTGGAAGTCTGACTAAAAAAAATGAAAAATAAAAGATTGCAATCAAATTGCATCAGCAAAAAAAATCATTTCCAAAATTCAACTATTTTTAAGAGTCTATAAAAAAATGAGAGCTTTATAGTATCAACCAACACTCCAAGTTCATTATTTATTTATTTATAATAAAAATGCATCTGAGGTGTATTTGTAACCGATATTTTAGATATATTTTTATTATATTATTACCTTTATTTTTTTTTCTTTATTTACATTTTGACCCTAGTGTGTATATATATATATATATATATTATAGGATTAATTGGGTTAATTTGTTTATGTATAAAAAATAACGGTTCATTGTTTCGCGGTTTCAATTCTAGTTTTTATTTTATATAAAATTAAAAAATATTAAATGTTTTGCGATTTTTGTTTTGACTTTTCATAAAATTAAATGATTCGTTTTTAAAATCGTTTTCTAAAAGGCCGACAATTTTGCTTTTGATTTGGAGTTTGACATATGTCTAACGGTTTTAATTTTATTTTTTAGTGAAACTGACCTAAAATCAAACCAATGTCATCCCTAACACATACTCATCTCTCCCTGCAATATCTAATCATTGTCAGCATCGCTGTTAGTATGCTGGTGTGAAGGATAAATAGTGCTCAATCATGACGTAGAGAGGAATATTTTAACGGTAAATAGAATTTTTACACGAACTGCACTTATTTCCCGTGCTTTATACTCTCATTTCATGAGTAATCACAAGAGATTATCTGAGGGTGCCCATGGGATGATGTTAGAATTATTGGCTTTATTTTTATTTATTTTTTTCAGTTTTACGGTAAGATGTGTCTGAGTCAATTTACAAACACCTCGACTAATTATTGGCTGATCTTAAGGATGCACTTCCATACATCGACATGGTGTATTCAAGATTAAAATCACTAATCAAAGACAAATATAAAGTATAATTCGATCCCATATTTCATGTGTAATAAATGTAAGTTAGTGTTGCAGACAGATAGGAAAATAAGATGACTTGCGAACCTGATCCAAACGGCAAAGTAGTAGGAATCCACGTTCTGCTATGTATCCCCGGACCTCTCTATATTCAGTTTGATTCAACCAGGTGTAGTAAAAAGAGAGGAAAAGACCAATTGGAATAAGAATAGGAGGAGCAAATACCAACAATGAAGAGATAGGCGACTTCAAGGCGAGTTATCTTCTTAAATAAATGCCTACCACCTATATCTTCATCTTAATTACACCATTTGTCCTCAAAGTTTGCTTCAATATCAAATTGATTCTTCTTACTTTATCCTTTTCAATTTAGTCCTTAAAATATTAAAAAAAAATTCAAGTAAAATCAAATATATGCAAGTCAGTAAATTTATTTTATCTCTTTATAATTAAATTTATTTTCATTTTTTTTCTTTTTCTTGTTTTGTATGTTGGAAATAGACATTAACCCCATACTTGAGACCAAACTGAAAAATGGACGTTTTCTGGTAGAAATAACGAAAATTGAGCCCGTAAAAAAATACTACGACCCCGTTGATAACACAATTAAGTACTTAAAATTAAATGCATTAAGTAATTATCAAATGAAGTGTGTGATAATAAAAGTAAACAATCACTTAAAAAATAAGTATCATTTCAAAAATTGTTCAAAGTTTTAAGTGATGTGTGATTCACTTAATTTTTTAGCGCTTATCACTTAATGACGTAGAATATTTAATTATCATAACAAACATTTTATACAAATACTCTAAAATATTAAAAAAAAAAAATTATATAAAAAAAATTATAAATACAAAAAATATTAAATTGAGAAAAAATAGAGAGAAAAAGTTAAAGAGATAATAGTTTAGAAAAATAAAGTTGTAAAAATTATTTTAAAAAAAAATTGTCAAAAATATTTTTTTCTAAAGTAAAAAGTAATAATTTTTTTTAAATACTCAATATATTCAGCATTTAATAAATTAAACACTTATAATTTCACACTTCAAATTTAAGCATGACCCTAAATCAACTTTTTCATTTTTAAAATTACGAAAATATGAAAGTTCAAGGGATTTAAGTATAATTTTGACATTTTCTTCTTCGTTTGTTCTTTTCCTTTTTTCCGCTGTTAGTTCCGGCAATCAACCCCGCCACCCACCTGCCACCGGCGCCTTTGCCCACTGCTGCCGATTATTTTCCCTGTTTTCTCACCCTCTCTCTCTTTCAACTCACACAATTATATTCCCGTCCACCACCACAATCAGCCACCATCGCCGCCTCACAGATCCATAACGAAGCCAGATCTGTCTCCGAAAACACCACCGGGCCCCACATTCCCTGCCACGACCCAACTCACCTACCCGCTAGTTTACAATTCAAACAAATCAAAAATCTTGGGACTCTGAATTTCAGGGGAAATTCTATTACACCCCCTTAATTATAGAGAAATTCCACATGCACCCCCTCACTTTCAACATTACCATGGCAACCCCCTGCCGGAGCAATTTTTAATGAACTGACCATTTTACCCTTACTCATTCAAAACAAAAAAATAATAAAATAATAAAAATTAGTAAATGACTAAACTACCCTCACCTCACCCATTTTTTAATAATTCTTTTTCTTTTTCTTTTTTCTTTCTATTTTTTTTTTCACCTCCTCCTGTGTGAAACACTCAAACACCACCGAACCAAACACATCTCCACCACATCGTCTCCTAGCGGAACCAAACACCACTCTTTTTGAACTATTATATCTAATAGAAAGGGTAATATAGTCATTTTTGCTTGGTTAAATTGGTCAAAAATGAGAAGTTTGACTTTTCAAATGGTATTTTCGGTATACAAAATGAACTAGGGGTCTGACTGTCCATTGACCAAAGAGTTCAAGGGTGTCTCATGTAGTTTTAATAGTTTAGGGGACTCCCGTGGTCACGATCAATAGTTTAGGGGGTGTAAATGGAATTTCCCCTTGAATTTCACGTTAATCATATGAGACGGCTTATGTTTGGAAAATAATTTAAAATTAAATATTTATTTGTTATATAATATATATATTTTATTATTTTATTTAGAAAAATATTCTTAATATATATTTATAATGATTATATTTATTATAATGATTATTAATATATAATGATTATTGTGATTATTAATATATGTATATTATAATGATTATATTTTTTAGATTAAATCATAAAATTTATTAAAATGATTTTATAAATTCATATGTTATAATTTGATTATTATAATATTTATGTGTATAATTAATGATTTTATTAATTATAAAATTATGAATACTAATATTATACTAATATTGCATTTGGTACACTGGAATGAAATGAAATGACAACATAATTGAAATTACTATAGTAATATAATGGAATAATCATTACTATTTCTATATTTTGTAATAAAAGGGATAACATGTGATATTGAAATGACATTAAAGGGTAAAATAATAATTAAATTAAATGTTCAAATAGTATAGGAAAAAGTACATTTTAAACCCTCTAACTATTGACACATTTCTAAGTGATCTCTCTCTATTTGAGCATTTCATTTTAAACCATCTATGTATCAACATATTTTTAAATAGTCATTCTGTCAAAAAATATGTCAAAACTAACAGAATAAATGGGCAAAATAGTCTTTTTACATATTTTTAATTTTTTAATGATTTTTTTTCCCTTCATCTCTCTCTCTCTCCTTCTTCCTTTTTCTCCCCCTCTCTTCCCCCCAGTCAGAACCACCCCTGTTACGGGGGTAGAATCACCCCCATAACAGGGGGTGAACACCTCATTTCAGCCCCTGTTACGGGGGGCGTTTCACCCTATGCTCTCTTCTGCTCAACTCTCTTTCCCTCCCTCCCTGGCAATCGAACAACCCTGTTACGGGGGTGAACCACCCCCATAACAAGGTTTTTCGATTACGATGGGGAGACAGAGGGAGGGAGAGAGAGTTGAGCGGGAGATAGAGAGAGAGTTGAGCGGAAGAAAGAGAGAGAAGTTAAAGAAAAAAAAAAGTAATTAAAAAATGTAAAATGACAATTTTGCCCTAAAAAATCTGTTAGTTTGGACAGATTTTTTGATAGAATGAACAAATAAAAATATGCTGATACATAGAGAGTTTTAAATAAAACGCTCAAACGGAGAAGGACCACTTAGAAATGTGTCAATAGTTAAAGGGTTTAAAATATACTTTTCCCAATAGTATAATAGTTAACTTAATTAAATTTCATTTCAATTCAAATATTTGATTAGTATTTGATCTCGTTTTCTAGCCGATAAATGGTTAAAATCTAATCCTATATAATTGTGGTTAACTAATACCAAGTTTATCTTGATATTGTTAATCCCAGGTTTTGCGAGATTGGAGAATCCTTGGTAATAGGAATGATATTTAATCCTATGTATTAAACATAGGAATGGAATGACCATTCACATGACTATTCTAATCCCTTCTCAAATCTCATGTACCAAACGCAGCATAAGAGTTATATAATTCATACACCATGTATAGTGTATGAGATGAAATAATATAGAGACGAATATAGAGAAAATTTGAGAGAAGTAAAGAAAAAAAAATTGATACTTTATGTCGATACATATAAAATAATTAGTATGATTTTATAGAGATAGATAAAAAGAGAGAAGTGTTATTTTATTATATTTGTTGAACCCTAAGTTTTGATGGAAAATTAAGTACTGATATTTTTTGTGGAATTATTGTGTTTGTTGAGTATTTCAGAAAAATATTCCATATAGTTGATTAAGAAGAAAACCTCATAAAGAAAACATAAAGTGTACAAAGATAGACGTAATAAAGAAATGAAGAGTGTTGAAGACCTTGAAGAAAATTAAGTAAAAACAACTCTCTACTCATAGACTCTTAATAAAACCTGAATTAGGATCATACACGACACTTTAAATGAGTTATTTTTATGTGTGTTTTGATATTGAAATGATAGAGTTTAAGATCCTAATTAATTATTTTATTTGTGCTACTTATGTGAAATCAAATTAATAATTGACCTAATTAGAAAACATGGTTTAAAGTATAAAAAGCTTTATTTTTGGGTCAATTCGGTCAACCGAGAAAAGCAATAGATTAACTGAATTAATCAGTGTGTTTTAGAGTAGAAATGAGGTGTTACTGATCCAATCAGTCAGCCGAATTAAAGAGGTCGGTCAATCGTTTGAAACAGTGACTAAATTAGTGAAAGAAGTAGACATCCTAAAGCAGTCAGTCAACTGATTGGAAGAAATCGGTTAACTGTTACAGTCAGAGAGTTTTTCAAAGCAAAAATGGACCAACCTGTATCAATCAGTCAACCATTTGATTCAGTGTGTTCTTCGGAGCAAAAGTGAATTAACTTGTATTATTCGTTCAACCAAATGGGAAATTTGGTTAACCAATTGGCCTGTGAGTTTTGGCTGGGTTTCGACTCTGAATCAATCAGTTAACCGAATTTTGGGTTTGGTCAATTAACAGTTTCAGTTGTGATTTCATGTAACTTGGTCTCTTGGTAAAAAACTATCCATTTTTTTAGGATTCCAAGAGAGAGATTTGAGGGATTTGAACTGATTTAAGATATGGTACATTTACTTGATTATCTCTATTGATTTGGTCTACATAACTTATGACTCTCTTAATTTAAGTTGATTAATACTTCTTATCTTTATGATTGTAACTTGAGAATTATTTTATGGATTTATTTGAGAGATTTAAAAGATATTTTTAAGTGGATTACCCCATAAATAGAAGATAGTATTATATGGGTCTAAGATTGTCTTTTAGAGGCATATCTTTTGAAAAGTAGCCATTGAAGGGTTTGATATATGTCTATGAAAATAGACCTATGGAATTGAGAGAAAATATATCAAGAA
The DNA here is from genome assembly GCA_016647705.1 of Eucommia ulmoides. Lineage (NCBI taxonomy): Eukaryota > Viridiplantae > Streptophyta > Magnoliopsida > Garryales > Eucommiaceae > Eucommia > Eucommia ulmoides. Next base: position 24,745,458 of record CM028337.1, read on the forward strand.
CAATCAGTTTTGAGCTTTTCTAGAAAGAAAGAAAAATACATAATTAACATAGAAAATAAGAATCATCAAATTCTAAAATTCTATGAAATATGAAAATTCATACTCAAATTATCATTTATCAACTTATAATTCATAAATGAAGACAAAATGAACAAATTTATTAAGCAAAAATTATACATTTTATTTTTATATAAATAAAAATTAACAATTTTCATCAAGAACCCGACAAGATCACTGTAATTTGTACAAATTAAATACCAATTATATTAAATTAAATAAATAATCATCAAGAAGAAAACTATAATTTGTAAACACATTAACAATTAATAATTATTAACCAAACATATAATTTCACAAAATAAAAAATTAAAATTCACTTATGAGTTATGACCTCAGATGCGGATGTTCTAGACTTCCAGTACCATATGTTATCGTCTACCATCTATAATTGTTCGCATGCCGTCTGCCATTGTCGTTATCGAAAGCTGTAGTAGAGACGCCGTTGGAGGCAGCAAGGCAATTGTCTTTGTAGGAAGAGGCAGCGAGGAACAGATGAGAAATAGAAGAGGTAGATCGGAATTGAAAAATAGAGATCGGAGCTAAGAGAATGAGATCGGAGATGAGAGAGAGATATCGGAGCTAAGAGGCATTGTACAAGGGAGATAACCTGATGAGGAGCGGGCATACGAGGGAGAGCACTGGATGGAGGAAGGCGGCTGCAGTATTTTAGATTGAGAATTTAGGTTTTTTGGGAAGCAATTGATAGAGACGACAAATATTAAAAACTAGGCCGGTTCACTGTGGCTCGTTCCTGTTTGGCAGTTCGCCGGTTGAACGATTTTTATGCTAAAACGGTTTTCAATAGTTAACCGGACCAAAAAATGACCTGGGTGACAGTTCAACCGATTGAACTGAGCGTTCCGGTCCGATTTTTAAAACATTGCTAATCCCATATAATTGGGATTAACGAATACCAAGTTTATCTTGATATTGGTTAATCTCATGTTTTGTGAGATTAGAAAATCCTTAATAATGGAAATGAGATTTAATCCCATGTACCAAGTATAAGAATGGAATGACCATTCCCATGGCTATTCCAATCTCATCTCAAATCTCGTGTACCAAACTCAGCGTAAGAGTTATATAATTCATACACTATGTATAGTGTATGAGATGAAAAAATATATAGAAAGATATAAAGAAATATGGAGAAAAATTGAGAGAAGTAAAAAAGAAAAATATAATGTTTTATGTTGATACATATAAAATAGTTTGCATAATTTTATTGAGATAGATAAACCGAGAGTAGTGTTATTTTATTATATTGTAGGTATATTATCTACTTGATGATTTACGAGAAATAAGGTTCTGCGATCGATTCAATATAGAGATGTTTTGCTTGAAGCTTGACTCCTTAGATCCTTATAATTTGGAAACGGGTCACCATTCAACCTTGTGGATAGAGAGGCATATCTCTTTTTGGAGTGATGTGTAGGATTTTTACTAAGCCATGTAACACTTTTATTATCATAATAAATTGAAACTTCCTCTGTGCAAATACCAAGATCATGTAACTGTTGTTTTATATAGAGAACTTATGCACAACAATTACCTGCCACCATATATTTGTCTCAGTGGTGGATAAGGTTATTGAATTCTATTGCTTGCTTGATCGAGAAACTAGTACATGTTGTAAAAAATGACATGACCCACCTGTGCTTTTATACTCAACTTTGCAAGTGAAAAAATAGTGCCAGAGTAACTAATTAAAGTAAATTACTCCTCGTAGGATATATTAATCCTAAATCACAAGTTCCCCTTAAATATCTAAAAATTCATTTGACAAAAGTTAAATGAGAGTTTTTTGGGCAAAATTGAAATCTTCCACAAGACAAACACCAAACATGATATCTGATCTACTTGTGGTAAGATACATTAAACTACTGATAATACCTAATACATCTTTTCATTCACACTTTTACCTGTGTAATCCTTATTGAGTTTTGTTGCCGTTGCCATAGGAATTTTGTATTCTTTACCATTTTTCAAGCCATATTTCTTAAGTAACTCTTTTGCGTACTTGACTCCATTGACAAAATTTCTTCTTTGGTTTGCTCAACTTGTAGTCCAAGAAAGAATATCAACTCTCACATCATGCTCATTCTACCTGCATTATGTTAGTTCATTAGTAAAACAAAAAATGATATCATCTACATAAATTTGTACTAAAAAGATGTCAAAAATAATTTGTTGACCAAAAAGTATAATATCACTAAAACTACGTCGAAAATCCTTCTTAATTAAATATCTACTAAGTCTCTCATACTAGGATCGAGGAGCTTGTTTGAGACCATATAGTGCTTCACGTAGCTTAAAAACATGATAAGGTAAGCTTTCATTTTCAAAACTAGGTGGTTGTTCCACATAAACGTTTTAGTTATAAACCATTTAAAAATTCATTTTTGATATCCATTTGAAATAATTTAAAATTATGAGAACGCGGAAAGGCAAATAACATTCTAATGGCTTCTAATCGAGCAACAAGAGCATAAGTTTCATCATATTCTATGCCCTCTTCTTGATTATAGCCACGTGCTAGTAATCTTGTTTTATTTCTAGTCACTATTCTCGTTTAATCCTTTTAATTTTGATAAATCCACATAGTGCCAACAACATAATGAAAATTAGGTCTAGGAATTAATTTCTCTTGCATGACAGAAATCCATGACTCATCAATTAAAATTTCATCAACATTTTTAGACTCAATTTGATAAAGAAATGCATGATTAATAACATCTCTAAGAGAGGACCTTGTACTTACACCCTTTTTGAAGTTATCGATAATCTCTTTTATCGAATGTCCTAGAACAATTTTGCTACCGCGTGGAGTAGCCAATTCCTCATTCGGTGGTGACTTTTCTAGAGGATTTTATGATTCTTTTCTAGATTCAGTCTCCTATTCTTCCGTTTTGTTACTATACTTCCAATTTTATCATCCAAATCTTTTTCCAATACAAATAGATTAGTCTCTTCAAATCCACATGCATAGACTCTTCAAAAACTAGAGATCTTCTATTATAAACTTTATATGCTTAGCATACCCAATAAAAATACCTTGATCAAATTTGGCATCAAATTTTCTCAAATTTTCTTTATCATTTAATAAGCTACAAGTAAGCGAAGAGAGGAAGGTAAGAGTGGAACTGGAACGAAGAATGGGCAAATGAAGAATGGGCAAAATCTTATCCTATGTAGTTGGGATTAGGAAATCCTTGATAATGGGAATAAGATTTAATCTTATTTACCAAACATAGAAATAAAATGACCATTCCCATTGTCATTCCAATCCTGTCTTGAATCTTGTGTACCATACGCAGCGTAAGAGATATAATTCATACACTATGTATAGTGTATGAGATGAAAGAATATATAGAGAAAAATTGAGAGAAGTAATGAAAAAAAAAATATGATGCTTTATGTTATACATATAAAAGAGTTAATATGATTTTATTGAGATAGATAAACAAAGAGAAGCGCTATTTTATTATATTGTAGGTATATTATTTATTTGATAATTTACGGGTAATAAGGATCAGCGATCGATTCAATATAGGGATATTTTGCTTTTACCTTGACTCCCTAAATCGTTGTAATTTAGAAATGGGTTGCCATTCAACTTGGTGTATAAAGGGGTATATTTCTTTTTAGGACAATATTTACCCATCGCGATCCACCAGATTTGTATTTGCTCTCTATTTTATATTATATTTTATTATATTTAATTATTGATATTCTTAGTTATTTAAAGGTGTTGGCTCGAAGGTCTACCAAGAGGCCGATGAATCATGTAGTTTTAAAATTTTAATCAAATAATTAAAATCTAGTCAATTTTATCGGATTAAGCACAAAAACGTTATTTCTAGCACACACAAATAGATAGGGATAGAGATACTTGATACAATAATTTATAGTAGTTCAACAAACTACTCTTGCCCGCGTCTGTTCCCCCGAACTCTCATAGAGAATTAATGTAATCAATTCTGAATCTATTCATAGGTGAGAATCAAACTCATAGAAACTTGTTTGATTAAGTTTCCTTTATACTCGAGCATACTCTCACTCAGACTAGGTAAGTTTAAGTTTGAGCTACAACCTCAAAAAAAATACAAAAAAAAAAAAAATATATATATTTTTTTTTTCCCTCTCAAAGATCTTCTACCAATACTTACATATGTTAAACTCAATAATCAGCCCGAAGTAGGTGTGATAGAACTATGCATGATTTACAAGATAAACAATTTAATCAATCGTGAATCACAATGGAGCACATAAATGTTTCAGATACTTTAAATCACTTTAACTAAAAAATTAATTTTCAAAATAAAGATCAATGTGTTTTTTTAGAAAGTGATTATCTCAAATTCGCAATATGATTTTACATATAAAGTCAAGATCTATTCATAATATAATTTCAGATTAGCACAGTATATATCACGACTATTTATCATAGAGAGAATTAAAATAAAACAAAACAATCTCACCGAATTCTTAGGAGACTGTATGAAACAAAGTTCACATTATCTTCAACAAGTTTTTCCCTTAGAAAAACTTTCACAGATTTCACAAGAGTTGTATGATTTTTTCACTGATTTTTCAAACTCTATTTCTTTCTCTCTTTGCTATTTAAATTTCTTTTTTTTTCTTTTCAAAAATATGATAATTAATCTTTCAAAATTTGTAAATTAATTGCTAAATACTCAGCTTAAAATAAGCTAAAATTCGAAAGATCTCCAGCTGCTACTTTTGACCAAAATTACCTTGATTTTCTCCCATAAACTCTAACCCCTTTGACCCTATCATTTTTAGCCCTTTTGACTTTGAATCCATCCACCTTTAAGACCAAATTCAATTCACAATTCAATTCAAAATCCTTTTGGAAAAAAATATTTACACATAAATTTATCACTTCTAACCACCTTCAAGAATATTTCAAGTTTTTTTATAAGTGTCATGTGTGATCCCAATCGGGTTGCATTAAGAGTAGAAAAGAGTTGAGATGTTTTTACGTAGTAAAACAAAATATATTTTATGCTAAAAAAATCTTCAGCATCTTCATTGCAACGATATCAATCTTTCAAAAAATATCATATTGAAAACTATTTTATTTCTCATTTGCTCAATCTGAACTCAAATATGAAATTAGTCAATAAAAATATTAGTTTCTTAAAACTTCAGTGTTAAGTTGTCCATCAAAATATCTAAGGTCATCAGTCTCCCCTTTTTGATGATGATGACAATTAACTTTGATATTTTCTTATAAAAAAAAATATGTAACCACGCTCCCCTTAATATGAGATTAGGTTTTGTTCGCATTTAAGATCATAATGAGAAAATTATTTTCAAGATTATGCAATTAGAGATTAAAAATAAATTCAAGACATATAATATTTCACAAGAAAATTATCTCTCCCCTTTTGTAAATAAATAAAAAAATCTCTCCCCCTTCATAAAAGCTTTTATGAAAACATCACAACTCCCTTCCTCTTTGTCATCTCAAAAAATGGGGAGGGTGCATCAAAACATTTAATCTAAGCATATATCATTATGCTTAGCTATTCATAAATCTCGAATAATTTTCAGAAACTGCTCTTCAGTTAAAGCTTTAGTAAATATATCAGCTAGTTGTTTACAAATATCAACATACTCAATAGAAATATCATTCTTTTTAAAATGATCACGAAGAAAATGATAATGAATTTCAATATGCTTAGTTCGTGAGTGCTCTGTAGGATTTTTACTAAGACATATAACACTTTTGTTATCAAAATAAATGAGAATTTCCTCTGTGCAAATACCAAGATCATGCAACTATTGTTTTGTATAGAGAGTTCGTGCACAACAATTACCCGGTGCCATATATTCACCTTACTGGTGGATAAGGTTATAGAATTCTATTGCTTGCTTGAACTAGTGCATGTCATAAAAATGACACGATCCACCTGTGCTTTTACGCTAAACTTTGCAATAGAAAAAAAAAAAAACAACGTCGGAGTAACTAATTAAAGTATTACTCCCCCTAATATATCTTAATCCTAAATCAAAGGTTCTTTTTAAATATCTAAAAATTCATTTGACAGAAGTGAAATGAGAGGTTTTTCGGCAAGACTGAAATCTTGCACAAGACAAACACTAAACATGATATCTGATCTACTTGTAGTAAGATATAGTAAACTATTGATAATATCACGATACATATTTTCATTCACACTTTTACCTGTGTCATCCTTATTGAGTTTTGTTACCGTTGCCATGCAAGTTTCATATTCTTTACCATTTTTTAAGCCATATTTCTTAAGTAGCTCTTTGATGTACTTGACTTTATTAACAAAAATCCCTTCTTTGATTTGCTTAATTCGTAGCACAAGAAAGAATGTTAACTCTCTCATAATACTCATTCTACCTGCATTATGTTGGTTCATTAGTCGAACGAAAAATGATATCATCTACATAAATTTGTACTATAAAGATGTCAAAAATAATTTGTTGAACAAAAAGTATAATATCACTAATACCACGTTGAAAATCCTTTTCAATTAAATATCTACTAAGTCTCTCAAACAAAGCTCGAGGGGCTTGTTTGAGATTATATAGTGCTTTACATAGTTTAAAAACATGATCAAGTAAAATTTCATCCTCAAAATTAGGTAGTTGTTCCACATAAACGTTTTTAGTTATAAACCATTTAAAAATGCATTTTTGACATCCATTTGAAATAATTTAAAGTTATAAGAACACGCATAGGACAATAACATTCTAATGGCTTCTAATCGAGCAACAAGAGCATAATCTATGCGTTCTTCTTGATTACAGCCATGTGCTAATAATCCAACTTTATTTCTAATTACTATTTCGTTTAATCCTTTTAATTTTGATAAATCCACTTAGCGCCAACAATAGTATGAAAATTAGGTCTAGGAACTAGAAACCAAATTTTGTTTATCTCAAATTGGAGTAATTCCTCTTGTAGGACAGAAATTCATGACTCATCAGTTAAAACTTGGTAGCGATTTATTTTTTGACAACGCAAGTGTAACGGGTGAGTAGAGTATCGTATCAACAGTGATTGGTTTAAATTGTCGCTAAATACCGCGATTATCGTAACTCAATTTTATCTTGAAAACCAAATTTAAGGTTTATAAAACTAAATTAAAACTAAAACAAATATAAAAGCCCAAGAAAAATAAAACTATGGATTTCCTATGCACAATTGTTCTAGGGGCTTGATTCATCTCGTAATTCTCATGTTATCCTATTAAGCAATCATTGGACAATTCTATTAATTCAATAATCAAGGTTACTCGTGCTGTCTCACTAACTCTCTCGAGTGTCAAGTGAAAGAATATGTAAACACTTCAAAACTGATAACCCTATGTAGTATTGAGGGGAGAACATTCGTTATGTCCTGACCTTATAGATTACCCAAGCTTTAATAATCTGCCGATCTATTAAAACTTGCATTGTGTTTAACTTAAGTTCGAACCCGAAATTACCTCTACCAAGTGTCCAATCCCAAGTTCTCGAATCAACCAAGATATCATATAGAAACATAACTTAGAAGTATTCATAAGGCAAATACAATTGAATAGAAATCCTAGTTGATAAATCTGGAACTTGATCACCTCCTGGTCTCACAATATACTAAATTTCCAACTCGATTACCTAGGTGTTGATCTCCTCCCGGACTCACAATAACCTAATAAAATATGCACTCTCAATTCCGTTCACGAACTCAATCTCCCTTAAGTATAAAATTCACAACTTAAAATTATCTAATTCATTGTCCACATGAATCAAACGCATTAAACATAAAGAGACATAAAATAGAATTAAAAATAATAATTAACAAAATATTCAAATATGGTTCAACGAAACTATATCAAGCCCTAGTTATGAATTTTAACACAACATAGCGGAATCCATAACTAATCTTTTCAAAAAAATCATAAATGCAAACATATTCAACACAATAGCACAAATACAGAATTCAATAAAGATAGGGTGAGAGAAATTGAGAGAAAACCTTTTCTTTTTTTTCTATTTTTTTTTTTTTTTTTTTTTTTTTTTTTTTTTTGTGGAGATGAACTTCAAATCTTCAAAATCATCAATAATCTTTACTCCAAGCTCTATCTCTAGCATTTTTGTGCCTCCAATGGTGTTTCTTCTCCCAATCTCGCCACCCCAGGGTTGAGGTATAAGGTGATATAAATAGATTAAAAAATAGGGATCATGTCCACGAGTTGACGCTGCAGCACGAGTTTTCTCCGCTGCAGCGCGCAACGTCTATAAAATGGTCATAACATTCTCGTCTGAACTTCAACTGAGGTGATTCAAGATGATTTGAAATTTTTAGAAAGATATCTACAAATTTCATGGTTTGAGTTTTTATGAAATCAAATTGCATCATAGTAAAAAAAAATGGACTTAAAGTTCGTCAAGCAGCACTACTGCATGAAATAATCTCACACTACAGCGCCAAAAGGTGAGTTTCGCACTGCAGCGCGAACTTCCTATTGGGAATTCTTTGTTTCTCATTTTTCTTTTCGTTGCAACCCACGTTTACCTAGTTGCAATCCGAATTTTCAAATCAAATTACCATATATTCATATTTTATCCCATTTATTTTTGATTCCTACAAAAACAACACAAAAATACATTAAACTAATAAAAATACTTGAAAACTCATAAATATTTAAATATAAAAGTACTTGATATATTGGTAAATAAATCACTCATCAAATACCCATAAACTCAAACATTTGCTTGTTCTTAAGTAAAAGAAAATAAAATAGAAGAAAATACAAATTAAGTACTAAGTAATAACAAGAAAATGGGAGTTTCATATCGATTCAATAACTCATGCAATTATCTCCGTAGCCACCAAATTCTTTAAGCTCAAGAGTAATGCAAGCATTGAGATTATCTAGAATTTCAACTTCAAGCATCAATTTTAACCCACTTAAGACTCTCAATTTCTAAGTGCATGCACAATCACTCCTACCCAACCAAAGGAGTCTCGAATATATTTATGTGCTAAGGAGTCAACGAACAATCTCCAGATAGTGAATGCAAGAATAGTCATAAGCTCATTTTTCGTGTCACTCTCCACTAATTATGTGTAGGTTCATATGTCATTGGAGATCAAAAGGGCATTGAGGGTTGTAATGTATGGCTAAGGTAGAAGGTAGATGGGAATGTCAACCCTAGGTATGTATCATAACTCATAGATCTTGTAAAATTCCCCGTCAACGGTGCCAAAAACTTAGTAGCAAATTTTTATACTACACCGCAAGTGTACGGGTCAAGTTTTAATAGTATAGGGTAAGTAGAGTGTCATATCCATAGGGATTAGTTGAAATTATCACTAAGTATCGCGATTATCATAATCTAACTTTATTTAGGCGTCCAAATTAGATGTGGCTGAAAATAATATAAAAACAAATATAAATACAACAAACAAAATAAAATATAGATTTCCTATGAACTATTATTCTAGGGGTTTGATTTCATCTCATTATTCCTATGTCATCCTATTCAGTGATTATTAATCAATTCCATTAATTTAATAATCAACGTCACTCGTGCTCTTTTACTACCTCTCCCGAGCGTCAAGCGAAAAAATATGTAAACACTTCAAAACTAATATTCCTATCTAATATTGTGGTAAGAACATTCGTTATGTCCCGACCTTATAGATTGCCCAAACTTCAATAATCTGATAATTTATTAAAACTTACGTTGTGTTTAACCTAAGTCCGAACCCAAAATTACCTCTCATGAGTATCAAATCCCAAGTTCTCGAATCAACCAAGATATCATATAGAAGCACAACTTGGAAGCATTAATAAGGCAAATACAATTGAATAGAAAATCCTAATTGATGAATCTAGAACTTGATCACTTCCAGGTTTCACAAGGTCTTAAATTCTCAACTCGATTACTTAGGTGTTGATCTCTTTCTGGACTCATAACAACCTAAATTATGCACTCTCAATTTCGGTCACAAACTCAATCTCTCTCGAGCATAAAATTCACAACCTAAAATTATCTAACTTATTGATCACACGGATTAAACACATTAAACATAAAGAGGCATAAAATAGAATTAAAACTAACAATTAACAAAATATTCAAACATGATTCAACAAGACTACATCAAGTCCTAGATATAAATTTTAACACAACATAGCAGAATCTATAACTAACATTTTCAAGAAATTCATAAATGCACACATATTCAACATAATATCACAAATACAAAATTCAATAAAGATTAAGGTGAGAGAAATGAAGAGATTTTTTGTTTTTGTTTTAAGAGATGAGCTTCAAATCTTCAAATTGTTAATGATCTTCATTCCAAGCTCTCTCTTTAACATTTTTGTGCCTCCAATGATATTCTCTAATAGTTTTTATTCTCCCAATCTCGTCACCCTAGGGTTTAAGACATAAGTTGGTACAAATAGGGTTCATATCCGCGAGTTCGGGCTGCAGCGCGAGTTTTCCCCACTGCAGTGCTCAACTTTTGTAAAATGACTATAACTTTCTCGTCTGCATTTAGATTGAGGTGATTCAAAATAATTTGAAAAGATTAAAAAGAGATCTACAACGCCAAAAGTCTTGTTTTGTGCTACAATGCCATTTATTTAGCACTGCAGCGCCAAAATGCATTGCCCTTTCTCGTTTCTGAATAGAATTCTCGCTCTACAGCACCATTTCAATAGTGCTGCAATGCTAATTTGAGCAAGCGGTGCTACAACGAGAAGGCTCATCGTTGTAGTGCGAGTCTTCTGTGGAATTTTCTTTAATTTTGTTGCTTGATTTCGTGCTATAGCCCTGAATTGTCACGCTGCAGCGCGGACTTTCTACTGAGAATTATTTGTTTCTTCTTTTTTTCTTCGTTGTAGCCCATGTTTACCCAACTCCAGCTCAAATTTTCTGATCAAATTGTCGTATTTTTATCTTTTATTTATGAATCCTACAAAACAACACAAAAATACATTAAACTAACAAAAATGTTGGAAAACTCACAAATATTTAAATATAAAAGTACTTTATTTTTAGTAAATAAACCACTCATCAAAGATTCATCAATATTTTTAGGCTCCATTTGAGAAATAAATGGAAGTTTAATAACATCTCTAAGGGAAGACCTTGTACGTATACCCTTTTCGAAGTTACTGATAATCTCTTTCATCGAATGTCTTGGAACAATTTTGCTACAGCGTGGAGTAGCCAATTCCTCATCAGTGGTGACTTTTCTGGAGGATTTCATGATTCTTTTCTAGATTCAATCTCTTGATTCTTTTATTTTGTCACTATACCTGAAACGTCATCATCCAAATTCTTTCCCAACACAAGGAGATTAGTCTCTTTAAATCCACATTAAAAAAAAATAATAATAATTAAAAACTAGAAATCTTCTATTATGAACTCTATATGTTTTACTATTTGAGGCATACCCAAGAGAAAAACCTTGATTAGATTTGATATCAAATTTTCTCAAATAATCTTTTATCATTTAAAATAAAATATTTACAATAAAAAACTTTGAAATAAGATATATTTGAAGTTTCGTTATTCCAAATATTATAAGGAGTTTTGTTAAAACCTCTTTGAATAAAGACCTAAATAGTAACATGACATGCAGTAGTTACCACTTCAATTCAGAAATATTTTGGAAGATTGCTCTCATTTAACATAGTCTTGGCCATTTCCTGATGCATCTTGTTCTTTCTTTCAACAATTATATTTTGTTGTGGAGTTCTAGGAGCATAAAAATTGTGAAAATATCCATACTCATCACAATAGTTAATAATCTTATCATTATTAAATTATATCTTCTATCACTACAAATATTTATAATGCATGATTGTTTTTTTCATTTTACACACTTTTACAGAACTTAGTAAATGTATATGCAACATCATTTTTCTTTGTTAAGAAAAATACCCATGTAAATATTGAATAATCATCTACAATAACAAATGCAAAGAACTTTTCACCCAAACTAGCAGTGGAATTAAGACTAAATAAGTCTAGACACGACAATTCAAGATATTTAGATGTAAATGTATGTAATTTAATTTTAAATGATGTTCTGGACTATTCACCTAATTGATATGCATCCTATACTTTATCCTTAATATATTTAATAACAGGTAATCCATGTACGAGACTCTTCTTAGACAACTCAAAATTAATCCTATACAAGACGTCTATACCACAAACAACTATTTTCAGATAAGGCATTTAAGCATGACAATTTTTTTACAGAAAAGTATTCAAATAAACAAGTATAAACATTTTCAACACATAATGCAACAAGTAAAATGCTATTATCATTACCATTTTTAATGATGCACTTATTATTATACATAATACCACTGTACCCCTATCAAATAATTAACTGATGTTGTGCAAATTATGTTTAAAACCATCAACAAACAAAACATATTCAATAGTAGTAGAGCCATTACCATTGTTACCTATACAAAAAATCTTACCCTTTGTGTTGTCTCCAAAAGTCACATGACTTTCGTCCTTAGGTGTCAAAGATGCAAATTTTATTTTATCTTTCGTCATGTATCGAGAACCATTGTCTAGAAACCATTTATCCTTACTTAATGATACTTTGAGATTAACCTACAAGGAGCACCTCAAATAGTTCCTAAGTTGTACCCAATCTAAGTTAGTTCGATTTTGTTAGTCGGGTCAATTCTTGTTCCTTTAGGAACCCACACCTGTTTGCGTTAAGATAATTTATAAAAATAATTTCTTATGATATTCCCCCACAATATTACAGTTAAATCATTTAATAAGATTTTTAGTTTCATAGAAATTTATTTGAAACCTTGGTTGTCTAATTGTTTTCTAAAAACTAATTCTTGCTTTGTCAAGAACAACTCTTAACTTCCCAAAAGCATATTTAAATTATTTTCACAATTCATAAACTTGATAACAATAAAATTCAAATCCTTAATCTTAGATTTCAACTCACTGTTTTCACTTTCCAAATCTGTGGAGACAAATTTTGAAATATGATTTTTGAGAGAAATGTCTTCGGCTCCAAATTTTTCAATTTGCTCATTTAATGTATTAACATTATTTTATTGGGAATTTATCTTTGAGCAATGCATTTTATAATCAATAATTCTGGATAAACGTTAAATAACTTATCAAAATTCAAAGGATAAGTGTTAGAACATTTAGGTACCTCATCCCCAACGGTCATTAGGGAAAGCATTGATGAATCGTTACTACTGAATGTCTCGAAACTGCTTGAATCTGAATCATTCCAAGTAGCTTTCATGGATTTCTTATTTCCCTTTTTCACTTTCTTCTTTTACTTTCTTTTCTTCTTCTTGTTTGGATCAGGAGAATCGGGTTGAATGCCTATTTCTATGATAGTTAAAACATTCAATATTATTCATATTGAAGTTCTTTCTTCCACAGAATGTTCTTCAGGTCATCCTCTTGAAATTTTTGGTGATAAGAGCATTTCTTGTTCGTTGTTGAGGCTTGTACCATCACTGTCATCATCATCCTCAATTTTTCGAGCTATTAGTTTGTTCCATTGTGTGTGATCTGTAAAGTGTCACACATCTCTTTTGCCTACTCTCAACCTAATATCATGTTATTCTCATTCATATCTAATTCACAAAATAAAAAATTAGCAACTTGTATATTAACATATAACTTTTTGAAATCATCCTCGTTATACTTATCATGTTTCTTAGCAACACCTTTGATAGCAGGAACATAAGGACAATTTTAATAACTAACCATGCATCATAGTTATTATCCTGTAAGCAGTCATTTTGGTCTTTTGAAAAACATAATTATCACTTGTAAACAATGGAGGACAAATTCTATCAAGTGTGTTCATGTGATGTGCCATGTGATTGTGCTAGTTAGGGTGTAAAGCCTATGTGAGCTAAACCAATTTTTTTACCAATTGTTGACCTACAGATCTACCCAAGAGGTGGGTGCATTAGTGGTAGTTTAAAAAATTTAAATAAATAATTTATTAATTAATCAAATCACCAATTTCCCTTACCAGTTGATATCTTGAGTTTAAGAGGAAATATTTTTATCACGTGCACAACCAAACAAGCAAGGATAGAGAAATTGAACGCACCGATTTATCCTAGTTTGACAAGTTATTCTTGCGTACATTCAGTCTCCTGAGCTCCCACAAGGATTTCGCAATCCACTAACCTTGATCCATTTTCTAGGTTACTATGCTGATCAGTTTTGGAAAACTTATTCTTCGTATTTCTTTTTTAAATAGATGTTTGCCGTATTCAATTTTAGTTTTTTTCAATAATTGAATAATTTTTTAAATTTTAATTTTTAATTGAAGACATCAATATCAAAATTTGGACAAAAAAATTTGAACCAAAATTATAACATTTAATGGCAATTGAAATAAATTAATGACAATTAAATAATTTGTCACTAAAAATATATCATTAGTTGTTATTTTTTAACTGCCGCTACAACCCATTTTTGTTGTTGTGAGTTTTATGTTTTTTGTTTAAGCTTTATATTAAAAAAATAAAATTATTCTTTTATTTCAATTTAATTATATTTTTGTGTTCAGGTGAAATGTAGCCTTTAAAAGTAAATTCATTAAAATAAAATAATAGAGAAATATAAGAGGCTAAAAGGCAAATAACCTTGATTAGAATATTAAGTTAATCTTTGCCTACAAAATAATGTTAACAATTAATCCATTGGCGACTAAAATGTTTTGTAGACAAATCTTTAATCATAGAGATTTACTTTTTACTACGAGTATATTTTGTAGCCAAAACATTTGCGGGAAAACTCCCAACATTTTTTTGGTGCCAAATCTAACCATACCTATTTGCGACAAATCCAAAAATTTGTTGTGCAATCCATGTATTTGGCAACAAAATTTGTAATTGTTGCAAAAAAAAAATAAAAAATAAAAAATAAAAAATAAAAAATAAAATAAATAAAATAAATCTCTTTTTGTCTACAAAATTTAGTGTTGTAGCCTATAAGTCCTTCTGTGACGAAAAAGTACTCGTCGTAGCTAATAATTAAAAAGTATTTTTGGCTACGAATCTATTTCATAGCTATACCATTTGCGCCAAAAGTATTTTGGTGGGAAGACATTTGGCTACAACTTTTATAGTTCATTGTGAAAAACTAATGTTTAGCTACAAAATTTTTATTCCGTAGCCAAATTTCGTAGGTAAAAGTCATTTTTCTTGTAGTGTAGGAACCAAACCCTTACAATCATTTTCACAAATTTAGGATTAATCTAATTCTTTTATAGGCTCAAAATCAAGCCTTACAATCATTTTACCAAGATGCAAACTAACCTAATTCCATTATATTTTGAGAATCAAACCTATATTTTTAACAGGATAAAGACTAACTTTGATTAGACACCGACCCAATATGTCTAATCCTTTCACACTCACCAGAATATGAAAAATATATTTTTCTTCTCATCAGAGCTTCTACCATCTCAATTCAAGATATACTCAATCAATACCAAGATATATTAAGTGATAGAATTACATGAGAGTACAAATCTTATTATTATCAATTAAAGCACAGAGATTATGTAAATCAGACTATCTTAAAAAAAATCATTTTACACTATTTCTCAAGATATTTAAAGTAGAAAATGATTTTTATCAAATAAATTAATACCAGCTCCAACAATGATATATATTATGCAAATCATAAAATATTGAGCGCCTAAAGTAATTACAGAGATCTTACCAGAGTTTACTTGAAACTATGGAGAGGCAGTGGTATAGCATAAAAACTGGTGTTAAAACCATGAAAGCTTCGATCAATTCTTTAAAAATCTATCAAAAAAATATATTTTAACAAAAATAATTCTCTCTTTTCAAATAGTTTATTTCAAACTCTTGTTCTTGATTAGTTTTAATCCAAAAACGCATGTCAATATATTTATGATTTCAACAATGCTTAGATACGTAGGCGACCTATATAAGGTTTAGTCTCATAAAAATACAAAAACATGTTCATTTCATTTAGTATAGCTTGCATATTTATATTCCTGCCTATTATAAACTGCTATTGGGTGTTGCTGACTAGTATTAGCTGTAATATTTACCTGCTTTCCATTACATCATGTTAAAATACATAAAAAGAGGAAAAACTTTAAAAAACCAAAAATATTATTGTTTAAGTAAATCAAAGGAAACTTCTCGGATAGTGTTTAATAGTGAATATCTATTTAGACCAAGGTACCATTTATGAATGGGTGTCTTAGGGTGCATAAAATCATCCCCGAGCATAATCGACTTCTGAAATTAAAGAATATATCTGGCACACAGACTTTTGGAAGTCAAAACACAAGCCATTTAAAAATAAAAAATGAATTTCTAAAATCCCATTGGCCTATAACACCATTTAACCTTATGTTGGATGGCAACTCCGTTTTTAATATAAAATCTCGGCGGAAGAAGTTTTTCAAAATCGACGCCTAGAAAAACCCTTGAAAAACAATTTTCAAAATGAATAGATTTGGACGACTTACAGAGGAGGATCGAAACTTGTTTTCATCTTCTTCCCGATTCTCTACTTCTTCTGCTATCAAAATCCGAGGTGCTTTAGTTGACAACTCCGCTGGGGACCTTTCGTAAGAGAAGTCAGGCCTAGTTGGTATCTAAATTCATATTCATTGTTCAATAACATCTAGGAAATATGTCTTTGATTTCAAGCATAAATAATTCCCTAACAACAACAACAACAATAATAATAATATCACTTCATATGTATATATCAGCATACATGTATTGTATTGCATATGATTGATGGAAAACCCAAGCCGTAACCCTCTTAGGGATAGAGAGGCCGACAGTAAGGGTTGAAGTCAGCGAGGTCATGAAGCCTATCTAAGCCCTAAAAAACCTTATGTTAGAAAGAGGAGTTGGTAGAAGCAAAACCAGATGGGTTCTTCTTTAGGATCCGATATGAACCTCTTCTCGCTCGGACCACCAACCAAAGATGGATGTTTTCTCGAGAAGGAGCAAGAGGTTTGAAGGTCTAGGAACCGAGCTTTCTAGAATGTTCTAGAAAAAAAAGCTTAAACCTCATATAGTAAACCTAGGATAGAGGATAACCAAAACCTTGTTGTATTTACGACACAATCTTGGAGAGAAACATTTAATTTTTGTTATCAGTATATCGTTACCCTGAAACCTTATAAAAGAGTACCTCTAGTACTAATAGAGAATGCAATAGCCAAGTAAGAATTTTCATTCTTCTTTACTTATGAGCCTACTCATGGTTTGGAATTGTATCCAAATAAATTAACTGTAAAACAAGTCATGAGAAAGAATATAGTGAATCCTTATTATGACTATACGAGACTTTATTATACTTGGAAACTTCATTTTGTTCGGATTCAGGTCTTGTTTTAGTTTGAGGTCGATAATGACAAAGAGTTGATATAAGATTTCCATTAAAACCAAATAAAAGTATCAAATCGAGTCTATGAATGTAAGCAAAGTACACCTCATCTGTGGGGTAGTCATGATAAAATTTGATATGGTTGTAAATTATAAAATTTAGAACTAATGGAAATCTCGTCTCAAATTGAGTTATAGTCAAACCACAAATGCATATGTAAGCAAAATACTGTCACGACCTTCGTCTAAGTAGGAAGCTTGCTCCGTGTAAGAAAACACCCATATGCTATTTTCCAATTCGCACTCTTGTGCAAGCACGATAGCCTATCCTAATAGAGGATATAGAAGAATAGACGAATGAACCTACCGGGGTAGTCCAACTGAAAGAAGACATGGTTTTGTTGAAACAGTCCATAGGGCAAATTTCTGAACTTCTGTAGCAACTCTACCAATCTCAATAGAACCCTCTGACCCTCTGTTCAAACCCCGAACCAAATTGAACCAATAACCAACCATCAGTCATCCAGTTCCCAAGGACCTAGCTCGGCTACTAGAGAGACAATCATTGTTGAACCTTAGCCACAAGTCACTCCAACTATAACTGACCTAAACCCAAGTACCACCTCAGCTAAACCAAATACTAGCCCAGTTATACCAGAAACTAATGACTAATTCAAAAGAGAGGTGAAAGAACAATTTGAGAAGACATCCCCATTGACTGAAAAACTACTATAGATGGAAAGGAAACTCCAGGAAGTAAAGAAAGAAGAATATAGAACTAATGCTCGATATCTTAACCTGTCCTTTTTACCTCAAGTAAAGTTCCTCGATAACTTTACCATGCCCACATTCACAAAGTATGATAAATCAGAGTGTCTAGACTGGTATATTCGAAGGTATAAGAAAGAGATAGGGGTATATATCCACAATGAAGCATTAGTCGTTCAGTTTTTCTAGTAGTCATTAGATGGACCTGCTGCTCATTGGTATTCAATAATAAAACATTTGAAGGTGAAGACATTCTTAGACATAGTTAAGATCTTTTGTGAGTAGTACGACCATAATCGGGAAGTGTCACCAGATGAGATTTCTCTCAGAACCCTGACTAGGAAAAGTGGAGAAAGTTTTTAGGAATATGTTGTCCAATGGAGGGATAGAGATGTACAAGTAGTACCGCCAATAAAGGAGGCTAAGATGGTCCAAATGTTCATCTAAACTCAGTCTCACCCTTACTATTAGCCTTTATTAAACACATTAAATGGCCCATTCTCCAACGTAATCCTTCAAGGAGAATATATAGAAAAAAGGGTTAGGACTGGTAGAATTCAAAAGCCAACTGAGCATGAACATAAGAAAGCGGCACTTAAGAAGAAAGACTCTGATGTCACGATGGTAGGCTAGGGTCAAAGAAATCAACCAAATTTCCAACCTCAGTGTAATCCGTAGAAACCAAATCCTCCCAAGTTTGAAAAGCAAGTCTTCCAAAAGAAACCACCACAATTTACACCACCATCTCAATTTATACCATTTCCAGCTCCAGCACGCAACCCATATTCATAATAACCTCCTTATAAAGCTCTGCTATGGCCTCCAAACACATCCAACTACCAACAGAATTATAGACCCAATTCACCAAACAAATAACCAAGGCAATTTACCTCTCTTCTTATAACCCTTTCTCGGATTTTCAAGGAATGTGTTAAAAACAAAATGCTTGAACCTGTATCCCCAAAACGATCAAACATCTATAGCTCATACTATGACCTAAACCAATTATACGCTTATCACTTTGGAGCAACGGGTCACTATATTGATAATTGCATCACTTTGAAACACAAAATAGAAGATTCGCTACAAGCCAAGGTGATATGTTTCACAAAGGAAAGAGAGGCATCTTAGGCTAACTATCAACAAAACCCGTTACCCAAGCATGATACCTCAGCTCTAACTATCAACATGGTCGAACGAGACTGGGTGACTGATTCAAACGACTATACTAGAGTATGGAAAACTGATCTCAAATCACCCGCAGCAGTATGGGTAGAAGCCAGAACTTGCCCTCAAGCCTATTGGATTGATATTTCGATTTTAATTTTAGGAATAAATGATAAACCTGTCTCTCCTACCAGTTAGGGAAGTGATATTGAGGAAAAAGACAATAAGGATAAGGGACCTATGATAAATGAAAATCCAGAACTAATAAGTGGAAAAAGAGGAGCCTCTCAAGAGAGAAAAGAGCTAGACCAGATATGGGGAGAAATTGGTACATTGAACAAGAATGTCACCGATATAGCTATTGCAGTCGGACAACTCTTGAACGTATATCAACCACCCAAGAAGAAGGCTCCTAGAAATGCAACATTACTCCCACCTAAGAAGCGATTTGACCTTAATTACCCAAGTTAACATGACGAAGAGGGTGAATCTAACCAAGCCTCAAAAACTTGGTGGCAGAATAATCCCCTTACCAAGGAAAATTCTAGCACCCTGGGAAGACGACTTAGCTATCCAGTCTTAGATAATTCCTAGATTAACATGATTGACTGTGGTTTTATGAGTTAAACCTTAACTAAGCATGGGAATCAAAAGTTTCTCACTTCACAATACAACTGCAAGCACTCCTGAACCCGATAATAATCTGACTAGAAATCACGCTAACCTTCGAAACGCCAAAGCAAGAACCTGTGAAAGGCTTGAAAGAAATGCCTTGGAATTACTCTTCGACAATTAAAACCAATATAGTTAGGATAGAGGACCAAGTAGATGAGATCGAAGGTATTACTCGGAGTGGAAGAGTATTTGCCACCCCAAATTTGCTAAAAGTACTAGATAAAGAACCCATGGGTATACCTAAAAGGACTGTCATTGAAGAAGAAGTACAAGAGTTCCTAAAGGCAATTAAGAACACAGAGTACAAGGTTATCAAAAAATAGAGTAAAGCACTGGCATAAGTTTCGATCCTATCGCTACTAATGACCTCTGAAGTAAATCGAAATGTGGTGTTGAAAGTCCTTAATGAGGCCCACGTACCAAGTTCCATATCACAAGATCACTTCACTAATATAGTGGAGAATATCCTTAGCACCAATCTCATAACCTTTACTAATGACGAGATACCATCAGAGGGAACTGGGCACATTAAACCTCTCAACATATCGGTGCAGTATTAGGACTTCATCCTCTCTAGAGTACTAGTGGACAACGAATCCTCACTTAGCACATGCCCTCTGAGTACGCTTTAGAAGATAGGGGTAAAAGAAGACTAAATCCGAACCACTACTAATACCATTGGGGCTTTTGATTGTGAGAAGAGAGAATCTATGGGAGAAATTACACTACCAATCATTATAGGACTGGTCACTTTTCAAGTTGACCTGCATGTCTTCGACATACCAGCTGCTTAAAACCTATTCCTCGGAAGACCTTAGAGATACTCAGTCGGGGCAGTTCCCATGTCACTTCATCAGAAGATAAAATTTACCTTCAGAATAGTATTATCACCATCTATGCTGAGGAAGATCATTCCATCTATCAAACCCCTACTGAACCAATGATAGTAACTAAATATGTTAAACAAACAACTTCTTTCCAAGCCTTCGTTATTTCTAGTGCTTCATATGTTCGAGAAAGAAGTCTACTATCAACACCCAGATTATCCACCACTACCATTATGTTAGCCACTTACATGAACATTATAAACTACGATCCGAAGATAGAAGTCAACAAAGGTGAAGCAAGAATGCGATCCCTATTTGAGATCAAGCAGAAGCTAGACACCTATGAGGTAAGGTTTATTCCAAGCCAAAATATGGACTCAGCAAACAGTCTGGGAAGAATGGAGAATCGAGGATAATACCTCATAAATGAATTAACTTTTCATTTGTTACTAGCATATCCTAAGCCGAGAAAGAGGAGAAGAAAGATAAACCCAACTTTGTGATAATCCCTTACCAAACGAAGCCTAACCCTCTAGCCCTATGGTAAGAATACTTAGTCTGCATGATCAATAAGGAAGAGGATGACGTCAGACCAGGAGATTTAGCTAGCAGTCTCAACAATTGGGAAGCCCGTCTAATCCCAATGCGACGAGGACCTTGGTAATCAACAAGGGGCTGTAACATCTTCTATATAATTAACCACCAAAGAGTATAGATTATGATATCTATAGACTCCTTTTAACTTTTGGAAATTTGCTTTTTGTAATGCTAAGATAATAACATATTTAAGATCATATTTTTGTGTTTACTTTTCAGGTACCTAAATAATCTTGAATATAATCATATAATAATGAATCACCCCTTCTTGACAAGTATAATCTAGATAAGGAAATAAATCGAGAGTTAATGAAAATCGAAACGGAAGATGAACCTATTTCCAAGTGCACTGAGAAAGTCCGAAGAGACTTAGAAAGATTCAAGGAACGACCTATTCCAAGTCAATATGAGACCAAAACAATGAACCTAGGAGATCCAAAAAATCTGAGGAAAATGAAAATTGGGAAGTCGATCAGAGCCAAGAGAGAGAAGACCAGATATCCCTATTAAATAAATATCAAGATGTTTTCGCACGGGTCCTATGATGACATGGTAGGACTACCGATAGACATCATGACACATAAGCTTCCTATTAAGGAGGGAATCATACCAATTAAGCAAAAGCTTTGGAAGATGCAACCCAATATCATCCTGAAAGTTAAGGAGGAGATTGTGAAGCACTTCGAAGCTCGTCTTATCGAAGTTTTACTTACTGCAAGTGATTAAATAACATAGTGCCAGTGTCCAAGAAAGAAGAAAGAATTCGAGTCAGTGTTGGCTATAGAGGCCTCAACAGGGCAAGTTTGAAAGATAACTTCCACTACCAAATGTCCACATTATCCTGGACAAGACTGCCAAGTGTATAATTTCATCCTTTGTGGATGGACTCTGTGGATGTAACCATATCCTGGTCGACGAGGAAGACAAGCACAAGATTGCCTTTACCACGCGTTAGGGTGTATTTTGTTATCAATCCATGCCTTTCAGACTTAAGAATGTTGGGGTAACTTATCAGAGAGCCATAATGACCCTATTCCACGACATGGTCCACAAAGAATTGGAGGTATATGTGGATCACAAGATAGTGAAATCAAGGGAAGACGAAGACCAATTAGAACACTTGAAGAAGTTGTGCACTAGTCTCTTGAAGTTCCAACTAAAGCTCAACCCGGCCAAGTGCGTATTTGGAGTAGTTTCTGTGAAACTACTTAGTTTCATAGTTAATCGTTGGGGTATCTAAATTGATCCTACCAAGATTAAAGCCATAATTGAAAAGCATGTACTTACTAGAAGAATATCCAAGTGGAAAATGTTACTGACTGAGCTCGACATTGTATATGTGACTTAGAAGGCAGTCAAAGGCCAAGCAATCGCATGACCAACTTGCTGATAACTCAAGAGACGGCGAAAGGTTCATGGAGACGGAGTTTCCGGATGAGCCTATCGAGTTGTTAACTAATGATAAGGATGACCAGATGTGGCAAATGTACTTTGACGGAGCCAGCAACTCGAAAGGAGCCAGCATCAGTGTCGTCCTAATCTCTTCCCATGGTTAGCAATTTCCGATTGTATCTAAGCCAAAATTCATCAATACCAATAGCATCGCCAAGTACGAAGCTTGTATCATGGGTCTAGATCTAGCAATAAGCTTGAAAAAAAAAATTGATAGTATATAGGGACTTAAAGCTGATTATAAATTAGATCACTAATAAATATACGACGAAGGATACCAAGTTGATCCGGTATAATAATTACTTACTTGACCTTTGTGAAACTTTCTCAATGGTTGAGTTCTAGCACGTACCACGAGTAAAGAATGACTTCAGTAATGCCCTTACAACATTAGCATCTATGATATCAGTGGTCAAAGAAGAATATGAGAAAATTCCCATAACTGTCAAGATATATTAACAACCAGCTCATTGTAATCGGGTAAAGGTTGAAGAGGACGAATAACCTTGGTATGTAGATATCCAAAGGTTTTTGAGAAGTCAAAAGTATCCTGAAGGAGCCGATAGCTTAAGTCGAAGAACCATATGAAGACTAGCGGGTCAATTCTTTCTCAGCGGCAACACCTTATATAAGAGATCGCCAAAATTAGGTTTCCTAAGGTGTGTCGGTGCCTGAGAAGTAACACAACTCGTGAAGAGGTTCATAGAGGATTATACGAACCACACATGAGTGGATTCATGTTATCTAAGAAGATTCTACAAACTAGCCATTTTTGGTTGACCATGGTGGGCGATTACATAAACTTCATAAAAAGATGTCTGAAGTGTTAGAGGTACGGTGATCATATCCACTTATCCCCAATAGACTTGCATTGCCTAGAGGCCCCATGGCCTTTCTCCATGTGGGGAATGGATGTTATAGGTCCAATTACACTAATAGCGCCAAGTGGACGTTGGTTCATCCTAATGCTATAGACTACTTAATGAAGTAGGTAGAAGCGGTTTCGCTTACTCATGTTACCTAGAAGACTATAACACGGTTCTTCAAAGAGAATATCCAATCGTGTTACAGAGTACCCTAGGCCTTAATCACAAACAATACCCAAAACCTCAAAAAAGGTATGATGAAAGCCATTTACACCCAGTTCAACGTAGAACACAAGAAATGGGATGAGAACATTAATGAAATCCTGAGGAAGATGATAGACAACCACAAGGATTGGGATGAAATTCTCCCATTTTCCTTGATGGCTTATCGAACATCTGTCAGAACATTAACCGGAGCCATGTCAGATTCATTAGTGTATAGAACGGAAGTCGTAATTCCAGCAAAGGTAGAAATTTCCTCTCTTAGGATTATAGTGGAAGACAAGTTAGATAAAGTTGAACGGGTACAATAGATACTTGATCAACTATGTCTGATAGACGAAAAGAGACTCACTACCATTTTCTATGGGCAATGTTACTAGAAAATGATGGCTAGAGCGCACAACAAAAGGGTTCATCCGAGAATCTACATTGTGGGTGAATTAGTACTAAACAATATTTTCTCCTTTCAAGATGAAGTTACGGAAAAGTTCGATCCAAACTGGGAAGGACCATATGTGGCCAAGAAAGTGCTAGGGCATGGTGCCTTAATACTTCAAGAGATAGATGAAGAAGAGTTCCCGGAGCCCATTAATGCTGATGTGGTAAAGAAGTTCTACCCTTAGAAAAAATTAATAAACCCAGACTCACGATTGAAAAGAAGTGAGGGCAAAAAATAGTATAAAATTTTGTACAACCTGAGGAAATGGTGAAAACCCAAAAGGGCACTCCGGACGAAAAAGTAAGGATCGTAGCAAGATATAAAACCACCAACCTAGTGAAAACCCGAGAGGGCGCAGAGATGCAAAAGGTGGTAGCCGGCCTTAATGAAAACCTGAAAGGACTACTAAGGGCAAAAATGGTATACATATAATAATAATAAAATAATAATAAGAGATGTTGGATTTTAGCCAATTTATCGTTTATCTGTGGAATTTGGATTCGTCTATAAACCATCGTACTGCGATTGGGTCATATAAATCAAAGACTTCAACTGGTAATTATGTCTACTTTGTGATTCAAAGGAAGACAAGTTGGGAGCTACTAGAGATCTTGAAGCCTCCGATGAATGACCAAATCAAAGTTTGTACTCCTGTAGAAGAACAAATTTCTGAAAAATGGATAATATACTTGACTTTGCAAGCTTTGTTACTAACTCTAACTTCTTATTATTCATATGTTATGCTTTTTTGATGACAAGTAGTTCAATACATATAAGTAGAAAAGACAAATGCATAGGATCAAATGGATGGAAGCAAGACAATACTTTGCAAATCACCCTTTACCTAATATTCATTTAAGGGTGTCTGATGTCATCAATAAACCAACATTACAGCCTTATTAAATACTATCCTGCGATACAAATTCATTAAAAATATATAGAACGAGAAAAACCATCGTGCACCATAGAATGCCTGATTTTCAACTACGAGACAAGCATGGTACACTTTAGAGTTACCTTCAGGATGGATCTTTTGAAAAGAGAAGAAGACCATCGACCAACAAAGAGTTTCCAACTTTCGAAGAAAGAAGTCAGTGTACACTATTCGGGCAACAAGACTGAGGAACGGAGGCAGGAGTTCGTTTTTCTTCTGACAAAACTTTAACTATAAAAAATGCAATAAAATAGACACTGGTCGCCTATATGTTGACATTTAAAGAAGAACATTTGAAGCGAAAAAGTACAAAATGGAAAGGAAGAGGTTCTCCATCCCAAGTTCGAACAAACAATCTACAAGCCTTGGCACTACAGGTAATTCCTTTTTTAATACATGTTTGAACTAAATAAGTAATTACATAACCTGTATGATATACCAACGGATAAAGTTCTAGAAAGATTAAACTTTGCATTTTAAAACATAAAATAATAAAAAATAATAAAACCGTTGGCAGGTATATTTGGGAATTTAAATCAATCCTGAATTTATTTTTATCACCCCGACAGATAGCAAAAACAAATCGAATTAGCTTCTGAATACAGTAGCTAATCAGTCTCATCCTTAACCCGCAGGCTGGGATTCACTATTAGTGATCATGAATAGTATAATAGGAAGCATCAAATTAGATTCCCTAACAGAGCTTATCCAATTGCTTCCCCAGTCTACGACTTGGGCACATTTCATCCTATTCATTATTTTCTTGATAGAAACAATGTTCATTTTGTCTCATGACGTAAAATAAAATTCCCAGATAATAATAAACTTAATTTACCCAACTATGAGTATTGATATACGTGCAGACCTGATTCTTAGTTATCTAAGATACGTAGGCAACCAGTCTATAAGTTCGGTCGCCACCATAAAATAAAAATAAAATAAAATAAAATACACCATGAGAGTTGAACTACGCGTCAACCTAATTTTCAGTTAAGTCTAAGATAAGTAGAAAACCTTTACAAGGTTCGGTTAACAAAATACCCCGCTACATTTCGACCTAATCATTGGTAGATCATCAAGGTGCGTAGGACCCAAGTGGGTTCGGTCGAAATGAAAGGAGAAAGAAGTATCATTGTTATGATACTCTCTCAGCCCTACACCATGGCGAATCTCTAGGAATAGTCCTTTGACTCTCCTGAGAAAAGTTATATTCACTCTTCTTGTTTACCAAACAATAGAGGATGCTTAACCAGGAATTACGTATCAACTTGATTCTCGGCGAAGCCCGGGATGCATAGGGAACCCTTGGAGGTTTGGTTGACAAACCAAAAGTCACCGAACTATATTTCGACCTGATTCTTGGTAGATTACCAAGATACGTAGGAAACCTTTTTCGGTCGCCATTAACAAAAATCACACATCAATTGGGATTTAATCATGTCATCAAAAAATAAAATACCCATAGTGTTGCTCAATAATAAAAATCCCCCAATCAACTGGAATTGAACCAATACCAAATATAACAATAGCTCATCAATACAGATTTAATCATGTTAACCTTTAACCAATCAAGGAAGAAGTAAGTGTCAACTTGAATCTTGGTAAATACCAGGATAAACCTTTATAGATTGGGTTGTCACCTTAAACAAAATTCCTCCATCCCCGACAGACTATGCTTCGGCCTGTCCTTGGTAGATCACCAAGGTGCATAGGAAATCGAAGTAGGTCTAGTTGAAGCTAGAGAGATGTCAGCATCATGACATTCTCTCAGCTTATATCAGGGCACATCTCCCAAGAAGTCCCTTAACTTTCTTGAGAAACTGACTTCTAATCCTTTGTTAAGTAGACAACAAAAGATAACTATGCTCAAACTATGTGTTGACTTGATTCTTGGTAGGTTACCAAGGTATACAGGAAGCTCAGGTGGGTGCGGTCGATAATTTGAAATAGCACAGTAAGGGTCGAACTACTTTTTCACTGGATTCCTAACCTAGGAAATTAGCGCATATAGATAAACCAGGTGGGTTTCAGTCATCCAGCGATTATCATCCAGAACACCGATACCAACATATGTAAACAACCCTACAGCGTTTTCAGACTAAAACAAAACTTACAATCACATACTCAGTTCAGGATATAGGAGCAACCCATGTGGGCGCTGTCGCATCCTTCGAATGCTCAAGAGTTAGTCCTTCACCTCAGCTAGAGCTAGGGCACATTATATCTGGTTTCTTCATTTAGAATCTTTGATGGGACTTACCCTAACTAGAGCTGGGCCACATTATATTTGGTTTCTCCATTGAGATTTTGTGATAGGAGTCACTCTAACTAGAGCTAGAGTATTATAGACACCGCATTTTCTCCTGCACAGTCAGTGTCGAATCAAGTGCAAGTTCAGGAAAAAAAAAATAACTTCGATTTAAAGGGAATGAATTTCTACCTGAGATCACACTATACAATATACAAAAGCAACCAAAACATGACAAAAAAAACACAAAAACCATTGAATTTGACAAAATATAGCTAAGTAAAAGTTTTGGGTCAAACTTGAAATTTCTAAAATTTAAAGAGGTCTAAAATGAATTTACTAAGTTTTGATTTTCATAAATCATATTTAGTATAGATAAATCTTAGTCACTCATCTTAAATTATAGGACAATTCAAACAATTAACTTGGTTACTCACCCCGACGTTGAAACATTTACAACCCCTGAATCTTGTCAAATTTAGCACCAAAAACCTCCATTTCATTTATGTGTGTTACATAAAAAACTACCAAGAAACAATACAAGACACCTTAATCAAGGCTTGGAAGGGTTATGACAAAGCCTTAAATCACAAGACGATTTAACGATTGGGCTTGACTTGAATTTTTACCAAATCCAAGTAGTCTTGACAAACCACCCTAGGCCCAAGAAATCAATGGCCTAGACATCATTTAAAGCTCACAAATAAAGCCTTATAATTACCAAGGATCCTTTCTAGAAGTTTCCTACCAAATGGCAAAGGAAGATAACCAAAACACTTAGGATACAAGCAACCGTTATCGAAACTAAACCGATTCGGTTCACCACATAAGTAAAGCATTCAATGAGAATTAAATACCCATACCACCAAGTATTAAATTATTGGGATGACATGTCAAGACCACATTTAAGGTATCTAGATATTTTAATCAAAATATCTTAGAAACCAACTGAGAGCCTTGAATTGTGATGACACATTACCAAAACCAAACTGGATAAGTAGACTCCAAGCAATGCATTAAATGAACATACCATAAATAATTAAATGCTTGGGATGACATGGCATGGCCAGGTTCAAAGGCTCTATATATTTTCACAAAGATATCTAAGGGTAACTAGGCAATTTGGAAACCAATCGATGGTTATAAGGATAGTCAACCCAATTTCATCTTAATCCAATCGTAGGAGTTCCCTCCAAGTCATGACTCATCACTTTGCATTAAATTCAAAGTGACACCTAATGAATAGATACAATGCACCTTGGATGCACTTATGATAACCAAACCAAAATAGTGGATCTAATCTGTATTTAGCCCCTAAACTGAACTGAATCCATCACATCAAGTCATAAATGCACCCATGTGCAAGAAATTTTATTGGTGGAGAGGTAATGATTGATAATGATTGGCAATCATTGGTAATGACTACCAATTATTACTAAATCTTTGAAAAGATTTGGTAATCATTACCAAATCTTTGAAAAGATTTGGTAATCATTACCAAATCTTTGAGAATCTAACCTTCTCCACTAAATTCGTTCCAAGCCAAACCAAACCTAGACAAGTCAACAAGCTTCTCGATCCTAAGATTTTGATAAAAAATCAAATGTTGATATTTTTGGTGGAACTAACAAGTTTATTGAGTGTTTCAGTGTAAAAGTTCCATTTATGATTATCATGAAGAAATTGTTGAAGATGGTTAAGGATGCAAAAGACTGACAAAGAGACAAGCATTAAGAGAACGAAGATTTTGAAGAATCTAGGTAAGAACAACTTAGGTTAATTTTTACTCTTAATGTATCCCAATTAAGATCACACACGACACAAAAATGAATTTATATATGTGTGTTTTTATTAGTATCCTAATTAGTTAACATATTTTCCCCAATGTAAAATTGAAGAAGAAATATTGACCTAAGAAAGATTAGTGCATAAAATTGATTAGTAAGTGTCAATTCAGTTAACCGAGAAAAGAAATCAGTTAAAGGGGCAAAACCGTCGAAGATTGGAGTGAAAATGAACAAATAAAAAATTGTTCCAGCATTGACCGGTCAACCGACCAAGAAGGATCGGTCAACTGATGGGTATAGGCTAGAAAATAGGGTAGTCTCTGGATCGATCGGTTAACTGACCGAGGAGAGATCGGTGGACGTATAGCTGATACATGAACTCTCTGAATCGATTAGTCGATAGATCATTAATGATCGGTCGACCGACTACGACTGAGAAATGGCCTAGAGAGCATCCTGAATCGATCAGTCAACCAATACATAGAGGATCGATCGACCGATTGGTGAGTAATTTTGGCTTGGGTTACAACCTGAATCAATCGGTTGACTAGTGATGTTTGGCCAGTCAACTAATGGTGTTGTTTTAGGATTGGAGGATTTCATACATTTGATCAAAAATTAGTTGTTACCAGCCGTTTTTTGGTTGATATCTTGGAGAGATTCTAGGGATTTGAATATTTTATTGATATATTATTCTTATTTAAATTTCCCTATAGATATGGTACACATATTTGATGTGATTCTCAATTAAGTACGTTTAATACTTCATATCCTATTGATTTGAGAATGTGATATTATTTGAGGGACTAAATTGAATGTTTTGAAAGTTATAATTAAGTAAATTGAACCAGGATTAAGTCATATCAATATATAGGGTCTATATGAACAATTAAGTGTCATGACATGTGAAAACTAGCCATTGGACAGCCTGTTTCAAATCTATTTAAATAGACTTGCGTTTTTTATTTAAAAAAGACCCCAATCAATCATTCTTTCAAGAGCTATTCAATTCCTTAGCTTTCTGAGAGTCATTATACTGAAATTATAATAAGACTATTGTGAGATTATCTTTGAGAAAAAAGTTCTTTAAGAAGTGTGCGAAAATTGTTGTTGTCACCGTTTCATTGCAATACAATTTTCATTCATTCGGTGGTATCCTGGTGAGATCGTTCCAAGCTTGAGCTTTTCATTGCTATGTGATATTATTATTTATTGCTTGGAGTTTTTATCTTTGAAATCATTTTTTTTTTAACATTAAATTGCTTGAAAATATTTTGAAACGATTTGTTGTAAAAATCTAATTACATGCTAAATTGTGTGCTACCCGTTTAATTTAAAATTAGATTTTGAAATTCTTACTTTATTTGTATCACTAGTATTTATCGGGACATTAATTGAGTTTAAATTAATCTGAGGTAATAGAAGCTCCGAGTAGAAAAAATACTTATTAATTTGTGTAATTGGTAAGTTGTGTTCAGATTAAATATTATTGTGAACATCTAATCAAGGGTAGCTAGGTTGCAATCTCTTCCGATAAAGAGATTGAGGTTTGATCTTTTTCTAAAGTATAAAAAGATTAGGTTACTATTTTCCTGTGAAAAGAGATAAGCATAATTCTTCTGGACTAGAATTAATTGTGTGAATTGTAACGGTTCAATCCTTACCAGTGAAAATGATACTTGGAGTGATTTTGTGAGGTTTAATTCTTAATATTAAGGTATAAAAAGAATTAAGTTTGATCCTTATCCTGTGAAAGGATTAGGTTAGTCATGATCAGGTAAAAATGATAAGGTTATTCCTACGCTTGGGAAAAGGATTAGGTGGTGATTCCTTCTTAATAGAATTAGGTTAATCTTTAACCTAGTAAAAAGATAGAGGTTCTTCCTTAGCTTGTGAAAAGAGAATCGTAAAGGTTGATTCTGAGCCTTTAAAAAAATCATTGTGTAAAGGTTTGGTTCCTACCTATTTAAAGAAATCTTAGTGGTTTCGTGGGTATGAATCTCCGTGGGGCTCGGAGGACTAGATTAGTCAAGAGTAGCTTGGTAAATTAGGATATATCGAAGTGTTCTATATTGGTACTTTAATTATTTATTGTTGTTTGGGTGTGTACTTAGAACTAATCACACTTATCAGCTACTATATAAAGATAATAATTAATTTAGAATTAAATTAATTATTTAAAAATTTAACAGTTGAAAGATACAATTTGCTTTAATTTTTATAACTACCTAATTCACCCTCCCTCTTAGGTAGATCATTGGGCCAACAAAGCCCCCTAGGCTAAACACTACCCAGGGAACACCTTGGTATTTCCTATGCATTGGCCAATGCGCATGCCCCAAGGCCTATAAATAGAGGGGTCCCCTTCTCATTTTTTGAAGTCTAAAAGGTCTGGCTTCTCTCCCTAAACTCAAGCAACTCTCTCGGGTCCAAGTCTTCTCTAGAGGATTTCTCATTTAACATATCGTAATTCTACCGAAATCTAGTTATGGAAGGTGTTCTTGAAGTTCTTAGAACAATAACTTCAAGGATCAACGATCATCAATCAACACCGAGCCAAGCGGAGCAATAAGGGAAATGAGGTTAGTTACTTGGGGATGACCACATCCCCTAAGTTGGGTTATTGGCTATGAACTCAAGGAATCGATGACCACCAATCAACCACCAACTAAGAAGATCAAGGAGAAGAATGAGGTAAACACTTAGGGAAGACCACATCCCCTAAGTAGGTAAACACTTAGTTGATTTTGTATATATTGCTTTGTATATAATAGGACCATGTAGATAATGCACTTAGTTTCATGTACATAATACATAAAACCCATAAAACAACCTAAACAAACTTTTGATTTTGTCAAGCACATCAAACAAACGCCTAATCCTAACTATAACAACCAAATTATAGTCAAGTCATACAAAATCATTCAAAGCATATCAAGAATATTCAAAACAACATTTAAGAGCATTCAAGAACATGCCAAGACTTTCAAAAACATCAAATCATCCAACAACGTGTTAAGAACACGTGAGGAGTGCGAACAAAACTACTATCACACCATGAGTTGTACATAGCCTATACAATACCCCCAAGAACATCGTATTTATTTTATTTTTTAGTTAAATAAAACACACACACATTATATATATATATACACACACATACATACATACATACTACACCGATAGACCCTCGTGGCTAAGAACTCGGGATAAAGGGAGGGCTTTTATTCCTTCAGGGTTATGTGTGATTCTTCTTCAAGATCCTTCCCGATTTCCTTAGTTATTAGTATGACTAGCATAAATATATGGTATTTCTTTTCACTTTTAACCAACAACTCACACACAAACACTAAACTAACCAAAGCAAATGAGTTTATTTAAGGTTCTTAACAAAATCGAAGGTTGCTGTAAGGTTGTGGTTTAGGTTCGTTCACAACAGAAACTAATTGATAATCAACCGAAACCAAGTAAAACTAACTCAGCTTAAACCTAAACCAACCCAGTTTTTTCAAACATAACGAGATTGAACTACGTTCGACCTGATCTTTGGTAACTACCCAAAGTACATAGGCAGCCCATAAGGGTTCACACCTCTAATAATGAATCCAGTTTTCAATGAGACAAGAATAAACTATGTCTAACCTGATCTTTGGTAACCACCCAAAGTATGTAGGCAACCCATAAGGGTTTGGTCGTACCTTTAATAATAAACTATATCCTCTTCCCTAACAAAAACGAACTACGTAATGATCTTATTCTCAATCTGAGATACGTAGGCAACCCACGTGCAGGTTCGGTCGCATATCTAAACAACTTAGTCTTAGTTTGTATTTCATTTAGTATAGCTTGCATATTTACATTTCTGTTTTTATATAAATTGTTATTGGGTGTCGCTGACTAGTAGTAGATGTAGTATTTATCTACTTTCCATTACATCATGTCAAAAATACATAAAAAGAACAAAAACTTTGAAAATGGAAATTATTTTTTGTTTAGGTGAATCAAAGAAAACTATTTGAATAGTGTTTAATAGTGAATATCTATTTAGACTGAGGTATCGTCTTCGGACGAGTGTCTTGGGGGTGTCTAACACCTTCCCCGACCATAACTGACTCTCGAACTTAAAGAATAAATCTGGTACGTAGACCTATGGAAGTCAAAACACAGGCTATTTCAAAAGGAAAAATCAATTTTCAAAAATCTCAGTGACCTAGCACATCATTTAAACTCATGCTAAGTGGTGACTCCGTTTTAAACCAAAATCTAGGCCCAAGAAGTTTTTCAAAACTGGCTCTTGGAAAAGCCCTTAAAAAACCATTTTCAAAATGAATGAATTTGGACAACTTAGAGAGAAAGGGATAAAACTTGTTTTCATCATTTTCCTGATTCTCTACTTCTTTCGCTATCAAACTCCGAGGTGCATTAGGCATATTATATCAGATTTTCTCGATAGATAAATTCTTGATATACAACTTGTGCCAATCACCAACTGAAATCTATAATCCAAGAAAATGAATAAATCATCATCAAGCCCCAGTCTATGACTGGGGCACATTTTATCCAAGGTTAAAATTCTCCCAGGAAGTTTTCTAGCCCTCGTCAGGTAGTCCCAGGTAGGATGTGGCCAAGAAACTCCACTAGGTGTTGAGTTTTCTCGAGGGTCTTAGCCCGTGTGAATTCTCTCCGTCATTTTCAATCATGTATTGATGTGAAGACCCTTGAATCGGTTTCTCTAACCAAGAACTTGTTCCACCAAATATTGATTTACTTTATATATCTGAACTACACTTGACCTGATTCTCAGTTAATTTTGAGATATGTAGGCGCCCTAATAGGGTTCAGTCAAGCCAGCTCACGAAAATCAATAAATAGATATATTGTTGACCTTAGTCTTAGACTGACAAGATGCCCTAGAACTGGTTTCTCTAACCCAGTACCATTCTACCCAATCTTAATTTACTTTATAGTTTAGAACTATATGTAACCTGATTCTCATTAGTTTGAGATATGTAGGAAAACCCTTTGGGTATGGTCACAACCAGGAGTAGATTGGCCGAGTGTCATCTTCTCTACATCCTATAGGATAGATCATTGATCATCCTTTAGGAATAGTATTTTAATAATTTTGGCCAGTATATTTTAATTTTGTAGTGTAATTCCAGCCAGCCAGACTGTATTTTAATAATTTCGGCCGGTAATGAAGAAGTATGATTTACTTTACTTGCTAGAACTATATGTGACCCGATTCTCATTAGCTTGAGATATATAGGAGAACCGTTTGGGTATAGTCACAAACCAAGAGTCAATTAACTGAGTGTCATCTTTTCCACATCCTATAGGATAGACCGCGGATCATCATTGAGAAGTTGTACTTTAAATTCCGGCCAACTAGCAGTATAGTTGTATTTTAAATTCCCGTCAGTTAGTATAGTAGTATAATTTGATAATTTCAGTTGATCAATAGTATAATATAATAGTATACTGCTAGGGAGGGCTTGTACAAAGTGTCGCCTACGCCAAGTCCTATGGAATAGATCGAGGGTCATCCTTTAGGAATAGTATAATATATCATCAAAAGGGCTCGTATTAGGTGTCGTCCTCACTAAGACCTTTAGAACTAGCAATGTGACACCGTTCTAAGGTATAGTATAGTATATCATCGGGAGGGCTTGTACTAGGTGTCGTCCTCACCAAGACCTTGAGAACTAGGTATGACGCCATTCTACAGTATAGTATAGTATATCATCGGGAGGGCCTTGTACTGGGTGTCATTGTCACCAAGACCTTTAGAACTAGTTATGACCCCATTCCAAGGTATAACATAGTATATCATCGGGGGGGTTGTACTGGGTGCCATTCTTACCAAAATCTTTAGAACTAGGTGTGATGTAATTCTAAGGTATAATATTATATATATCATAGGGGGGATTGTACAGGGTGTCTTCCTTACCAAGACCGTTGGAATTAGGTAATGTGATTCCATTCTAAGGTATAATATAGTATATCATTAGGGGGCATTGAACAGAGTGTCATGCTCACCAAGACCTTTAGAACTAGGTATGATGCCATTTTAAGGTATAGTATAGTATATCATTGTTAAAGAGATAAATGAATGAGAAGGATTTTAACTAGATTGTGTTAGCCTCTCCCACTATTTATAATAAGAATTAAGAAACCATACAGTAAAGCCTAAACCATACAGGAAACCCTAAGTATTACAGAAAATACATAAATACCCTTTGACACTCCTCCTCAAGCTGAAGCATATATATTGTATGCTCCTAGCTTATTACAAATGTACTTTATCCTTGAACCCCCCAACGGTTTAGTAAATATATCAGCTAACTAATCAACTGAATTTATATGTTTAGTCTCAATCTGCTTCTGCAATAATTTTTCTCGAATAAAATGATAGTCAATTTCAATGTGTTTTGTTCTCTCATGGAAGACTGGGTTGGATGCAATGTGAAGTGTTTCTTGATTATCACATACTAGATCCATCGGTGAAGTGTGTTCAAATCCAAGTTCTTCCAATAAATATTTCTACTAAATTAACTCACAAGTGGTATGGGCCATTGCCCTATATTTTGATTCCAAGAGACAAGGCTACCACCAACAAATACACATTACCCAGTAGTAGATTTCATATCTAAGGGTAATCCAGCCTAGTCTATATTTATGTAGCTCTTCATTTGAGTATGACCAAAATTTTGATATAGCAAACTGCAACCAATTGCACCTTTCAGATATCGGAGAATACGAATCACTGCATCCCAGTGACAAGTCATTGGATGATCCAAGAACTAACTGATAACGTTAATAGCAAAGGAGATATCTGGCCTGGTAACTGTTAAGTAGTTCAACTTCCCAACTAACCGTCTATATTGAGCAAAATTTGTCAGTGGTACACCCTGATCTGGCAACAATTTGGTGTTTGAATCCATAGGCAAGTCAATCAGTTTTGCTCCTAGCATTCTTGTTTCGCTCAATAGGTCAATGACATATTTTCTCTGAGACATGTAAATACCTTGACTTGATCGAGCAGCTTCAATCCCCAAGAAATACTTTAGGTGCCCCAAATCTTTGGTTTGGAACTTACTATGCAAACACCTTTTGAGTTCTTGAATACCACATTCGTCATCTCCGGTAATCACGATGTCATCCACATACACAATCAACAATATTCTCCTAACTTTACTATATTTGTAGAAGACAGAATGATCGATTCCACAATGTTGAAGACCAAATTCAGTGACTACTTCACTAAATCTTCCAAACCATGCTCTAGGAGACTGCTTGAGGCCATAAATAGATTTCTTCAAACGACATTCCAAATAAGACTCCCCTGAGTAACAAACCCAAGAGGTAGCTCCATATATACTTCCTTAGTCAGATCGCCATTTAAGAAGGCATTCTTGATATTGAGCTGATGTAATGGCTAACGAAAAATGGCAGCCAGAGAGATGAACAAACGAACAGAAGCGAGCTTGGCAAAGGGAGAAAGGGTCTCATAGTAATCAAGACTGTATACCTGAGTATAGCATTTAGCAACTAAGCGAGCCTTGAGTCGATCAATGGTGCCATCTTGATGAACTTTGACAGTGTACACCTATTTACATCCAACTATAGTTTTGTCAGGCGGAAGCGAGATGAGATCCCAAGTACCATTCTGATGTAAGGCAAATATTTCTTCTTCCATTGCTTTTGCCCAACTAGGGTGAGTGAGGGCCTCTGAAACAGACTTAGGAATAAAAATAGTGGACAGAGAAGCAACAAAAGAGGAGTATAAAGGAAATAGGTATGCATATGAGACAAAGTTAGAAATAGGATGGTTAGTACAGGTGTGCTTACCCTTCCGAATGGCAATGGGTATATCCAGGTCAGACATGGGTGGGTCTACTAGAGAAGAATCTGAGGGCACAGAATCGATAGGCACAACAACAGATACTACCTTCTGGAGACGAGAGTATACCTGCAAAATGGTTGAAGAACGACTAGATAGGATAGGATCTGGAGTAGAGGAAGATAATGTAGGGTTTGGTTCACTAGGCAAATGAAGTGTAACATCCAGATCATCTCGAGAGGATAGGCCAGAAAAGTAAGTGGTGGACTCAAAGAATGTAACATCTGCACACACAACTAAGCGACGTAATAATGGACTATAATATCAATAACCCTTTTGTGTGCCAAAATAGCTGAGGAAGACACATTTTGAAGCACGGGAATCGAACTTGTCCCTGCTGGGAGTCAACTAATCAACAAAACAAACACACCCAAATATTCGAGGAGGTAAACTAAGCAAAGGTGAACGAGGAAAAAGAATAGAATGGGGAACCTTGCCATTTAGGGTAGAGGACGGCATCCATTTGATTAGGAAGCAGGCTGTAAGAACCGCATTACCCCAAAAGTGTTTGAAAACATTCATCTCAAAAAGAAGAGTACGGGCCACTTCTAGAAGATGTCGATTCTTACGCTCAACAACTCCATTTTGTTGTGGTGTGTGAGGTCAAGAAGACTGATGCAAGATATCAGAGTGTGACATAAAGGAAGTAAATGGTTGAGAAAAGTATTCTCGAGCATTATCACTATGAAGAATACGCACTGGTACATTAAATTGAGTTTTAATTTTAGCACAAAATGCCCGAAAAATAGAGAATAATTATGAACGATCTTTCATTAAATAAATCCAAGTAACTCGAGAAAAATCATCCACAAATGTAACAAAATAATGAAAACCTAATGTAGAAGTAACATAAGAAGGACCCCAAAACATCTGAATGAACTAAACTAAAAGGACTTGATGCTCGAACATGAGTTGGGAAAGCAAATGAAATACGATGATGCTTACCCAATTGACAAGACTCATACTCTAATGAAGACAAATGACGTAAATTAGGAACAAGTAACTTGAGGTTGCCAAGGTAGGGATAACCAAGGCGATAATGGATTTGGTGTGCAGATACAACAGCAGGGCAGGCAGTAGGTGAGTTAGCAAGACTCTCGTCATGATCATTAAGGTAATAAAGGCCATTTTCCTCATGCCCTGTGCCAATCGTCTTTCGCGTCCTCAAATCCTAGAGAATGACAAAATCAGAAAAAAAATTAGACAGAACAATTAGAATGTTTGATAAGCTTACTGACTAACATCAAATTAAAAGAAAACAAATTAATATACAAGATAGAGGAGAGAGATAAAGAAGGTG
The DNA here is from genome assembly GCA_016647705.1 of Eucommia ulmoides. NCBI lineage: Eukaryota > Viridiplantae > Streptophyta > Magnoliopsida > Garryales > Eucommiaceae > Eucommia > Eucommia ulmoides. The sequence goes on from CM028337.1 coordinate 24,784,123, forward strand.
AAGGTTCCACTGTACCAATGTCACGGATAGGGACAGTGGAACCATCAGCAACTATAATAGGAGACAACGAAGAAGATGACTTAATAAGTGTAAATAAGGAAGATGTACCTGACATGTGATCAGTGGCAACAAAATCCATAACCCAGGGTGAGTCTTGCCCTAACCTCATTGATCGCACACAAAACTTCAGTTTGTAAACTCCCTGGCCACCACTCCCGAGTATAAGATGAGAGATATAATGTGACTTCGTGTCAATGAAAAAATCCCCCTCAGTGTCTTAACGACCCTAGGTCACGTGAGTCTCGCCCCCAACGTCATTGATTTCATGCGTTGTATTTACCCTATCGACAATCTCAGTTCTAAAACTCCCATGCCACCTTTCTCGAGTATAAGACAAGGGAATACGAGACTTTGAATCAAATAAGAAGTCCCCCTCAACATCTTAACGACTCTAGGTCACGTGAGTCTTTCCCCAACGTCATAAATTATCCACAATCCTAATCCCGACCGGGTTATTGGATCGTGGCATTTGTTTATTCTATTCTGAATCCAGGATTTGTCAAACCTCATATTCTTTATATGTAAATCTAAGCACAATAAACAAACAATATGATAAACACACTCAAACATTGAAGAACAATCATCAAATAAATGCAACTAAACCAAAATTACGTTTTTATAAACGATATTAATCCCATACATAATCCACATTTAACCTACGGCCATAGCCATTTATATAATTGAAACTAGGCTAAACATGCTCAAACATACATAGAAGATAAGAAATAAAAGGAAAAACTAGTAAACTTAGCCGATATCCGAAGATTAGCCGCTAAAACCGTCCACCGAACGATTCTCCTTCTTCGCGTGTTTATCTTATCCTTCGAATATGTTTGAGCACTCCCCATACTCTCTCTATATCCTAACCTAAGCCTTAAGGTTTTTAATGGCCGAATAGTAGCAAAGGAGAAAGGAGGAAAGGCTTATTTATAAGCAAAATATCTAAATAAATATCTAACGCTGCACAGAGGCCACCGCCGCAGCCATGGAGTATGTCGATTAAAGGTTCGCCTAGGCGGTGGAGTAGGCAGTGGACTAGGAAAACAATCTGCTGGATTTTTGCCTAGGCGGTGGAATTTCTGCCTAGGCCGAGAGCAGTCAGCAGCAATTTGTTCTTTTCAGCATCTTCACCTCCGTGGCGGTGGTCTAGACACAGCGGCGGTGAGCTTGTTTGTAGAATCTTGTCGTCTTGCTCATTTTTCCACCGTTCTCGTTACGAATTGATCGTTACGCTCTGATTTCTTACCTTTTCACCCCACGCACCTGTTTTAATAGAAAAATAATAAAATCATATAAAAACATATAAAAATAACTATAAACATACTCGAAAACTAACAAATTCGGGTTGAAAATATATAGGTAATTTACACCTATCAAAGGGTGAATGAAAAGAAACGCAGAAGAAGTACCTCGTTGAGCTAAAGAAGCAATGGAAAGAGATACCTGTTGGGATGCCTTATACTGAAGGAATTGAGCATATTTCTCATCAAAGATGTTCTTGGCTGCCTAAGATTATGAAATTGTAAGATTATTTAGATCAGATGTCACTACATTGGCGAATTTAGGTGGACGACCAACTAAATCCCAACATATTTTTCTAGTATGATTCCCATTTCGACAAAAAGAACACTGACGAGGTGAGCCATGACCACGACCACTATGCCCCCCTCTCCCCCCTCTCCCCGAGGGCCACTAGCACAACCACCACGAGAGAAACCACCACTGAGTCGATCATCTCGATTTCATATAGGAATCTACGTAACAGTGCCGAATGCTCAGATAGCACAGACGAACTTAAACCAGAAATATTATCCTTGGTAGTGCTACATGAGAATAAATCTCAGTAATAGTGAGAAGAGTAGCACTGGAAAGAATCTGAGATCGGGCCGGTTCAAATTCTGGGCACAATCCAGCTAAGAAGCTAAGAACTTCATGACAGCCATCTGCTCACATTTCTTTTGTATTTCTTGCATATCGATAGTCATTGGTAGAATATTATTTAACTCTTTATAAAGGCTATTGAATGTGGCAAAATAATCTGTAATAGATTGCGTGTCTTGCTGAAGTTGGAAGTACTCGACCGATAAATCATACATCCTGGTGAGATTAGTGGAATACAACATATGAAGATACTCTCATATGACTTTACACGTATCTAGATGAGTACATAGATCAGCTACTTGAGTCTCTATCAAATTCCACAACGACGCTACAATCTGTGCATCAGCTTGAATCCATTCCTCATACTTTTTATCATTTTCTGCCAGGGTAGATTCCATGAGATGACGGTGTTTCCCTTGTTCGGTAAGGGCTATTTTCATAACCTTAGACCAATTTAAATAATTGGTCCCATTTAACTTGTGAATTGTTAATGGCTGGAGGGTAGCTGTCAACATTAGTGCCCACCAATACAACAACTGATAAACAATGTACACAAGGGAAACAAACCAACAACACAAACAACTGTAGGGCTTAAACGAAGAACATGAGAATCAGAATAATACTCACGAACATCTGTAGGGATTTCTCATGAACAATAACCCTTGTGTTACCGGTAGATCTCGACAGAAACAGCAGTGGCAGTCTCAAGTTAGTGCAATTGAAGGCCAGTGAATGTCCGGTAAAGGTTGGCAAAGGTTTGGTGATGGACGGAGAAGGTCGAATCGTGGCTGCGGTATCAGATTTGCAAATCAACGGCCATGAGTCGTAAATCTAGGCAAGCGACGGTCGGCTAAGATCTGGTGATAGCCGGCGAAGGTTAATGAAGCGTGAAGAACGTCCAGTAATGTGCTAGGGTTGCGGCTGCTGGGAGATGTAGGGGTTGCGGCGGTTGGGTTTTCAGACATTGTTTTGAGTTAGACACTATTTTGTTTTGTTTTTTTTTTCCAACAAAGGGAATGAGATAATTGAAAAAAATAAATAAATAATGGTTTGAATAGAACTACAGGATTAGTATCCTACAACCTGTTCTTGATACCATATTAAAGAGAGAAATGAATGAGAAGGCTTTTAACTATATTCTGCTGGCCTCTCTCACTATTTAGGAAACCATACAGTAAACCCTAAACTGTACAGGAAACCCGAAGTAATACAGAAAAGACATAAATACCTTTTAACAATCATCAAGAGGCTTATACTGAGTGTCGTCCTCACCAAGACCTTTCGAACTAAGTATGACGTCGTTCTAAGGTATAGTATAGTATAGTATATATCATCGGGGGGGGCTTATACTGGATGTTGTCCTCACCAAGATCGTTAGATAATGATGCCGTTATAATGTATAGTATAGTATATCTTTGGGGGGCTTGTATTGGGTATCGTCCTCACCAAGACCTTTAGAACTAGTTATGAGACCATTATAAAGTACAGTATAATATATCATCGTGGGGCTTGTACTGGGTGTCATCCTCATCAAGACCTTTAGAACTAGGTATGACGTTGTTCTAAGGTATAGTATGGTATATCATCAGGAGGGCTTATACTGGGTGTCATCCTCACCAACAATGTGATGCCTTTTTAAGGTATACGGTATAATATATATGTCATTGGGAAGGCTTGAACAGAGTGTCGTCTTCATCATGCCCTATAGGATCAGGTGTATTACCATCTTTTAGGAATTTAGATAGACAAGAATCAGATGTGTCACCATCCTTTTAGTAGTAATCTTTGAGAGTTGATTGTTTTTCATCCTTTGAAGTATATAATGTAGAAGTGATTAATCATTATCCTCGTCGAATCCTCAAGGATTAAGTATGTCTCCATCCTTTAGAAAATATTTAAAAACATGTCTTTTTATTTCATGTCTAGCGGAACAAAATGTTAGTGTCTCCTACTTTGTCATTACGAGTAAATTCGCATGACAAATAGGAGCAGTTATAGACAGTGCATTTTATCCCACCTAGTCAGTGTCAGATTAAGTACAAGTTCAATAAAATTTAAACTGAGGTTTAAGGGAATGAATTTCTACTTGAGGTCACACTGTATAATATATAAAAATACCCAAAACAAGAGAAAAACACATAAACTGTTAATTTGACTAAATTCAACTACGTAAAAGTTTCAGGTTAACCTAAAAAATTCTACAATTTAAGGGGTCTAAAATAAAATTATTAAGCATTGATTTTAATTAAATCACCTACAGTATGAATAAAAATTAGTCGCTGCCCTTTAATTATAGGATATTTCAAACAATTACCTCGATTACCTACCACAACCCTGAAACATTTACTATCACTAAATTTTGTCAATTTAACACAAAACATGTTTATATCATTTATGCACTTTACATAAAATACCATATAGAAACAATCTAAGAGACCTTGATCAAGGCTTGGAAAGGTCATGACAAGCCCTTAATCACCAAGGAGATTAAGGACTTGGGTTTGGTTTGGAATTTACACCAATCCAAGTTTGTCTTGACAAAACAACCCTAGGCCCAATGAATCAAGGGCCTAACCATCATTGAAAGGCCCACAAAGGATCCTTAAAATGACCAAGAAACCCTAAATACACCAATATCTAAGGAAGGAAACCAAGACACTTAGGATGTGACCAACCGTTATTGAAACTAAATCGATTTGGTTCGCCACCTAAGTTAGGGATTTAATATGCATTAAATTCCCATACCATTAATAATTAATTACTTGGGATGAAATGGATAGGATACATTCATGGTACCAAGATATTTGGGTCAAAATATCTTAGAGTTAACCAAAAACCTTGAAATGTGATTAGCCATTACTGAAACCAAACCAATTCAATTTGCCACCTAGCCCATACCTTTAATGATAATTAAATTCACATCCTATCAAGATTTAAATTCTTAGGAATGACATGGAATGTGTGGATGTATTGAATGTAAATATTTTCTCAAAATATCTTAGGGTTAACTAGAAACCTTGAAATCCAACCATCGATTACAAGGCAAACTAACCCGATTTCATCCGAAACCAATCGAATGTGTGCTCACCAAGTAATGAGTCATCATAGTGCATTGATTTCCAAGTGACTCATCTAGACCATGTTCAATACATCTTGGAAGCATTAATGGTAACTAAACTGAAATAGTGAAACTAACCGGTACTTAGCCCCTAAACCTAACTAGAAGTCTGACATCAAACCATTAATATACCCATGTGAAACCAATAGGATTGGAGAAGGGGTAATGATTACAAAATCTTTGAGAATCCTCCCTTCTACCTAAAATTTGTTCAAAACTGAACAAAACCAAAACAAGAGACCAAGTCCCCTAGGTCAAACACACCCCAAAGAAGAGGCTTGGATAGCTTGTGAACTCACCCATGGACGAGATCCTAGCCTATAAATAGGGGTTCTAGGGTTCTTATTTTTTCAAGTCTTGTAGTCCTAGCTTATCTCTATAAAACTCAAGCTTAGTCTTGGTTGTTAGGATTCTACCAAAATCTAATCCTGGAGGTTGATCTTGAGGTTCTTGGAGCAATAAGTCAAGAGGAAGATGGTCACCTATTGACGATCAACCAAGAAGATCAAGGAGAAAATAGAGGTAATCACTTAGGGAATACTACATCCCTTAAGTAGGTATGTTTTCCTCAAAAACCCCTTTGTTCTTGGCTCAAATTTATGTGTTTTTCTTGTACATAGTATGTTCATATAGAAATCACAGTTAATTTTCATGTATATAACATAAACAATACATAAACAACCAAGAAAACACTTAATTCTTGTTATAATAACCAAATCATATCCAAATCATTCCAAGAACATTCAAGAACAAAAAATCATCCGAGAAAATATTAAGAACATGTGAGGATTCATAACAAAACCAATATCACACTATGATTTGTGCATACTCTCAGTGATTCTCTCAAGAAAATGTTGAACCAAACTTTTTACTAATTGTTAATACTAACTATAAACTATTAATAATGGGATTTACTTTCCGTTAAATGTCAACATCAAGATCATAGCCTAGTAGGTTAGTGGACTGGCCCACACACACGCACACACACATATGTGTGTGTGGGTGTGTGTGTATACGTATACATATATATATATATATATATATATATATATATATATATATATATATATATATATATGCACACACACACACCCCTATATACTACACCGACACACCCTTGTGGATAAAAACTCAAGATAAAGAGAGGGCCTTTATTCCTTCAAGGATACGTGTGATTCTTCTTCATAAATCTTCCCGTTTTTCTTAGTTATAAGTAGGATTGACATAAATATATGGTATTTTCCCTTTCTTATAACTAAACAACTCGCATACTAACACTAACTAACCAAAACAAAAGAGCTCAGTTAAGGTGTTCTGGACAAAATCAAAGAGGTTATGTACATGTCATGTTGTGATTTAGATTGTTCACAACCAAAAAATAATTAATAATAACCAATTAATGTTGTGATTCAGGTTGTTCATAACTAAAACCAATGAATAACTAGACTAGTTTTTAACTAAAACCCAGCCTGCCAGTTTTCAACTTAACCGGAATGAACTACGTGATGACCTAATCTTTGGTTACCCCCCAAAGTACGTAAGCAACCTACATAAGGGTTCGGTCACCAATAATAATAAAATTAGTTTCACCCTAATAGAAACGAACTACGTAGGACCTGATTGTCAATTATCTGAGATACATAAGCAACCTATATGAGGTTCAGTCCTATAAAAAATACAAAAGCATGTTCATTTCATTTAGTATAGCTTGTATATTTATATTCATGTCTATTATAAATTGTTATTGGCTGTCGCTGACTAGTATTAGTTGTAGTATTTGCCTGTTTTCCATTACGTCATGTTAAAATACACAAAAAGGAGGAAAAACTTTAAAAAACGAGAATTATTCTTGTTTAAGTAAATCAATAGAAACTTATTGGATAGTGTTTAACAGTGAATATCTATTAGACCAAGGTACCATTTACGAACGAGTGCCCTGGGGTGCGTAAAACCTTTCCCAGGTATAATAGATTCCCGAACATAAAGAATATCTCGGGTACACATACTTTTGGAAGTCAAAAACACAAGCCATTTAAAAATGAAAAATGAATTTCTAAAATCCCGGTGACCTAGCACACCATTTAACCCTATGCCAGGTGACAACTCTATTTTTAATATAAAATCTAGGCCTATGAAGTTTTTCAAAACCGACACCTAGAAAAGCACTTACAAAACCATTTTCAAAATGAACGGATTTGGATGACTTAGAGAGGAAGGAATGAAACTTGTTTTCATATTCTTCCCAATTCTCTATTTCTTTCGTTATCAAAATCTGGGGTGCGTCAGTCTAGCAAATGAAGAACCTAATCAATGTGAATAGAACACATGATATGGAAAAATGAAAAATTAACAATGCGAACAATAGAAGTAATGAAGCAATTAAAATGTAATACAAATGAATTTAGGAAAAACCTAAAACAATCATCGCCGCATGTTGTCTTCGGTGGTGGTGGTGGTGGTAGTGGTGGTGGAGCGACATAATCGAGAGTGGTGATGGCCACAATGATGTATTCTAGGCAAGATCTTGTTAGATCTAGCCTTGATTTAACCATACCTGCCTAGATCTGGTTAGATATCTACATTAAAGGATGAAGACGATGAAGTATACGACAATATGGTGGTGGTGAGGAATGAAGAGGAAGTGATCGCGACGATAGATGGAGACGACGAACAGGTGACAAATCAACGCAACCATAGTGAAAAACTGTTGATCCCTAGGTTTTGATGAACAATTAAGTATTGATGTTTTTTGTAGAACAAATGTGTTTATTGAGTATTTCATAAAAGAGTTCCAAATTGTTGTTTAAGATAAAAACATCATGAAGAAAATATAAAGAGTGCAAAGATGAATGCAATGATGAAATGAAGAGTGTTGAAGACCTTTAAGAGTGTTGAAGACCTTAAAGAAATTAGGTGAAAACAACTCTCTACTCATATACTTTAATGCAACTCGAATTAAGATCACATACGACACTATTAAATAAGTTATCTTTATGTGTGTTTCGTTATTGAAATAATAGCATTTAGGATCCTTATTAAAGATTTGATATGTTCTTCATATATGAAATCAAATTGATAATTGACCTAATTGAAATTAAAAAAAAAAAAGTTTAAAGTATAAAAATGTGTACTTTTGGGTCAATCGAGAAAAGTAATCGGTTAACTGAGTCAATTAGTGTGTTTTGGAGCAAAATTAGTGAAGGAAGTGGACACCGTGAACCAATCGGTCAACTGATTAGAAAAAATCAGTCAATCAATTGAGTCAATGAGTTTGGTGAAGCAGAAATGGACCAACCTATATCAATCGGTCAACCGAATGGGAAAATTTGGTCAACTGTTTGAGTTAGTATGTTTTTCGGAGCAAATTGGAACATCCCTGTAACATTCGATCAACCAATTGGGAAAATTTGGTCAACCGATTAGGCTTGAAGTTTGGCAGGAATTTGGCTCTGAGGCATTCGGTCAATTGAATGGGTAATTTCGGTTAACCGACTGCCTGTGAGATTTGGCTTGGTTTCGGCTTTGAGTTATTCAATCCAATCAACCGAAATTCCAGGGTTGGTCATCTGACTGTTTCGGTTGTGATTTCGAGGAACTTGGTCTCTTAGTAAAAAATTACCATTTTTTTATGATTCCAGGGGAGAGATTTAGGGGATTTGAACCTACTGAAGATATGGTACATCTATTTTAATATCCCTATTGATTTGGTCCACATAATTTATGATTCTCTTAATTTAAGTAGATGAATACTTCATATCTTAATGATTGTGAATTGAAAATTATTATATGTGCATATTTGAGAGATTTAGAAAGTTATTTTAATATGAAATACCTCTGAAATGAAAGATAATATTATATAAGGTCTAAGAGTGCCTTTTAGAGGCATATCTTTTGAAAAGTAGTCATTGGAGGGCACGATATCTATCTATAAAAATAGTTATGTGGGATTGAGAGAAACTATATCAAGAACAATCAGTTCTAAGCTTTTCTAAAAGTGATTTTTACGCTGAGATTTCTGAGATATATTTGTTCTAAGTTCTTCATCTAAAGCGCTGTTGATTTGGTATCACTGATTTGTTCTCTATTGCGATTCTGTTTCCGTCTTTAGTGTTTTTCTAGGTGAGATCTTTCCAAGATATTGTTCTTTATTCTGAATTTATATTATTATTATTTTCTTAGATATAAGATTGTTAGAAAATCGTTTTCAAACTTAAAAGCGTGAAAATCATTTTTAAAATGCTTTTGTTTGATTATCTAATTATGTGCTCTAAATTGTGTTACCCACATTGTTTATTAATCAGATATTATTGGTCTCACATTATATCCATCACATAGTAAATTTTGAGAAATTAATCAAGTATATCTGTATTGTGGAGGTAGAAGCTCCTTATGTCACACCCCACCCCGGACACCCATCATCCTGGGGTCAGCGTGACGTCGACGCAACATCACCTGAATATCCATTTTTTAGAGAACAACACTATGCATACATAAAATATATATTCACATATACAAGCCATATATATCCTCTTGTATGGGGGATACACCCATCCCCAATTATAATAGCAACGAAAATATAACAACCATGAACCTCTCACAGATTCGCCTCAAACGGCTCATCTCAAAACTCCTACATGACTCCATCGCAGGACTCTACCTAATGCCAGTAGGGGACCGACTCCTAGTTGTTGTACTTACGAGTGTACTACCTTCTTAATAAAAATATTTTAGATGGATCAAGTATAAAACATATTAATATCACATATCACAAAGAAAAACCCATTTTTCCTGTCATCGCAGAAAACAACATATATATGTTTATAACATCTCAACTAAGCAATAAAAATCAACCAGAACATCACAACAACCATATTGTCACAACCCGTCCCGGACACCCGTCGTCCCGAGGCTGGCGTGACTACAACATAACATCACCAATACCCAAACAACCAAATGAAAGACAATATATACCCACCATATAATACAAACATTTAAATGGGGGACACACCCATACCAACTTAATCCTAACAAACAGTATTTATCCATGAACCTTTTATAGGTTCGTCTTTGACAGCTTCTCTCAAACACCTATATGACTTCATCACGTAGCTCTACCTAGTGCCAGTAGGGGACCGACTCCTAGCCGATGTACCTGCGAGTGTACTGCCTTCTTAGTAAAATATTTTTATAATAATAACAGTTTATTCTGCATCATCTAAATAGATCAAGCTTAAATATGTAAACATTACGTAGCTCGCAAAGGTTTGCATAATATTAGCAGTGAGAATAAAGCACTACCTATAAGTTCCATGCAAAAATCATTTAGTATAAGAATCATGTCATTCACCATATAAATAATAAATCACTCAGTAGAAGCAAATTATCACATCTCAAAACATCTTCTCAAACACACACACACGCTGGCCAGCCCTAGTGATCGTTTTAACCTCACGATCGGGAGTTGCAATGGTACCGTAACATTCATAGGAATGCCTTCCTACGAAATATCCACACCCCTTTTCGGGGAGAAATATAATCCACACTCCTTTTTGGGGAAAAATATAATCCATACCCCTTACGGGGAAAAATATAATCCACACCCCTTACAGGGAGAAACCACACCTACCATTTTTCTTCAAAACCAGCTTTTAAATTCAAAAATCATATTTCGCACTTTCTTTTAAAGAAAATGTCCGATTTTATCAAAACCACTTTTCCATCCTTTTTAGAAAAACCAAGCATTTTTAGAAAAATAGATGTTTCTTATTCTCTTTTTAAAAACACCGTCCAATTTCACCAAATCCAGCGGAAATTCATTTCCAACTTCTTTTTGAAAACTATCGAAGTCTAGTTTACCAATTCATTCAAATCCTGCTTGATCCATATCGTTTATAAATTCATACAGTTTAAATAATCACATATTTCGTCATATATATATATTCATAGAAAAATAGTTTGGCAAGAAGACAGTACACTCACCTCGTAAACCGCTCTCCAAAACCTTCACTGACTATATTCTATCGGGACACCGGTGCCTGCGAGCCTAATAGTAACAGAGCCTAAATTAATATCTTATCTAAAATATCTGAATCATGCAATGCTGGCCTTATATTCCGAATTGTTACTATTTTATGTACCACGTAATTAAAATTAATTAATCGTTAGGAAATTGTTACGATTTTGGGATTTGTAACGCTAAATAAAATTTAATTTAACGAGAATTATTAATCGATTAAAATTTTACCTGTTTCCGAATCGTTTGGAGACCACGAGAAGGGTTTTTAATTTTCAGTGGGGTGGTTCGTGTAATTCCCTTTTCTTTTTCTTTTTTTTTTTTTTTTTTTTTTTTTCTTTTTCCTTCTTCTTCCTTCTTTTTTTTTTTTTTTTCCTTTTCTCTTCTCTATTTCGTCTTCTACTTCAGTTCCGGTTTGAACCAGCCACCGATCGTCCTACTCCAATCACGAGCACACCGTCACCGATTTCACACACCCCAAACGCCGAACACACGTACTCCCCTCCCACAGTCACCGTCGACTGAACAAACTCCCCACCGGACGACGACGTCACCGACGACTCCCTCTCTCTCACTTCATTTTCTGGTTTCTGCTTTGGGACTCGCCGGTGATCGACCTTGCTCCGATCACGCCACACATCCATGAAGACGGAACACCCGTGACGTCGACCGAAACACCTACCCGAAACCGATACCCACCTTCTCTCTCTCTCTCTAACACTCCAGCCGGCAGCACCCAGCCTCACACCAGAAGGACACCCCCACGCCGTCGATGATTACACATCCAGACCAGATGGTGCCACCACACACCCCCACTCAGTCGCCGAACAACCAGAACACACCCACTGCCGGCAGCCCACACACTCGACGACGAACCGAACACACACACGCCGGCGAACGGCGACGATCAAGCACATACTGCCGGTGGACAAAACACACACCCACATACTCACAATAAACCGACGACGATGGCCTATTACTCCCTCACCTGAGATCGACGACAACTCACACATCCACCCACATACACTGCCGACCTTCCTCTCTCTCTCCATGTCCTAATTTTCGTTTTAAATTTGAGATTTTTGGAGATGTTTTGATCATTACACGTATGTATTGCATGCGTTTAGTGGGCTCACTTCCTCTCAGCTTGCCACGTCACTGCTCTCCCTACTTCCTGCCGGCAGCTTCTTCGTCCGATCAGCATATATATATATATATATAAAATAAACTTTTTAGTTACTTACTCTTTCTTCCCCCAACTTCCTTTAAATCCTAATTTAATCAATTGAAATTTTTAAAAGTTTCTAAAATTTGCAATTTCACCCCTTTAAGTTTCAATTAAAAGTTGAATGTCAATTTACCCCCTCAAAGTTTGGATTTAATGTTTCTAAATTTACGAATTGACCCCTAGATTTTGAATTTGAATTTTTATTGACCCAATTTCACCCCGAATTTTTTTTTTTTTTTTTTCCAATTACACTAAAATGTAACTAAAATGACGTACTTACTATAATTGAGGTCTTACACATATAGTATAACGCAACCGAAATAATAGATATACTAACACCAGTAAATACGCCAATCCAATATAAAAGAATATATATAAATATACTCATCTCAATCACCATATACGATAAAACACCATATACAACAAACACCATATATGACAAAACATTACACCACTCTCCGACTAACCATAGTGATCGTTTTAACCTCGCGATCGGGAGTTGCAAAGATACCGTACCATCCGTAGGATATACCTTCCTAGCGGAACTAACTGCGCAGATAATCATCTACCGGACGTCTCCAGAGGACATAATATCAATCACCACCTGCCGGACCACCCTCCAAATAGGACATAAACTATGGCATAGTCCAATCAACAATATCGTCAAATTAATAATGTCATCGTCAAACCAATATCATCAACCTCTATTTCCATAACCGATTTAATCCAAAAATCATGTTCTTCATTTTCTTTTAAAAAAAACCACTGATTTCAATAAATCATTTCTTTCCATCTTTTTCTTTAAAAACCAACGAAATTCACCTTTTCAAAACACCCAAATCCGCTTGATCCATATAAGTTATAAATTCGCCCAATTTTAAATAAACACATCTTTCTATCACATACACACACACACACACACACACACACACACACACACACACACACACACATATATATATATATATATATATATATATATATATGAAAATAGATTTGGCAAGAAGACGGTACACCAGGTTATCCGCTCCGAAGACTTTTACCGACTATCCTCTACCGCTACTCCGGTGCCTGCGAACCTAATAGTGACAGGACCTAAATTAATATTTTATGTAACAATATCCTAACTATGCAATGTAGGTCTTAATTTTCGTAATTTCCTATTCCCCACTTTTTATTATGAAATATTATTTCCTATATCGAATTTATTCATGTGAATGGTCTCACTAATTATTATAGCCATTCGACATTTTTTTTATGCTAATAATTAAAGTTAACATTCATAAAATATAACAAGAAACGTTACCCCTTCCAAAATGATTGTCGATCTCCTTAAAACTTCTTAATTTATGCTCTTACTCCCACCGCCTCGGTGCAAAACCCACCGTCGCGGCGTACACGCTCCTTCTCTGCTCTAGTTTGCTTACTGATGCTCCATCGCCTAGGCCGAAAAACCACCGCCTAGGCGAACCATCTACAGATTCAATTCCTACCTCCCTGATCTTTCACTGCCACAGTGAAGGATCACACCGCCGCGGTGATGGCCATCCCCATTTTCTACTCTTTTTTTATCTTAACCGCTACTCTCTCTTTCCTCACCTCGCCAACTCTGGTGACCACTACCCACGAACGTCCAAACACACACCACACACGTACAACACACACCCACATGCACACCGTAGGCTTCACTTACACACACATCAAACATCTTCAACACACACACAGAGACAGCATTACACACACACAACCACAGCTCTCTTTTATTCTAGTTTTTAATCACCGCCGGCCGAATTAACTGACGGTGATACCCATACACCAGAACACACACACACAACAGCACATACGACAAGCCATAATTACACATACACACCATCACAGCACATACACACAACACCCACAGACCTCACAAATGCACACACACACTTACGATCATCACCACCATCGTTGGAACACACACACACACACACACAGCATCAGCAAACAAAAACGAAAAACAGGGAACACACACACACACACACACACACACACACACACACACACACCCAGACGAAATGCACAACCCATCACCGGCGATCACGAACCTCCAACGACCTCCCCTTCCTCCGGTTCTCTCTCTCTCTCTCTTCTTTCTCTTTCTCGATTTCTCTGGATTCTTCTTCGACCTCCCCTTCCTCCGGTTCTCTCTCTCTCTCTTCTTTCTCTTTCTCAATTTCTCTGGATTCTTCTTCAATCCTCCTGAGATGTATGGATATATATATATATATATATATATATATATATATATATATATATATATATGTGTGTGTGTGTGTGTGTGTGTGTGTGTGTGTGTGTGATCAAATGGCTGGACATGTAGCCCGTTTCTCCTCTCCACCTCTCTCTCTATATATGTACATATATAATTTAAAGTGTAAAATTTACACAAGCTTCCCCTCTGTTTTGTTAATATTTTAATTAAACCCAATTATAATATTTGATGTTTTATAAAATTACAAATTAACCCCTCGAATTTTTTAATTAAATGACAAATAACACCATCAACCCTATTATTTCTGAAATATTTTAAAACATGACTTAAACTATGCGTATATCAAAGATCGAGGTCTTACACCTTGTGGGAAAAAACTTATATTTTTATGTATTTGTGAGTTTGAGTGAATTAGACACGATTGGGACGATATCTAGTCAGGATAACTAGGTTTCAATCTTTTTTTCCTGAAAAAGATTAGGGTTTAATCTTTGTCCTGCAAAAAAGTTAGGTTATTTTTTTCCTTGAAAAGAACTAGGTTTTGATTCTCCCTGTAATTGAAATGTGTTTTTGAGTGAATTGTAAAGGTTCAATCCATACCTGTGAAAACCATACTTGTGAGAGTTGTAAGGTTAATTTTTAGCCTGGTAAAAAGATAGGGTTCATCCTTGACCTTAAAAAAGAGTAAAATTGTAAAGGTTGATTTTGAGCCTAAGAAAATAATCATTGTAAGGGTTTGGTTCCAACCTGGTAAAGGAATCAGGAGTTTAGTGGTTGTGAAACTTTGTGGAGTTCGGGAGACTAGATTATGCAAGGTTAGCTTGTTGAACTAAGATATATCTTGGTGTGCTGCATTCTTTATTTTTATTATATTGTATTTAGGTGTGCACTTAGAATTAAACACTTATCCGCTACATAACGAAGATAATAATTAATTTAGGAAAGTTGATTATTTGATAATTAAGTGTTTAAAGATTTAATTGTTAAAATTTTTGTAATTACCCAATTCACCCCTCTCTTGGATAGCTCTTTGGACCAACAAAAACCAATGTGGCGGTTACGATAGTGTTGGCAGCGATGACATCAATGTTACGGTAACAATAGTATTTTTGAGAGAGAGAGCGGAGATGGAGTCTGAGAAAGCATGGAAGCCAAGACAATGGACTGAGAGAGCATAGATTGAAGAACTTTACTAAGAGAGATAGAGGAATTAAGTTTTGGAATTTATTGAGGATAATTTTTTGACTAAAATGTATTAGGGGAGTTGGTGCAATTGTTTTTTAAAATCTAGGAATTATGAATACTACGTGAAGAACAAGTGCGAGGCACGTGCCTATTATCTTTTTTATTTGATATATTTATAACCTTTTACATTATTTGTTCATTAAAGACCACACTAAAAATATATATACTATTTTTTTTTTAAAAAAACATCAATAAAAAAATATGATATATAATTTTATTTTTTTATTTCTTATAATGTTAAATGTTGAAACATTTTAAAGATAATTAATGGAAGTCATTACATATGAAGAAATGGAAAAGTTATAGTTAATTGGAATTTTGAAATTAACTTGAATACAGACATTACACTCTAAATGATGATAAGAAAAAAAAATATAAATACAGTGCAAGTGAAATTTATTATGTTTACTAACTAAGGGTGTAAATGTTACTAAAAAACCTGACTCGATCCAACCCACCCAACCCAATGGCGAGGTCAATTATGAGTAGTTTTGTTTCTCCACCCTAACCTAACACATCCAAATCTAGAAACACTTCTACTCGAGTATCCATCTACCCATACCCGACGCACTCGAAACACCCTGAACCCTAAACCCTAATAATATATGTCTACAAAACACCCCCTAAAACATGACATATTATGAAAAGACCTTATATATAAATATAACCATAATCACATTCAAGTCATTCCATTTTCAAATTCCAACCCTAGCATCGTCTCCTCCTCCTCCTCCTCTCTCTCTCTCTCTCAATCCCAGAGTCGTCATCGTCTATCAAACCCTAATAGATGATTTCTCAATGATTCATTCTTTTATGATTCTTGCATCGTCTAATAATCTTACATCTGTCAAATGCTAATAATCTTGTCGTCTCTGATTCCCGCAATGCCGCTGTTCATCGCCATCAATGGCTCCTACTCCTTCTCTGTCTCCTACTCCAATTGATGATCTATAATTTTTTTTTATTAATTCTTTAATATGTGTATTGTTTCTCCATCTTTTTTCTTAGATCTATAAATTTTTAGTATTTTATCTCTGTTTTTTATTCATGTTGCCCGACAACCGATCAACTCGACCAATTGCGAATTAGATCAAGGTAATGAGGCCACGCGATCAGCTTCGATTGGGAGAGCTACCGGAATTTTTCTTTGGTTCGTCTGACTAAAATCCTTCAACCCCGATTCGACCAATCGATTTACACCCCTACTACTACTAATAAGCATGTGCACATAACATGATCAAAATATGAGGAGTATTTCCATAGACAAGTACTGCGATTTTGAATCTATTTACGACACATGCCCTTGCATATATGTTTTTCTTTTTTATGTGTTATGATAAAAATAAAAAATTAAAAAAAATAAATAAATAAATAGTTGATGAAATAAATTTAGTAACAAAGTATTGAGATTGTAATTTTCAGTAAGCGACACATTTGAAAATGTCATAGTCTAAGATGACCAAATAAGTCATATAATAGTAGTAGAGTCACATGAAATTACTTATGGGGAATCCCTAGCCTATTAATAAATTAGGACGTTTGTTTATTATTATTATTATTATTATTATTATTATTATTATTATTGTTATTTTGTTAAGGATTGTACTTGAATTAAGGGGTATGTATGAATTAGATTGGATTATAGAATTGTTTTGGGAGGAAATTTCTATTGATACATCCACTTTCAAAATTGTTACATAAAATTATATTTTGCATCCTTTAAATTTTATATTTATATTAAGTTAGCCAATTATTTATCATTTACTATTTTTTATACTTATAAATTAAAAAATAATATAATATTTTTAGACACGGAGAATCCCTAGTCTCTATTAATAAATCAAGATAATTTTTTTAAAATGACTTCTCATTAAGGATGAGATTGATTTAAGGGAATGGATAGATAAGATTGGATTATAAAAAATTTAAAGTAGAAAAAATTCCGCTGAAATATTCTCATTCCCACTTCAAAGTAGTAAATAAAATTAATTTTATAGTTGTATGTAATTATTTTATTATTATTATTATTTACTGTCATTTCACATTTATAAATTAGAAAATTCCTAATATTGTACAAGTAATCCCTAGTAATTTGATATTATAAGAATATTTTATATTTATTCTAATAATGAAAAAGTAAAAAGAATTATTTTATGTTTTTGTTCTATTTATTCTAATTATGAAAAAGTAAAAAGAATTACTTTTGGTTGGGTGAAAAATGGATGAAAAAAAAAAAAAAAAATGGTTGGATGAAAAATGAGAGAAAAAATAAAATAGGATAAAAAAAATAATAATAATAATAGTTTTCGAGACAATTTTTTTCCCTCACAAACATGAGAGAAAAATGAAAAGAAATGAGAGAAAAATGAAAAAAAAAAAAAAAAAGTGATGAAAAATGAATAAAATTACAATTATACAATTGATTATATAATTTTTAATTTATTTTTATAATACATGAGGGTAAAGTAGTGAAAAACATTAGAGTAAATTATTTTTCTTTCTTTTATTTTTCTTTTTCCTAATCAAATAATACCAGGAAAAATAATTTTTCTTACACAATGGATAAAAATATTATTTTTCTATTTTTTTCCGATTTCCATCCTTCAACCGAATATACCATAATAGAGATCAGTGTAAAAAAAATAAAAAAATATAATAAAATGTTTGTCTGTTATTTAGACATTTTTTAAATGTAATTATCCCATATATTTATTGTGTTTTTATAATTATTGTGTTTTTTTTAATTGGAAACGAGAAAATGGCAGTTTCATCGTTGCATCATGCACAATTGACAGGAGCATCTGGAATGATTTTCGCGTGGTCAATGGTGGTAGCCTGGTTGGTGTGTTGTCCTACACGTCTGTTTAATACAATGAATAAAAAAATCAACAATAATAATGGTGGGGGCAAATTACACTTTTGGTCTATCAACTTACACTCGCTTTTTTACGCAGTCCTCCAATTTATGTATTTTGCAACCCTATAATCTGGAACCATTATTTTAAGTGGTCATTATGTTAGAATTAATGTTAATTTTAACTGAAAAATTATACTTCAACTCCAAATTTTGACCGGAGAATTGTATTTTAATCCCATATACTTTAATAAAGTTACACTTTATTTTGTGTACAATGAAACGCCACGCGAAACACTCATGTATTCTTTTTGTTATTTTTTCTCGCTTTCATTTCTATATTTTTATTATTTTTTGCGTTTTCTACTTTTTATATTTTTTTTTTCTATTTGATTTGCATAAAACTCTAAAATGAGTTGGACTTATCAACCAAAATTTGGGACTGATTAAATCTTTTTGTTTCATTGTTCTTCTTCACTTTTCTTTTTACCGTTTTGTTTTGTTTTGTTTGTTTTCTTTTTCTTTTTCTTTTCTCTTGCTTTTTTACTTGTTTCAATATTATTTATTTTTCTCTATTTTCAAAATAGATTGGAAAATGTAGATTTCACCAATTTCAATTTTTAATTATTCCACAAAATCGAATAATTTTTTTTTACATTTTATGCAAAACCAATGCAATTAACATCTCAAGCGGAATTTCGTCTCCTATTGGCTGAACTTCTACTAACAAATTTATCATTTTCTCTTCTACTTTTCTAATTTTATTTGGAAGCTAGTAAAAAAATTAAATAGGTGAAATCTACATTTTCCTATTTTATTTTGAAAAATAGTGAAAAAGTAAATAAAATAGAAAAAAAAAAAAAAAAAAAAAAACAAGCGGAAAATAATAAATAAAACAAAAAAGGGAAATAATACAAAAAGAAAACAAACAAATAAAAAAGAGAACAAAAAAAATATATGAAGACAAACAATAATATATTTTTTTTTAATTAGTCCCAAATTTCAGCCCATGAGGCCATGTCATTTTAGATTTTTTTATTTTTTTTTAAATAAAATAAAATAAACCCAAAAAATGAAAAATAAAAACATAAATAGGTGTTAGGTACGGAATTTCGCATGTAATTTTTAAGTGAAAATTAATATTAATTTTAACAGAAGATTTACTTAAAATGACAGTAACAAATTTGTCCGATACACCTAAATCAAATCTCCCACTTGTGGGATTTGGTATACTTGTTAAAGAATAAAATTTGTTATAAAAATCTAAATCTAAAATAATTTAAATAATGATTAGATTCAACTATGAAACTACATGATGTTTGATATCGCTTAAATTGAAGTATTGACTTTTTAAGTGTTAAAATTTTAATCGTTAAAAATATTAGAAGTTTATTTGATAAAATTAAAATTTTAAGTATTGGTTTTAAATTGTTGAATTTTTTTTGTCTGTTTGATAATCAAAAAATTTAAAAACTGAAAATTATTTAAATTATATTACTACCCTCTACAATTAAAATTTAAAATCAAGAGAATATCAAGAAAAAACAATCGAGAACAAAAACAATAAAATAAAAATAATAACAATATATTAAAAAATTCAAATATATAAATTATTACAAGTTAACAATAACTTAGAGTTCAAAAAAAATTGAGGATTTCTTTTTTAGTCTTAGATTTTTCTTTTTACGTCACCCCAATTATTCACATTTTTTGTTTCATAGATTCACCAGTACTTAACTATTTCATTTTTTAACCGTCCAGGTTATAACAATTTTTGTTATGCTAGTGCGGTGATAGAAATATTTATTGTGATGGGAGTGATGATGATAGTAAATATTTATTGTGGTTATGGTGGTGATAGTAAATATTTGTTGTGGCATTGGCATTGATGGCAAATATTTGTTGTGGTCATAATGGGATAGCGAATATGTTTTGTGGCGGTTTATGTTTATTATTAAAAAAACTAATTGAGGGGTATTTTTGTCATAAAAATAATATATTTTGTTTAATTGGTTTTTTCACGAAATTAAAAAAAAAAAAAAAAAAAAAAAAAAAAAAAAAAAAAAAAAAAATTTAAAAAATAGTGGTCTATGGGGCCCGAAAAAATAATCCTAAAAAACAAGGATGAGCCATTGAGTGATAAAAAGTAAGTAAAGGCTAGGCCCATTTACTGAAAATTTTATACACATAGTCTGAAAATTTTAAATGACACTTATTTATTAAGTATTATTAATTAAAATTATTAAACAAATTTAATTAAACAAGTACTTAATTTATTCACTTTTCATCACTTAATTCGGTTATTCGGTTATCAAACGTGGCCTTAGTCCCTATTTGATAACGCTTAATTTTTATGTTCGAAAAACTTTATATACTTAATTTTAAATTCTGAAATTATAAGTGTTTAATTTATTAAGTGCTGAATACATTAAGTATTTAAATTTTTAATAATTTTAACTTCAAAAAAATTATATTTGTACAATTTTTTATTCCTAACGTACTTTTTTATAATTTTCTTTTTATAAAATATTCTATTTCTTCCAAGCATTTTTTTCAATATATTGTTCTTTTGACATAAGCAATTTTTTTTCTTTTTATCTCAATAAATTTGAATACCAAGAATCTATTTTGCCGGCCCCAAGTCCTTCATAGAAAAGGACCTACTTAACTGCTTCTTCAATTTGTCAATTTTTGAGAAATTTTTGCTAACAATTAACATGTCATTGACATAGAGCAATAAAATAATAAAATCACCATTATTGAATTTCTGCACAAATACATAGTGATCTGAAGTAGTCTTTGTGTAGCCTTGCTCTCTCATAACTAACTCAAATTTCTTGTACCCTTATATAGGTGTCTGTTTCAAATCATATAGACTTTTCTTCACCTGACACACATAGTTCTCTCTTTACCTTTTGCCCTGAAACCCTCTAGTTACTCCATATAAAATCCCTTCCCCCAAGTCACCATGAAGGAAAGTAATTTCCACTTCCATCTGCTCAATCTCTAAGTCTAGGCTAACTGCTAAGCCAAGAACAACAAAAATATAAGACATTTTCACAACTAGAGAGAAAATCTATTCAAAATCGATGTTGTTGATCCCTAGGTTTTGATGAACAATAGTGTTAATATTTTTTGTGGAACTAATGTGTTTATTGAATATTTTAGAAAGAAAAAAAAAATTGTATTTATTTGATTATGTTGAAGACATCATGAAGAAGATGTAAAGGGTGTAAAGATTAATGCAATGAAGAAATGAAGAGTGTTGAAGATCTTGAAGAAATTAGGTGAAAACAACTCAATACTCTTATACTCTTAATACAACCTGAATTAGGATCACACACGACACTATTAAATGAGTTATCTTTATGTGTGTTTTGATATTGAAATGATAGACTTTAGAATCCTAATTAAAGATTTGATATGTGCTCCTTATGTGAAATTGAAAATGATAATTGGCCTAATTGAAAATAAGGTTTAGAGTATAAAAAGGTGAATTTGAGGGTCAATTCAGTCAACTAAGAAAAATAATTGGTTAACTAAATCAAACGGTGTGTTTTGAAGAAGAATTGGTGAGGGAAAGAGCCACCCTGATGCAATCAGTCAACCAATTAGAAGAAATCGGTCAACTGTTTGAACAAGGTTATTTTTTGGAGCAAAATGAAACGACCCTACAACGATTGGTCAACCGAATAGAATAATTTTGTCAACTGATTGAATATAAGGTTTTGGTAGAGAAAGGCTTTGGAGCAATAGGTCAACCGATTGGGAAGAAATCGGTCAATCGATTAGGTTGAGATTTTGGCAGAGATTGGCTCAGAAGCGATCAGTCAGCCGAATTGGGTGTTTCGGTCAACTAACTAGCATTTATGGTTTGGCTTGGTTTCGGTGTTGTTTCAATTGGCCAACCGAACACCAGGGATCCGTCAACCAACTGTTTCGGTTATGATTTCGAGGGACTAGATCTCTTGATAAAAAATTAGCCATTTTTTATTATTCCAAGGGAGAGATTTGGGGGATCTGATCTTATTAAAGATATCGTACCTATATTTTAATATCCCCATTGATTTGGTCCACATAATTTATATAAGTAGTTAAATACTTTCTATCTTTGTGATTTTAAATTAAGAAATATCTCATGGACTTATTTGAGAGATTTGAGAGTTATTTTTAAGTATCCGTTGGAGGGATTATTATCAGTCTAAATAAGTAGACTTGCGGGATTGAGAGTAATTAAATAAAGAAGAATCAATTGTAAGCCTTTCTAAGAGTGATTATTACGCTGAGATTTGTGCGAGATATTTGTGCGAAGTTCTTTATCTAAAGTATTATTGATTTGGCGTCACCGACTTGTGTTGTATTGCATTTCTGTTCAATCTTCAGTGTCTTCTTGGTGAGATATTTCCAAGTTGTGGTTCTTTATTTTGATTTCATATTATTATTGATTGCTTAGTTAAAAGATTGTTAGAAAATGGTTTTCAAACTTAAAAGCGAGAAAAATCTTTTTAAAACAATTTTGTGTGTTTATCTAATTATGTGTTATAAATTGTACTACCCACATTGTTTATTAATCAGATATTATTTGTCTCACATTGAATCTATCACGTAATAAAGTTCAAGACATTAATTGAGTATATCTGTATTAAGGTTGTAGAAGCTCCTTGTGGGAAAAAACTCATATTTTTCTGTATTTATGAGTTGGAGTGGATTAGACACGGTTGGGATGGTATCTAGTCAGGGTAGCTAGGTTTCGATCTTTTTCCTATGAAAAATGTTAGAGTTTGATCTTTATCCTATAAAAAGGTTAGGTTATTCATTTCCTTTAAAAATGACTAGGTTTTGATTCTTCCTATAATTAAATTGATTTTGAGTGAATTGTAAAGGTTCAATCTTTACTTGTAAAAAGGATACTTGAGAGTGTGGTGAGGTTTTAACTCTTCCTGTAATATAATTAGGTTAATCTTTAACTTGGTAAAAAGATAAAGTTTTTCCTAAGGCTGGGAAAGTAAAAATTGTAAGGGTTAATTCTGAATCTGGGAAAAGAATTATTGTAAGGGTTTGATTCCTACCGGAAAAGGAATCAGGGGTTTAAAGGTTGCAAATCTCTGTGAAGCTTGGGGGACTAGATTAGACAAGGCTAGCTTGCTGAACCAAGATATATCTTAGTGTGTTGTATTCTTTATTTTTATTATATTGTGTTTGGGTGGGCACCTAGCATTAAACACTTATCCGTTATGTAACGAAGATAATAATTAATTTAGAAAAATTGATTATTTGATAATTAAGTGTTAAAATATTTATTTATTTTAATTTTTTTAACTACCCAATTCATCCCCTGTTGGGTAGCTCATTAAGCCAACAGATGCCTTTCCTCTAATTGAATTCTTTGACAACTAGTCTAGCTTTGTATCGCAGCTGTGAAGTATGTCCATCTTACTTTACCCTGTAAACGCACCTATTTTTCAAAACTCTTTTATTCTTAGGTAACTTCACTAATTCAAAACTATGGTATTTATACAATAACTACATCTCATTTTGCATGGCTTTAATCTCTCTGTTATGTTCATTTTGCATAACTTTATTGTAACACTCAGGTTCTCTCCTATCAGTCAACAACACGTACTTATCTATAGAATATCGGGTATAACGATGTCGGTCTCTGGTAGACCTCCTAAGTAGAATTTCTGGTGGTATTGTGATACTTGCAACCGATCAAGAGACTCATGATTAGTCTCATCCTCTAAGGAGACATATGCATTATCTAAATTCAACTAATTGTCCTAAATATCATCTCTAATTGGTGTCGGCACTTGTATAAAAGGAACTAAATCCAAGTCAACTAAGTCATCATAGTTTTAAGGCACTGTTTTATCAATCTTCTCAATATCTCATATGGTCTGGTCTTTCACGAAAACAACATCTTGGCTTCTTAAGAGTTTCTTTTGTACCGAATCATAGAAACCTTTAATCGAACTCATCTTGTCTATATCCAATAAATACGCATTGTCGCATTTTGAAATCAAGTTTGGACCTCTCATCTTTAAGAATATACACAAAAGCCTTGCATCCAAATACGTGTAAGTGGTTGTAAGTAACTTCCTTCTTTGAGAAAACTTTATTTGGAATATCAAACTCTAAAGGAACACATGGTGTAAGATTCAGCACATGCACAACTGTGCTAAAAGCCTGACCCCAAAAACATCTTGGTAATTGTTCTTGTGAAAGTAAACATCTTACCCTTTCAACTAGTGCTATATTAATTCTCTCTACCAAGCCATTCAACTTAGGAGTCTTTAGAGGTGTAATTTGGTAATGAATTCCTTGTTGTATGCAGTAGTCATCAAAGGGACCCAAATACTCACCCCTATTATCTATTCTGATACACTTTAGCTTCTTACCAGTCTCTCTCTCAACTGTGGCCTGGAATTATTTGAACACATCTAGCACTTGATCTTTAGTCTTCAATATATAAACCCATAACTTCCTTAAGTGATCATCTATAAAAGTCACAAAATAGAGAGCACCACCAAGAGTTTTTATTTTCATAGGACCACAAACATCTAAATATACTAAATCAACTATACATTGTTTTCTTGAAGAAGATGACGATTGAAAGGCGACTCTGGTTGGATTTCTTGCCAAGCAATGAGCACACTTCTTTGAAAGTACATTTTTCATTCCTGAAAGGAGATTCTTCTTGGCCAAAACCATCAACCATTTCTTACTCATGTGACAAAGTTTCTTTTGTCAAAGCTCAATTGTACCTTTATTTTCCACCGCATTGATGTTTCCATCTGAGATCTTTGCTTGTATGAAGCACAAGGAAGAACATTTCTTCCCTCTAGGCACAACCATGGAACCTTTAGTGAGCTTCAATTGACCAACACTAAAAGTATTGCAAAACCCTTCATCATCAAGCTTGCCTGTAGAAATTAAATTCAAGCAAATATCAGGAATGTGTTTGACAATTTTTAATACCAATATTGTACCATTATTGGTCTCCAAGCACACATCCCCAATGCCAATATTTTTTGCCAAACCATCATTTCTCATCTTCACTTTCCCAAAGTTAGGGGCAGTATAGAAAGTGAAGAAATCCTCTCGAGATGTAGCATGAATAGAGGCGTCACTATCAATGACCCAATTGGTCTTATAACATGCAAAATTAATAACATCATCATCGTAAACAATGAGAAAGTCTTCGAAAGTAGTAGTGGCAACAACTCGATCATCATCATTTTCTTCATTATTTTTTTCTTATTTCATTTCTCCCCATTCTATTTCTTCAATTTTATGTTGTATTTTCTGATGTGCCCTTTTAAGCCACAACGATGGCACTGCATATTAGCAAACTTATTAGACTTGCTTCTGCCTTGATATTTATTCATTGGACCTCTGCTCTTGCTCTTCCCCATATTTTCTGTAACCAAGATGTCTAACTCTGAAGAAGTACCATGTGATTTTCTTCTCATATCTTCATTCAAAATACAGCTCTTGGTAAATTTCATATTGATTACACAGTCGAAAGCTGAATTACAAATCGATGTTCTAAACATTTCCCAAGAGTCAAGTGATCTGTTAATGGAGTTCACTTGGTATCTCAAACTCATCAATTTATGCATCAAATACATTTTATTGTTTCCCGTCTTCCTGGCATACAACTCCTCAAGTTTAGTCCAAAGTGTATGGGCATTTTTCTCCCCATCGATGTGGATTAAAACATTACCATCCACCCATTGTCTAATGTATCTGATATAGCAAGTTCTACTCTTCGTTGGATTTATTTTTAGGTTTTTTAGTGGTAAATACCATTAAATGAAATTCGTCCACATAAAGAAGATCTTTCATTTTTTTCTCTCTAAGTGTGATAATTAGAACCATTCAAAGTAATTATTCTCTTAAAATTTGCTTTCATTGTTCAACACAATATATTTGACAAAACCAACCTTGCTCTAGATACCAATTTGATGGGATAAAATAACTTACTCGAAAAACTTATCGAATAAGAATGCGCAACGAAAATTAATTTTATCCATTTCTTATGTGAACCTAGAAGGAATTAAATTAGAGCGATACTTGGATCAACACACCACAATCACACAAGACAAGCAATTTTTAACGTGGAAAACGTTTCCAAGGAGATGAGTTAAAACCCACGGGACCGAAGTCTATCCAAAATCTCCACTATCACAAATAATAGGAATACAAATCATCTCTAGTTAGTACTAGAGGTATACAATCACCAATACTTCAAAATCAAATGACCTTGGAAATAAAACAAGATCTATAAGAGAAGAATGAAGAGATCTTACAAAAAAAAAAGGCTCCAAAAATAACCAAAAAAATTCCTACCAGAAACACTATGTAGAGAGCTCAGAAACTGATCTCCAACGTTCAGATTGAAGAATTATGAATCGCGAACTTACTATCAAAAGTTCAGCCAAATCGAATGGCAGATCGACCTCCAATTGGCGTTTGATCGAAACTGTACAGCTAGGATTTTTGGTGGACAACTTTTTCTATCTCGCTTCCACTGTGTTTTCATTCTCTTGTTCTCGTTCTAAAAATATTTTTTCTATTTTTCATGGGCTTTAAGTAGATTGAGCCATCTCCATATGTTAGAAACCAAGCCCAACACTTTCTCTATGTATAATTATTTGTATAATTGTTTTGGAAGATTTTATAGTATTGATGTTGAATGACACTTGTAATGATTAGATATTCGAATCACACTTCATTTAAAATATTGAACAAATTTTAAGCGATGCATATATTTCAAGCGGTTACTTGATTCTGTTACCAAACACCCTTAATTTGATAAATACTTAATACATTCGGTTTTAAATTTTGAATTGTGTTGTCAAATTAACCTTAATAAAGTAGAAACAGGTTGCACTTAGAATAATTTTATATATATCTTTTAAACAATACAATCTGTAAATGAATTAGCTTAAAAAATAGTCATTAATTTGGTACAATCTTATGCAATAACTATGAAGTCCTATTAAGTAAGAATTTTATTATTATTTAAAATAATAATTAAAAAATATTAGATCTGGTAAATTTTAGGATAACAATTGGGAAGGTTATTCAATTATTATTGAAAAAATAATCATTTGATAAAATTTCACTGTATTTAAATTCGATAACATAGCCATCGCCTAATGAAAAAGAATTATGGGCTTCGTCAGATAGAACATATGTATGTCAAGGGCTACATGACTTATGGTGAGTCAAGCCTTTATTAAGAACTTGTCAAGAAATCAAGGTGAAAATCCACCACAAATATTGAGGAAGATCAAGTATGGCTTAACAATATTAATATGTTTGGTTTATGATTCATGAAAGGAACTTAACTTTTTCACTATAACATATTAATTTATTTTCGCACCGGAGGATCTCTAGCCAACACCAAGCGTCTCAAGGTTTAAGGTTGTTGTTGGTATCACTGAGGCGCATAGTATTTCTGCTAAATCATCTGGTTTCGTCTGTGGAGAAAAATCGATGAATACCAAGTTGCTTGATGTCCTTGTTCATGAAACATTAACATAATTATATAAATTTAAATTAAATTAAAAAAAATAAATTTCACATGTTATTTTATTCTCTTTAAATAGTTAAGAATAACAACAATCAAATAAATATACTAAAGCATATAATAGAAAGAAAATACATATCTAGTGAATGAAGGCATGTAAACACTATCCTCAGAGATAAATCTCCCCTCTAATCATAGTATTGAAGCCCTTGTTTGCCCACAAATCTACCCAAGATGATGAATTGGGTAGTGAAAAATTTAAATAATTAAATTCCAAATACACAAGTTATCAATTTCCCTAATTGATTATTATCTTGTAACACAATGAAAACATAATTAACTACGTGAACAACCAACAACAAAAATAGATAAGTAGTACACAATGCTTTATCCTAGTTTGACAAGTTACTCTTACCTATGTTTAGTCCCTAAGCTCCACAGGACTTTTGGAATCCACTAATCCCTTTATTCATTTTCCAGTTGGGAACCAAACCCTTATAATCCTTTTCACAGGTTCAAGACTAACCTAATTTTTTTCGCAGGCTAAGAATCAAACCTTTACACTTTACACTTTTCCCTTTTCCCTTTTCCCTTTTCATAGGCTTAGGAAAAACCGTATCTTTTTACCAGGCTAAAGACTAACCCAACTCTATTACAGGAAAAATCAAAATCTGATCTTCTTCACAAGCTAAAGATCAAACCTAACTACCATGATTAGCCACTGTCCCAAATATGTCTAATCCACTCACACTCAAAAATACAAAGAAACACAAGTTTCCTCCCACATAAACTTCTACCACTTCAAAACAATTATACTCAATTAATGTCTCCAATACTACGTGATAGAACTACTTGAGTAAATAAATTTGGTTTAACTCAATTTAAAACATACATAATATGTAAAAACCGGTGATGAAAATTTTTGTGCATTTCGATCAAGAACACTTTAAGAATCACTCTCTTAGAAATATTTCTGCAAAATTTCACTCTCGTTAAAGTATAGGCTGAATATTCTTGGTTTTATTAAAGTTGAAAAAGCAAGTCTCACCATATAGATTTCAAAACATGCCTATAACGGCTATTTTTCAGAACATAAGACCTTAAATGACAACTTTAAGGCCCCATATATAATATACTATCAAAATATATAAATTTCATTTAAATATACTTTTTGAAACGCTTGATTTGGACCCCAAAACTTCTTTGTTTCAAAATTCTTAATTATAAAAAGTAGTTTTTCTAGTTAATTAATATAAGGACCAATTACTTAGGATTTTAATAATATATGATATATAATGGCGATATACTCAAATTCCCAAAAAAATCACTTTTTCCAGTGTCAAAAACCATAGGATTTAGGTAAAATTTCACGAAAATCGAAACAGCCAAGTTTAATGAATCTGTGCCAATTGAACGCCAGTTGACAGCCCATCTGCAACGTTAAAAAATATGATTGTTGCTCACTTTTTTGCCGATTGATTGAATCCCCCAATGGCTTCCACTCTTAATTTTCTTCAATCTACTGTTTATGTTAGTCGACCGAATTGTTTTGTCGGTTAACCAAATTGACCAGTACGTCACACATTTTCTTTCAAGATATTGTTTCTGTTAGTTGACCGAGCATTTTCCTTTGGGACCGAATCGACCAAAAACTTCAGATTTTATGTGTTAAAAACTTTTTCTCAATTCAACACTTTATCAAAAACATTTTCATGATTTTAACACATCATAAAATATTTTTAGAATCTTGAATTTATCACTTCTGAAGATAACGCACATACGTTTACTCATTTTAAAGTGTCGTGTGTGATCCTAATCATGTTGTATTAAATGAATAAGAGTACTGAGTCATTTTACCTAGGAATACAAAAAATCTTCAATGCTCCAAAGAATCTTCAATGTCTTTACTTTGCACCCATCTTAAATCTCTTATAAAATCTTGTCTTATATATCTTCAGCAATCAACTTTTTCAATTCAATCATTTTTCTCATTTGAACACAGATTTATTAATCTGAAATCACTCAATAAATCCATTAGTTCTATAAAATATCAACGTTTAATTTTCTATAAAAATATATAGGATCAATAATCTCTTTCTTTTTTATGATCACAATTAACTTTTATATTTTCTCAATAAAAAAAATATATATATATATAACTATGCTTCATTGAATATGAGGACAGGTTTTTAACTCATTTCAAAACTGTAATGAGAAAAAAAATATTTATAAAAAAATATTGAATATAAATTGTAAAACATTGTGCTTCCCTTTTCCAATTATACTCATGAATTCATGTCAAGAAAACACATGCTCTTTTAAAAATATCATATAACTTCTCCCCCTTTATTATTTCAAAAAGTGTGGACGAAGGATCAAAACATCTTTTCAACCCAATTCTTTTTTTGAAATAGTTATTCATTATTAGATTGAAAATTTTTCTGAGAAAACATATTCTTAGAGATAATATTTTTTAAAAAAAATCAATTTTTCTCTTTAAAATACATTTTAAAAAATACTTTTAGTTTTTGAAACATATTTCTCAATAAACCCCAAAGACTAATTCAAAACATCAATAGATTTAATTAACTCGTTAAGAATAATACTTATATGGATCATTATAAGGTAATGAGAGACTACCCATTAAAAGGTTCAAAAACATATACTAATATCCAAAAATACCATCATCCAAAAGCTGCAACAAATACCAATTATTACAGACAACCATATTTCTTAATAAAGTTCTAAAACCAACAAATTTATAGACCCACTTGCTACCAATGGATTTACGACCTTTTAGAAGTGGAACAAGATCCCATGTCTTGTTTTTGCCTAAGGCTTCAATATCATTTCACCACCAGTCTTGGATGATACCACCCCACTTGGTCATTTCCATCTTCTTTGATCTTATAGATTCACCTGTTACAAATGGATTTACGACCTTTTAGAATTGGAACAAGATCCCATGTCTTGTTTCTGCGTAAGGCTTCAATTTTTTCTTGCACTGTTGTCATCCACAGAGAAACATCGGGGCTACTTATAGCCTCATGGAAAGTTGATAGATCTCAATCTTTTGGTAGAAGACAATATTCAACATTGCATTCCATAACATAATTTGAGTGCCATGATGGTTTTCTTTCCTGACATGTTGATCGTCGGACTTCTGTATCATTGTCCTCGTTTGGTTCTTGTTCATCATGCTCCGGTGTTACTTTAGAAGAATATTCTTGTCCTGACTCGTCTTCTATCTAAATTGTCATAATTTCCTTTGTTGGGTTATCAATTCTTTCACTTTGTAGTTCTCATTCAATAAATATCACATATCTAGTAATGATAATCTTGTGGGCAGTGGGATCCCATAGGTAATACCCCTTAACTCCATCAACATATCCCAAGAATATGCATTTTCTTGGATTTTGAATCCAATTTTGTCCTTTCTTTGGAACCATACATTATGTATGCAGGATATCCATATACGTGGAGTAATTAATAATCTATTGTTTGTCGATCTACATCTTCATTGGTGTGTTCAAACCAATTGATGTTGATGGTGACCAATTTAATCAAATAACATGCAGTTTTGACTACTTCTGCCCAGAATGACTTAGCTAGGCTCGTCGTTCTCAGCATAGCCCTCGTTCTCTCATGTATAGTTCTGTTCATCCACCCTATAACACCACTTTGCAGAGGTGTACCCGCAACAATAAACTGCCTCTAGATACCCTCATGCTTGCAAAATATAAAAAAATCTCAATCAATATATTATCTTATGTTGTTCTCCCTCAAACACATACCCTCATTCAAGTTCTTCTACTTAAAATGGGACTAGTGATTCCCACACATCCGAATAGATCAAGCCTCTAGATTGTTTTTACCTCTTGTACTAGATATATCAAATTTTAATCTATGCTACTCATTTGTAACATAATATTTGCAAAACGGTAAAGATACCGATTTGAGCTTAATAAGAAGATTACGTTCTGAGACAATCCTCAAACCATATTTCCGATACGTAGCCTAGTTTAATGCCACGATATCATCAATTCTTCTTGGTTGGCTGATGCAAGTAATTCCTCTACCTTCTGTAATGTATCTCCAAAAAGCATTTATAGATTTGTCGTGATTTTTTCTTCCTTTATCACAGCAAGCACGCCTTTAACGATCTTTATAATCCATTTTATAAATAGGTTTTACAACCAATATCATCTAATTGTGCAAATACAATAGGTGTTTTTTCAAGCCCTTTACATTCCATGCCCCTTAAGTAGTACGGATTGTACCATTATCAATCTTCAACTTAATGGCACCATTCCTAATGATCTCTAAGGCATGATCATTACCTATGAACACAGATCCTTCAAAGACGGGTTCATAGGTGTAAAATTAGTCCTATCGAGAGGTCATATGTCAAGTTTTTCCTCAAACCATTATCCAAGCAGCAGTGAACTAGATTCTGCCTTTAGAAACAATTTATGCTTCATTGTATAGAATTTCTTTGTCCTCAAAGGTACTTGCAACATATCCTTGAGAATTTGATGTATATTGAGTTTTCTTCACACTCTTCCTTTTATGCCATCAATATTTTATGGCGTGCCCTTTCTTGCAACAATTGTAGCATTTTATATTTTTCGTGCTTCTAAACTTTGATCTACCATGATTGTGAATCCTACTTGAGCCACGCTTTATTGATCTCCCTCTCCTTGCTGATAATGCCTCTGGTTGTTTTTTGTTTTCCTTGTTTTTAAACCAACTTTTCTCTTCTAGAATAATGGCTGCAACATCGCAGAAGACTAGATAGTCGAAAAGAATATTATTGGTGTACTTGATGATGAATTGATCACAGCAATCAGGTAAACTTTGGAGTAGAAGCTCTGCACGTTTATCTTCTGCTATTTCATGGTTCAACGCCGTAAGTTAGGAGAATGGCATATTTGGAGTGTTGATGTGATCCGTTACTGAAGTTGATTCACTCATTTGAAGAGTTTAGAATCTCTTCTTTAAGAAGATCTTGTTCTAAAGTGACTTGATCTCGTACAACCTCATCAGCGTATCTCAAATTTCTTTTGTTGATGTCATCTCTGCAACACTTGATAGCATTGAATCTTCCAATGCTAAGTGCAAATTGGCAATAGTCCTTCCATCTATTTCTCTCCACTTGTCATCGATCATCTCTATTGGTTTGTCTCGAATTGCAGTAAGTCAATTGTCCTTTCTCAAAATTGCCGTCATTTTCAATTTTCACAGGAAGAAATTACTCACATGGAACTTCACAATCTCAAATTTTGCTTCCATGGTGTGACCACGATGTGTTTCTCAACTGAACTAGCTCCCACTTTTTCACCTTGAACAATACTATTTATGTGAATAGTTCAATATATGTGAATACTAACATATCAGTACCGTATACGTGAATAGTATCACCAAATTTTACAACACTTGTGATTGGTATTCGTGAACTGTAACCTGCAACCCATATATCTTATACCACTATTAGGGAATAATGGGTCTAAATAGTATTACGCAACAAAAAATAAGGACCGGAAAAAATAAAAAATTGACGCAAAATATTTAAGTAAAACTGTTCATTAATTTGAAGAAAACATCAACAGGCAAGAAAAAAAAGATTTCACTAATGGCAAAGACTTTCAACTTCTCTATATAAACAATGAGAGAACGAAGACAACTCGCTCTTGAAATAAGAGAATACAAATCTCTTTATAAAATTAAAAAAACTAAGAAATGACTAAAAGGTAGAATTAATCAAGAGAAACTATTATTTTTCTCTCTATTTTGGGATAATTTCTTCAGCTGCATCACCCCCTAATTTCTTCAGCTGCATCATCCACTACTTATAGAGACACAACTGCTCCTGCCTTTGTCGACTGAGGAGCCAAGTGGGGAAGCAATTTCCAGCACCGAAAATCGGTGCCTACTTTTCATTTCCACCTTTTGACTTCAAGGGCCAAAAGGTCTTTAATTCCATAGAGAAGGAAAGTAGTTTTTAGAGAAGGTGCAACTTTGATAATCGTATTGCCAATAATAAGAGTTCAGTCTCACACTGATCGAGTTCTTTATCTCCAGATGTCTCGTAATGCTTTTGCCTTCTGTATTCTTATATATGTGGTTTATGCTAGATGCAAGGCTAGGGAAATGATAGAGTTATGGGATAACTTAATTCATTATGCTACTTCTATGAATAGTCATTGGCTGATTGGTGGGGACTTTAATGTAGTTGTTGCTCTACTGATCAGTATTTTAACCATCCTTGGCAATTGTCCCAAGACATTCAGGTTTCTCAATTTTTTGTTCTATCACAAATGTTTTCTTGATACGGTAATGAACAGTGGAGTTTCCCTACTCCAAGGCTCCCCCTTCAAGTACTAGCTATAAAGCTCAAGTAACTGAAGATTACTCTTGATGCGGCCAAATTTCATCAGCTACTCCAATTCCTCAGGCCCTCAATAACACCTGCAACACTTATGTTTAATACTTGGGATATGGATATGCTATCGACCAAATACCTCTGGAGTGAAAATAACTTAATTAGCTCTTTCAGAGAAATATCAGTGCATCGTTGTTTTGGCCTAAAAGTTAGTATATTTATAGAGTAACAAGATCACCAATAATTTTTCCATGATCTTAACTGTCCCAGTATTGAAGTTATGGTAATTTGTTTTATGTGTTTGGGTTTGACCATTCTAGATCTCCCATGGGTCGTCCCAATTCAGGCCCATGTTCTTTATTCTTTTCTTGTGTTGGGCCTATCAAATTAAGCCCATTAATCTACCTTTCCTGAACATTTATGGGTCTCACTTGAGCGAGCCCATTTTTAAGCATGCGTACGATACTTGGGGAAAATCACACACATTAGCTCTCAAAAGTTGGAATAAGGACCAATTTGTAAATTTATTTCTAGATATCAAGGATGCTGAGATAACTTTTCTCAATATAATGTTATATTTCAGAGTGACGCCTCAGGGTAAAACACATCTAAGTTTAATTTGGATGAAGCTCACTTGAAGCTTTGCCTTTCGCAAGAAGATAGATATTAGAACCAAAGTCCACCAACAAATAGCTTAAGGACGTTGATTAAAACACCAGATTTTTTTTGTTAGAAGACCAAAGTCGTACGTTCACATGTTCAAGGATAATCAAGGTAGCTGGGTCTGGCTTTCCAAAAGAAACTAGCCCTGATGTCAATGATGAAATTTTCAGTGTTATTCAACCCCTTGTTTCAGATGATGCCAACAGGTTTCTGTGTTAATTTCTAGAAGAGGACGAAGTTAAGCAAATGGTGTTTGATATGAGTTCTGAGAGTGTTGTAGGGGTGGATAGGTTAAATGTTTCTGTTTTTTCCTAAAATGGTGGGATATCATCAAAAGAGGTCGTGCAAGCTGTTAAGAGTTTCTTTGTTGTTGAAGTTCTGCCAGAAGCCTTGTCCAGTACAATGATTGCTCTCATTCCTAGGGTTACTTTTCCTACCTCTTTCTTGATCCTATACCTATTGGTTTTCGAACTTTTATCTCTAAGTGTTGGGTTTAACTCATATGTAGAAATGATTGGTAAACAAGTTATAAGTGTAAGAAAAAGTCTCACCTCATGAGCTAGAGTTTGGGATTGAGGGGAAAGCTAGTTCATAAGATGAGGATTTCGCTCACATTTATCACATGACCCACATCTGATATGAGATAAATCTAACAATCTTTCCCTCCCACATCCGACCTTTGGTCAGCTATCTTTCGACCAATCTCTCAATTTGTGGCTATTGAATTAGAGTTGTTATAAATTAGGCTCTGATATCAGTGTAGGATGGTCTTGGGCCCTTCTCAACCCCAGAAATTAGCTCATGAGGCGAGGTTTTCTTTCACACTTATAACTTGACTATCAGTCCCTTCCACGTTCAACGTGGGATAAACTTAACAATAAGTAGACTATCACAAAGTTGTTAGCTCAAAGACTAACTGAATTCCTTCTTGTGCATGTGTTTGAAGAACAAAGTGAATATGGTGGGGGTAGGTTCATCCACGATAAAATTTTCCTGGTTCAGGAAATAATTAATATAATTAGTCACACTTCTAGGAGAATGATTATCCTGGTACATTTGTGATTAATATTAGGGGTGTACAAGGATCCGAATGACCTAACCCACTCGAAATGACCAACCGACCCACATCCGCATGAACCAGGTCTGTTGCTTCTTGGCGGTCAGATCAGGTGAAACCCGAAAATTCTATTAATAAATGGATCAGATATCAAGTATCCATCCTCACCCACTCGGTACACTCGACCTGACCGAATTACACCTAATAAATACTACCTAAGGTTTGTAACTGATCTTCACTTCTCAATTATCTCCACTTCTTTCGAGTATCGATACTTCGTTTTGTAACTCGCCTACTCCAAAACTAGAGATCAGCCTTCGATTCTCCAATTCCATTTGTTGATTTCATTCGTCGTCGTTTCGATTCATTGACTTTCTCTCTCGTAACTGTCCTATCCATTAAATCTCCAGGCCAACTCTCTTCGTCGTCTTCAATTCTCCTTCCATAATGGCTATAAAACTTGATTCTTTATTCCATGTTCATCTAGTAGCCTTCGTATTTGATTCAAAGACAAATTCTATAACAAAATACTCTATTTTTTGTGATGGTGATAGACAAAATTGGTGTTTGAAATCAGTAGTCAGAGACTCAGATGTTGAGTTCTTCTATAGTTCTATTTGTTCTTTGAAGTCGATGTTTTGTTTTTTGATCTTTTATTTTTATTTCTATATGGATTAGGGCTTTTGATTTCGGTTTCAATTAGGATTTTTTATTTGAGTTTTCGATTTCATTTTCGATTAGGATTTTGTTTGTCAGAGGTGGCTACGCTTAGGGTTCTTTGAAAACTGTAATTTCAAAAAACATTTTCGATTAGAGTTTTGTTTCTATTCAGTGTAGTTTATAGAAATAGAACCCTAATCAAAACTGTAATTTTGTTCTTTGAAAATAATTATATAATTATATTATCATACTTGAACTTGATTATATAAACTCAAAACATAAACTCAAATTCATACTTGATTATATAATTATATTACCACCAGAAATATTCTATTTGTTCTTTTGAAAATAATATAATTTTGTTTATAGATTTGAATGGTTTTTTTGACACTTGATATGAGAATAGTACAAGTCCGGAATTTCCATTTCAATTATAGATTTGAACAATTCAAGTTTTTGTTTCCATTTCATTATTGTTGTTTTAAGGAAAAACCTAGTTAAATTATGTGCTTTATGTTCAAAAAATATATGTGCATTATACTCTGTGCATTCTCTTTTCTCTGTAAACTGAAACTTAGATAGTGATATTATGCTGAAAATGTTTCTCTTATTTTAGGGAGTATTTTTCTAACTGTTAGTACCTTTCTTCTACTCAACAGTGGTTTTCTTTTTTCTTTTCTTTTTTTCTTTTTTTTTTTTTTTTTTGTGTGTGTGTGTGTGTGTTATGGAACATGCTAATGTTAAGGGTTCTTCTTCTCCCCTCGAAAAATCGAGTATGGCTTTGAATCGAGGTAACCCTCCAACTCCTTCTCCTGCTCTCCCTACAACTGATAAACAACCCTTGCCTAAACATGTGAAAAAAAACGTGGTAGCGGTAGAGAAGTTTCTAAGGTTTGGGATCATTTTCTTAAAATGATTGAGAAGGATGAAAATCAAGTAGCAATCTGTAAGTGTTGTGAAAAACAGTATTTGGCAGATCCTATAATTCATGTAACAAGTAATTTGAAGGCTCACCTTGTAAATTGTCCCAACTATCTATATAGAGAGTTGCCTAAGGGAAAAATCCAATTAATTACTCAACTAAAAAATGATGGACAAGATGGAGTTAGTCTTGTAGCAACTAGCTTTTTTGTGGATAAAGCTAGAAGATCTCTTGCAGGAATGGTTGTTTTAGATTAATTGCCATTTAGATTTGTTGAGAATTATGGGTTTAAAAGGTTTTGTAACGTTTCACAACCTAAATTTAAAATATTTCATGTCGTACTACGGTTGCTAGAAATGTTGTTAAGATATATTATGAGGAGAGAGAGAATTTGAAGAAAGTTTTGCATGGTTGTAGAATATGCTTAACTACTGACTCTTGGACTTCAATACAAAATTTGAATTACATGTATCTTACTTGTCATTTTATTGATGATGATTGGGTTTCGCATAAAAGAATGTGGAGTTTTTCTCTTGTTGAAGACCATAAGGGGGGAATGATTGGGAAAAAATTGAATCTTTTTTGCGTGAGTGGAATATTAATAGTTACTTTACCTTGACAGTTAATAATATTAGTTCTAATAGCACAACTATTAGATTCTTTTAAACAGTAACTAAAGATTGGAAGGGTATTGCATTGGGGCATGAATTCTTACATATACGTTGTTGTGCTCATATCTTGAATTTGATTGTATGTGATGGTTGAAAGAACTTCATGACGCAATAGTTAAGGTTCGAGAAGCCGATAGATATGTGAAACCCTCTCCAAATAGATTTCAGGCTTTTAAAAAATGTGTGAAACTACTTAAAATTGAATCTAATAGTCTAATGTGTCTTGATGTTCCAACTTGTTGGAATTCCACATATAAGATGCTAGCGAGTGTTGAGAAATTTGAAAAATCTTTTGTTAGATTTGAGAATGAGGATGGAAAATATCGTGATCGTTTTTTTATAAAGATATTGGTGAGAATAGTGGAAGCCCACCAAATAGTCTAAACTAGGAAAATTGTCGTTGATTTGTGAAGGTTTTTAGGCTATTTTATTTGGCTTCAAATAAATTTTTGGGTACCTTATGACGCAACCCAGATTTTGCTGGCGTAAGAAGTAGAAAAATCGGGAAAATGATGAAAAACAAGTTTCATCAATTTCTCTCTAATTTGTCCAAATCCGTTCATTTTTAAAAATGATTTTTTAGGAGCTTTTCTAGGCGTCAGTTTTGAAAAACTTCTTGGGCCGGGATTTTATGTTAAAAACTGAGTCGCTACCTAACATGGGGTTAAATGGTATACTAGATCACCGGAATTTTAGAAATTCAAAAATGACCCATGTTTTTACTTCTATAGGTCTATATACCAGAGATATTCTTGAAGTTCGGGAATCGGTTATACTCGGGGAAGGTGTTAGACACCCCAAGACACATGTCCGAAGAATGTACCTCAGTCTAAATAGATATTCACTGTTAAACACTATCCAAGCAGTTTTCTTTGATTTACTTAAACAAAATAATTTCATTTTTTAAGTTTTTTGTTATTTTCATGTATTTTTTACATATCTTAATGGAAAGAAGGTAAATATTATAGCTACTACTAGTTAGCGACACCCAATAATAGTTTGTATACAGACAAATATGTAAATATGCAAGCTATACTAAATAAAATGCAAACTAAGACTAAGTTGTTTGGATATGCGATTGAACCCGCACGTGGGTTGCCTACATATCTCGAATAAGAATCAGGTCATCATGTAGTTCGTTCTGGTTAGGGTAAAGAAAAAGGTTTATTATTAAAGGTGTGACTAAACCCTTATGGGTTGCTTACGTAATTTGGGTGGTTACCAAAGATCAGGTCAGACGTAGTTCATCGTTGTTATGTTTGGAAAGCTGGATTAGTTTTAGTTAAAGACTGAGTTAGAGTTAATTAAAGATTTGATTTGTTTTAGTTAATTTCAGTTGATTATTAGTTAGTTTTGGTTGATTAGCAGTTAGTTTTGGTTGTGAACGACATCTGAGGCTGTACCCTATGATGAGTCTGTCTCCTGATAATTTATTGAGGTCGAGCGTAACGCTCATTCATGTGTGTTCTGTGTGCTTAACATATCGTCTTAGTAAAAGTTATTGTAGATCCTAAATGCACGAGTACGTAAACTCAATATAGCACTATCTAATTGATTTAAAACCAATTATCCTTCACTCAATTTCATAACAATAGGGATTCTAGAAATTGATTTAGGGGAAATTCGAGGCGAAATCCTAGGCGCGGTTGTTTAGGAGATACGATTTAGGCAGTCATTTTGTCGCTTGAGCCTTTTAAGCTTACCCTGATAAATCATTACCCTTCGTGACCCTGTCGAAGCCTAAACGCCGTTTTAATTTCTGAACCCTTATCAAATACCCTAGCCGATTGAATTTTTTTCAAACCTACATCGCTAAACCAAAGGCACAATGTGAGTGAATCAAGTTAGCATTTCGCTACTTGATGTGAGTAGTTGGGTTTAGGCCGAAATTCTAATTGGTTCGGTATTCGAGTACTCGCTTTTTGTTTTTCGTTCATATTTTTTTACACATTCCTAAAGTTGTAAGAATTCGAATACATTTTGGGGGAGTGTTACTTAATTAATCATTTTTGCACACTCCTAAAAATTGTAAAAAT
This sequence comes from Eucommia ulmoides, assembly GCA_016647705.1. NCBI lineage: Eukaryota > Viridiplantae > Streptophyta > Magnoliopsida > Garryales > Eucommiaceae > Eucommia > Eucommia ulmoides. Next base: position 24,824,699 of record CM028337.1, read on the forward strand.
TCAAATGAGTTTGGGGGTGTGTCATAAAAAAATTAAAAAATAAAAATAGTTTCTTTTTTACATGACAAGTGAGTACTACGATCTCAAAGTTTGTTCAGGGTTGTTTCTAATTAAACTATGGGGTTTCGAGTGTGAGAGTGCCAAGCGATGTGCCTCGGGTAACGTTAAGTTAACGACATTAACCTATTTTCTATTCAAATTTACCCTTGGCCATTTTTTCGAAACTGAACCAAGCCCTAATGATCTTCATGAACCTCCAAGCCTATATTAGTGGAGAATAGATCCCAGGTCAGGTGTATGGATTCCCTATACCTTAAAGGTTTTAGTCATGAACTATATTTAGAGATATCTCATTTAATTAATGGATAGTCGTATATTTGAGTTTAATCACACACACACTTAAACAGGATCTAGAATGGCGATTATTATTTTTAAACATTGAAATTGTAAAACTCTACATGGTGTGATTTATGCTAGAACTTGATAGGATTGGGGGCCAATGAGGGAAAAATATTTTGGCCGGGAGATGATAATCAAAACCTACACATTTTTGTTTTTAGTTTTTTTCGTTTTTAGTTTTCAATTTCGTAATTAGTTTTTTTATATTTTTTTTGTATTGTGTGGGTGTTTTGCTCGAGGACTAACAAAATTCCGAGTTTGGGGGTATTTGATAGATGTAAATTACCTATTTATTTCCAAACTGAATTTGTTAGTTTATAGTAGTTTTATAGTTATTTTTATATGTCTTTATTCTTTTTGTATTAAAACAGGTGCGTGGGGTGAAAATGTATGAAATCGGAGCATAAACGATCGTATCGAGAACGGTAGAAAAATAAGCAAGGCAGCAAGATTCTGCAAACAAGTCCACCGCCGCGGTGTCCAGACCACCTTCGCGGCAGTGAAGATGCTAAGAAGACACCATTGTTGCTGAAACCTCACCACCTAGGCGGTAAGCCAGCAGAATATTTTTCCCAACCACCACTTTCTCTATCGCCTTGGCGAGCCTTTAACCGACATACTCCACCGCTAAGGCAGTGGCCTATGCGCAGTGTTAGATATTTATTTTAGATATTTTGTTTATAAATACCCTTCTCTCCTCATCTCTTCCAACCACTTCGGCTCCTAAGGCCTTAGGCTATATTTTAGGGTTAGGAAAAGGGATTTTTGAGAGAGAGCTCTCAACCCGAGGTGGAAGATGAATGAGGAAGTGATCGATCAACGGTTCTAGCACTAAATCTTCGGACGACGGCTAAGTTGTTCATTTCTTTTTGTTGTTTTCTTCATTTTGGTAGTTGTTAAGCAAGTTTACGCCATTTTACATTGTATACATGGTTATGCCCATTGGCTAAACATAGGTTGTTTAGGGTTTATTAATATAATTTATAAATATATTGTTTAATTGAGTTTGTGTTTTGTTTGTGGATGTTCTTAGTTATTTTGATTGTGTGTGTCATTTTGTTTGTTTATTATGTTTTGAGAATCATGTTATGAGAATACGGGGTTTGACAAAACCCGTATTCGAACTAGAACAAATGAACGCCACGATCCTACAACCCGGTCGAGAGTTGGATTGTGGACAATCGATGACGTTGGTGCAAGACTCGCGTGACCTAGAGTCGTTAAGACGTTGAGGGGGACTTTGGTATTGATGCGAAGTCACGTATTCCCTCGTCTTACACTCGGGAGAGGTGACGGGGGAGTTTTAGAACTGAGATTGTTGATAGGGTAAACACAATGTGATGATCCAATAACCCGGGAGGGATTTGGATTGTGTGCAATCATTGATGTTGGGGCAAGACTCGCGCAGCCCAAGATCGTTAAGATGTTGAGGGGACTTTGGCATTGACACAAAGTCGCGTATTCCCCTGTCTTATACTCTGGAGAGGTGGTGGAGGAGTTTACGAACTGAGATTGTTGGATAAGTCAAACGCCATTAATATAAACTAAAACGAGATCGAACACGTATTCGTAAATGAAACTAATCCCTAAACAACCTATTCTCTTAAAACTATCTCAATATAGTATTAGTATAGTTAAATTAGTATTAAATTTTATATTCCTTTTTTGTCGCCTAGATAAAGTAGGGTTATGACAATCGCAGTACTCAATAGTAATCTCAACCAATCCTTGTGGATACGATACCCGACTGAAAAGTTTATTATACTGAAATTTGATCCGTACGCTTGCGGTGAAAGTGGCAACACTTAAATTGCGGCCACCAGTCTCCGGGGTGGGGTTTGACAATATATATATATATTATCATCCCCCCTCAAACTCAAGACGGTAAACGAGACGTGAACTTCAGATTGGAAACCAGAGTGTGAAAGCATTCTAAGTGGATGAGCCTTGGTAAAAATATTTCTATTTGATCGATGAACTAACGGATTGTAAACGAACAGTGTTTTGGAAAATGTGATGATGGATGAAGTGGCAATCAGTCTAGATGTATTTTGTACGCTTGTGAAAGACATCATTGTGGACGATCTGATTAACACTCATATTGTCACGATATAGAATAGTGACAGCAGGAAAGGAGACTCCCATGTTAGCGAGAATCTAGTAAAGCCAAAGTAGTTCTTGTATTGCATCGGCGATGGCACGGTATTCAATTTCAATGCTGGATCGAGCAACCAGAATTTATTTTGTACTATGCCAGGAAATAAGAGAGTTGCCCAAGAAGAAACAATAACCAATGGTTGAACATCTGTCGCTAGGATCTCCGGCCCAATTGGCATTAGAATAATCCTGTAAGGTGGGAACAGATTGAGCTGAGAAATGAAGTCTGTGAAATAAGGTACCCTTGACATACCGAATGATGCAAAGAACAGTCAAGAAATAAGTAGTCCGAAGAGCATACAAGAATTGGTTGACTTAATGAACGACATTGGCAATGTTTAGGCAAGTGACAGTGAGGTATGCCAAATTTCTAACCAATTGGCAATATAGAGTGGCATTTGGAATAGGTGAACCATCTAGTGGTATAAGTCTGATATTCGACTCCAAAGGAGTAGTGGCAGTGTTGGAGTTAGTGATACCATCCTTGGATAAGAGGTTAGAGGCATATTTCTCCTGAGAAATAAAATATCTATTTGAATTGGATGAGATTTCGAGGCTAAGAAAAAAGGTGATCACGCCAAGATCTTTTACCTCGAATTGTCCACTAAGAAACTTTTTGAATTCAGAGATACCGCATAAATCATCCCCAGTAATCATGTCATCCATGTATAATAAAAGAAGGGTAATTTCATTGTCAGTATGGTGAACAAACAAGGCCGAATCATGAGCACTGGATGTAAACCTAAACAAATGAATTGTAGTGCTGAATTTTGCAAACCAGGCATGTAGAGCTTATTTCAAACCATATAAGGCACCACGGAGGTGATAAACTTTATGTCGAGGAGCAACTAGGCCAGAAGGGGTATGCATGTAAATTTCCTCAAGAAGATCGCCATTGAAGAATACATTTTTTACATCCATCTGGAAAAAAAAAAGTTCATTTACAAATAGCGACGACGGCAAGAAAAGTATGGACAAATGTGAGCCTCGCAACAAAAGTAAATGTCTCTTTGTAGTCAATGTTATATTCCTTAGCAAATCCCTTGGCAACAAGTTAAGTTTTATAGCGTTCAATGGAACCATCAAAAAGTGTTTTGATCTTAAACACCCACTTGTATCCAATAGGAGTTTTCTCAGGGGGCAGGTCAACAAGAACCTAAGTGTAAGTGTTTTCTGCTAAAGAGGATTAGTATTAACCTTTTAATAGGATTGAGGCTCCTACAGATTAAGTATGGTAGAAAAACAATGATAATCAGTTACATAAGGGGGATGATGAGTTACCCTAGTAAAGCAGTAGGAGTGATCTGGAGCGTGGGTCTCAGAGGCAGTCAATACAAAATCATCGGCTATAAGAGACATCTCAGGCATGGTCAATAGAGTTGGAAGGGTGAGATAAGCTGGTAGTTCTAGAATGGGTTTAGCTAGTGCTTTTGGAGTAGACTCAGCGTAAGGTGCAAAACTGGGCTCAACTGATGGTGCTGTAGTGCGCTCAACAGTACCTGGAACTATATCCTCAGAAATAACTTAAAAGATAAATCAATAAAGAATCAAGAGTTAGTAAGGGTTGATATATTAAAGGACTGTAAGGAATAAAAAATGTGTTGTTCCCAAAAAATAACGTGATGAAAGACACGAAGAGTTTTAGAGATGCGATCCCAACACCAATACCCTTTATGTTCAATGTCATATCCTAGAAAGCAACATAAGTGGGCCCTTAGTTCTAGTTTGTTGTCTTCATGTGATTTGAGAAGAACAAAACATGCTCAACCAAAGACTTTGAGTTCAGAGTAATCAGGAGGTTTATCAAAAAGACACTCAAATAGAGACTGATGTTGAATTGTTGCAGAGGGGACATGATTTATGGTGTATACTATGGTTAGGGCAGCCTCACCCCAAAAGCACTCAAGGTAGGAAGAAGAAATTAAGAGAGAACGAACTATGTTAAGAATGTGTCTATGTTTGCGTTCGGCTTGTCCATTTTGTTAGGATATGCCAGGATACGAGCGGTGGGGGAGCATTCTATTTTTGGGAAGTAGGTTGAGAAAATCACGATCTTTATATTCCATTACATTATCTAAGCAAAAAAACTTTGATATTTCTAGAAAATTGGGTTTGAACCATAGAAGAAAACTTTAAATATATTGTGAATAGTTCGGATCGATTTTTCATAAGCAACAACCATGTATATCGAGAGTAGTCGTCTACAAAGTAAAGAGAACTACCCGTTGTTGCATGAAGATAAGGACCTTAAATATCATAATGAATTAGATCAAAGGGTGCAAAAGAAATAAACTAACTTTCATTGAAAGTTAGGGCTGGTTGTTTTGCAAGTTGGCAGTAGATACATTTGAAGAACTCATGTCGACTGAACCTAACTAACCACTAGAGATAAGCGATTTGAGTCAACTGGATGAGGTGTGGCCTAACCGAGAATGCCAAATATAGGATGGTGATGGTGGGAATGGAAACGGTGGAGATAAGGATAATGATAAGAAGGAGGTGAATGGTGGTGGTGGTGAGGTTGCACAGGTTGATGGGGACATAGGGTTGTGGTGGTAGTGGTGGGGTTTAAGATGGAAGTTACAAACTGTTGAGTTCAAATAGATGTCCAACTTTACAATCAGTCCCAAGGGTTTCTCCTATCCGAGGATCTTGCACACGGCAACCACTACTAGAAAATATGTTTTCAAATCCCAATTCACAAAGTTACCCAGATAATTGATTTAAGGTGAGATTTAGAATGAAATACGCGTCAAGAATAAAAAGATATAAAGTAGAAACCTGACCGGTATGAGTAACACACATTTGAGAACCATCAGCGATATGAATATTAGGGGCATTCATAGCAGATAGTTTGGATGAGAAGATATTGGAATCAAATGTCATATGATTACACCAGGTAGAATCATAGAACCAAAAAGAGTTACATGTAGTAAGTGAAAGAGCAAAGAAAAAAATTGTATCAATCTTGGAGAAAATTTGGTGGAAGAGTAAAGTCATATCTGCAATAAAAATGATAACAATAGTAGAGGTGGGATCTGAACCCTCTTTAGCATTAAGAATAATCAAAGAAGTGCAACCCGCAGACATCATTGTTGAAACAGATTAAGAATATGCAAGTATATTGTATGATATGAATCTGAAAAACCAGTGCCACGAATAGATTCAGAATGCTGAAATTATTCAGGAACCTGTCTATAATCATGAAGAACTGATTGAGGAACCCTTGAAACAATCAAATATCTTTGATGCACCGAATCAACAATATAAAGAAAATTATATTGTATTATCCAAATTTGATTAAATAAAGACCACGGATAGATCCAGAATGCAAAAATTAGCCAGGAACGGATATTAAATCTTCAAGAACCAGTCGAAAATGGGTGAACCAGCATAAAAACCATACGAATATAAAGAAATTATATCTTGTGAGTCTCAAATCACAAAACAGAGGCCGGAAACAGAATCAGAACGTCTGAAAACCCTAGGAACCGATCCAAGTTCGTAGAAAACCTGGCTAAAAATACCTAAACTAGCCAAAAAAATTTCCCATTTGCGAACCAATAATGTGGAACTCAATGTCCACGTGACATGGTCAATGTTTATGTAGCGATAACGTGGAGTTGACGTGGTATTGAGTCACTTCAAATGGTCATCGCTGATGTGGCACTAACGTGGCAGGTCAACGCTGATGTGGCATTAATGTGTCAGATAACGTGGCGGTGATTGGAGGCTGGCATAGCAGAGCAATCAATGTCTGCTAGTTGATAAAGTGGTGCCCAGTTGGCACTGAAGTAGTAGAGAGATGATCTGTAACATGGCGTGGTGGCGAGTGGATCTAATGTACCAAAAAGACCGTCTATGTTTCCCGCGTGTGAGAGCCTCTGAGATATCATATACGGTTTCTCTTTCTTGTGTTGGAATCGTCTCGTCGAGATGGTTCTGATGGTATGGTCGATGATGGTTTTAGAGCTCTGGTTGTCACAGTGGAGCTTAAAAACAGTGACAGCCAGTGGAGATGTTACTGCAACGGTTTGACAGCGCATATGAGTGCATTAAAGCCCCATTGGAAGTTGTTTTTTACGGCGTTGTACTCGTCTCTTCGAGACGAAGGTGTTGATATACTGGGAGATGATTTTGGAGCGATTGTGGGATCATCGCAATCAACTGATGTAACGGCGTAGTGGAAGGCTTAGGGTTAGGATTTTGAAAATTTTAACAAGAATAGAGCTAGGAAACATTGGCTCTTGATACTATATTAAGATATTAGAAGACAGAATATTGGGAGAAATATGGAGTGATATATTGATATTCAGGACAATAATAAACTATACAATGGATATATTTATAAGGACTAGGAAAACCCTAGGGTTAGGGTTTTAACCTAGTAGGTTAAGACCATATACATATATTAAGAGACCTAGGAGGTGAGACTCAGATGTCAAGGACTCCAATATGATCTATATAGAGGTAACGCCGTCACCGTCAACATACATGCCGCCAGTACAGCAAGCGTCTACCGCCGACCAAGCCGATGGCTTAAGACGCCTGCTCATTTTGGCCCGTCAACTCTTCCTCGAGGAAAAGCCTTCCCAAGCTTTTCAAGTGGTAAATTCTTGTTCTTTCAAATTCTCATCTTCCTCACAAATTACTATTTGTCGAAATATTTGTTTCGATATTTGATGTTGAAATTCAATTCGTCTTTGAGATGTTTAATACTTTACCATTTGCCCAAGTTCCATATAATTTAAAGTTAAATCTCAGACATTTGCATAGAACTAGAGTTTAGTTTACAAATTAAACTCAATAGAGCCATGTACTAATTGTTTAATGGTTGAATTGCTTCTTCATCTAAGTAAACATGAAGTGGGATGTTCCAACTACTAAAAGTCTAAATTTTTTTTTCTATGATACGAATTTTTCCAACCAAATAAACAAATTCAGAGTGCAAAATCATGAATTATCTATTGGTGTAGGAAATGAAATTAGCTCTTTCATGAACTTTTCGAGAATAAGTTTGTTATTCTTGAAAGATTTATAGGTTGAATTCAGTTCTATTCCCCGCTTTTTTATATAATTTGGATTATATTATGTTCTATTCCCTGTTTCTGATTTGTTCCAAGTTCGGATTAATTTCGACAACCAAACATGCCCTTAGGGAGTCCGAATCAAAATAACATCTTTAGATCATATGTAAATTGATCAAATTAATGGTATTTTCATTATATTTGTTTTGAATTTTTATTTATTTTTTGATGCAGTCTATTGTCTTTACTTCTTCTCCCTTGCCCCATTCCTGATGCCATTTGTTTGGAGGTATATACTGTCTTCCAGTTTCTTCCCTGGTGTATGTTTCTCTTTAGGGTGTGTTTCGGGGATTTTTTTTTTTTTTTTTTTTTTAAGATTTTGATTTAGAAAAGTTATTCATAAAAATTCTTCTCTCTTCTCTCTCTTTCCTTCTTATTAGAAAATTAATGGAAAAAACATATCTCTGCTTTTGGACTATGTATGAGTATATTTAATTTGAATGTTTAGTACTAGTCTAGTCGGCAAAAACAAAGGTGTCCTTTTTTGTCAGATTTTCCTGCAGAACACTTAGGCATTAAATCACGAGGTCAACGTGGAGGAGCATACTCTTAAAATCACCCAAAGAGTAATTAGTCAAGGTGCGTGTTAGTTGGTCCGAACAACACTTCACTATAAAATCAAAAAAAAAAAAAAAAACACTTTTTTATCCGTGTGTCACGGGGTTTTTAATTTTAGTTTTATGATTAATTTGTCTTTTTACAATTTTCAGGAGTTGAACGCTCATTTCTATTGCCGCTGCCATGCTTGTCTTGGTTGTTCTTCATTACCGTAAGGTGGCGTTTGGTAACCGTTTCTGTTTTCATTCCAGCAGTGGCGCAAGCACCGGCGACGGGCGGACGGTAACCGGAGATGGATGAACAGTGACCGTGTGTTTTGGAAATGGAATGGGAATAATGAGAAACAACACTTTTTTGTTTCTCATTTCTTAAGAAAAAAGTTAGCACAATTCTCAAATGGGAATGAAATAGAAACGGAAACAAAAATTACCAAACGCTATTCTCAAACAAAATTCTCAAAAATCTGGAAATAGAATGGGAATTTCTGAAATGGAAACGGTTACCAAACGAGGCCTGGTTGCATTTGTTTACGAAACAAACACATAATAACTAGTTCATATAAACTGATATCAACTAGATGCATTTGACAACTACTTGATATCAATTATATTTTTTTAGATTAAATTGTATTAAGTAGTTGAATTCAATAACAAATTGATGTTAATTAAAGAATAACTTGATGAATCCAACAACTAGTTCAATAATTGGGATACAAATTTATTGTATATGTGATGATGATTTAGGACATTTTTCTTATTCATTTATACTTTTGATTCTAAATTTGAAGAAAATATCTGAATAGATGCAACATACTAGTCTATTATGTTATTTTACATTCTTCAGATATGATGCTTCTGTTATTCATTAGGAATGCTTGTTGTAAACATTTTGGGCACCATTTATTCTTCATCTTTTCTTCGTTTGATTTGAAGGTGTTGGGTTATTTCTTTTAACACCTATTGCATGACGCTTGTCTTTATTATTGTCTTGAATATCATGAATTTTATTTAATACTATTAATAGTTATGACTTATTATTTTTTGTGCATATTTTTTGATAATATATGTATAGATACCGAATTTTATTCTACTTATTTTGCATTTTAATAAAATATTTGGGCCTAAAGTGAAAGTTCGGATAAATTTAAACCGATGTTTAAAGAGATGAATTTTTCCTTAGATTTCATGTTTAATTTTTTTGTGTAATGCTTCAATTTAAGGAGAAAAAAAAAACAGCAATTTAAGTTGAATTCCAGTTGAAAATAAAAGTTTCGGGCAAAAAGTGAAATTTTTAAAAGTTAATTCCTGAACAAATTGATTAAATTGAAAGTGACTTTTCATAAAATATCACTTTTAAAATAGTTAATTTTGGTTTCTCACCTTTAATTTTAAGATATTTCGCTTTTAACACTTGCTTTGTTTTTTGGCCCCAAAACTATATTTTTCGTCAGTTAATCAAATTGGCCACCAATTGCATTTTATTTTTTAAAATTTAGCATTCCAATCATATATTGGACATTTAAATTGCATAATTTTCATTTTAATTTCATGAAAAAATTACAAAAATTGCCTTTCATTGACAAAAACACCAACTTCACTGCATGTACACTGCCCAGGAATAAAATAAAGCATGAGATGCCACCTTGGGAGTTGCAATAGCAACCTATAGAGTGCCCCAAGTCATTACCCCATTTCGTAAGACTTAGAAAGTTGGGTTCTGAAGGTTAATTACTCAATTTCAGAAATAGGGAGTTTAAGGGTCATAATAATGACTTAGGTGTAGCCACCCATCAAATGGGGTGCCTGACCCCGTAGCCAGCGATTTTGCGCACTCACTAGGGCGCGCACCCTAAAGAATGCACCGAACCAGGTTGCCTATATATAGGCAGCCTTTTTCCCAAATTTGCATACCTACACACTTTCTCCCCATAAGCAAAGAGACGTATATTGAGTATAATGGGATTTAAATACCCTTATGAGTGTACATTTTTGGTATATCTAATATTAGCTAGTCACTGTCTATCAAGTATCAAACATCCTCTAACATTGGGTGGAAGATTGTAAAAATCAGCAGTTTGTAAATCTTGGCCATTGCTTGCTTGCTTTGAGAGAGCATCAGCAGAGGTATTAGCCTTCTTGATGTAGTGCTGGATGGGGAAGTCTCCCTAAGTTGGTTAATGGCAATGATTAAGGATTTCAGTCTCCATGGGGTGTTGGCCTTGGCATTGAGCATGTCGACAAGAATTTTGCTATCAACTTCCAACATGACTTGAAACCAACCAAAATCTATGCAAAATTTGAGTCCTTGCCAAAGGCTATATGTTTTTGCTTACATATTAGATTTGATCCCAAAAGGCAATGCATAAGCTACTTTAAGTAAACTTCTACTATCTTTTATCACACCTTCTACACTAGATAGACCAAGATTGCCAAGAGAGTTGCCATCTGAGTTAAGCTTGAGATATTCCTTTTGAGGTATGTTCCATTTGATCACAAGCAGTTTAGACTTGGGTGCTTGTTTGGTTTGAGCAGGTTTGGCAAGGAGGATGGATTTCATGCTTTTAAGTAAAGAAAGAATTAAAGGTGTAGTGCCATCAAATTTAGATTGACACCTCACCTTCCATAGCTCCCAACATATGAGAATAGGTGTGTTGGCTGGGAGGGAAAGGTTCTGCGACCATTTAAGAAGCCTGGAAAGAAAGATGCCCTAATGAGAAGGGCTACCAAAGTGATGCCAAACAAGTTGAGCAAAGTCACAAGATGATAAGGTTTGGTCTTTGGATTCAATGTGATGACCATAGTTAGCACACTTGGATGGCATGTGGAAGCCTAGGTTCTGAATTTTGGTGTCAAATGGAGTGAGGTTTTTAAGAGTTTTCCACATAAAGATTGAAACTTTAAGGGGTATGCTAGGATGCCACAAGTATTTGAAGAAAGAGGGGGCTGTTGTATATTGTCTTAGAGTATTCCAAGTAGAAGATACTGTGAAAGCATCATTTAAGGAAGGCGTCCAAACCATTACATCTTTTTCTTGCTTAGGAAGTGTCAGTTGTTGAATGGCTGATTTGAAGGAGGGTAAAAGATGGTCAATCATGTCCCATTGCAAATTTCCTTCCCCATTCATGATATCAAGAGCCTGAAAATTAACAGCATGAGTGGTAGCGCGTAAATTACGCCGCTACTTACACTCGCAAGTATATGATGTCTAAGTTTTAGTATAGTGTGATTGTAAAAGATCGGGTTATCGTATCCACAGGGATTGGTGTCATTATTATCGAATACCACATTTGTCGTGACCTAATTTTATCTAGGCGAAAAACAAATGTAATTAATTAATTAAACTAATACTAATATAACCTAAATTAACTACACTAATATGCTAATATGTTTTAGGGTGAAGAATTGCCTAGGGATTAACATGTTTACAAATACATGTTCGATTTCGATTTACTCACGTTTACGGTGTTCGACCTATTTGACAATCTTGATACGTAAACTCCATCGCCACCTCTCCCGAGTGTAAGACGGGGGAATACATAATTTCAAGTCAACGAAGAAGTCTCCCTCAACATCTTAACGACCCTAGGTCACGTGAGTCTCACCTAGCGTCATTGATTGCACACAATCTAACTCCCTCTCGGGTTATTGGATCGTCGCGTTGTATTTACCCTATCGACAATCTCCGTTTTGAAACACCCTCGCCACCTCTCCCGAGTGTAAGACGAGAGATATAATGCAACTTCGAGTCAATGAAGAAGTCTCCCTCAACGTCTTAACGACTCTAGGTCGCGTGAGTCTTGCCCCAACGTCATCGAGTGTCCACGATTCAAACCCCGACCGGGTTATAGAATCGTGGCGTTTGTTTACCCTAATCTGAATCCGAGGTTTGTCAAAACCCTGTATTCTCCATTTACCATTCTAAGCATAATAAACAAACAATACGATAAATACAATCAAACTACAAAGAACAAACATAAACGCAACACTGAAATCATCCAAACAAACATATTTATAAATATACCGTTAATCCCTACTACAATCCATATTTAACTCGTGGCCATAGCCGCATAAACATATAAATCGAGCTAAACATTCTCACATGATCCTAAGATAAAGAAATAAGGAAAAACAATCAAAGAACTTAGCCTCGTCCAAAGATAAACCATTAAGAACGCTCAATGATCGATTCGCCATCTTCTCCACTTCAGGATGTGAGCTCCACCTCTAAAACTCCTAAACCTAAGCTTAAATATAGCCTAAGGTGCTCAAAAAACCAAAAGAGGCCGGAGAAGGGGGAGGAGAGGGGTATTTATAGGCAAAAGATCTTAAAATATCTAATAAATATCAAGGCTGTGCTGCCGGATTTTCGCCTAGGCGAAGTTAGGTCGGTTAACTTTCTGCCGGAACTTCGCCTCGGCGAAGTTACTGCAGGTTTGCAATTTTGTTTTGATCGTAACTTCTTCATCCAAACTCTGATTTAAGTTATTCAAAAACCTATGGAAATCTAAGAAAACGATCTACAACTTCCATATTTTGAGTGTTTCCAAAATCGGATTGCATCATAGTCCAAAATAGCCTTGAAGTTATAACACCTATACCAGCTTTATAGGTTTGGTGACCGCCTAGGCGAAGAAGTAGGCGGTGGACTTGGAAATGTTTCTACTGGGGTTTCTACCTAGGCGGAGAAATTCCCAGCCTAGGCGGTGGGCTGTCAATAGCCTTTTGTCATTCTCAGCATCTTCACTGCCTAGGCGGAGGTCTGGACGCCTAGGCGGTGGGCTTCTTTCATATTTTTTCTTCCTTGCTTGTTTATCCACCGTAACTTCGACTTGCCTTCTATTCGATCTCATCATTTTCGCTCCAGTTTCCTATCTTTTTGCCGCACACATCTGATTTAATACAAAAAGAGAAAAACTAATTAAAACATAATAAAATACTATATAAACGCACGAAAACTAACTTAATTCGATTTGAAAATACGTAGATAGATCACACCTATCAATGAGTAGGTATTGTAATGAGTTCACCAAGGGGTACCTGAGTAAGCTAAAGATCCCACCAAAGTGATACCCTCCCTTCACCTATCAAGAATTGAATTTAATCCTCTGTAAAATCTTTTCCACTAAGCACCTGTTTCCAACCCATGCTCTGATGAGAGCCAAAAAAAAACTATAGTAATCATACATTCCCTTGTCATAGTTTTTGTACATAAATGAAGCCCATAAAGAGGTATTAGCTCTATAGTTCCACCATAACTTGGATTTGAATACTTGGATGTAGTCTTGAAGTTGTCTCACTCCTAATCCCCTCCTCATTCATTGGATAGTAAAGTAATTGCCATCTAACCCAATGCAGCTCGCCATTCCAGAAGAATTGAGAAAACAGGTGCTCAATTGATTTAATCACTTTGTTTGGGGGAAAGAGTATCATGAATAGGTGTAGGGCTTGAGAAATGAGCACATGTTTGATGAGCACCAGCCTTCATCCACTAGAGAATAGTTTGGTTTTCCATCCCTGAAGTTTTAATCTTATTGTAGATAGGAGGCTTTCAAAAAGAGCTGAGTTTTTCTTTCCAATATAGAGAAGGAAGCCCAGATACTTGATTAGAAAAGTACTAAGGGTGAATCATGATTTGTGCTTAAGCCATGCTATCTTTCTGGGGGTTAGGTATTTGAAGGGGATGAAGCAACTTTTGGTGTAATTAATCAGTTGGTCTGAATTTTGTTGATAGAATTTGAGGAAGGACAAGAGTTTGGAAAAAGAAGACTTTGAGCCATTGATGAAAATGATCATGTCATCTGCAAAGGCCAGATGAGATATTGGAGTAGGGGAAAAAGGCTGAGAATAAGGGAGTATTTTACTGACCTGCATTTGAGCATTTAACCCTCTTGAGAAGGACTTAGCCATGATGATGAACAACACTAGTGACAGTGGATCACCCTGCCTGACCCCTCTTTGTGACGTGAAAAAACCATAGGTTGCTCCATTGATGATTGTGGAAAAAAATAATAATTTGATATCAACCAACCTTTCATAAAAACCAAACCTTCTTATAACGTTGAGCAAAAAATGCCATGAGACCCTATCAAATGCCTTGTCTATATCCAATTTCACAATTAGGTTACCCCCGAGAGTTTTTTTGGATAGGTAATGGATCATTTCCTGAGCAAGCAGTATGTTGTCTAAAATGTATATTCCCTCTACGAAACTACTTTGCTATGGAGATATGATCTTGGGCAAAACCATTTTGATCCTAGCAGCCAGGAATTTAGAAAATATATTATTAAAAAATTACACAAACTGATAGGTCTGAAATTTGAGGGAGAGATTGGATGGTCTTTTTTGGGATGAGAGCAATCAAGGTACTGGTGCATGCTTTAGGAAGCTTTTATCCAAAGAACAATTCCATAACAAGTCTGTGCACATCAGCCTTGATAATATCCCAACAGTGTGTGAAAAACTTGTCTGTGTATCCAATAGAACCTATTGCACTTTCATTCTGAATACAATTGTTGAATTCAAAACTGTTTATTTGGGGATAAGTGGAATAACCATGCATATCATCTGGGCTTGAGAGACAGTTGAAATCTCCTGCTACCATGCAAGGATTGGCAGTGGTTGGTATGATGGATTCTAAACCCTTCCATAGAGGTCTTCTATCTATATGGATGCACTTTGCATAAACTGTAGCAATGGTAATAGGGTGAACCTGAGATGGATGAGCAATATCAAGCACAACAAGTTGAAGGGAGGTAAAGGTGATGGAACAATGAACTGGTTTTTTCCAAAGAATCCAAATTTTGCTGGTGGGATTGGAATAGGAGTGTTCAAAATTCAAGTAATGTCCAAGCTGCAGTATGGCTTCTTGTTCTTGCATTGGTTTCAGGAGAATAAGTAATTACAGTTTGTGAGCTTGAACTAAATTTTTTAGCCTTGCTTTGGTAACATTTTTTTAGGCTCCTCTTACATTCCATGTGAGACTTTTAATCATGAGATGTAGAGGAAGATTTATCTTGACTCCTTAATCTTTCCATGGTGACCACACTAGGAGTAAGTGGTTTCTTTGCTATAATTGGCTTCTTTGGCAACATCCATTCTATCTCTTCGGGATCAAGGAAAACTGAGATATCAGCAAGTTTCCTTGGAGAAATGGTAAACTTCTTGATCACATTTTACTCATCCTAGTTTTGAGAGGTGGAGGCTGCTGGTGCAGGAAAGACATGCCTCAGCAGTTGCCTTACTATTTTGGCAAGCTACAATTTTTGAGTTTCTTGTTTGGTTGGAAGATGAGTTGGGAAATGTGTTAGCTGATGAATGATGGAGGTTTTAGTTTCATTGGGAGTATTTGGAATGGTCAAATGAGGAGAAGATAGAGGTGGGGAAGGATTGGGGACATCAACAGATAGGATTGCCTTAATAACAGATTGACTATCTGGAATCAAAGCAGTGGGGTGGGCATTTTGAGTATGGCTTGTGGGAATCTCATTTGGTGATTTTGGAGAGGTAGGAGAATTGGTTTCTGTGTTGTGGGATGAGGTTTGATCCAAAAGAGAGCTAATAAAAGCTTTGGTGGGAGCATGGGGTTAACTTGTTAGATTATCAGTATAATCAGGATCATCTGTATCACCATTCTCATCATATTCATTTGAAAGATAGGAAGGGAACTTTGGAGCCTTTGGAAGGTGTTGAGAGGGTGGAATTTGAACTGAATCATCAATTATACCATTTAAGTGTAGAGGTTGTTGGAATTGGACTTTGCACTAGCTACGAGAAACAAGGATAGTGACTGCCTTAGGAGTAGGCTCAGAGGTGGGGAGGGTTCGTGATTTTTCAATTGGCCTCAAGGTGTCCTTTTTTATAGTAATGATTACAGTAGGTAGGGTTGGATTCGTAGGAGATGGTTTGCCAAAATCCTTTATTTCCACAGCCTATCCATATTTGCTTAAGAATAGGTCGCCGCAAATCGATTTCAACACAAACCCTAGCAACCCTAGGTTTAGACAAGTTAACAGTTGCAGATCAATTTTTAGTGATATTCCAATGTTGGAAACCAACGAATATAGTGCTTCTTTGTTATGGAAGTGAATGGGCAAAAATTCCAATTTTCCCACATTTGATCCATAGGTGATTTGACATTAGCTCAAAAATCTGGAGTCTACTTAAACATACAAAGAAGGAATTGTTGAACATACCATTGTTCCTTGAGCCACAAACGTTGAAAACCTTCTTCGCAATGCAATTGAATCAATAAGTGTTTGGAGTCAAAGAATCCAATATCAAAACCAGATAAGACGTTGAGAGCGAAGAACATCTTTTTAATTGCTTTATAAGATGGCCGTCCATGAGTGAACTTCTCTACCAAGGCAAAGTGAAATGGAGATGTGAGTTTAGAGATCTCTTCTTCGGTGAAGAATATTACTGGTTCTCCTCTGTAAGATTGAACAGACTTTATGGGCTGAATTGGATTCAATTTCCAGAGAATGCTTGCAAAGGTTTTTTTGGTGAAGGTGGTAGAGGATGAAGATTGCGGATTGGAGAAAGGGATAACTAACGTCGGAAGAATCACCACAGGAATGGGTGGCGGCTGAGGAGGTGGCTTCTCAGAACTTGGAGCCTCCGTAGGGTTAGAGCCTATTTTTTTTAACACATCAAACAACTTGTTACAACCCTAAATGCATCTAGTGCCAATCTAACAGTGGATTATGTTACTCTTCATGTTCTTCAAGGTCTTTCTTTAGAATACGAGAAAATCTCAGCAACTAATCTCTCTCTCTCTCTCTCGCTCTCTCTAACTCTCTTAGATTAGTCTTTACACTCACAAAAAATTCCCAAAATAAATCTTCATAAGAAATATTAGGAAACAAAAAAGAAGAAAGGAAGAAAATAAGAAGAATAAGAACAAAAAAAAAATAAAGAAGGCTCCCTCTCTTAAGTAAGGTAAGTTCTTCTACAACCCCCTCAAACTTTTATTTTTCTTTTAACCAATCTAAAGGAGGACCTAAAAATCGAAAATAACCTAAGAGGATTCCCAAGTGAACACTAAAAAACGGTTTATCTTCTGCGTTTTTTTTAGTCATTTATTTTCTTGCACTTTAAATTTTAGTTATTTACATTTCCGCTTCGCGCCTTTCTGCACTTTACATTTTTATAATTTATTTTTCCTGTTTTGCGCCTTTCTACACTTTAAATTTCCTATAATGTTTTCTTATTTTTGTTGTATTTATTTATTGTGTTCATAAAAACATAACATAACTAAAAAATAAAAGAAAAAGAAAATCATTTTAACTAAAGACTAAAAGGGGTGGTTCACCCATACCCCATTTCTAGGTTTCCCAATGTGTGAAACTTTAAATGGCGGGTTAAAGAATGATCTTTCCCAAAGTAGTTTTTTTAGTTAAGGTTAACTTAGCAAAGAAACATTATGTTCCATAAAAAAAAATAAAAATAAAATAAAAATGTTTCTTAAAATGTTTTTTTGCAATATGAATTCCTAAATTTCTGTTTTAAGGAAACTACTTCATGAAAAGGGTTTTAAAATACTTGTACTTACATATAAAAAAAGGTTTTTCCATAACTATCGATTGTTTTATCCCCTGAACTTCTTTATAATAAGTTTTTTTTTCTAAAAACGCGTTCCTAAGGATCTCTGCACATCAAGAATCCACCAAACTTTTCTCTATTCATGGAATTTTCTTTATATCAAGATTTTCTAAAATGTTCTTCATAAATAAAATAAATTAAAAAAAAAAAAAAAAAAACTTGTCGTAACAAAAGGTTTTTCTTCCCTAGTAAGAACTATACAAAATCATTTGTTTTTTCTAATTTTGAAACTTTTTTATAACAAGATGATTTCTACTTTCGGATATTTTTTCATAAGAAGGGCTCTAAAAATGTTTTTATTTTCTTTTTTTATTTAAATTTTGCAAAAATAAAGTTTGTTCATAAAAAGAATTCCAAATGTCTTGTTTTTCATAATAAGAACATTTTCTTTTAAAACTAAAACAAATTTATGAAAAGAATATTAAATTCTTTAATAATGTTATTTTTTTTTATATCAAAATCTTCTCTTTAAAAAAATCATAATAAGGAGTATCAAAAATTAATAATAACAAAGAGAGAGGGAGAGGGAGATTTATTCATAATAAATAATCCCAAAAAATATCTTTTGGTTTTTGGCCAAGATAGCCTAAACTAAAAAACGATAAAATAAACAACCCCGAGGGCCCAACTTGTCGATTCACTTATAATAAATAGGCGGTCTAAAAGGGGGACATTTCTTTTCTTTTTTTTAC
The DNA here is from genome assembly GCA_016647705.1 of Eucommia ulmoides. Lineage (NCBI taxonomy): Eukaryota > Viridiplantae > Streptophyta > Magnoliopsida > Garryales > Eucommiaceae > Eucommia > Eucommia ulmoides. Next base: position 24,843,191 of record CM028337.1, read on the forward strand.
TCTTTCTTTAAATTTAATAAATAAAAAAAAATCATGTTGACCAAATCAAAAAAGAACTCTTGGACTTAATTTAATTTAAATACACATAGACAAATGGTACCAACTTCATATGGGTGTCTTGAGGTGCCTAACACTTTTTCTGAGTATAATCAACCTCCGAAAGTTTTAGAATTCTCTAGTTAAGATCTAAAATTTTCAGTCAAATTTGAGTAATTTCAGATGATAAAACAATTTGAAAAAATCTTGGTGACCTAGAACACCATCTAAACTCAATACTAGGTGGTGACTCCACTTTTTTAATCAAAAGCGGCGTAAAGAACTGTTTTCAAAATCGACGTCTAGAAAAGCTCCCTGAAATGTTGGCTTTTAAACAAGCTCACAAAACTGGGAGAAAATGAAAATTCTTATATTGGCTATTTCTTTCTTTGTTGGTCCTGAAGATTTCCTTTCGTCTCAATCCAAGGCATAAACAAGTAAACATAATATATTTAGAAATTGAGATCTCTTTCCATCTATAAATAATGATATAAAGGGTTTGGGCAACACTTTATCCTAGACTCAATATATGGGTTTCACAACTTTTACTAACGCATTCTAAAAAGGCTCATTTCTCAGATCTTCAAGCGTTCAGTTTCCCGAAGGAACATCCATTGTTGTTTGGTGATCCGAGCGAGGTAAATTTTGGAATCGGTTCCAGCAGATGAACCACGTGGCCTAAAACCTACTATCACTTTTTTTCTAATCATACATGGTTTTCTTTGGGTTGTGCAATGCAAGAATGCTCAGCTCGTGCCTCGGAGAAAGATACAATTGAAAATGCAATATAAAAATACAATAAATAAATGCGAGAAATAAAATAATGAAATACAAAAAATAAAGTATGGAAAGTAAAAAGCAAGATATAAACACACTCACACACCCTCATATGCATGCTTCTTATCAACTATGAAAAGAAACTAAATTTAAAAGAAAACACACAATTGTTTTTTTTGTTTTTGTTTTTGTTTTTTTTTTTGAGAAAAAAAGGGTTTTTTGAAAAAAAGGGAACTATCATTTTAAAAATTGAAAGAATATTTCTTGGACTTAAATTTAGTTTAATATTTATTTAAAAAAAATTAGGCTTGACCCTCTAAAAGTTTCCAATGGAGTCGCCAGTTAACGTACCTCGGAAAAAATTCTACTCCCATTTATTTTGAAATGAGAGAACTTATCTATTCTGAAAATTCTTTTGGATAAATTTATTTTTTGAAAATCGTTTAAAAAACAATTTAGGAGTTTTTCTAGGCACCAGATTTTGAAAAATGGTTCTTTGGGTAGAATTTTATTAAAAAAAAAAATAGTCACCCTAGCATTGAGTTAAATGGTATGTTAGGTCACCAAAAAAATTTAAAATCATTTTTATCTTTGAAAATTACCCAAGTTTTAACTCAAAATAACCTTTAGTCTTAACTAGATATTTCTTTAGGGTTCGGGGGTCGGTTATTGTAATACCCCGAAAATTTATATTTTTTAAAATATTATTTTATATTAGTTTAATATTTTTGGAGACGGCTTTGTAAATTTGTGGTATAAATATATACTTGATAATTTTTGAAATAAAATGTTAAATTATATTTTTGAAAATATTTAATGTAAATTAATTTATAATTAAGAAGTGTTAAACGTAATTTTCCAAATCTTAATCATTAACCAAATCGATTATGGCCAACAAAAAAAAAAGAATAAAAATTTGCGGCCATATATATATATATATTATAACATATGGGTATTGGGGGTGCACTACACGTGTATTATATAATAATAATAATAATAATAATAATAATAATAATAATAATAATGGAAGGAATAAGAGTGGATAATAATGATAATCATTCCAAGTAAACAAAAACATTCTCTATTTTCAGACCACATATCGATTGTAGATGGAATCGACAAGTTTAGCTCCCGAGGGTTGGTTTGCTTCTTTTTTAGTTTAGGTTATTTTGGCAAAAATATTTATATTAATGTAAAGAGGAGAAAAAAAAAAAGTTAAAATGTAATTTTATTTTTTTTGGGATAGGTTATTATGAAGAAATCCATTTTTAATTTTATAGAAAGCATAAAGATGACATTTTTGGAAGATTTTTATTATGAAAAATCCTTAGCTAAAAATAAAATTTTGCAAAGAACTTAGTATGAAGAAATTCCTGCTTAAATTTAAATTAAATATTTTTTAAAAAATATTTTATTATGAGGAAGTTTTAGGGAGTTAAATCAAGAAGATCATAATTTTTTTAAGGGATCTTATTATGAAGAATCCTTGAAAAATAACAAAACGGTTTTGAAAAAAAAATGGTTTCATTGGTTAAAGTTAAAAAAGTTGTTTTGGGTTTTCTTATTATGAAGAAAAATCTTTGGTAAGTAAAATAAACAAGTTTTGAAAAAAAAAAAAAAATAGAAGAAATTTCCAGAAAGTAGAGTTAAAACATTTTTGGAAGAATTATAAGAATATTTTTTAAGAGAAACAGTTTTGAACATAAAGTTTTAAAGTGGCTTATTATAAAGAAATTTCTTTTAAGAGTAAAGAAACAAACAACACATTTTTTTTCGAAGTAAACAAAGTTTTTGAAAAATAAAAAACTTCTTGTTATAAAAAAAATTAAGGAAATAAAGATAATATTTTTATAAATTTAAATACATATGTATTTTTGCCAACATACCCTTAACTAACGCGAAAAAAATAAAAATAAATAAATAAAATAAAATAAAATAAAAGACAAACTCCGCTTTGGAAAAGGTCTCTCTTAACCCACCATTTAAAGTTTCACAGAATTTTTGAAAACCTAAAAATAGGGTATAGGAGACCCTTCTTGGATTTGGCCTGATGGCAATTGATGGGGGGCTACCCCCTATTTCGTATAAATTACTCTTTAGGCCCCCTAAAAATGGTATGATGTATTTGACTTTCAAAAACCACTAAATTAAGTATTTTCATTTATGGAAATGACCTAGGTATGATTAAAAAAAGGGAATTTTTTTGTGGAATCTCATTTCTTAAAAAAAATAACTTTTGAAGAACTATCATTTTTTCAATCATCCCAAAAGTACCATCAACTATCTTTTCCCTAAATTACCCTTCTATAGTTCTAAGATTTACAAAACAATTTCATTCATCATTTTTTTCAAATATTCTAAAACTAAAAAAAACATATTTACAAATTTTCATTTATCTTTTTAAATTTGACAAAAAAAATATTTTTAATAAAAAATGTAATTAATTTTACTTTCTAAAAAATAAAAAATAAAATCTCTCTGATTTTTTTTTTATTGTAATTCCACTTTTTTTTTATTGCAATTCTAATAATTATTTTATAAAATCTACTAAATTTATTTTTCAATAAAATAAAAAATTCGTTAAATTTATTTTTTGTTCAAAAATATATAATTATTTTAAAATACTGCAAATGTGATTCCATAATTTCACTATACATTTAAATATTCACCAAAAATACTGTAAATGTCATTAAAAATGCATAAAAGTTCATTGAAAAATAATCTAACTAGAAATCCATTGAAATGTAGTTTAAGTAGATATCCATCGAAAATAAACAAAATTAAAATTGCTCACATCTAACCAGATCTAATGTGAGTGGATATCCACTTGAAAAAATAATCTAAATGAATATCCACAGAAAATAAATTAAGTAGATATCCACTAAATATTATAGAACTCACTGTATTTCTACAAGACTTATAGGTGAAATTAAGTAGATATCCACTAAATATTATAGAACCCACTAAATCTACTAAGTAGATATCTACTGAAAATAAATTAAGTAGATATTCACTAAACATTATAGAATTCACTGTGTTTCTACAAGACTTATATTTGACATTAGTAGATATCCACTAAATATTATAGAACCCACTAAATCTACTAAGTAGATATCTACTGAAAATAAATTAAGTAGATATCCACTAAACATTATAGAACTCACTGTGTTTCTACAAGACTTGTAGGTAAAATTAGGTAGATATTCACTAAATATTATAGAATCCACTAAATCTACTAAGTAGATATCTACTGAAAATAAGCCAAATTAAAATCACTGCAACCAATCCGAAAATCTAAATCAATAAGTGGATATCTACTTAACAGAAACAATTACACACAAATGGATAAAACCACAAACAAATCAACTAACTGAAATATAAGTTCTAAATTGAAGCAATCAAAAACCGAACCATCCATAAACAAGTATTTACCTTATCACATTTTCACAAAAATTGGAGAACTCAAATGAAAACGATCCAAAAAAGCAAAAATAAAAAAATAAACACAGCAACTAAATATAATTAAGTGGATATATCAATATCTCTATTGATATATTACTATCATTACTATCAAACACCTAAGTGGAAATCCACTAAAAAAAATTAAGTAGATATCCACTAAAAATTATAAAACTCTAAATCTCAATTTCTAAATAGAAGCAATAAGAAATCGAACCACTTAGGTTTAAACAAAGCCTTCAGTTTACACATTCTCATGAAAATTGGAGAAAGATGAAAACAATCCAAAAAATCAAAACAACCGATGGGATCTGGTAACTTGCACGAAGCTGATACAACCGAAAACCATCTACGGAATATGGTAACCTGCACGAAGCAAAATCTAAAACAAATCAAATAGTAGCAACAAATGCAGAGAAAGATCGAGAGAGGGGTCTGAAAATTGATTTGGGTATGAACTGAGATACTAACCGAATCAAAGGCGACGACCGAAGGTAGACGACGAACAGAGCATGAGATGGAAGATCTAGCCTAAATCTAACCAGATTCAAGCTAGATCCGGTTGATGAAGGAGACGATGACAACACCTGCGGAGACGAGCAGAGACAATAGAAGCGGAATCGATGGAGATGACGAACGGCCGACGAATCGAAGCAACGAACGGCTGACGAATCGAAGCAACGAACATCGAATCGAAACAAAGGCGTTGGAAAAGCACGACGCTAGCGCCGAAAGTAGCAATGACGATGGCGAGTAAAGAGACGGTGACGAACGGCGGTTGTAACGCCAGACCAAGCGACACCGATGAGCTTCTGAGTGAGATAGAGAGAGAGGTGAAAATGAAATAAAGAGCTCCCACTACTCTTTTATTTATTATATTTTAAAGGTAATATTGTCATTTAAGAATATTAGTGAGGAAGTTTTGGTCTTTTTGGAGCAAATTTTAATAGAAGATGATTTATGATGGAACAACTTTTTAGGTGGGACTTAAAAAGTTGTTCCATCTTGGAATAGAAGTTTTAGAGGAAAATCCCTTAAAAATGGCTGTCACAACTCCCAAGAAGGTATCAAACATTCGTCTTATTCCCAATGGTTGGGCGCGAAGTAAAATTTGGTGTTTTGGGCACCACTGATTAATAAAATGTATTTTTTAGTTTTTTATTAAAATTAAAATTAAAATAATAAAATTAAAACATTCCTCATATGTTTGTAACATTCAATTACGAAAAATAAAATGCAATTGGTCGTCCATTTGAAGAAATTGGCAGAAACTACAGTTTTAGGGGTCAAAATGAAAAGTATGTACAAAAAGTAAAATTTCTTGAAATTGGTGTGTGGAAACCAAAATTAGTTATCTCAAAAGTGATGTACATTTGAAACCACCTTCAATTTAATCAAATTGTTCCTAAAATAACTTTTATAAATTTTAATTTTGACCTAAAACTTTTATCGCAAAAATTCATTAGAATTCCCTTTTCTTTTTCTTTTTTTTGTGATTTTTCTTATATTAGAACATTATGCAAAATTAAATATGGAATCTAAGGCGAAAATTTGTCCCTTGAAACATCAATTTAAAGTTTTCTCAAGTTTCACTTTAGACCCAAAAAAAATTTTGTTATGCAAAAAAGAGTGGGACAAAATGCGGTATCTATAGTTATATAGTGTTGATCGTGTGATAATGTGCGGTTAAGGGTTGTTCCAACAATTCGTAGGCTAGGGACTAAGTGTTGCTCCAATTAGAAAAATGGGCCATAACGCCCAAAGAAGCTTCATTGGACACTACAAGGCACATTTCAAAGGTGCTCCATTGGGATGAACTTAATTCTACGGTTAATAATCTCCTCCCCTTTGGCCCAATTATGTGAGCCCATCAGTTGATTAAAGACGGCCCATCGGCTGGTGTTTCACCCCCATAATGATGTAGACAATAAATCCTCTCCCAAACCTGTCAACCTGAAACAGCGAAAGACTAAGGATGGTACCGGTGTGGTGTCAGCCAAAGAATTTGCGGCGTGATAATAAATTAATATGTTTTGAGAGATTAAACGATGATAATCAATTGCACTAGTTTTTCACATATTTATACCTAGTTCCTTCTGTTGAACGTAAGTAGTGGGTCAGTTTTGTTCTCCATGTTTCCCTTAGTGGTGCATAACTAACCTAGAGGGTATATAGTGTTGATCATGTGATAATGGGTGCTTATGGGCAATCAAAACAATTCGTGGGCTAGGGACTGAAGGTATGTTTGATTGGAATGGTGGAAAAAGAAGAGAAAAAGAAAAAGAGAAATGAAAAAGATTTTTTTTTTTTATCTTTGTAGAAGAAAAATCATTTTTCTTAGTATGTTTGGTTGGAGGGATATAGAAGGAGGTGAAAAAATATTTTGTGTGTATTAAAAAAAAAAAAAAGTAATATGATTTTTATTTAATTTACTATTTTACCCTTAGTACAAATAAAATTGGTATTTTTTATATAAAATAAATGGACAAAATGGTAATTTTGACTTTTGTTCCCCACCCTCCTTTCATTTTCACCCCAAATTTGGGGGGGAGGGGGGAATGGGTTATTTCACTTTTATTTTCATTTTCCTTTTCCTTTTCACCTCCAACCAAACACACTCTGAGTGTTGCTCCGAATGGAAAAATGGGCAATAAGGCCCATTTCATAGGAGCTTCGTTGGATGCTACAAGACGCATTTCGAAGGTCCTCTGTTGGGCCAAACTTAATTATGCAGTTGATAATTAAGATATCAAACAACTAAAAAATGTCTAATTCTCTTATGTCTGTCATGTTTTGTATGATAAGTATTATATTTATATATATAGAAAAAATGTATTATCTCTCATCAATTATAAAATATATATTCTCTCTCCCCACTTAGGTATAAGATATATAAAATCAAATATGAATACATATTTTATATTTTATGTTATATTTTATTTTAATCTGGACTGTTCTGTGTCATGAGACATCAGACAGCTGAAAAAAGTCTAGAACTCTCGCGTCATATTTAGAGTAAACAAAAAAAATACAATATTAAGTTAGGATAATTGATAAGAGATCCTAAAAATAACACCAACTTAATAAAAAAATTACAAACTAAATAAGTATTTTAGTTTTACTCCCATCTAATTAGAGTTCATAAAAGTGTTAATATCTCAATTAGAATCACATTGTCAAGTATAGTCCATTTGCCGCTGGCCATCATACTCTAAATATCAGATTCTGGTCACCGTCGGTCATCTATCGCATGATTATTTTTTTGTTATATTCAACTAATTTTTTTATAACATTTTTTTCAATATATTTTTTAGTCACATTAATTTTATTTTTATTTTTATTTTTTTTTGCCGGTCGTTGAGATATTACATAAATGGAACTAAAAATATAACTAAGAAAATATGAAAATTTGAAAATGTGAATAAAACACAAGATAAAATATATATTTTTTTATTTGATTTTAAAAATAAAATAAATTATAAATTAGACTGATCATTCACCCATTTCCATTATTAAATTACGAGAGAATTAAAAAAAAAAAAAAAAAAAGTGTGAATAATTTTCCAGGTCAAGTTGTTGGAATCAGCTGCCACACTAAGCCTAGCGGAAGGCTAAAATTATCACGAGGCAACACGTGGCAGTATTACAACTATACACCTAAACTATGTAAATGACACACCAAATGTATATTCCCAACCGAGGACAAAGCACGTGTAGTCTCACTTCAAAAGCTTATTAATACATTGGGGAAACAAATATGATAATAAAGCCTTCCAACGCAACAACCCCCAAATTCATGACATATGTCAAGTGACTCAAATTACAACTTTATCCTCAAATATGACTATAGACTTTTTAGACCTCCCACAAGATAAATTAAATAAATATTTACTCGATTACAAATCTTGGAAGGACTATACGATACTGATCAAGCACAATAAAATATTAGAATAATTGATGATTAGTTTTAAATAGCGGGATAAGTAATTTCTAATTTAAAATATAAATTTTAATTTAATTTATTAAATTAATTTTTATTTGCGTATTAGTCACCGCATGTGCTCATGCCTATATAATATTAGTTATCTGTATAATATTAGTTAAAAGTTACAAATTATAATTGTATAATATTTGTAACATCTAACAAATATTTTACACATAAATTAGATACATGTAACTGCGATAGTGCATAGAGTGTATTGAGTTTTCTGTCTTTTTTAATGGTGAGACTAAAACATAATTTGCAAGTACATATGAATTTTTTTTAAAATTAAGAATAAATAAGATATTTGCCACATAAACACCCTAAAATATTTAAGATGACCTAAATGATAATTAGTTCGCTGTTTATCTCCAACAAACTCTAATCAATTAATTATCCGTCACTTAAAATTTTAGATTCCTAACAATATCCGTGTTAGGTACTATATCGATTTTTAAATTTATAAATATAAAAAGTAATAACTAATAAAATATTAATTAATAAAAATATATATTAATAAAAAATTGAAGACTATAAAGTATAATAAAATTATTAAAATAATTAAATAAATTAAGTGGTGCAAAGAACTTTTAAATGAGTGGGGTAAGAGATTGCATAACTTTAATTTCAACCATTTGAAATATATTTTCATCTTGATTTATTTTAAATTATTCTTAATTTGGTCCCTTATATTTTATTTATAAAAAATCTTGAGGATTCAAAATCTATCAAATTAGTTTTTGTTAGATTGATGAAAATAATTAAAAAATATTTAGAAATTTAAATAAAGCACATTTGACTTTTACTTACATGTATCAAATCTAAAGTGGCCTCGAAACGAAATTGAAATAGTTTTAAAATCAAAACACAAGCAATAGACGATTGGGTTGTGTTTGGGTAATGATTTGAGGGAGAGATTCCGTTTGTTAAAAACAAAAATATTTTTTAGCAAAGGTTTTGTTTAGGTAATATTAGAAAATTATGAAAAATCGTTTTTAGTAAAGGTTTTGTTTAGATAATATTAGAAAATTATGAAATTTATTCAATTTATAAATATTTTCAAAATATATATTATTTATAAAATTTTTAAGAAGAAATTTATTATTTTTTCACTTCTTCATTCATTTTCACTTCAATCTTATTTTTTATTTATAATTATATAAATTTTAAAAAAATTCTATTTTTAAAATAGTGATATATAATTAAAATTATTTTTAAAATAATTATGTATAATTAAAATTATATTATTAAATTACTAAATAAAAATTATAATAAAATAAATACTTCATATTTTTTATTATTAAAATTTAATAAATTTTTAAATTCTATTTATAATACTTATCTACCCAAATAAAAAGATTATAAAATTACACAATCAATTTTTTTTTAAACATTTATCCAAATAATTAAATTTATATTATTTAAAAATTTTATGAATTTCTCAAATTTCCTCGTACCCAAAAACTATGGGTAAAAGTGAAGCTAACATATTTTTGAAGGACTGGTTACAACGAGAAGAACCAAGCGGCATTACACTTGGCACGCTCACACAGAATTGACACGCGCAAGCGAACTTGGAACTTAGATTCTCCACGTGCACTTAATGCCGGCACGGGGCACCTTAGTCCACACCACATACGCACAAGCTTAATGTTTTTATTACACTAATCACCCCTCCAATTTAATCGTTGGCGCCAACTAACCCTAAAACTTTATATAATTCTTGATGAACACTTCATGGACATAAATTTTTACCAATGCACTCTAATAATTTTTCAATAATTCTTCACCACAATGAAAAATCATTATAAAATATTTTATTATACATTAATGATATCGTTGATCCAGAGATTGATAATGGAAGATCGTGTTACTCTTTCAGCTCTTGGTCATTAGATACGGAATGATATTTTGGGACGAACAAATCACTGCATGTTATGCATCAATTTACTAATGCAAAACTATGCTACGGCAAAAAAATAAGAGAGAAATAAATTTTTATTGACAAAAAAATAAAAATATTACATGATTTTTCATGTCTTTTAATAAAAAAAAATTTCTATTAATATTGCAATAATCGCAATGATTATTCAATTAACATCTAATAGAATTACTAATTACTGATTTAGGTAAATAATGGACCACAAAATTAAAATTGATCACGAAAAATCAAAATATATTATTAATTCTCGTTTATTATAATAAATTATTAATTAAATTCCATAAATTATTTAAGTACATTAATTTAAAATTTGAATGAATATTAAATTCTAATTATTTTCATCAATTAACTTCAAGTAAAGATGTTACATTTTTAATTTAATTTTCTAGAATAAAAATAAAAAATAAAAAATAAAAACAAAATACTATACAAACAACGTTTAAATTTAATAGTATTATCTTTGACTCTTAAAATTTATTTTTCTTAAAAAAATTAATATTTTAAACTCTAACACTGTGTTTGTTATGCTAAAATAGAATAGTATAAAATAAAATAACAATATAACTGAAATTATTATAGTAAAAGAATAAAACGGTGATTACCATTTCTATGTTTAGTGACAAAAAGGATTAAATGTGATAATAAAATGACTATTTACATTCAAATATTTGATTAGTGTTGAGAATAAATCAAAAATAAAATACATTTGTACAATAATGTCTCCACTTGAAAAATATGTAATTTTTTTAACTAAAAAATTCGGAAGTTCTAAATAAGAGGGATATATATGTGTGTGTGTGGAAGAGAGAGGAAAAAAAAAAGGAGGAAGCAATAGACCACGAGAGAGAGAGAATTATGCGTCGGCTTCTGGTGTCGGATTCTTGCCGAAAAAGATGATGTAGGGAAGAAAAAATGAGGGGTTTGAGAAGTGTAAAAACAAAAATAAAATAAAATAAAATAAAGAGATATATTTGTTAGAAATTGAAAGGATAAAATAATAATTTAATTGAATTTTCAAACAGTAAAGTAACAATTTAATTAAATTTCTCACTCATTCTAATATTTCAATATTTTTATATTTTGTAGGATTAGAAAATTCTTGATAACCCAACATAGTGTAAGTTAAATGATAAGGCCCGTTTTAATTAAAACAGTTGAGTAACCCCTGCAAGGTCAAGGATTCAAATTTGCAGAAAAATATTTGTTGGGAGGAACTACCATACATCTCGAATAAGATTAGTCTCACATTTTGTGTGAGTGTAAGGACAGTCATAGATTAAAAAAAATCCTTCATAAAAAAAATAAAATCTAATCTCATATACAAAATATAAAAATAAAATATAAGAATAAAATATCGTCATTCTCGTGACCATTGCAATTACTCGGTGTACCGTAAGCAACTTACTATACTTGACCCAAAAAATAATGGCCGAAAGTGAAAGTAATCTATTTTTGAAGGACTAGTTACACAAATAGCCCAGAATAAATACACGTACACAGCTGCCCTTACCATCTTCACAGGCATTGTCATCATCTCTTTCAATTGTTTTGCCTGGAGCAAAATGCAGAGCGAAGTGGAAGAGAACTTCTCAGACTATTATGAGAAGTGGATGCTTCAACTCGAAGACTACCTTCAACTTCTTCTCAAAGCCTCGAAAGAGCAATTTCACGAATCGGACCACAAAGCCCTGGTGGCCAAACTCACCGCCCACCATAAGGACTACTACACCGCAAAATGGGCCGCCGCGCACGACGACGTGTTGGCCTTCTTCTCTCCCGTTTGGCTCACCCCACTCGAGAACGCCCATCTTTGGCTCACCGGCTGGAAACCCTCCACCGCGTTCCGCCTGATCAACTCACTACGGCTGACGACGTCGCCGCCGGCTCATGTTATTTCCGAAGCACAGGTGCAGTTTCATAGGGGCATTGACTATTTTTTTAAAATTTGTTGAGAGTTTTCAAATTTAAAAAATATAATTTTATAACAATTAGTTAAAATAACTTCGAGTACATAATAATCTTATTCTAATAATTGTTTTTTCTTTATACGTTTACAGAAATAATTTTTATTTAAATTTTGTCGTTAATTTATTAGTGAGAATTAATACATATTTTTTAAATAATATTTTATTTTTGTGAATCTTAAAAAATTATTTAATTTTAAAATAGAAATTTAATTAAAAAAAAAATCTTTTTTTTTTTTTTTAAATCTATTTTTATCTTAAAAAAGTAAGAACGTACAAATTTTAATTTAAAATATATTAGGATTAGTTTAAAAAGTTAGTTAGAGTTAGTTTAGGTGGCGTTTGGTAACCGTTTCTGTTTTCATTCCAACAGTGGGATGAAAATGGGATGGGATAAGATGAGAATTTTGTTTTCTTCTTGGGAGTAGAATCGCGTTTGGTAACAATAATTTTTTTTTTGTTTTGGGAAGAGAATTGTGTTTGGTAACGACTTTATCCTAAAATCTTCTTTCTTTTTTTTTTTCTTTTTTTTTCTGTTTTGGCCTGATGGCGGTGGCGCCGTCTCCGGCCGGACGGCGGTGGCTCCGGCGCCAGTGACAGCCGGACGGCGGTGGCTCCTGCAACGGCGACGTCTGGAAGGAAATGGCGCTGGCGACGGTCGAACAGCGGTGGCGGATGGGTGATAGTGGCCGGAAAGAAAGTTTCCGGTCGGACAGTGACCAGCAGCGGTCGCCGGCGGCAGCGGACGGTGGTCGCCGGCAGATGAACAGTGTGTTTTGGAAATGGAATGGGAATAATGAGAAACAATTTTTTGTTTCTCATTTCTTAAGAAAAAAGTGGGCACAATTCTCAAATGGGAATGAAATGGAAACGAAAACAAAAATTATCAAACGCTATTCCCAAAAATCTGAGAATGGGATGAGAATTTCTGGAATGGAAATAGTTACCAAACGGGGTCTTAACGGTTAGCTAAAGTTAGTTAGAGTTTGTTAAAATTAGTTAGTTGCTAATTATCATCTTTGATTGTCTATAAAAGAGTTGTATGTAGTTCAGATGAGATTATGGAAATACAATCAATTTCTTTCTCAAATCTCTTCTAATATAGTATCAGTTGACATTACCTTCCTTATTCTCGGTTTACAATCAAATTCGATCAATCGATTGTTTTTCTCAAACGCTTTTGCTATTCTTTTCTTCTTTTCGATTCGATTCAACTTAATCAAATCTTGATTTTCATTTCTAGATTCTTGATTTACTGTTATTGCTAATAATCTCGATTGAAGATTTCGCGACTATAAGTTTCTTTCAAAGATCCTCATTTGCGCTTCGATTGTGATTCGTTGAGCTTCAATTGTACTTCGTTAAGCTTCGTTGAGCTTCAATTAAGCTTTCATTAAGCATTGATTGAGTTTCGTTTCAGTCTATATCATTCTTTTCATCAAGGATTCGACAAATTCTGGCAATTCTTCTTCTGTTCATGACAAATCTGCCATTAACGATCTATTGAACCTTTATTTTCTTCATCATTCCGATAATCCTAGTCTTTCTCTTGTTTCACAGTCGTTAACAAGAGATAATTATGTTTCCTGGAGTCGTGCCATGCTCATTGCCCTTTCTGTGAAGAACAAACTAGGTTTCATTGATGGTTCTCTCTGCAAACCAGTTGATACGAATCTCAATCTCCTCAATTCATGGACCAGGAACAACAATGTGGTCATGTCATGGATCTTGAATTCAGTTCAAAGGAGATTTCAGCCAGCCTCATCTATTCTGCATCTGCACATGACATTTGACTTGATTTAAATGAGAGATTTCAACAAAGCAATGACCTGCATTTTTCAATTGCGTTGTGAGCTTATTAATCTTGCTCAAGATCAAAACTCAGTTGTTGTTTACGTCACCAAATTGAAAACTCTTTGGAATGAGCTGAGCAATTACAGACTAACTTGTTCATGTGGCCAATGCACTTGTGGAGGCCTTCAACAGTTGAATTCCTACTATCAGAATGAATATGTTCTGGCTTTTCTCATGGGATTGAACGAATCTTTTGCTCAAGCTCGTGGACAAGTACTTTTGATGGATCTTCTTCCATCTATCAACAAAGTGTTTTCCTTAATTTCTCAAGAAGAACGTCAGCGTACCATTAGTTCTACTGCTAATTCATCAAACACTCTAGCCTTTGTTGTTCGCACAGATCTTTCAAAGCAAAAAATGCGCTACAAACCTGCAAATTCTGGCGGTTCAAAATTCCAAAAACAAGAGAAGTCTTACTTTACTCATTGCCGTTTTCATGGTCATACCATTAAAAAATACTACAAACTGCATGGTTTTTCTCCAGGATAAAAAGCACGACAGCAGCTTCTCTCGCAAACTCATATCGTTACAATCAATCAAGTTTCCACTCAACCAACCAAACATGACAATGATTCTAATGGGATTTTTTTTTCTAGAATCTCAGCCCTGTTCAATATCAACAGCTGATGTCGATGTTCTCCAACCATTTATCTTTTTCTGCTCAAACAAATGAGCCTCAATATATGGCATCCACTTCCTAAGCAACATGTACTTGTTTTTCAGTATCTCTTAATCCCATTTTATCCTCTTCCAATTTTTGGATAATGGATTCTGGTGCCACACGACATATATGTTCAAATGCTAGTATTTTCTCCTTTTTGAAGCCCCAGTAGAATTACCATGTTACACTACCTAATCATGCTAGCATTCATGTTGCTTATTATGGGGACATCAAATTAACTACTCACTTGTTGCTAAAAAATGTTTTATATGCTCCCTAATTTAAGTACAATCTCATATCAGTGAGTGCCCTCACCATTAATTGTGTTTTCATGGTTGTTTTTTATCATAATCATCGTAATTCAGGAGACCAACAGCAAGAAGATGATTGGCAGGAGTGACAAACATGGTTATCTTTACATTTTGAATACAAATAATATGCAACTTGATTGTGCAACCATTTCAGCCTCTATCAATGAAGTGCTCAAACTTGGCATCATCTCCTTACGCATTTATCTTCCAAGCGATTAGCTGATTTACATGACCAATTGCATTTTGACAGTCTCAAAACGTCATCTATGGAACCATGTCACATTTGTCATTTGGCAAAGCAGCGACGACTTTCTTTTGTCTCCAACAACCATTTGTCTTCAGTTGCTTTTGATTTGATTCACTATGACATTTGGGGGCCTTATCATATAACTAGATATTCTGGTCACAAGTATTTTCTAACATTGGTTGATGATTGTACTCGTTTTACTTGGGTGTATCTACTCAAAAATAAATAAGATGTTCTTACTATGATTCCCCGATTTTTTACCATGGTTGCTACTCAATTTGGTTGCAAAATTAAAGCATTCCAATTTGATAACGCCGAGGAATTAGCCTTTACTGATTTTTTCCATGCACAAGGTGTTCTTCATCAATTTTCATGTGTTGATCAACCACAACAAAATTCTGTGGTAGAGTGGAAATATCAACACCTTCTAAATGTAGCTCGAGCTCTATATTTTCAATCAAGACTTCCTATTTCATTTTGGACTGACTGCATTCTCAATGCTACTTTCTTGATTAATCGCACCCCATCACCTCTTCTTACCCACCAGACCCCTTATAAGATGTTATACGAGTCCAATGTGGATTATTCTACATTTCGTGTTTTTGGATGCCTTGCATTTGCTTCGACACTTCCTACTCATCGAGTTGAGTTCTAGCCATGAGCAAGAATGTGCGTCTTTCTTGGATATTCTTCTGGTATTTAGGGCTATAAGCTCTACGATATTGAGACTAAACAATTTTTTTGTCTCCCGAGATGTTGTTTTTCATTAACAAATGTTTCTATTTCACTCTATCACCGCTGCAACTGAACTTGTTGATCTTTTCCCTGATTTCATTCTACCACAATCGGATCTTGATGTTCCTTACATTCTGATTACTGTTGTGCCCTCTGCCCAGCCCTCTATTCAGGTTGTCATTTCCCCCCACAGAACACCCCTCTGTACAGCCCCATGATCAGGCGATAGAACAACCCCTTAATCAAGTTGTTTCATCTCAGGAATAATCTCTACTTTTTACAAGTTCAAGAATAACCTAATTCTATTTCAGGGAGAATCACAACCTAATTCTTTTTATACCTTAGGTTCAAGAATCAAAACCTCACAAAAAACACTACAACTATCATTTTCTCAAGTAAGGATGAAACATTTACAAAATTACTCACAAATTCAATCAAGTAAGAGTTAACACCTAATCTTTTTATACCTTAGGCAAATATCAAAATCTCAATCTTTTTACCGAAAGAGATTGAAACCAACTACCCTTGATTAGACACTCTCAGTAGTATCTAATTTGACACTCACATCACCAATTACAAATAATTGATAAGTGATTTTTTCACTCAGAACTTCTACCACTCCAGATAAATTAAAACTCAATTAATATCTCAAAACTAGTGATAGAAAAGTGAGATATTTAAAATCTAATTTTAAACAAAAATTGGGTAGCATGTAATTGAGTATGTAATCAGATTTCTCAAGAAATTGTTTCAAAAATATTTTTCAATAAAAAATTCGAAAAACAATTTCAAAGATAAAAATCCAAATAATAAATAATAGAATCAAGTAACAATTAATAACAAGTAATTTGGAATGATCTCACCAAGATTCTACCGAATAAGTAATGATTAGCAATGCAACTTCAAATCGATAATCAACACTAATTTTCTTCAATATCTCAAGAATGATTTTCAAGGTAATTCTCACAAAACTCTCAGTGTGATAACTCTTAGAAAGCTCTCAAGAGCTTAATAGCTCAGAATGATTGATATCTCTTAGAAAAACTCAATATGATCTCTTAATCTCTTAATCTCTTTTAGTCACTCTTAATAATATGAAAAACGCAGGTCTATATATATGGGATATAAATTACCTCTCTAACGGCTAGTTCCTATATGTCATGACACTTAAATGCTCTCTTAGACTCCTTATATCATTATAACTTCATTTTGGTTCAATTCACTTAATTAGAGTTTTTAAATCTCTCAATTAAGTCCCACAAATATTTTTCAATCTCAATTAAATAGAATAGAAATAATTTTATGTACCAAATTGAGAAACATTAAAATTTAATGAACCAAATTAATAGGAATTAAATAATAGATGTAGCATATCTTAAATATCATAAAATTTCTAAAATCTCTCACAAATCCCAACAAAAAAATGTTACTTTTATATATGAATTCGGAATCCTTAATATCTTGAAACTGCGTCATCAGTCAACTGACCAGTCGACCGTTCGATTTAGGATGTAGCCAAGCCAAAGATTCTATGCCCATTGGTCAACCTATCTATCAACTTAGAGATTCAAAAATGTCTATTTTCCTTCACCGGTCGACTTACCTGTCAACTGAGAGATAAAGAGAGATTCACCTGTCTTATCCGGTCGACTTACCAGTCGACTTATGCATGATGGATCTCTTTTCTAAACTCGTTTTTAATACATTCTCATTTACGTTTTCGCTCTTTTAACCATTTTCTTTTCTTAATTAGCTCCACTAAATACTTAACTTCAATTTTAATCAATTATAAATATTTCTTTTTCAATTACACATAGGAGCAAATAATTTAACTAATTAGGATCCTATTAAAAACACACATATTTATAAAAATCATTTAAAATTCTTTTTGTGTCGTATGTGATTTTAATTGGGATATTAAGAGTTGAAATTTAAATCTAAGTTGTTTTCCCTAGGTTCTTCAAATTCTTCAACCTTTTAATTCCTTCATCATCTTTATCATCAAATCTTCATCATTCGGAACTAATAAACTGAAACACTTAAACAAATCGTTAGTCCCATAAAAAATATCAATGTTTAATTGTTCATCAAAATTTCAGAATCAACAGAGTGCATGTTTGGATTCTTGACGATCTACGATGGGATTTTGTGTTTTTCTTAGAGATTCTTTGATATCTTGGAAGGCTAAACGACAAACCATCGTTTCTCGTTCATCCACTGAAGCAAAATACTAAGCTATGGCTACTACAATCAGTGAACTTGTTTGGCTCCGTCAACTTTTGAAGGATTTTTCCATCATTCCTTATTCATCGGCTCTTCTTTTTTGTGACAATTAAGTAGCTATCCATATCGCTTCTAATCCTACGTTCCATGAACGCACGAAGTATATTGAAATTGATTGTTATTTTGTTCGAGATAAAGTTTTTACTGGTGTTATCAAGGTTTTGCCAATCCGTTCTCAACATTAACTCGCGGACGTGTTCACTAAGCCCTTACCTGCTTCATCCTTATTCCCTTTACTATCCAACATGGTTGTCAAAGACATTTACAATCTATCTTGAGAGGGAATATTAGAATTAGTTTAAAAAGTTAGTTATAGTTAGTTAAAGTTAGTTAGAGTTTGTTAAAATTAGTTAGTTGCTAATTATCATATTTGATTGTCTATAAAAGAGTTGTATGTAATTCAGAGGAGATTATGGAAATAAAATCAATTTCCTCCTCCAATCTCTTCTAATAAAATACAAATAAAATATATTAACTAAGTAAACATAGTACCATATATTTGGCGTAACTTTTTTTTTTTTACCTTGACCACTGCTAGCATAATTATTTATTTGACAATAATTGAGTAACTGAATATTCAGAAAGAATAGAATAATATGATAATAATTTAGCGATGAAATATTTAGAAGGAATATAAAATAATATTTTGGAGCCATCAGAATATTGAGCCTATATGTTAAGATCCACATAATTCATAATAATTAAAAAAAAAAATTTATTTAACACGTTTCATTCTATAAGAGAAATGATAATCCATGTGAAGAAAAGTTCTGTAGTGTTAATTTTGATAAATTGAAAAAAATTATCGCAAATATTATTGTTGATAAAAGTTCACAAAATCCATCCTGAACCTAATGAATATCTAACTTACCCTTTTGTGAAACCCTAGATTTCAATCTTTCGTTCAAACAGGTGTAACAAAAAAAAATCACCAAGAAAATGTAATACTAATTTTAGTAGAGATATAAAAATAAAACCTCTATATTATTACTCTTGCTCTACCTTCATCCTGGGACAGGTGAAGAAGATAGAGGGACTGAAGGCAAAGATTAGGGCAGAGGAGGAGAAGGTGGAGAGGGAGATGGAGAGGCAGCAGGTGGCCATGGCTGACCGGCGGATGGTGGAGCTGTTGCGGCTGGCGAGCAGGGTCAAGGGAGGAGGAGGAGGAGAGGCCGTGGAGATGGAAGGACTGGTGACGGTGGCGATGAAGGGGCTGCTGGCGAGTCTGGAACGGGTGATGAAAATGGCGGATTGCGTGAGGCTGAAGGCATTGAAGGGAGTGTTGGACGTGCTCAGCCCGGTTCACTGCGTGGAGTTCTTGGCAGCGACGGCGGCGCTTCAGATTCAACTGAAGAAGTTGGGGAGAAAGAGAGACGGCTGTTGTGGTGGCGATGAGAATGAGAATTTAAATCATGTTAAGTTCGTGTAATAAATTAGGTATTATGTTTCTTAATTTTGGGTTGTGTGTACTTTAGATTGGGTAGAGAGAGAAAATGAGATTCCAAAACAGAGTTTAACATCGGTTGTTATTTGATTTTCGTTATACATGGACACTTTTTTGTTTGAATATAATTAGATTAATTTTTTAAGATTTTTTATTATATTTTATTAATCTATAATTTTATGACATGTTTGATAATTAATTAATTTTTAAATGCTGAAAATTTAAGTGCTGAATTTTAAGTGTTAAAATTTTAAATGCCGAAAATATCATAAGATTTTTTATTAAAATTAAAATTTTAGGTGTCAAAAATTTAAATGCTTAATTTTTTTTATTTGTTTGATAAGTGTAAAATTTAAATGCTAAAAATTATTTAATTTACATAACTATAACTATCACTGAATCAAAATAATTTTATTTTGTGTTATATTTTATGTTTTTTGGTATTTTTTTTAGTTTACTATTTTGTGTGTTGTTTCTTATTTGCTTTTGACTTATTTTTTGCTTTATATGTTTTATTACCTTTTTTTTTTGTTTTTGTTTCTTTTGAATCAAAATAAAAAAATAAAATATTTAAAAATAATAGAAAATAAACAAAGTAAAAAAAAAAATGGAAAAAAATAAACTGTAAATGAAAATTTTTAAAATTTAATATTAAAAAAATAAAAAATAAAAAGACAAAAAAAAAATTAAGAAAATAAGATTTTATAATATTAATCTTAATAAGAATAAATTAATAAAAAAAAATAATAACATCAGTTCAATTGATTAAAAAAAGTTCAACAACAATTTTGATATTATTGTTAATGAATAAAAATAGATCTTAAAATTAAGATCATTCAAATGTTCCAACAAAATTACGTGAAATGTGTATTGTTTAATTTTTTACTTATATTTTGACTTAATTTTTAAATTAATTTAATTAATGAAATAATTCTAATTGCGTTTATCAAATAAACTTAATTCATTAAGTGTTTAGTGTAATAAATTTTAACTTATCAAACAAGCCTTAATCTTTCTATTTTCTGCTTTCTCCTTTTCTGTTATTTTGTTTTATTTTTTCTTTTGTTTTTTATTTTTTTTATTTGGTTTACTTTTGTTTTTAATTCTTTTATTTGGTTGACTTTTGTTTTTTTTTTCTTTTTCCTTCGTTTTTATCTTATTATCTACAAGTACAATTTTAAAATCAAATAACTTTTTAAAACTTACTTAAATAAAATACTTATACATACTCCTATTAATATTTTTTTTTGATAAAATTATCCCCTTCAAATTCTCATTTATTCATCAAAACCTAAATTCTCTCTTTCTCTCACTCACTCACAGTAAACTCATCACTCCATGCTCTCTTTTTCAACACTCTATCGCCGCCCTCTCTCTCAGCAACACTATCGTTCGTCACCACCACAACGTCGGTGTTACCACGCGGTTGTCTCCATCCATAGTCGCCACTATTTTCGCTTCAATTGCTGTCACCACCACGTCGTTGTCTACTTCTTCATCTCCATCCTTGAACACAAATCTCATGCAGATTTAGGTTAGATCTGATCAGATTTAGGTTACATCTGGTTAGAGATGACGAAGTGCGACAATGGTGGAAGCTAGACATTATTTTCAATTTTTTCCTTTGGGATTCTGGGTTTTCATGGATTTGTTGTTTAGGATCCATTTTCCTGAAGAATGAAGAGGAAAATGTAGGGTTGAAGGATAACGAAGAATATGAGGCTGACGATGATGCTCAGTTCTAGTCTATCTTCTAGCTTGGTGGCATGCGCCTCTCTCTCTCTCTCTCTCTCTAATGAGGTTGAGGTTGAGGTTGAGCTATGAGACTATTTTCAACTGTGTTTTTTTTTTAATTTATTTATTTTTGGGGTTGATTTAATGGAATTCAATGGATTTGAGTTTTCCAATTTTGTATTTTAATAGATTTATTCGTGAAAATGTGGTAAGGTAAAGATTTGTTTGATGTTGGTTCAATTTCTGATTTTTTCCATTCATAATTTATATTTTGGGGTTCTATAATTTTTAGTGAATTTTCTAACACGCACTATTTTTCGAAAGGTGAAAAGAATATGAAATGATAAGTAATTTTCGAAAGGTGAAAAGAAGATGAAATGATAAGTAAAGAAGAGGAATTTTTTAAAGCGTCAATTTTCTCAGGAAAGATCCTTACACCATTTTAAAAAATAAAGAGTCGCAACTTAACATTGGATTTAAATAGTGTGCTATGTCACCAGATTATTTTTTTAGAAAAAAATAATTTAAATGGGCTACGTAAATTTGACTCCAAAAGATACTGTCAAACCAAATATTCATATAAAAGAGTTCAAGGTCAGTTACACTCGGGGAAGGTATTAGGTATTCCTATAGAGTCCGTTCAAAATCGGTATCTTATATCCAATTAAGTCCACTTAGTTTAAGTCCTAATATTTTATTTTATTTTGAAAATATTTTCCCTCCTATTGTAAACTCCTTTTGGTATTTTTGTACGCATGGAGGATTCGCATCCTCGGCGTATTTAACTATTCGCAAGTGTACGAGATCAAAGTTTTAATATAGTGTGATAGTTAAGATCGAGTTATCGTATCTACAGGGATTGATGTCGTTACTATCGAATACCATGTTTGTCGTGACCTAACTTTATCTGAGCGAAAAACAAATGTATTTAATTAATTAAACTAATACTAATATAACCTAAATTAACTACATTAATATACTAATATGTTTTAGGGTAAAGAATTGTCTAGGGATTAACGTGTTTACAAATACGTGTTCAATCTTGATTTACTCACGTTTATGGTGTTCGACCTATTTGACAATCCCGGTACGTAAAATCCACCGCCACCTCTCCCGAGTGTAAGATGGGGAAATACATGACTTCGAGTCAACGAAAAAGTCCCCCTCAACGTCTTAACAATCCTAGGTCACATGAATCTCGCCCAGCGTCATTGATTTCATACAATCCAACTCCAAATCGGGTCATTAGATCGTGCGTTGTATCTACCCTATCGACAATCTCCATTCTAAAACTCCCTCACCACCTCTCTCGAGTATAAGACGATGGATATAATGCAATTTTGAGTCAACGAAGAAGTCCCCCTCAACGTCTTAATGACCCTAGGTCGCATGAGTCTTGCCCCAACGTCATTGATTGTCCACGATTCAAACCTCGACCGGGTTATAGAATCGTGGCGTTTGTCTACCCAAATCCGAATTCGGGGTTTATCAAAATCCCGTATTCTCCATTTATCTAACTAGGCATGATAAACAAACGATACGATAAATACAATCAAACTACGAAGAACACTCACAAACGAAATACCAAAATCATCCAAACAATATATTTATAAATTATATCATTAATCCCTACTACAATCTATGTTTAGCTATGGCCTTAGCCGCATTTACAATAAAATAACAAGCTAAACATGCTCACAATATCCTAAGTTAAAGAAATAAGGAAAAACAATCGAAGAACTTAGCCTCGTCAGAAGATAAACCGCTAAGAACGCTCAACGATCGATTCGTCGTCTTCTCCACTTCGGGATGTGAGCTCTACCTCTAAAACTCCTAAACCCTAGCCTAAATATAGCTTAAGGTGCCCAAATGGCTGCGAAAGGGAGGGAGAGGAGAGGGAATGGTATTTATAAACAAAATATCTCAAAATATCTAAACAAAATATCAAGACTGTGTAGAGGGTCACCGCCGCGGCCGCGGGATTTAGCTCCGCAGTGGTGGGTAGGTCAGTTAGTTGATCATTATGGCGATGAAGACAACGGTGGCTTAGGAAATGTTTCTGCTGGATTTACCGCCTAAGTGGTGGGCTGCCAATAGCCATTTGTCTTTCTCAGCTTCTTCACCGCCGCGGCGATGGTCTGGATGCCGCGGCGGCGGGCTTGTTTCACAATTTTACCTACAAGTTTGTTTTTCCACTGTTCCTCGATCGCTTTTGGTTCGATCTCATCGTTTTTGCTCCAGTTTCCTATCTTTTTACCCCACACATCTAATTTATACAAAAAGTGATAAAACTAATCAAAACGTAATAAAATACTATATAAACGCTTGAAAACTAACTTAATTCGGTTTGAAAATATATAGGTATATCACACCTATCAATTTTCAAATTAGGATGGGACAAATTTGTGATATTTTTTAAAATGTTCTCTCAATATAATCTTTTATCAAATATTAAGGGATTTGATAAGGATGATCCATGGGAAAAAGTTTTACATATGTTACCGATGAATTTCTTTAATTTAAGTGGACAAATCAATCTAAGGAATTATAAAAGTTTTTATGGGGGTGTGAGTAAAAATATGAAAAATATAAGGATAGTGATGGTATGAACCTGTTTTCATTTATGCATGAATATGATTATTGTGATGCAATGCCCTAAACTAACGAAATAACATGTTTATGTTTGTAGTTTTTCATGACTTCCTTTTATGCAAAACATTTTAATTTAAACATGCCAATGCAAGGAATATAACTACAGGAATAAACTAGGGACCTAAATAAATTAAGATGACTATATACTTTATGAAATAAATGACGTTTAGACTACTTGTAAAATGGGTGCTAAGTAGGGGTGTGCATGTGACCCGCTTCGACCGACCCACCCGCTCCAATCGCCCAACCCATACCCAAATTGTTATAGTGTTCAGTTGGATCGGTTGAAAATCAAATATTTTTCATTATTTCGGATCGGGCTACGGGTTTAATCCAAACCCAACCAAAGCCCACCCGATCCGACCAATTCATGTAGTTAAATAGGATATTTTTTAGGGTTTCAGGGTTGGTCATTCATTTCTCTCGAGTCTCAAGCCTTCATCAATACTCGATACCATAGAGCGACTCTCGATAATCGATAGCATCTCTCCATCTCTTATCATCTGATCTCCTCTGGCATAGCATCTCTCCATCTCTCGATAGCCTTTCTCTATCTCTCATAGCCTCTTTTTCCTTCATTTTCCAGAGTCCAAACCAGAGGGCTCTCGATTCTTGAAAGTCTTCATTGATTTCTTCGTTGCCCTCTGTTATATGAAAAATGGCTACGACGGCGAGAGATGGCAACGTCGACAATCATCATCTACTTTTTCTCGTGGCTGTGAAGCTAAGAAATGACAATGACAAGTCAAAAATCGACGGATCGAAGGTGAATTTTAATATTCTATTTTGTTTGATATTTGATGTTTAGTTTAGGGTTTTGATTTCTATTTTTATTTTTTATATTAAATCTTGGTATTGATATAAACACCGGAACAACACCCGAACCATAACCAATCCAAGCGACTCCGATCGGAATCCAAAGTAACCCACGAACATTGGTTTTTCCCTTCAATTCGGTTGGTAACAGGTTTGAGAATTTCAGACCCGATGTAAATCGGTCGGGTCTCAAATCAACCCAAAAAACACCTAACCGGACCCATGCACACCCCTAGTGCTAAGAGAACAAAAAACACGATTCCTAACCTAAATATAATTACATGATTATGATTTCGAATCTATATGAGGAAGGGATCTAATGTCTAACATAGTGAATATGACATACATAAATGGCCTAAATAGGATAATGAATATAAAAAGTGCAAGTGGTGTACGTTCCTAATTAGACATGCATATACATGATGGCGAAAAGTGGTTTGATGGCATGAATCATATAGTGTAAAATAGCATATATAATGTAGGAGAACATGAAAAGTGTAGGTGATGAAAAATGTCCAAAACATGTCGGCTAATTGGTGCTAAAGGCAATATGCAAAATCCCGTGGAATAGTTCATTACTTACTACATGGATTTTATGTAAATGCAATATCATAGAATGTCTATTTTTTTAATTTACCCAATTAAATCAAATAAGTCTTGATTTGACATTCCCCCAAATCCTATAGAGATAAGAATCAAGGGAACGTCACGAAAATAAGTTTTGTCGATGTTAAATCTTCCAAGACTTAAGCGGAATCCAACGAAACTACTTAGTGAGAGAAGTGATTTTCTAAACCGACCGTTTCTAAATTCCACTATATTTTGGAAATCAAATTGGTGCTTGGTAGCGCGAAATTGTATCGTTATTTTCACCGCAAATGTACGGGTCAAGTTTTAATAGAGTGGGAAGAGTTAGGATTGTCGTATCCACAGGAATTGGATTAGATGGTCGTTAAGTACCGCAATTATCATAATCGAACTTTATTTAGGCGACTCAAATTTATATTTTTGTTTTTTAAAATAATATACTAAACTAATTAACTAATTAATCTAATATACTAATATTGACGTTAATGGGAGTAAATTGCCTAGGGATTAACTTCATCCACTAAAACGTATTCATTTTAATCTAGTTTACATTAGCGGCATTCATCGTTATCGAAATTTCACTCACTACCTCTCCTGAGTGTAAAGTGAATGAATATATGACTTCGCGTCAATGCCGAAATCCCCCTCAAATGTCTATACAACACTTGATCACATGAATCTCGCCCCAATCTCTGTATACTTTCTAACGCCCTCCCAGATTATTAGATCGTCATGTTGTGTTTAAACTCTAGTCCGAATCCGGGAATACCTCTCCCAAGTGTCAAATCTCATTCTCAATATATCATAACAAGAATATAAACGTGGAACAACGGTAAACACAATCGAATAGACAAGAATAATCATTAACAAAATATCAATTTTATACAAACAACGTTTTCATGAAGTACATCCCTCCCTAGACATATGTTTAGCTACACATGGCCATAGCCTAATATACAACTAGAAACAAGCTAAACATATAGAAAACAACCAGCCAAACTAAGAAATAAAGAGAGAATCAAAGAAGACTAGCCGTTATCTGAAGAACCGACGCTTGCACGTCCGTGATTTCCACTCCGGTCTTGATTTCTCTCTTCAATTGGTGATCTTCTCTTGGTTGGTATGTGTCTTAGAGCTCTCAAGACTCCCAAAAACGTCACCAGTGGTTAGGGAGAATAGGGGATAATTATGGGATCCAAAAATATCAACAAAATATCCCAAAATATCTAAACTATTTGGCGCCTGACCGCTGTAGTGGTGGAGAAGTCAGTGGATTTATGCCAGATGACCGCTGCAGCGGTGGAGAGTTCAGCAACTCTCTGCATTTTGACCGCTGCAACGATGGAGAATTCAACAACTCTCTGCATTTTGATCACTGCAGCGGTGGAGAATTTGGCAAGTCTCTACATTTTGATCGTTGTAGCGGTGGATACAGGTTCTGAATATTGATCTTTTTGCTTTTTTCTCCACTGTTCTTCCACCGACTTGCTCGTTTATGAATTGTTTTTGTACCTTTTCGTCCCAAACAGTTGGTTTATATATAAACAAATAAAAATATATTAAAACACTATAAAAAATACTCGAAAACTACCCAAACCAGCTTGGAAATAAATAGATAAATTACACCTATCAAATACTCCCAAACTTATCATTTTGCTAGTCCTCGAACAAAACACTCGCACTAAAATAAAAAAACACAACTAAATTAACTAACACAAAAATTAAACAATAATAAAAACACAAACTACCTAAACATAATGATATGCAAGTTTTGAATTCAACTACCGACCAAAACATTTTTCCCTCAACAACCTCCAATCATATCGAGTTCAGAAGTAAAAGGCACCATGTGATGTTCTAGAATTTTAACATTCAATAATGGTAAACGCCATTCTAGATCCTTTTCAAAGTGTGTGTGCGAAACTCAATAATATAACTATCCAACAACCGGATTGGATTATCCACTAACGAAGCTCACTACTTAAACTGATAAGGATTAGGATTTTCATACGCCTGAATGGGTTCCACTTTCCACTAATGTAGGCTAAGCAGTTCATAAAGATCAAAATGACTTGGTTCAGTTTGGAACGTGGCCAAGGGTATATCGGAAATATAAAACAGGTTAACGTTGTTAACTTAACGATACCCAAGGCACAACGCATGGCACACAGTTACACTCGAACCCCCATAGATAAATTTGAAATAACTCTGAACATCTATTTAAGAACGACGTACTCACTTGTCAAAAGAAACAAAAATTGAACTATATTTACATATGTTTTTTTTTTCCAACATCAACCACACCCCCAAACTTATTTGATTATTAGGTGTGATTAAAACAAAAGAAAAATGAAAAGTGAGTACTCGAATACCAAACTAATCAAAAGTTCACCCTAAACCCAACCACTCACTTCAAGTAGCATACATGAATGCTAACTTGATTCACTCAAATTGTGATTTCGGTTCAGCGATATAGGTTTGGAAAGAATTCAATTGGCCAGGATATTTGGTACATATTCAGAATTGAAAGGCTAATTGTCTTTGATAGGGTAACAAAAGATAAACATTTTACAAAGTAAGCTTTAAAGGCTCAAGTGAATCAAATGAATTCCTAAGTCACGTCTCTTAAACTACCTCGCCTAGGATTTCCCCTCAAGTTTCCCCCAATCAGGTTCTAGAATCCCTTAAATTGTCATGAATTTGGCTAATGGATAATTGGCCTCAAATCAATTGAATAGCTATACATACGTCTCGTGCAAATTAGGATCCACAATAACTTTTACCAAAACGATATGCCAAGCACACAGAACACACATGAATGGGCATTACCCTTGACCTCGAAAAAATAACCAGGAGATAATATCATCATCGAGTAATGGCCCAGATGAACGCAAAACTCAGCACACAACAACACAACAAACATAAACATACTACACTAACAAACATGCATACAATAAAATAAAACTACACAACAATAACAATTAAACATACTAAACAAACTAAACATCACCCCCATACTTAAAACAGTCAGTGTTCACAATGAACCAATCATCGTTCTCAACAATTGAAATATAGCATGCAGACGAGGGGGTTAGAATACGTACCTGGAAGGCGAGACAATCTCGCCTCCGAATGAAGTTGGAGATGAAGTTCTAATTTATTTTGAACTTGGGTTGCCTCCGAATAAACGCTTGATTTAAGGGCTTTGACTTAACATAGAGAAGTACTCGTCAAAGAGTGGCTTCCTCCCATAATAAATGTCATACAACACCACATATGGATCTTGGTCTTGAACGTCCACAAGCTTGGTGAGATTTGGCTTTGAATTGCACGTGCTTTCAACAAGACTCTTCATCGGCTCATGTACTTGGTGGGCATGAAAGAACATTGCAAATGGCGAAGAAGGACGAGTGAGCCACATCAGATACTTGTAGATGTGATCGTCTTAGATCGATGGTGGCATCACAATGTGGATCTCTGATCGTTAAAAAATAATACCTTTAAATTGGTACCGCGATACTAATGTAGTACAGTGTTCAAATAGGGTGTCGAACCACAGGGATCGGTCTTGTAATTATCAATTTCTGATTACTTTTCTTTCTTTAGTGAAAATGATTTTGATTTTTTTTTAAAATAAGAAAAGAAAATACTAAATCTAAAATAAAAATAAAATAAAGAACCAGGATAGGAATTGTGGGGTTAGTATTTTGAGAATTATGTTTTTCTCGTATTTTCTATTTAAATCAGATTTGTATAAACGAGTATTCCTAACTACAAACCGGAAGTACTCAGAAATATATGGATTGTTATTCTCCGGTATGATCTATCTTCGGTATTTAATTCCTACATTAAACTAATCTAAGGTGAATTAAAATCTAGGCATAAACCATCCAAACCATTAATCAATCCCCAAGAATACAATTGTGTGGCCATTAAATCAAGACCACAGGTGCAAGATTTAATGTTCTAGCAATAATTGAATTCAAATCAAAATCTCTACAAGAACATTTTGACAATAAATTCAATTATAATTAAATTCATTTTTACGAACAAAATTCTTTCCACACAATTGTTTATACGAAATCCAAATTTAAATAAGAAAAATACAATATTACATAAATTCAAAAGTACAATACCACAACGCTAACTTGGTTGAAGGAAGTTAGCTTCTCATTGTTGCATTGAGTGGCATTTTCTCGGATAATATCCTCAAAAATACCATTTACACTTTGTACCCCAAACTATTCTCCCCTCCAAAAATAAAAATTAAAATAAAAGAAAAACAAAGAAGAAAATACTACAACTATTTTAAAAATGAAGTAGGAATATCGATTCTTTTTTGCTCTCAAACCTCCCTTCTATTTATAGAATCCAAAAGGTGAGTTTTGGGGTGAATTTGAGTCAAAAGAGGAGGCTAGGGGTGCAAAAAGTCAAATATGGAGGCCAATGGGGTTGTTGTGAAATTTGTCCACCGGAGTGGGCGCGGGTCGGGCCGAATCGGGCCGGGTTCGGATCAAAACGGTTTGGCCCGCAGCACTATGTTGCTGCACAGAAGGACCATCTTCAAACGGTTGTATCTTTTTCATACAAACTCCGATTTGGCTCTATAACCAGTTGTTGGAAAGCTTAGAGAGTCTACTTTCATATTAAACTTGTCTCATATAATAATTCCAAATGTATAATTAGTTATGTCCAAAAGAGTTGATAATGGTCTTCATTCTAGTGCCAAAAATCGCGACTTTTATCTATTTGATCATTTTCTTTGAATTTTGCTCCAAATTAACATGGTTTTGTACCATTTCCAAAATCCTACAAAAACAAATAAAACAACTTAATTTATAATATTTTAATTTATTTAAAAGATTAACAAAACTTAATTTAGTGGTATTAGATCGCACAAAATGAGATGCGATCAATCTCCAATGGTAAAGAATCACAATCGTCGATCCATGCTTGGGTTCCCGTCTCATTCGAATAATCATCATTGAACTCACCCAAGTTTCTTCCGTTCTTATCCGATTTCTCCCGGTGGCTTTCACAAATAAATGTGACTTATTCATTTCTCAGTACCACTGCTTCGGATTCGGCCTCAATGAAGCAAAGAAGATGACTGATTTGAGTCTCAAGAGACTTGATGGTCTCATCAATTTCAGCGCAGGTTGTCTCAATAGTATCAAAATGAACCTCATGCTCATTAAGTCGATCATTTGTTTCCCTCCAAAACGCCTAGCTCTCCCCCATAAATTCAGCAAAAATTTCTTCTAAGAAGGGAGAAGACTCAACATATTAGTCCAGGGTGTCAATCTATGGCTCTGAAATGGTGAAACTATCCCCCAAGCTTTGGTAGCTTGTTAAATAATTCCAACAGTGAAAATCAAACTCCACCATGTCTTCCAATAACCAATAGGCTTCATACGCGGTTAGTTGGTCAAAAGAGGTGGTACTGTTTTCTCTTTCCACCCATGTTCTAGTTGCAGCTAATAACCCGTCGAGTAAGTTCAGTAGTTGACACTCCCTCGGGAAACAATAATTGGGGAACCGGAATAGCAACTCCTTGTATCGATCCCAAGCACAATAAAATGGCTCGGAATCTCATTGAAAGAAATTCAACAATACTTGTTGATCTAACATCTTCAAGTACCCTACAGGAAAAACAAACTAAAAACAAAAAATATAAACAAAATAAATGCCTAAATTAAAATCAAGTTATTTATTCACAATAACAACAACAATCTAAAAACCAATCCTCGGGAATGGGGCCAAAAACTTGGTAGCACGAAATTACGTCGCTACTTTCACTGTAAGTGTACGGGTCAAGTTATAGTAAAGTGGAAAGAGTTACGGTTGTCATATCCACAGGAATTGGATTAAATGGTCGTTGAGTACCGCAACTATCATAACTGAACTTTATTTAGGCGACTCAAATTTATATTTTTATTTTTTAAAATAATATACTAAACTAATCAACTAATTAATATAATATACTAATATTGACGTTAATGGGAGTAAATTGCCTAGAGATTAACTTCATCCACTAAAACGTGTTTGTTTCAATCTAGTTTACATTAGTGGCATTCATCCTATCCGACAATCTCAGTATCGAAATCTCACTCACTACCTATCCCGAGTGTAAAGTGAATGAATATGTAATTTCACGTGAACGCCGAAGTCCTCCTCGAGCATCTATACGACACTTGGTCATATGAGTCTCACCCCAACATCACGGATTACATACTTTCTAACGCCCTCTGAGGTCATTAGATCGTCACATTGTGTTTAAACCCTAGTCCGAATCCAAGGTTACCTCTCTCGGGTGTCAAACCCCGTATTCTCAATATATCATAACAAGCATATAAACGTGGAAGAATGGTAAACACAATCGAATAGACAAGAACAACCATTAACAAAACATCTATTTTATACAAACAATGTTTTCATGAAGTACATCGCTCCCTAGATAATATATGTTTAGCTACATATGGTCATAGCCCTATATACAACTAGAAACAAGCTAAACATATACAAAACAACCAACCAAACTAAGAAATAAATAGAGAATCAAAGGAGACTAGCCGTTATCCGAAGAACCGACGCTTGCACGTCCGTGATTTCTACTCCGATCTTGATTTTTCTCTTCAAATGGTGATCTCCTCTTGGTTGGTATGTGTCTTAGAGCTCTCAAGACTCCCAAAAATGTCACCAGTGTTTGGGGAAAAGAAGGGATATTTATAGGATCCAAAAATATCAACAAAATATCCCAAAATATCTAAACTGTCTAGTGCCTGACCACTGCAGTGGTGGAGAAGTCAGTGCCTTTCTGCCAGATGAGCGCTACAGCGGTGGTTTCATCGCTGCAGCGCTGGAGAGTTCAGCAACTCTCTGCATTTTGACCGCTACAGCGGTGGAGAATTCAACAACTCTCTATATTTTGACCACTGCAGTGATGGATGCAGGTTATATTGATTTTTTTACTCTTTTTCTCCACCGTTCTTCGACCGACTTGCTCGTTTATGGACTGTTTTCGTCCATTTTTGCCCCAAACACCTTGTTTATACATAAACAAATAAAAACATATTAGAACGCTATAAAAATACTCGAAAAATACCAAAACTGGTTTGGGAATAAATAGATAAATTATACCTATCAGCGGTATAGAAATCTCTCTCAATTTACCGAATCGTTGAATTCGCCACAAGCCTTGTAGGAATTAATGCTTGCAAAGCAAATTTATTGTTTATTATTATTATTATTATTATTATTATTATTATTATTATTATTATTATATTTTTTTTCAAATTTCAAATTTAGACATAGCAACAACAATATTTGTTTTCTTTGTTTAATAAAGTCATATTTTTATATTTTAATTTTAAACAGACAACCTAACGGTGTAAATTAAATAAAAATGATAATTTAAATGCAAAAAATATAAAAGTCATCATCTAATGCTTGGAGGCTAATCCCGAATGGTAAAACCTCGTCTTGACGTTTTCATCGAATCATAAGATGATTTTAACAAGAATTAAATTTGTAGGAATTTAAATTGCGATAACTTAAAAACGCGATAAAAATAGCAGAACGACCAAAGAAAGTGTCTAGGATATGAAGAGAAAATACAAAAATAATAAACAACTAATATTGAAAGGGAAAAATGTACCTATTCTAGCAAAGATACTCAATAAATGGGTTTTTCTCTCTCAAAGGCGGACGAATAGGTTTTCCTCTGGGAATCGACTCCTAGAAGAGATTCCCTCCGAATTTTTGTCTCCCTAAACTATAAGAATGAGGATTCTATCAAAATTTCATATTGGTCCTCAATGTTTCTGATTTCCTGTTTTGTCCGGTAAAACCTACTTAATCTATTTTTTCGACAAGTCAAATAAATTGATCAAAGACTTGTATGTGGACCTTATTTTGTCTAGATTCTTAGTCAAATAGGATGAATTTTTTGGGGAAAAAAATGAAGGGTCAAAAGGGTTAGGATTTTAGGGTTAAAATCTAGGAATATCTAACCGAAAACTAGCCGTTAGAAAGGTTCAAAATTTTCGATAATATTAGTTGTATTTTTACTTTTCAAAATTTAGAACTTAAAAGTTTAATATTTAGATTTTAAAAGTCAAAATATTGATATATTCAAAATATTCAAATGAGAAAATAAGAGAAAGTTAAAATTATGAGAAAATCCTTAGATCTCTTAATTGAAACCTGAGACAGATTTTCTATGGAAAAAACTATCGTTTTTTTAAGTTGATCTAAATCACCGAGATACATTGTTTTGACCAGTACATTCTACTCGATATTTGGTAATTTAACTTCTCTAAGTAATTTGCTTGTTGATTAATTATGTGCAATACTTAGAGATATTATTTTGAATAGATATTATTGACTTGAGAAATTAAAATTGAATTTTGATTCTAAAAATCATTTTCTGAAAACTCATAGATATTTATCTTGGAAATTATTTTTCCACCGAATTAAATGATTTGATTTTTCTGGGCTATTTGAATTGTGTGTTTCATTGTTTTAAATCTAAATATATATAACACGATTTTTAAGTTGTTTATATTGTAATCCTGTGCACTTCTATTACAATAAGAATTGAGTTGAATTATGAATTTCATATTTGTAAGTGTCGGTAGAATCTCTGTGAGAAAACCAAGTTTTTGGTTATTTTGTGAGGTTGTAGCTCAAACTTAAACATGCCTAGTCTGAGTTCAGAGAATTTTGGGTATAAAGAGAACTTACTCAAACGGGATTGTATGAGTTTAATTGTCACCTAGGAAGAGGATAAGACTTAGTGGATTAATTCCCTGCGAGATCTCAGGAAAGTCGATGTAGGCAGGGTAACTTGTTGAACTACTATAAAATATCAGTGTCCAAATTTATTTTCTATCTCTTATCTATTTGTGCAGGCCTAGTTAAAATGCTTCCGTACAAACTTTAAACCAGATAAAATTTGAATAAGTAATAATCAATAAGATTAACTTTTTACACTATCCAATTCACCCCCCCCTCCTAGGTAGATCTTTAGACCAACATTAACTATATCTCAGTTGAACCTAGATCCACCGACAAAGGATGGGTAAGGCATCATCTCTTTCATTATCAGTCCTTGCAATTACCTTTAGTTCATATCTTTGTAAAGAATCCATCAACTCTCTTACTTTCTACATGTAGAGTTACAGTCATCCTTCATTGGTTTTTAACTTTTCATTAATTTTTTTTACAACCAATTGCAAATCAGATCGAACAAAAAATTTCACTGCCTCTAGGGATTTGGAAAGATTCAACCCAATTATTACTACTTAGTACTCAGCCTCATTGTTAGAGATTTTGAATTTGAACAATACCGCACATTCTATTTGATCTTGGTTTAGAGTTTCGAGGGCCTTTAGGAATTATTAGCTCCATCTACCTAGAGATTTCATTGGCTTGACTAGGCCTTAAAATGTATATCATTCGTCCTTAATCCCCCATCTACACAAACATATACACATTTTTTGTATGTGAGCCAGTAAGAAAGTTTGTTAAATATTTCCTTTCAGGGAGAACCGGATAAAAACCTCTTTAGTCTCAATGGCCTAATTCATCAACCTTCTTGATGCATCTTGTTGGTCCAAATCTATCCATGAGCAAGGGTGTTAGTCAATTTTTAGCTTTCTTTGAAAATGAGCAGCGAAATAATAAGATGAATAGTTGGCAATCACACAAGCACAGAGAAAGAGATAGAGAAACTTGACACTAAATTTATAGTAGTTCATTAAGGTCCTCTTGCCAACGTCTACCCCTTGATCTCTTTCGAGGCTTTATAAGCCACCAATCCTAATCTTCTTTCCTAGAGAAGACCAAACCGGCACACCCAAAAGTAAATGCTATCTTTACTCTAGCACTCATTCATATGTTCTATCACTTAAACTAATGCCCTGGTTTAAGCTACAATTCCAAACCTCACAACAATTAAATTGTAAGCTTTTCAATTTATCACTCAAAGCTTTTATCATCACCTATAGACGAATACACCCTATGTTGACTCATTAAGAGTAATTGAAACATGTGCTATGAATGATATTCAAGTCAAGTACAAGTAATCACCTAATGAATATTCTCAATGACGCATAAGTTATAAGCTATAACGACCTGATCCCCTAGGA
Organism: Eucommia ulmoides; assembly: GCA_016647705.1. Taxonomy (NCBI): domain Eukaryota; kingdom Viridiplantae; phylum Streptophyta; class Magnoliopsida; order Garryales; family Eucommiaceae; genus Eucommia; species Eucommia ulmoides. The sequence goes on from CM028337.1 coordinate 24,878,827, forward strand.
TCGTCACTCAGTATCTCTTAAAGAGAATTAAAACTAAAATTGAACAACGAACATTTTATTATCCATAAATCTGAAAATTTTTACAAAGTACGGTAATAATTATAATTATCAATTAAACGAATCAATCTTACAATAGTAAATAATAAATACAATTATTACAAATTAAATAGAAATTCAAACATAATTTCCGATGCAAATCCATTTTTTCGTCGACCCTCAAACAAATGTTATGGTGTTATGACCCAAAGCTCAGTAGAATTTTAGCCCATTTTCTATATACATCCAACCAATCCATAAATAACACATAGGCATGTACCTCACATAATTTTCACATTATATATAATCATAAATATTTTATAAAAATTAACAATTATAATTAAATAATAACTATGGCATGAACAACACAATAAATGTAGCTACTAAATACAAATATTAAAGAAATTAAGAATTCTACCTGAAATCCATAATTATTGATTATCACCGAAAATTATTTTTCCTTAATTTATTTTTCTATTTCTCCTTAATTTCTCTCGTCATCTCTTCTTCTGCCGAGCTTCATAAGCATTCCTCATCTTCCAACTCCCAACACAACACACATATATAATATGTGGGACCCACATTTTTCCTAACCTTATCTTTTTTTTTTTTTCTTTTCACTTCTTCTTCTCCTACACTTCCACGTTTCCACCACCTTTACACCTAACTATTCTTTTTAAGAAAATTACACCAACACCCCAAATAATCTATATAATAGTATTATTGAATTCAATAATTGTACTTTTAACCCCTAAATTTATCAAATATTTATTTACATCATAAATTTTCATAATACACAAAATAAACCCAAAAAAATGTTTAACTTATTTTAAATAAAATATTATTTTTAAAAATATTTTTCTAATTTGAATAAATAATCAAGATATTAATCAAGCATAATGTTAAAGGGGTAATTATATCTTTGCAGTACTATTTAGGGTTTTTCATATTGTTTATATTGTTCCCTAACTACTATTATAAATAAAAGAAGAGGTTAACATAATTGTTATGTCTTCTCATTTTTTTCATATACATTTCTCACTTTAACATGGTATCAACAGGTTGGACCCTATAGTTCTATTCAACCATGATATAATTTATTTTTTTCTTTCATCTGTTAAGAAAAAAAAAAAAAGTGAAAACACACAAAACAAACCCTAAAACCCACGTTTCTAGCCCACACATCTCTGCCCCTGTCGAAACCCTAGCTCGTCGTCGTCTACCTACCACTCAGATCCGGCGTCGTCTATGCTAGATCCCACTTCAACATTACAGCTTTGACCTTTACAATTGAGGTGCCACAATTGACATTAATAACATGTTAAACGAATAGAACAGTACACCTCAATACAACAACTAACAATAACGATCAAGGGAAACAACCCCCACAAATAATTTAAGAATGAGAACTTAAATTATTATTTAGTTTTTTTAAAGAATGAGATCTTAGCGTAGCGCAACTAATTGAGAACTTAGCTTAAGGCAGCTCATGGAGGCAGCTCTCATGTTAACGATGGAAGTGGCGACGTTGGATCTAGATGGTGGCGGCTACGACTGACGTACCCCAGATTTTAGAAAATAGGAAGAAGAGAAGCGAGAGGAAGACGAAAATAAGGTTTCGTTTCCTACCTCTCAAAATTCTCAAAAATCTATTATTTTTTAGAAAACAAGTTTTCATGGGCTTTTCTAGGTGTCAGTTTTGAAAATGTTCTTTGAGCAGGGATTTATTTAAAAAATAGAGTCGTCACCTAGTATTGAGTTAAATGGTATGCTAGGCCACCGGGACTTTGAAAAATTATTTTTTATTTTAAAATGGCCCAAATTTTGACTAAAAATAATTAGTCTTTACTAGAGATTTCTTTAAAGTTCGAGGGTCGGTTATACTCGGGAAAGTTGTTAGGCACCCCAAAACACCCGTCTGAAGACGGTACCTAAGTGTAAATAAATGTTTACGTTTAAACTAGTCCAAGTAATTTTCTTCAGTTTTGTTTAACACAATAATTCCCATTTTTTTTATGTTTTTGTCTTTTTTATGTATTTTTTTTACGTAAAGAAAACAAGAAAAAAATTATTTATTTGAAGTAACAAAAATAGTTTGTTTATTTTTGGTTTACGACCAAACCTGCAAAAGTTGCCTACGTATCTCTGTTTTCACTGGGAATCAGGTCGAAATGTAGTTCACCACAAGGTGATTTTATTTATTTTTTTGTTTTTTATTTTTATTTTTTTTAAGACCAAATTTATAAAACGCTTATTTATAAAAATATTTTACCAAGACAGGTTTATTTTTTAGAGTAAAACACCAAGTATTTTCATATTAAAAACTCTTATGTGAAAAACTCTTTTTTTATCTTTTTACTTTTTTTTTCGTTTATTGAAGGCAAGGCAAGAACATAGATGACAAAAATGGTAAGTGAATATGCATGTTTGACTTTGTCAAGAACACTCCAATCAAACTTACTTGCTTTGGCAAGTTTAGTGTTAAGGTTTGCTTTATTAGCCCAAAAGATAAGAAAATATATAATATGCGTGCCACTCCTACTCATAACTAAGAAGACAGAAACGTTTTTGAATAAGGTGCACATTTATCCCCGAATGAATAGAGGTCCTCCCTTTGTTCCGACTTTTAGCTACAATGGTCTAGATAGAGTAATATATAAAGGGTGTCAATCCTACTCGTAAATAAGAAGACGGAAATATTTTTGAAGAATGTGCACACTTATCTCCGAATGAATAGAAGTTCTCCCTTTATTCTGACTTTTAGCCACAAGAGTCTAGACATGATAGTTTATATAAGGTGTCAGTCCACAAGCTTGAGATATGGGCCAAGCTGTGATCTAGGCTAGTGGAGTAAAAGTAAATGTTAGTTTTTAGTAGTTAGGAGTTAATAGTCCTTTATCAAAAGTTTATTTTAGGTTCATTGGAGTTTGGTTTCATGTGTTCTTGACCAAGCCAAAGATGTTATGCACAAACCATAGTGTTCTTGATGTTCTACCATTCCTGTTTGTGGCATTAGCACTATAGAACTTTTACCCTCTTTCTCTTTATCCTCTGTCTTATATATTCTCTCTTTTACTTTTAATTTGATATCAGTTAGTAAGTTTACTCAACATCTTAATTATTTTGTTTGCTTCTTTCTTGATTCTGTCATTATCCAAGATCTGAAAACACAGAAGACGGTTGGTGTAGGGTGTGAGAAAATGGCCTTTATTACTTCAACGATCACGACGAGACACCTATCATCCCACCCACTGCATGTCCTGCTGTTGCATCTGCCCACCCAATTCATTATTGCCTAGGTTATCCCTGTCTTTCCAATCTAAAGGTATTTATTCCTACTTTACGTCATGTGTCCTCCTTAGATTATGAGTTTTGTCAGTTGGGAAAACATCATCGTACTTCATTTACTTCCTTGACTCAGTTTTGAGCATCGAGTCCTTTTAGTTTAGTTCATTCAGGCGTTTGGGGTCTTTCTCATATTGCCTCTACATTAGGCTTTCGTTATTTTGTCAGATCTATCGATGACTTCTCCAGGGTTACATGGCTCTATTTAACGAAAGATAGTTCTAAATTGTTCTTCATTTTCTCTACCCCCTGTGCTAAAATTAAAACACAATTTAATGTGCCCGTGCATATACTTTGTAGTGACAATGCTCGAGAATAATTTTCTCAACCCTTACTTCCTTCATGTCATAGTCTCGTATACTGCATCAATCTTCTTGTCCTCAAGCACCACAGCAAAATGGATTCGCCAAGCGTAAAAATTGACATTTCCTAGAAGTGGCTCGAACTCTGATGTTTGAGATAAATGTTCTCAAATACGTCTGGGCAGATGCATTTCCTATAGCTTCTTTTTTTTTATCAATCGAATGTCATCTTCTACACTGAATGGCAAAGTTCCTTATTCTATTTTTTTTACTCAATTACCTTTTTTGCTTTACTTCTCCATATCTTTGTATGTATCTATTTTGCCTACCAGTTGACTCTCGATAACGATGAGTTAGATCCTCGTGCCATAAAATATGTCTTCCTTAGTTATTCTCACACACAAAAGGGTTATCGGTATTATAGTCCTTCTTTACGTCGCTCTTTTATCTGTGCATATGTCACTTTCTTAGAGTCCATCCCTTACTTTTCTACCACATCCTCTCAGGATGATCTAGATGTCACCCTTCCTTTACCAAGCCTCCCAGATCTGATACCATCTCTTTCTGCTCCAGAACTTGTCTCGCCTAGTCGTCTTTCACCACCTTTACAGGTATACTCTCGTCGTTAGAATGTAGCTTCTGCCATCAAGCCCATTATCTCTGTGTCTTCAGATTCTTCTCCAGTTCATCTATCTGCGTCTGACTTGGACATACCCATTGTTGTCCAGAAAGGTGAGCGCACATGTACTTAACATCTTATTTATAACTTTGTCTCGTATGCATATTTATCTCCTTCATATTCATCTTTTCCTATTTCTCTGTCTTCTGTTTCTATTCCTAAGTCCATCACAAAGGCTCTCACTCACCCTAGTTGGACGACCCAATGGAAGAAGAAATGCTAGCTTTACACCAGGATAGTATTTGGGATCTTGTCTCGCTTCCGCCTGACAAAACAATAATTGAACTTAAATGGATGTACATAGTCAAAGTTCATCCAGATGGTGCCATTGATCGACTCAAGGATCGTTTAGTTGTCAAATGTTACACTCAGGTATATGATCTTGATTATTCTGAGATTTTTTCTCCTGTTGCCAAACCTGTTTTTGTTCACTTGTTCATCTCTTTGGCTACCACCTTTCATTGGTTGTTGCATTAACTTGATATCAAGAATGTATTCTTAAATGGTGATTTGACTGAGGAAGAAGTATACATGGAGAAACCTCCTGGGTTTATTGTTTAAGGGGAGTCTGGTTAGGTATGCCGCTTGAAGAAATCCATTTATAGCCTCAAGCAGTCTCCTTAAGCATGGTTTGGGAGATTCACTGAAGTGATCACTAAATTTGGTCTTCTTCATTGTGGAGTCGATCATTCTGTATTCTACAAGCATAGTAAAATCGGGATAATGTTGTTGATTGTGTATTTGGATGACATCGTGATTACCGAGAATAACCACTAGGGTATTCAGGAACTTAAATCGTTTTTGCATAGCAAGTTTCAAACCAAAGATTTGGGTTAATTAAAGTTGCTCGATCAAGTCAAGGTATTCACCTGTGTCAAAGGAAATATGTTCTTGATATATCATAAATTCTCCAAGGGAAATATGTTCTTGATATATCAGGAATGCTAGAAACTAAACCGATTGATTCACCTATGGATCCAAAAAAACAAATAGATTGATGAACCGCAAGAAAATAGTTCACCCATTTGTTTGATGGATGGCAGACGACAAACCGGTTGATGAATGCTTGCTCAATTCAAAAAAGAGCAGGATTGATCGAGTTAGGGTGAAGTTTATGGGGGAAGGACTCCTCCATCAATTCAGTGGTAAATGGTGGTTCGGTCACCCCAAAGAGGACCTTTAGATCATCTAATATGAGATCTTTGTTCCATTCATATACTACGTCATTCCATCATTGGAGTTCCTGTTACTTTCCAGTGGCGATGCACTCCGTTGCGCCTTCTTCCTTATGTGATGGAAGACCAGGTCATCTTGTCGATCCATGTTCAAATCCTCTTTCCTTTGTCGATGTTGCAACGAAATCACCCGGGCGTTAGCCTCTTCTTTTCGACTTTCCTTAGGCAAAACTTCTTTAGACATATGTTTTTGCGCCTCGACCATTTGCTACAACAAGACACAAAGCTCCTTGATCTACTGATTTAGTGATGCAATCTCCTTCGCAATTGGTCAATCTCTTACCAGACCACCGTTTGGGTTGTCCATTAACATATCCTTGCTCATTTCACGTCTTGATCTTAGCTGGGGAATCAAACAACCTGGAAATTATCGATCATTTTCCATAGACGGAGCCAAATGATGTAAATGAATACACTCCAAGTCTCCACTCCACTCCTCAGTCATAAACCATTAGCCTTGAAACAACAATGCAGTATCGTCCAAAGACCCTCCAAGGTGAAAATAAGGTAATATGTTTTAGAGAAAAGTTCAGTCCCTTTTTCTAAATCATAAAACACATACATTACATCATTTTTCATACCTTACTTCCCCTTGTTTGAGGCACATCTTGGCGGAGATTTAATGCCAAATCCTAACCATTCATGAGTGGTTCTTAAAATGGACTTGATTCATGGTGAGCTTTATAGCCACTCACAAACCTTTGGATCAGCTAACAAGGCCCAAATATTCTTTCCAAACTGGGTCGTGACTATGTTCAGGCCCAAATTCTCATCTGAGCCCACGACTATGTGAAATTTCTACCATATAAATTTACTTACGTTTTAGAAGAATTTTCGACTCCTCATATGAAGCGATTAGTCACAATTACTCATGGATTCTGAAGCTGCTAAACTTTGGGTGAAAATGCTCAATAGCATTTTGGACCTTCTATCTTTGTCAAAGCCAAAGGATGTCAGTGAACAACTCGAAGGCCATTGTACTTTTGCATTACTTATTTTCCATACTGGTGTTGGAACTGAGAAAAATGAAACTTTTGTATTACTCAATCGCCTAGAAGGTGGGTAAAAGAACCTATGTACATTGCCAAGCAAGCAGCATTGCAACAATTTTGTGATACATTATTTGCGTGCCATCCTCTGGTGAGTATATGGATAGTTTGAAAACGCAATTAAACACTTAAAATTGAATGCGTTAAGTACTTATTAAAGTAGTTTGATAATAAAATTAAACAATCACTTAAAAAATAAGTAGTATTTAAAAAATTATTCAAAATTTTAAGTGATGTGTGATTCATTTAATATTTTAACACCTATCACTTAAAAACAGTGCAAAATCTCATAAAAAAAATTATATACAAAAAATTATAGATAGAGAAAATATTAAATTGTGAAGAAAAAAAAATTGTAGAGAAAGAATATTCTGTAAAAAAATAAAGTTGTAAAAAATATTTTAAGAATAAAAATTTATAAAAAAAAAAAATTGAAGTTAAAAATATTAAAAAAAAATTAAATAGTTAATATTATTCAACATTTAATAAATTTAACACTTTTAATTTTAACATTTAAAATTTTCAAACACTTAAGCGCCCGCTGGTGATAATGGTTTTTGAAGAGAAATATTCATTTGTTTTTGTTTTTCTCAACTCAATTAAAAAATTATTCCACAACTTCCAATTATTCTCAAGGCCTCTATTTTTAATATTCAGAATTTAAGAATATTTTTAAAAAAATAAAGTTGTAAAAAAATATTTTAAGAATAAAAATTTGTACAAAAATATTTTTTTAAATTAAAAGTATTAAAAAAATGATACTTAATATATACAACACTTAATATATTCAGCACTTAAAATTGAGATCTGAGTAGGACCTGTTGATATAATTCCAAGAAGTTCTTTGGTTTCTGAAGAAAAATATTCATTTGCAAAAGTTTTCTTCAAAAATTATTCCACAATTTCCAATCAATCTCAATACCTCTACTTTTAATATTCATATTTTACTGTATATTTAGTCATTTCCTCGCATATTTCACAATTTCCAACCAATCACTATGCATTTTCTTAATACGTTTAGTATCTAATCCTTCTCTAAAATAAACAAAAATTATTAAACAATTTATGTTTTATTGTAGTTGGCTTCTTGAGGTGTTGACAACATTATCCACTATATGATTCTTAATTTTTTATTTTTTTTTTTGGTATACACATTCTCAAACCACATAAGACTAATCTCATTCAAGATGCATAATTGTCTCTCCCAACAAATACTTTTCTACAAGCTCGAACCCTTGACCTTATAGAGATCACTCAGGTGTTTTAACTCAAGCAGACTTTACTACTTGAGTTACACTATGTTGGTATTTTTAATTCAGAATTCATATTTTTTGTGCTTAACTTGTACTAGACTAAATTCAATGAGTGATAAATATTAAGCATCATATCATCCCTAATAAATAGTCCGCAGGAATCAAACAGATGATCTAGATACAGGTAATTGAACTCTTAACATATTTTTTTGATCATGTTCTGAAATTATCTAAGTATAAACATTTTGATATGCTTGTGTCTCCTCGTTTGCATTTATTTCATTTATTGAATTTAATAAAGAGGTTGGAAAAAAAAAAAAAAAAGGGGGTGAATTTATAGAATACAAGTCATAGTAGCATGCATAAAATTTCTTCTACATTTTACTCCCGTCCATCTTTACTATTTCTCGACTATAACAAATTTTATACACACACAGACACAGAGAGTTGTTGCCTACTCCGTTTCCACATCAAATGCGTCGAAGAGAGGCCAACCTTTTCTCAAGATCATCCACATCAGTAGACTCCGACCTGCAATTCAACAAGCAGCATTTCTTAATGTCATGAGCAGTAAAATTAATTAGAGTACACATTGCCAATTCGAGATGTAAAGAACTACTACTCTGTTTCTATTCCTATACAAAAAGGAACGAAAACAGAAAAAAAAATATATGTGTGTGTGTGTGTGTGTGTGTGTGTATTTGAAGAAAAAAAAAAAAAAAGCAGCAAAATTTCACTGTCCTTGTATATCTGAAACTAGAGTTCTTTCACCTCATAATTGTCCAAAAAACAATCTCAGATCCCATATAGAGATGGTAATAAGAGAGAAACCACACCTGTTGACAACATGATCCACCTTCTTGGATGCAATCCGTCCTTTCGGCGCTGAAGACAACTGTTGAGGGAGACAAACCAAGTTAATTGCCACAATGAAAACCAACAAAGCAGCGAGAGAGAAAAAAATAAATAAATAAACAAGTGGCTTGCTGCAATGAATCCTCCTCAAAGCGACCTACCTGTGATGCAATGTCCACTCCAATTTCATCAAGCACCTGAACCACGGAAAGTTGAGAATACAGGCAAAATGAAGTAGAATTTTTTCACTGGAATACATACATAAAAACTGATAACTGAGAGTAATGAACACACCTGGTTAGTGAGCTCTTCTGTTTCCTCTTCAGCCTCATCCTTGTCTAGAGTTTCATCGATGGACTCCGACATCATCTCGATCTGGATTCGAGACCAAATATTGTAAATTACTCAAGCACACATTGGCAACCATATAGTCCGAAACAAAGGAATTTGACTGAGAAGAGAAATTACCGTCATGTCTAGCTGTGACGACTGCTTCTGGAACTCCTTAATTACTTTAACTTGCTTTGCAGGTGCCATTTGCTGAGCATAAAGATGGAAGAATTTTATTATTACTACTAGTAACTGTAGAATGTAAGTTTACCACATAAATAGATCTTTACATTACCGTAGCAACAAAATGTATTATTAAAGCAATCAAAGCTCCATTCCACCGGAATACTGGTAAAAAATACACACTCCGAAAGTACACATAAACAAATGGTTTCCACTAATTGAGTTTGCTTTTGGGACAGATTGAGAGGGCAGGAGAAAATTAGAATCACAATGTGTAGAGGTAAAATAGGCCTAACTCACTCTCAAAAGACGCCTCGTAAGATGACGATTGCCCTAGGTTTTATATATAGCTCATGATCAGGGAAAACAAGCGATATGGGATTCAACATGCCCCTTCACACACAAGGTAGACTTTGACAAACCACTGCGAACGGATATCGGAAGACCCAACATCAATGTGGGATTCAACATGCCACCTCACATGCAGGGTGAACTCTTGACAAACCACTGCAAACGGGTATCGGGGGACTCAACATCAGACAAGAGTCCTGACTATGATACTATGTAGAAATTCAATGGGACTAATTCATTCTCACAAGACGCCTTGTAAGATGAGGATTGCCCTAGGCTTTATATATAGCTCAAGATCAGGTAACACGAGCGATGAGGGATTCAACACAATGCAAAGACTGCTTGCCATGTTTTTTCATTTGCAAAATGTGATATCCCTTTCATTGGCGAACCATAAGTTTTATAAATTGTGTTGAATAGGTAGGAGAAGAGAACATATACATAAATTGAGAAAGACAATAATAATAAAATGACCAGTCTTCACAGAGGTACCTTATTCATGGCAACCATTGCTTTAGTTGCACCTTTCATTCCAGTAGAAATTGAAGTGCTGGCATACAAAGCCTGCAGAACAAAAGATATGCCTTGATTTAGGAACTCAACTTTTTTTCCAGTTCATTTTACTACAACAGGAATATTGACCTGTGTATGAGTAGCTACGCCTCTGATCTGGGCCCGGCTGCCTTGTAGATTTGTTATTTGTTGCCTTAGCCGAACAAGTTGACGAGCTAAGATTCTGGTGGCAGCCTAGAAAACGCAAAAGGAACTTTTCATTCAGAAATGAAATTATCAGAAACCTAATATTCTCGGCAGCCAGTTTGGAAAAAATGTAACAATTCACCCATCAAAAGATCTATTTGTGCATTATTCCTGCTGGAGTATTTCATTCAGCATGCAATTTGCAGTAAAACCACATATGAAGTTCCAGTTTGATAAAAAAATAGAACATTAACCCCAATTATGAATACCACAGTGCAAGTGCTTCTTAATTTGTTTGTGTTGTGTGCATTTATTGATATCGCCAACTACCAATAATTGGTGTAGTAATGAAAACCTAGGTGTGTATTAAACAAAAACAAAACGATGCACCATCAAACATGGCAAATGCAAGTCTTATACACATTTTGCAGACATTTTGGCCAAACATTTTGCATACATTTTTATGGAATATCTACAAGTGGCTATTTCGTAAAGCACAAAGCGAATAAATGGTCCATACTGAATCAGAAAATCATGTCAGCCTTGAACTGAAATCAGAGAATGATTACTGTTAAATCCCACATCAAATTTGTGAGGCTTGTCAAACTAGCCTACATATGAAAGAAGCTATTCCACCTAATGCCATATAGTTTTACATTGGAACCTCTTAACAATTACCTAAACTACCTCCACAATATAAGATGTGGATGGAGCCAATTAAGTATAGAGTTTTCTAGAGCTTATAACTAAATCATGAGCATGAGCATTCTACTGTAGATTCAATATCAATACTTAAGCACTTCACTCAAACTATTTGTTGACAATTAGAAAATACAGAAGTATATTTAATAAATAAAATTTAAGGGAGGAAATGCCAGTCAACTCATCTAAGAGAGAAAGACAGAGCTTAGTCGCACAGTTTAGACTAAAGGTTTACTTGATTGAAAGTTTAATGAGGATTATTTTCCCTCTTTCGCATGTCTTGTCGTCATTGTTGTATGTCCCAATTGATTTCTGAAATTAATTATTTAAACTACTGATTAGGGTATAATGACAATAAGTGTCATAACTATATACAATAGATAGATTCACTCAAACTATTTGTTGACAGTTAGAAAATACAGAAGTATATTTAATCAATAAAATTTAAGGGAGGAAATGCCGGTCAACTCATCTAAGAGAGAAAGACAGAGCTTAGTCGCACAGTTTAGACTAAAGGTTTACTTGATTGAAAGTTTAATGAGGATTATTTTCCCTCTTTCGCATGTCTTGTCGTCATTGTTGTATGTCCCAATTGATTTCTGAAATTAATTATTTAAACTACTGATTAGGGTATAATGACAATAAGTGTCATAACTATATACAATAGATAGATTCACTCAAACTATTTGTTGACAGTTAGAAAATACAGAAGTATATTTAATCAATAAAATTTAAGAGAGGAAATGCCGGTCAACTCATCTAAGAGAGAAAGACAGAGCTTAGTCGCACAGTTTAGACTAAAGGTTTACTTGATTGAAAGTTTAATGAGGATTTTCCCTCTTTCTCATGTCTAGTCGTCATTGTTGTATGTCCCAATTGATTTCTGAAATTAATTATTTAAACTACTAATTAGGGTATAATGACAATAAGTGTCATAACTATATACAATAGATAGATTCGAATTAATAATTTCCGTTTTTAACCTATGCAACACAACCAATTAACTATGCCACCGTGCGTGGCAAACTATCCGTTATGTGCGAGAGACAGGGGCTCATGGTCGACACGTGCCCACTGGCTCCGTATTCCATCCTCCATTCCACAATTACTCTAGAATCCCAGAATCGGTAAGTGTTTATCATGGCCCTGCTATCCAAGGGCTTGCAGGAGTTAGTTATGAAAAAGTTAAGGTTTAGATATAGTGCTTTGTGTGTACAATTCGACTTTGTACGGCTTGTAGGAGCACGTGCGGGAATCTTTCTCACATGGCTCCTATATTCATGGGTAATTATGTGATAACGGTAGTCGGCAATCTCTAGCAACGACCGGTGGTATGAAGGTATGAAGGACGTGGGCGACAACTGAAAGTTGATTTCCGATGGTTGGCGGCCATCCAACATGATTTTTCGGCAAGCGGAGGAGTGTTTTGGCGGCATTTTCCGATGTTTAAAGTGGCGGTGACTGACAGCAATTTTCGATAAATGAGGTGGAAGCGTGGCAAGTTACCCCAACGTAACACCATTGCGCCGACGTTTTGCAAAATAACCTGTTGTCCTCGCCCAACGCTGGTGCCTACTCGAGCCAAACTCCATGCATTTGGGTACCGGTGCCTTAGTAGCGGTGCCGCAAGCACCATGTCCGGTTAGAAAATGCTACAAGCCCAAGCCAGTTTGTTACCACGCCTTGGTGCGTGTCGCTAGCACTAAGCCTGATTAGAAAATGCACCAAGTCTGTACATTTCCCAATCCAGCATTATTAAGGGCTAACATACACCAACATGTCGATGCGCTAAATTCGACAACCTCCTGTCGCCAGTATCGTCTACCTAGCACGTTAACCTCCAACGAGACTCACCTAGTTTTGGATTACTCTGCTTCTGAGGGAATCTCACACCCACACATATATCCCCTCGTGCAGTGAATTTACTATAATGCTTGACGGCATTGTGTGCATCGTGGATTTCCCGGTGTTGGGTTTACTTTCGACACAACTATTCTTATAGTAGAGGAAGAAGAAATCGCGGTATCCTTTCGTGAAGCCCCGTGGAACTCCCAGTTTTGGGGTTTACTTTCGACACAACTGATCTTACAGCGGAGGAAGAAGAAATCGCGGCATCATTTCATGTAAGATGGCACCATATAGCTTGCAGTCGAAATTGTGGTTTGGTGACTAACTTTTAAAGGGACCAACAAATACGCGTCTGGTGATAATGTCTATGGCGCCTCGTACTTGGCAATTTGTTTCTCTCGTGGTTGCAAGATTTATCCTGCCTGGTACCCCAGAAGTGAGGGTTGAATGCTAAACTCTACCTTTAGCAGCTTGGTTATCCATCATGGGCTCTACTATTACCCTCACCTTACAGAGCTTGGGGAACTTGTACACTCGCTTGGACCATATATAGTTCGACCAAATACGATCAATGGGCTGATTTCACATTCACAATATCTTATTGCCAGTGTTGCTTCAACTTTTCCTGTAGGTGCCAAAAGCCCATGTCCATGCCAAGTTACCCCAACTTGCCACCATCAAGTCGACCTTTTGCTAACCAACCCGTTATCCTCGCCCAGCACTGATGCCTACTCGAATCAACCTCCATACCTTTGGGTACCGGCACCTTAGTAGCATGATGCAAGCACCATGTCCGGTTAGAAAATGCAACAAGCCCATGCCACTGTGTTACCACTGACTTGGTGCACGTCACTGCACTGTACTATTTCCTAATCCAGCATTATTAAGCATGTATCCCCGCATGCAATGAATTCACGGTAATCCTTGACGGCATTGTATGCCTCACGGTATTGGGTGTACTTTCGACACAACTAATCTTACAGCAAGGAAGAAAAAATCGTGGCATCCTTTCGTGAAGCCTATTACATAGATCTCCCAGTTTAGGGGTTAACTTTCGAAACAACTGATCTTACAGCGGAGGAAGAAGAAATCGTGGCATCCTTTCATGTAAGAAGGCATCGATATTAGGGATCAACGAATATGCATCAGGTGATAATATCAATGGCGCCTCCTACTTGGCAACTTGCTTCTCTCATGGTTGCAAGGTCCGTCCTGCTTGGTGCCCCCAAAGAGGGGGCGAATGCTAAGCTCGGCCTTTAGCAGGTCGTTTGTCCATAGGCACTGCTATTACCCTCATCCCATCATGCTTGGGAACTTGTACGCTCGCCTGGACCACATATAATTTGACTAAATACGATCAATGGGCCAATTTCACATTCACAGTTTCCTACCACCAATGTTGCTTCAACTTTTCTCGTACGAGCATTTTGCTTCGTATGCCCACATCGTCAAGTGATCAACAACTCTAGTGCGCTACAATCAAGGCATGTGAGGTCACACCTCCTACTTGGCAACTTGCTTTCTCTCATGGTTGCAAGGTTCATCTTGCCTGGTACCCCAGAAAAGGGGGTAAATGCTAAGCTCTGCCTTTAGCAGCTCAGTTGTCCATGGGCACCGCTATTACCCTCAACCCACTGTGTTTGGGGAACTTGTACACTCGCCTGGACCGTATATAGTTCGACCAAATACGCTCAAAACCACTTGACGAGAAACCTAGGCCCAACTCGTCACAAAGTTAAATTGTGGTACGACCGCAAAGAGAATTGGCCAACAAGCCTAATTCCAACAACCCTTACGCGGTTCCCAGAGAAAACAAATGTTATCATTGGAAAAGCCATGGCAATACCACTTGACGAGAAACCTAGGCCCAACTCATCACAAAGTCAAACTGTTGTACGACTGCAAAGAGAACCGGCCAACAAGCCCAATTCCAACAACCCTTACTCGTCACAAAGTTAAATTGTGGTACGACCGCAAAGAGAATTGGCCAACAAGCCTAATTCCAACAACCCTTACGCGGTTCCCAGAGAAAACAAATGTTATCATTGGAAAAGCCATGGCAATACCGCTTGACGAGAAACCTAGGCCCAACTCATCACAAAGTCAAACTGTTGTACGACCGCAAAGAGAATTGGCCAACAAGCCCAATTCCAACAACCCTTACGCGCTTCCCAGAGAAAACAAATGTTATCGTTGCGAACAAGCAGGTCACTACTCCAATCAATGTCGTCAAAGAAAGTCGGTCAATTTGACCACCCGGACGATGATGAGTACGAGAAGGAAGACAAAGGAAGGAAGAATCCAACGATGCAACATCTTCAAAACCAGGTGCACAGTTAGCCAACGTGTATGCGATCTCATCGTTGACGCAGCGGCTTGCTAGATTTCGCTCTAACTTGCAATCTCACAAATGAGAAGAGAAATGATGCAGCAGCAACTTGATGTCATTGCTCACATCATTAATTTAGGTAAGTAGGATTTTGGAAGTAGATAAGGTCACTTAATGTAATTAGTGGGTCAAAATACTTTTGCTTGTTTATTGTGTGGTGTGTATCATTTTGGGGAGAGGCTATAAATACCTCCCTTTGTAAGGAGAGAGGCATCAATCAACATTCTTAGGTGTCGTTTGGTTAGTGTTCCCACTTTTCTCAACCCAATTAGGATGAGTTGAGTTGAGTTGAGTATTTTGTTTCCTACCGGAAATAGAATTGCGTTTGGTAACAACAAATTTTTTTTTTTGTTCTAGGAACAGAATTACGTTTGGTAACAATATTATCCTAAAATTATTTCCACACCAAAATCAAAAAATCAAAGCGAGATATTGCAAAAAAATCAAAAATTACACATCTGAAATCATCAGCACTTTTTTCTTGACCCAAAAAAAAAAAACTTGCAAAAAATCAATTGTTGAAACTGCAAAAACAAAAAACCTGCAAAAAACCCAACAAGAACGAAATCGAAATCAATTTCCTAAACAATGAAATCGAAATGAAAACCTGCAAAAAATGTTGACGAAACGAAATCGAAATCAATTTCTTGAACAACGAAATAGAAATCGAAAACCAACAAAAGTTCATTGAACGAGCAATGAAATCAGATTTCAGTAATTGATTGGGTTCGTGAACGAGCAACGATTTTGCTTGGGTTCGTGAACAAGCAACGAAATCAGATTTGGTAATTGATTTCGTGATCGATTTCAGTAACAAAATCGAAACCCTAACCAAACCCAGCA
The DNA here is from genome assembly GCA_016647705.1 of Eucommia ulmoides. Lineage (NCBI taxonomy): Eukaryota > Viridiplantae > Streptophyta > Magnoliopsida > Garryales > Eucommiaceae > Eucommia > Eucommia ulmoides. The sequence continues at coordinate 24,894,926 of CM028337.1, forward strand.
AGAACGAAATTGAAATAGTTGTTCGTCGCCGTTGTTTGTCGTTGGCTAGGTCGCAAGCAACAACGAAACGGAGAGCAACCCAACTCTCTGTCTAGAAATCGACACCTCAAAACACAATCAGATGGCAGCAACAATGGTGATGGAGAGAGAGACAACGGTGATGGCAGCGAGACGATGATGGCAACGAGAAGACAAAGACGATGGCAAGACGAAGAAGAAGAAGAAGACGATAGAAATCGACATAGAGGCAAGAGCAATGTGGAGATAGCAGAAATGGGAAGGGAAAAAGGAAAAATAAAAATTTCTTCGTTTTGAGCTTAACAAAAGTGGAAGACGAGACTCACTAACAACTTCCAAACGTGTCCTCATGTTGGGTTCCGTTTTTTGGGCACAAAAAAAACAAGTTTTTTTTTTTTGTTTCTCATTTCCTGATTTTGAAAATCAATTCTCATTTTTTGGGTTGGATTGGGTTAAATTTTGTGTTTACCAAACGTATTCCCAAAAATCAATCCCAAAATTTTTGGGTCGTTGGGTTGAGTTTGGTTGGGAACACTAACCAAACGGAGCCTTAGTTTTCTCATTTATAGTTCTCTTTGAGAACTTGTTCATTTCTTGATAGCAGTCCAAAAACATTCAGCAGTCCAATACTTTGCTCCAAAAGAGCCCAAGATTTTGCTTCTTAAGAGTCCAATAATCTTATCCATTATCCAAGCCCAATAACTTAATGTCATTGCTTACATCATTAAGTTAGGTAAGTGGGATTTTGGAAGTAAGGTCATTTAATTTAATTAGTGGGTCTAAATACTTTTACTTGTTTATTGTGTGGTGTGTATCATTTTGGGGAGGCTATAAAAAAACATTCAGCAGTCCAATACTTTGCTCCAAAAGAGCCCAAGATTTTGCTTCTTAAGAGTCCAATAATCTTATCCATTATCCAAGCCCAATAACTTAATGTCATTGCTTACATCATTAAGTTAGGTAAGTGGGATTTTGGAAGTAAGGTCATTTAATTTAATTAGTGGGTCTAAATACTTTTACTTGTTTATTGTGTGGTGTGTATCATTTTGGGGAGGCTATAAAAAAACCCTTTTGTAAGGAAAGCAAGGTTTTAAATATCGGCCGTTACGCACTGTAACGGCCGATTCGTACCGGAAAATGGGCAGCCCGATACCGATACACGGCCGATTCCCGCGTCTAGGGCTGAATCGCACCATATCGGGCCGATACAGGCCGTTACGGTCTGTAAAGAATCACAGACCAACAGTGTGCTCGACTTTTCAACTTTCTTCAGAGATTCTTCATATAATTGAGCATATAATTGAGCAAGGAGGAGAAGAAACTAGTAGAAGATAACAAAACACTTACCGATTAGACCGAATCCATCCAAAGAGCTCGTCAAACGTTGAGATTTTCGTCGCGGTGTCGCCAAACCCTAACAGAAACAGCTCACCGCCGCCGAACGTAGCTCTCGCGTCGCCGGCGACATCTCCTTTCCTTCGCGTTGCAGCTCGTCGCCGTCACCGTCGCCTACTCGCCATCGCTCCGTTCTTCTCTCTCTCTCTCTCTCCATTCGGGTGTGTGTGTTGCAAATTGCCATTTGATTTGGGTGTGTGGGTGTGGCTTACAATTTAGAAATAATTGTAAACAATTTAGTCCTAAAATTGTTTACAAATTACAATTTAGAAATAATTAGGGAGTTTAGAAATAATTTTTATTTACAATTTAGTCCTAAAATTGTTAATTAACTTGTTTACAATTACAATTTAGTCCTAAAATTGTTAATTAGCTTTTTTACAATTACAATTTAGTCCTAAAAAATTTTAACTTATATTTTTATAGCAATTTTTTTTTGTCATTATTATTTATCATATTATATATATATATATATATATATATAATGGTTAATGTAATATTAATTAGCTTCAATTATAATTTTAGTGAATAGTATGAATTAAATTTGTGTATGTACAACGGTTTTTTCGTATTTTTTATGTCTTTATTGTGTTCAATGTGTTGTATATAACTTTAAAATGTCATAATATATATTTTAATGTGTTTATTAAAGGTTAAATAAGTGAAACAATTACTCTTATTGAGTTTTTAGGAATGTTCTAGTGATTTTAAAAAATTCACGACCGTTACGGCCGATTCCCGTTACGGACAGGCCGATACTCCCGATACCGTTACACCGCGACCGTTACCGTTACGTAACCCGATACCGCAATTTAAAACCTTGAAGGAAAGAGACATCAATCAACATTCTTAGTTTTTCTCATTTATAGTTCTCTTTGAGAACTTTTTCATTTCGCTTCTCATTTGTGAGAACGCAAGTTAGAGTGAAATAAGATCTCTTCTGGTTCGTCTTCCTTCTCATACTCATCATCTTCCGGGTAAACTTCCTCCCCGTCAACGTCATCATCATGGGTGGTCAAATTGACCGACTTTCTTTGCCGACATTGATTAGAGTAGTGAGCCACTTATCCACAACGATAACATTTGTTTTCTCTGGGAACCTCGTAAGGGTTGTTGGAATTGGGCTTGTGACGAGTTTGACTTTGTGACGAGTTGGGCCTAGGTTTCTCGTCAAGTGGTTTTGCCATGGCTTTTCCTGCCCAAGTCCGATCTTGGCGGTAGCACCGAAGATGACATTGGATCACAGTTTCCCCATTTTTTGAGTTGAGCCTCTATCTTCAAGGAAGGTTGAATAGCACTAGACAGAGTACTATGGGATTGCTTGAATATTTTGTCTTGAATGTTAGCACGAAGTCCATCGATGAACTTCGAGATCTTCTGGCTTTCTGATTCCCGAATGTCGACACCAACAGCAAGTTTGTGGAACCCAGTAACATACTCAGGTACTGTTCGGTATGCTTGGTGACAATGTTGATAGCAGTTGATAAGTGTCCGTTCATAATTCGGCGGTAGAAAGTGCCCTTTCATCAACTGCTTCATGCGCCTCCAAGCTTGAACTTTGTTCTTTCCTTGTCGAATACGTATGGCTTGTAATTGATCCCACCACGCTAGTTTGTCACACGGTTGAATTTCCACCGTAAAAATCGTAACCGAGTGATGACCTAGTTGCACTAACAACTAACAGCCCCGTGAATGTTCTGCCACGCAATGGAAATGCACCAACTCGTATGTAACAAACACGTTCCTGCAACGTAATACAACCGAGAATACGCCGAAACATAGTACCAGAAACACACCTATGCAACGGCACAGTAACGTTTACGAGAAAACCCAACCTTGTATTACAAGGAACCAATTACAACAACGGTCTGTAAAATCCGCAAGTATACATTCACTTCCTAAAAACAGACCCAAAACATGACATTTATAAGAGAAAACAGCAGTTGACAGTCCCAACTGCCTAGGCAGACAACCGACAACTGTCTCGACACGTTCCAACCCACAGGGAGTTAGTTTTCATGTCTGGAAACTAACAAAAACCACCCAGAAACTAACCAGAATTGCTTGGTAACCTGGTAGTCCATCAGCTCACCACGAACTCAGCTTCATTCCAGCGATTTTGCACCGTTCCAACATCCTGCCTCATTGTCATCTCGTCCCATAGTCATGCCAACGTTCGTCAACGTCCTGCCATGCCACCTGCATGGCCAAAACACGTCGTTGTGCCCACGTTTTGTCTCGTTGTGTTGTTGCGCCCAACGACGTCCCAACGCCATACGCATTTTTCTCACCAAAATGCACCACCGTTCCCAACAATCTGCCATGCCCCGCTGCTAGTCCTCAAGCAAAACACCCTAACACTAAATTAAACTAACTACCCTAATTAACTTACGACTAATCTAAAAATGAAAAACTTTAAAAAAGGAGAAGTATACGCATGTGAGTTCCAAATTCAATCGAAGAAACCAAGTTGACCCCTCAACAGCCCTCAATCTAATCAAGTTCGGGAAATAATACACACCAAGTGGTGTTCTAGAATTTCAACACTCTATATCAATAAAAATCATTCTAGATCCACTTGAAATGTGTGTGTGAGAGAGCTCAAATGTATAACTAACCAAACACCAGATTGGATCATTCAGTAGACAAGCTCATTACATAAACCTTAAAGGATTCAGGAAAACCATACACTTGACTGGGCTTGACTGGGCTCAACTATCCACTAATAAAGGTTCGAACATTCTTAGAGATCAACAGGACTTTGGTTTGGCTTTGAAGAACGACCAAGGGTATCGCAGGCACAAACGCTTGTCGCTATATCACTCTCGTAACATAAACACAATCCTGAACAAGAATTTAAGAATACTGTTTTCACTTGTCGACCCCCAAACTTATTCGAATTTGTACAATTTTAGGGGCGTGCAAAAAGAATGACAAGTGAATACAAACCAAATCGCTCACTTCAAGTCAGCATTAATCTATGTTACTTGATTTCACTCAATTTTTTACTTTTAGGCTTAGCGATAATAGTTTGGAAAATTTTAATTGGATAGAGAGTATTGAAACGTGTTCAGAATTGAAACGATTATCGACTTCGACAGGGGAATGAGGGAATAAATTTTTCAGGTTGACTACAAAGGTTCAAGCAAAAAATTGAAGGCCTAAATCATGCCTTCAATTTCTTGCCGCAGCAGTGGGTCTTGTGATCTTGAAACCTTATTTCTTAATCATTTCTTCACCGTTTTCCCACCATTTTCGCTTGTTTGTCACTTGTTTGCGGACTCCCTACACCATAAATTATATAAAAAACTACAAAAGCGTAATTAAATATTACTAATTCACCCGAAAACTATCAAATCCGGCTTAGAAATAGATAGGTTATTTCAACCTATCACCCGCACATGACACTATTCGCAACGTATCGTTGCGCCTACGTTGTGCCTTGGTACCGCACCAAAGTCTTCTATTGGTCCCATGACTCCCCATGAAACCCGGTTGGTGTCTTTGTTGCCAACACCCTCGTTTGTGCCGCCCGCACCACGTCCGGTAGCAAAGTGCACCATGTCCGTACCAACTGGTCCTCCAGTTTTGTTAGGGGCTAACACTAGTACACCTCATTTAATCAATAGGCTACCAACTTGACCTTCACATGTTCTTTGGTTTTCCCATAGTCAAAAGAACTTATCCACTTCAACTAGCCGATCAAGAAAATCTTCAATCACCAACAAGCCATCAAATTGTGGGATCTCAATCTTCATTTGATAGTCATTTTGTCGAGGTCTTTGGTTGTTTCCCTGTGGAATTGGTTCTTCATCATCTTCGCTTTCATTGTGTAGTCTGAAATTTGATTAGGATGAGCTTCGTCATGTTCTTGTTGTTGGGTGTTATTGTTCCATCTACCCCGGAGTTGGGTAATTATTGCTTCCAAATTCTGCAATCTGCCACTAAGTGCATCCACCGATTCTTGTGTTGCAAACCCCGGATTTTGCTGGCTAGATTCTTCGTCTGTCATTTTCTGTTTTCTTTTTTTTCCTTTTCATTTTTTTTTTCCCTTTTTTTTCGCTTTTTATTTTCGGTTTCAAGAAGATGGTTTGGGAATGGAATTGGTGGGTAATATGTTTAGAAGGACGATACAACATTGGTATATGGATATAGTGAGTAGTATTGGATCGGGTGATAGGGGTGGTGAATATATAGGAAATTAAGTAGTTGAAGCAGGCTGTCTATTTCTTTTTCTTTTCTTTTCTTTTTTTCTTTTTTTTTTGAGAATAGAAATGGTGTGTGGGAATGGAAATAAAAGTGGTGATGGAGATAGAGTGATTCGGGATTACCTTGGAGGTTTGAAAGGTGATGGTAACCAGGAAAGCTTCTCCTGATTCAGAGGAAAGCTCTGATAACCAGTTGACGCAGCGGCTTGCTAGATTTTTCTCTAGCTTGCGTTCTCACAAATGAGAAGAGAACTGAACAAGTTCTCAAAGAGAACTATAAATAAGAAAACTAAGAATGTTGACTGATGTCTCTCTCCTTACAAAGGGGGGCATTTATAGCCTCCCCAAAATGATACACACCACACAATAAACAAGGAAAAGTATTTAAACCCACTAATTAAAATAAGTGACTTTACCTACTTCCAAAACCCCACTTACCTAACTTAATGATGTAAGCAATGACATCAAGTTATTGGGCTTGAATAATGGATAGATTATTGGACTCTTAAGAAGCAAAATATTGGGCTCTTTTGGGTGCAAAGTATTGGACTGTTGAATTTTTTTGGGCTGCTACTAAATCACTGGTTGACTCAAGTGACATGATCAACGGGATTCCTTATGCGGCCTCCTAGCGGATGTTTACGATAGACTTCCTCTGTCCGAGTATTTTGGTTTGGCAACGTATGCCTCTTTAAGTAATGTTTGGAGAGTGCATTGGCCCCTCACATCCTGTGCCAACGAGCAATTGACCAGAGATATGGAGTTGAAGGTCGTGTGGCATGTTGGCAACAAGGTTTACCACCTAGGATGGACCATATGTTATCAAAGAGGCCTATGATTTAGGCTACTACCGACTGGGTAAGATCTTGACAAAAAACTTGGGCCGATAAATGTCAAATGGATTAACACATATGTACCGTGCGAAAATAATTTGCAATCTAAGTTTTATTTCATTACGCAAACACAACAGTGCATTCAAGACAATGACAAGTACAACAAAAAAAAAAAAAAAAGGATCGTCGCGCGCCTGCTGACCACTGTGGTCGCTGTCACGCGTTTCCAAAATCTGACATCAACGACTCCGCATAGTCACCGCTGCTATGCCGACCGGGGGCCAAGTCAAAAATCTCAATAAGGTTGCCTAACATCCGTAACAGAGCCAAAACCCAATAAAGAGCTCTGTTGACCCTTAGATCAATATCACGACGCCTATACACATAGTCATCGTTGCTCGACTAACCAGGGGGGGCCAAGTCAAAAATCTATAAGGGCATCTATCAAAAATCTAAGGTTACCTAACATCTGTGACAGAATAAGATTCTTATGAAGTGCTTCGTTGACCCATTTGATCAATATCATGGTTCCCCTATTGCATGCCAGCCAGTTGAGATGGATTTTAACAGTTGGAGGAAATATTGCACGTCGACTAAAACAGAAATCTCTGAAGGTGGCCTACCATCCGTGAATGAGTTGAATTCAGATGAAGAGCTCCGTCGAGCCTTTAATCAAAATCACGGTGCACCTATTGCGCTAAGATGGATTTCCTCCAACTACTAGTTTAGCTCAACCTCCTACCAATAAAGATTTGATTGCCCTGCAGCTTTCTCAAAGAATTTGCAGGACTCCGGGACCATGCAAAAATTAAGCTCCATGTGTCATTGGCCGCGCAACCAAATTACCCAAAGACCCACATTATCCAGAAATTCGCAATCTTGGCCCATATGCTTTTATACGCTAACGAGTCAGTTTCACCCAAAAGTCGAAAGTAGACAGGGAATCCAGTTGGCCACCGCGTCAAAGGCAGAACACTGGTGCGCTAGGCTCAAATGGTGGTGACAACCGAAAGTTAAAGCATGCTCCAAGTATATCTCCTCCAAAGCTGCAACATGCTCCGATAAAGTAGGGTGACCTTGCCACGTCATAAGGGCCTCGTCATATGAAAAGTCACTCAGGGAAGTCTGATAGAGCCAACCCCAAAAGTGGATTTGAGACGTCATATGGTGAAATCATGGCCCTTGAAGATTGACGAAAAATTGTTGATTCACAAAAAATCTATGATGAAGCCCTAGAAGGTACATGAGACAGTGTTCTCATCGCCTCACCTCCCGCAGGGTCCATCCAAGAACATCGCCTTACCTCCCGCAGGGTCCATCCAAGAACATCTTGGATGAGATTACTGTCAGGCATAGACATATGGAAGTTAACTCCAAAAAGGTTGTCCACATGGAAAGCGAGAGGCTGATAATCAGTGCTATCAAAATTCAAGCCAAATCCTGGCTTTTTCTCCAAGAAGAACGAGGAGTCTAGCGGCAATGCGAGTCTAGAAGGGGAAAAAGGGCTCAACAAAAGGAAAGTTGCACGAATAAGGAAATGAAGCTTTCAAAGATTTGATGCTATTTATAGAACAAAAGGAATACTTACAAAAGCTACCTCGCACCTTTTTCTTCAACCGCCAAAAATACTGTTGGTGCCTCCACCTCAACTACCATAAATGTAACCAGTGCCACCACCTCAGCACCAGGAAATGCCACTGGTGCCTGGCACAGCGATCTTAGTCTCCGAAAAATGCTACTGGTCACCATCACTTCAAACAACAAAAAATGATGTCGGACCACACTCTGTTCACCGAAAAATCCTATCGAATGGCCACTGGAAATAGATATTCGATCATCGGCCACCTCCGCCATATCATCGGTCGCCACTAGAGACCGACATCATCACATAATGACCCCTGAATATAGTAGTTGTGTGTGTGTGTGTGTGTGTGTGTGTGTGTGAGAAAGAGAGAGAGAGAGAGCGCCCCACAAATACACTTACAAGCCGTGCAATTTGTAATCCATGCGCATGAAACACTATCTCTAAAACTAACTTATTTGTAACTAACTCCCGTGAGCCCTGAGCCCCTCGAAGAGTAGGGATGCGTGAGAAATGAATCTTCTCTCTCTCTCACACACACACATGCGTGAGAAATGAATCCATGCACATGATACACTTACAAGCCGTGCACTTTGTAATCCATGCACATGAAACACTATCTCTAAAACTAACTTATTTGTAACTAACTCCCGTGAGCCCTGAGCCCCTCGAAGAGTAGGGATGCGATAAAGATTCACAGATTCTAGGATTTTAGGGAGATTATGAAATGGAGGATGGAACATGATGCCTATTGAAACATGTCGACCACATGCCCCCACCTGCTTGAACATAAAAAGGAGAGTTTGTCATGTCTAATGTCAAAATCAGCCAGTTGGGTTGACTTGACCTCGGACATAGGCTAAAAACGTAAACAATTTATTAGAAACTATTTGTGATGTTTAATTATGACATTTAATTGTCACTATACCCTAATCAGCAATCATAAATTTCATAAATCAATTGGGACAAACAACAAGAAGAAGAAAACGACATATGAAAGTGTGAAAATCTTCTTAGTAACTTTCTATCATGTGAACTTTCTATCAAAACGACTTATCTCTCTATCTATCTCTTAGACGATTTAAACAACATTTCCTGCTTTCTTAGAATGTCTTTTCGTTAAGGGTTGGGATTGATTTGCGGGGAATGAATGAATAAGATTGGATTGTAAAAGCTTTTGGGGGAAAATCTTCATCCAAAAATTTAACATCCCCACTTCTAAGACGGTTAAATTAAGGTTGTGTTTAGGTAGAGGATTTGTAAAAGGGATTTCATTTGGGGAGAGAATTTTGAAATTCTCTTTTGGCAAATCCCTTGTTTGGATTTAAGAGGGAAGGATTTGTGAAATCCTTTTATGGGTGAAAAGAGAGATTTGGAAATACTTTTTGAGAGGGGTGTCATTTGTCAATTCCTTCCAAGAGAGGATTTCACGATTTCTCCATCGCGATTGACCTGAGCGCTCATTTCCTTCTCCTCGTCACGACGACAGACCTTCGCAACGACCGATGAGCCCTCCTTCCCTTCGCGACCACCGAAGACAACGAACTTCTTCAACGCAGCAGTTCTCGAGACGACCGCCAATCCTTCTCGCGACGATCTTCTTTGCTGCTGCTCCTTCTCGCGACAACGCTTGATTCATTTGATTAGGGTTCGCAATCCTTCCTAGCTAAAGATTCAATTGCGATTAAGGTTCGCAATCGTTTGTTCGCAATTGAATAAACCCTAATCGTTCGCGCTCGTTCGTTTGCGAGATTCAGTTTCTTGGAACGATTAGGGTTAAAAAGTCGTCTGTTCGCAATCGTTCATTCAGTTTCTTGGGTTAATTTCATGTGAAGCCATCGTTCGCAATCGTTGATTCAGTTTCTTGGGTTAATCGTTTGCAATCGTTCAATCGCAAATCGCAAACGTTCGTGTGAAACCATATCAAATCCATTCTCTTATTCTCAAGTTAGGGTTAATTTCTGATGATTCCATGATTTTTTGTCCAATAACGGTATATGGAAAATGCAATTCGATTGATGAATTGAAAAGAGTGTTTGGCAAAATCAAAAAATCGAATATTTCTTGCTTTAATTCAATGATGGTTGCATTTTTGCATGAAGGTTGCCATGATAATGTTCTTGAATTGTTCAAAAATAGATGGAGTTTGTCTCTTAAAGTTGATTTGTTCAATGTACTTATAAATTCAGTTTACAAATACTTTACCTATCCAAACAAAGGAATTGTAAATTACACGATCAAATATTTCAGCTCAAATAGTTATCCAAACAAGAGATTTGTGAAATGATGGAACTTCAAAATCCAGGATTTTGAAATCCCATCATTTCACAAATCCCTTAGATTTATCAAATTATTTCGTACACTTTAAGTTTCACATTCGAATTTAGTTAGCTATTTTTTTTGTTATTTATTATACTTTTACACTTATAAATTAGAAAATCAATATATTTCCTTTAGGTACAGGAATATCCCTAGTTATTTAATAATATTCACCAACATTAATACAAATTAAGGTATAATTAGGCAAAAAGGCCACCATAGATAATAGGTGCAGGAAAGGTACATGCATGATTGACCTGGGGTACATTATGCATTTTACAAAACATTAGATTTTATTATAATAACGAAGGCATTATTATCTAATTTGAATTGTATAGCATAAATCACAATAATACATTGTTTGTCGTAAAATGTCATAATCTAATACAAGAAAGTACATAAAAACTTAAGGCAACATTTGGATTTGGTAACGGGTTTTTTAAGTAATGTTTGCTTTGCAATTAAAGAAAAGTATTTCTAAAAATCAAAAAAGTAAGAACATGGTTTTATGTAATGTTTTTCGAAAGCAAGAAAATAGTTGTTTTTTATTTCTTCGATATTTATATTTTAAGAGATCGATTGACTAGAACCTCTTTAAACAATTTTTTCGACTATATAAGAATCAAACACACTTTTTCTCTTTTTTATTTTTACTTTTACTTTCAAGTAAAAGTTCTTTTTCGTCAAACTTACTTTTTGGGTTTAAGAAAACACTTAAAAAAGGTTACCAAACGTTGCCACATCGAAGTCAACTATGACATTTAATATTAACCAAAAAAGTTCAAAAAAATAGTCAATCAAAGAATGTAAAAGGACCTTGTTCAAGTGTCATCAAAACAAAAACCAAAGAGATCAAAATCAAGACCACATGGGCCAACAACTAACTTAATTGAGGGTCCAAAATTATGGTAGTGTAACACTAAAAGGAAACACGATATGTCTGCGGGTGCACTTATCGAATAACTTCACAAAAGGTTATAAGCGACCAAAAACACTAATAGATCACTAATGATTAACATAATGAGAATAATAATGATTGGAAAAAAACAAAAACTTGCCTCATTTCCAGTCTTAGCTGTTCTCTTTATCTCAGCCACCAATTTTTTCTCCTGAAAATGGGTATTACATAGCAACATCGTTCAAGGTGAAGTGTGAAGGCAGAACGTATAGAATTTACCTTATGCATTACGTGCTAGCAAGGACTTACCTCCATTTGTAAAGATGCAATCTCCCGTTCAATACCTGAAACAATACAAAGCCAATGCAACCTTTCGTATCAAAGTAAGGATACATAAATCAGGGGACTGAACTCAGAAAATGGGATAAAACAAAATATCTATATGCAGAATGCTTCACCACTCCTCGAACATTTTCAAAGGCATGATGTTCCGAGTGAAGCTAACATGGAGAACCTGTTTTTTCCAACTACATTTGGAATCAGTTTGGATGTCATTGAGCTATTTTATTTCAATCTCATATTAAGTTTATTCCTACTTTCAATACCAAATATTCAACTCCAGACTCCAAAGCATAGGGTTAATGGAAGTTGCATTCAATTATTCACATATTTTCAAGTTAATTGGATTTATTACTCCTTTACGTATCTTACGCTTCATTATTTTTACGGCATTACTTTCGCTTACATAATTATGTATCAACAATTAAGAGCACTTCCAACTGCAAAATCTTCTTCAGCTACTGCCAATATTGCAAGTAAAAGTTTCCATGAAGAAGATAAAAAACAGAAGGAATATCCCTCCAACAGATCAAACCACCACGGCAACATTAACATCTCTCAGGGAGCGTGCGTTCAATGTGTCCTCAAAGATATTTAAAGTTGAAAACAATTTTCTAGAATAATAATTAGAAAATTTAACCCATTTGGTCAGAAAATAGTCAAGGCAATAAACTAATGATGAGCAACTGCCTCTTCTGCGCATATTTTTTGCCAAGTGTCTCCTCTAGATAACAGCGTACAAACAATCATGAGAATTGACCATGAATTAGATTTTCTTTTTTTCATCCTTTTTGTTTTGTCCTATGAATTTCAATTTTCATGAGATATCCCAAAAAATTAACCATGATAGCTACAGATATTCTATGCACGACGTACATCTCATAAATAGGACTAAAAAGACAAAAATTTCAAAGCATTATTTCCATTAATAATAAAGAAATATCTCAAGGAAAACCCCAATACCAAGAAAAAAAAAAAAAAAAGAGAGAGAGAAATATAAAGCGAAGAAATTAAAATTACCTCTGGTAGCAACGGCCATTTCTCTTTTGCTTGTCCGAAGTGCATCTGTTACAAATAAGACCACCCCCATTAGACTCAATTCACAAATAGATCCCACAATCAATATAAAAGAAGGTAACTAAAAAAATATCTATAAAATAGAACTTATCAGAAAATCGAACTAAAATTAGAAGTAGAAAAAAAAAATTAAATAAACTAAATAAATAAATAAATATATATCACACAATGAATGGATACGTCAATTCTAATTTGCCCCGCAAAAAAAGGATAGCCAAGCTAAAATTGTCGTTGATGATCCCATCCCGATTAAGACCAATTTTCCTGTTCGGCAAAAGGTTCATTTGTATACAATAATTCCATTGTAGCGGGTATAATTTAGTGGTTTGATTCCATCCATAAATCCATTTTCTTCCCTAGTGTAGAAGAAGAAAACAATACAAAGGTACTAAACTAAGAATCCGGTAAAAATTTACTAGTGTAGAAGAAGAAAACAATGAAAGTGACCCGAAAATGACTAGGAACAGAGAGATGGAATTTCAATAACATATACAATGCCAATAGAAAGTAAAGTGCGATTATCAAAACGAAGAATGTATAAATGCTGATAGCGGAAAACCAAGGAAAATAATGTACCTTTGGGAGAGTTTTTCTTCTTGAAGATGTTCATTCTTACTGACTTGAAGATTTGGCGTCTACGAGAAATCAGTTAGGGTTACGAATTCCCAGCAATTGAAACCCTAATTTTGCGAAGATCAGGCTGATGATCTGTTTTCAGATGAAAGTAGTCTCTCTCTCTCTCTCTCTCGGCACGAAGTAAGGAAGAAAGGAAGAAAGACTCCGGAAGAAGTGGCCCAGTGGAAGAGTGGAGCGTAGTAGCTCTGCGAATCCAACTTTAGGGTGGAGTGGTCAAAGTAGCCGTTACGGTTCCTTGTCATTTAGTTCGTAGTCTTTAGGGTTTGACAACCTAATTTTAAGAACGTTGGATTTGAGGGGAAAATGCTTCCACAGAATAAACTAGATACGTAAATATCTACTAAACTACTAGTTTTAGAATTTGAGGAGAAATGCTTTTGATTTTAGTTTGTGAAAATTAGAAAGAAAAAAAATTGATGAATTTTGTTTTCTAAAAAATTTGAAAAAGGATATTGATAATGTATTGAAAATTTAAAAAATAAAATTTATGTAATTAATTGAAATAGGGTGTTGAAAATTGTAGAGAAATAAAAAATTAAAATTAAATTTATAAAAAACAAAAAAAATAAGTGACGTGATAGGTTGACTGTTTTAAAATTTATTTTGTAAAAGTACTTTTCAGTTGTGTTGTTAAAAAAGTAGTAATTATATTTTGTATTTTTGAAAACTAAAAACAGTTTTCAAAAAATGAACCAAATAGGCCATGATATCTACATCTAAATTATAAATCAAGATGGTGTGGATTCACATAACAATTTTGTCAACGTGATCCAATAGAACTAAATCCCAATCATTTAATTGAAGAAATATCTGCATCCCTTGATTATATATTTGGGGGTAATTAGTCTTTTTAATGGTCATAATTACTTTGTAGAGCTGACGCCATCTATTATCTGCACCACATGGTCTCCACATAATAATATTTATCAATAAGAGGTTTGATATATATCTATTGGTAGAGATGTGGGTTAAATCTTATATTCAATTAAAAATATATTTTCATATCTTGAATTATATATTTGGAGTGATTCAAGTCTTCCAATTTATCGAAATTTAAAATAGGTAATGTTAAATTACATATAATTCATTGTTTTATTAAAATAATATTTAACCGTGCATCTGAATAGGGGCTTACAGTTTATTCAAGAAAATATTCTCATTTGCTAGGGTTTATAACAAAAACACAATGGATTTGGCAATTACACAAAAACAAAGGAAAAAACTAAAAGACCTTCTGGGTAAAATATTTGATAATTTTTTGAAATTCGTAAATAATGGAATTTCAAAATTCTGGATAAAATTTTGAAATTTCATCATTTACAAATTCTTTATTTGGAATACTATTTTAGGTTAAAAAAAAAAATTGATTGTGTAATTTTTTAATTTCCTTGTTTGAATAAGCAAATACATTTTTACACAAAATTTTAAAATCTATTAAATTTTAATAATACAAAATGAGAAAATATACCTTATAATATAATTTTATTATTGGACCAAATAAAAAATTTATTTTGTTGTTTTCCTAAATAAATATTTTTTGTTTTCTTTTTCCTTTTTTTTTTTTTTTTTTGCTTGTTTTCTTCCATGTTATTTATTTTTTTCATTATTTTTTTTAAATAAAATTTAAAAACCTAGATTTCGCTTGTATAAAATTTTTAGTTAAACTTCAAATACAATTGAAAAAATAGAAGAGAAAATAATAAATTTGTTAGTAGAATTTCAACCTCTGGGGACAAAATTTCACTTGAGATGTTAGTTGCATTAGTTTTGCATAAAATATAGAATTTTTCAATTCTATTTTGGGGACTAATTAAAATTGAAATAGACGAAGTCTATATTTTTTTTCATTTTATTTTGAAAATTAAAAAAAAAACAAATAATATTGAAGAAAAAAAGAAAAAGAAAAGAAAGATGAAAAAAAACAACGAAAAAATAAAAGATTTAATTAGTCCCAAATTTTAGTTCATAAGTCCAACTCGTTTTAGATTTTTGTGCAAATAAAATAGAAAAAAAAAAACAACTAAAAATAACAAAAAAAAAAAAAAAAAGCAAAAAACACAAAAGCTAACCCAAAAAAAAATGTTAAAAGACAAAAATAAATGAGGAAAAAACAACAAAAAAATGTTAAAAAAATACATGGGTGTTTAGTGTAGAGTTTATAAAGTAAAGTGTTATTCCCATAAAATATAGGCAAATTCTTTCAAAAGTCCCAAAATATAAACCCACCATTTGTAGGGGTTTCATCACTCTTCATTAAAATGGAATCCATACAAGTGGTGGTTTTATGTCTTGGGAGTTTTGAAAAAGTTTCCTTAAAATATATAGGGTGAAGATTAATTTTTACAATCAGAATTTGGCACTGAAGAGTAATTTTTTAGTCAAAATTAGCACTAGTTTTAACAGAAGGGTCACTAAAAGGTTCAAGTTGCCCGCTCCCCTAAGATACTTTTTTTTTTTTTTAATTTGGGGGGGAGTTTATACATGAGTTGTTTACCATTTAAATGGTTTTTTTAATAAAAAAAAATAATTATGAAAACTGGGGGTTTTCAACATTTTTACACAACACAGGCTACTCGGGGTTGGTAACTCCGGGTACTTAAATCCAAGGTTACCAACCTGAGTATTAAAAAAATAAAGTTTGGTATACTCGGTGTTCATAACACCGGGTATATGGTATTGATTTATTTATTTTTTAAAGTTAGACCCGGGGTTCATAACCCCGGGTACAACTTCGAAATTTTGAATTTCTGATTCAATATCTTGCAGCTTTAGATTTATTTAAAAAAAAAAAAAAAGTTAAACCCGAAGTTGTGAACCCTGAGGTCTTTTGTCAATGACGGACATTGAAAGCAATTTTAGACCATGGAGATGGGCTTCTTTTCCTTACTGGCATCCTCATCAATAGCCATAGACCAAATGGTGCTTGTTTCAAGTAGAAGAGAAAGAAGAGAGAGAGTACAGAGTAAAGAAGAAGAAATAGGACAATCAATTTCTACTACAAGACAAAAAAAAACACTACACTTTAGACCACGACATGTTGGAACTAGTGTCAATGTAAATCTTGTAAGAGAATCAAATACTTAAAATTAAATGTATTAATTATCTATTAAATTAAATAAATTTGATAAAAAAAAATGAAATAATCGATTAAAAAAATCATTTAAAAATTGTAAAACACATATTATCAAACACATAAATTTTAAAAACAAATTGCAACATCAAGGAACAAAACAAGACTACATCCAAACTCTAGGGGGATGACATGTAATTTAACCTTACAAGAATACAATATATCAAGTTTAATTTTGACTCAAGTGGCAATCAAGACCCTCATTTTGCCTAACTTTCTCGAAAATACAATTCCATGAATCCATAGTTTATTAAAAAAACAAAATAACATACGAACTACAAAAAAAAAAAAAAAATTTAAAAATCTAAAATTATTGTAATACATAAAAAAATACTATAATGTTTCATGTAAAACACGTCTAATATACTGAAATGAAATGGAATAATAATAAGATTAAAATTAATATGATAATGAATTTTTTTTAAATGATTTTTATTTTCAAACACATAAATTATTTTTATTTTCAAACACATAAATTTTGAATAATTACTTAAAAAATTTTGAATAATCATTTTAAAATTTTAAATTAAATAATCACTTAAAAAATTATTTAAAAATTGTTCAAAATTTAAATTTTTAAATGATTTTTTATTTTCAAACATATAAAAATTTAAATTTTTAAATGATTTTTATTTTCAAACACATAAATGATTTTTAAAAATTTAAATTTTGAACAATTTTTAAGTGATTATTTTAAAAATTGTTCAAAATTTGTGCTTGAAAATAAAAATCTCAATTTTATTATTAAAAAAATCATAAATAAAAGTGTGAATATTTAATTTTAAGTATTTGATTGTCTTACAAGATTTAAGTCAACACTAGTCCTAAAATATCAAGGTCTATAGTGTAGTGTGTTTTTTTTTTTTTTTTTGTAGTGAAAATTGATTGTTCATTTTTTTGTTCTCTACTCTCTCTCTTCTTTCTCTTCTACCTGAAAGAACCACCATTTGGTCCATGGCCATTGATGAGAATGTCAGCGAGAAAGGAAGTCTCTTTCCATGGTCTAAAATTGCCTTCAATGTCTGCTATTACCAAAAGAACCCGGGGTTCACAACCCCGGGTTTAAATTTAAAAAAAAAAAAAAATCTAAAATTGTAAGAGATTGCAGTAGAAAATTAGATTTTCGAAGTTGTAAACAGGGGTTACGAACCCTGAGTCTAACTTAAACAAAAATAATAATAACAAATTAAAAATAATAATAATAAAAATAAATATATATATATATATATAAAATACCGTACACATGATGTTGTGAACACCGGATATACCAAACTTGATTTTTTTAATACTCGAGATTGGTAACCCCGGGTACTTATAGCCGGAGTTACGAACCCTGACTAGTCTGTGTTGTGTAAAAATGTTAAAAACTATCCGTTTTCAGATTTTTTTTTTTAAAAAAAAAACCATTTAAATGGTAAACAACTCATCTATGCATACATAAATGGAATTAATAAATCATCCTTTCGTTATTTAACACGCGGTTTTACTTGCGCCTTTATCAAACTATGCCTTATTTAGCCTTATAAGTATTAGCTCGACAAATTAATTCCCAACACAACTTAAATGAAAAACAAAATGGCAGGTAAATGACGTGAAACAATACTATAGAAGGCAAGAAAAAGTAACGAGGCCCAGTTGGTTCATGGGTGGGAAAGGAAATGTGTAACATTGAAACATTACTTATAATACCTAAACGGTTCACATTTAAAACTCAAGGGACTTGCCAAAAATAAAGGAAACCATAACATTAAAGTGTTCGGAATCATGGAATTGGGGCCTCAAAATCTATATCTATATCTAATCTAATATGTAGAAAGAAAATAAGGTTTTAATGTAATTAGAGAATACAAATTTTAAACATTTTGGTGGAATTAATATATATATATCAAATAATGATTAATCCCATTCAATTTTTTTCTCTTTTTTGTTTTAATTATATTTTTTTAATTAATATACAAATATATAAATAATTTCAATGGTGCACATTTTAAATTACTTAAAAAATAACTGTGATTTAAAAAATATTTCAATCCAAAAGGAAAGTAAATAACATACAAATTAATTAAATTAGAATTTGTTAATTTAAAAAAATTGATAAAATTAATCCTAATTTATAGTTATTTATTTGTTATTTTATAGTATATTACTAAAAATTAATTTATAGAAATATTATTTCGCTTTTATGATTATTTATGAAATTTTCAATAGTATATTTATTTTGGATATTTATAAAATGTCATTACGTACTAAAAGTTATGCATCTGCTCCTAGATATTACAAACAAAGTAACCAAATGATACCTATTGTTACACCCCACCCCGGGCCCTCAACGCCTGAGGCCAGGTGTGATCTCGACTTGATGTTACCTGACAAACAACAAATATATATAAACATGTACTGATATAGATTTTTTTTTTTAAATATTTACAAACTTTAAAATTCAGAAATACATATGTCCCAAATATCCATAAGAAAACTACAAAAACATTGAACATTTTACGGTTCACACCGGTCCTGCCAATCCTAAAAAAAACGACATCACTCTATGACTCTACCTAATGCCACTAGTGGACCCGTTTCTAGCTGAAGTACCTGAGATAAAATATTTTATCGATGTACAATCTTCATAATATAAAAACAATTTATGGATTAAATATATTTAGCAAAACCCATTTTTCAATACAGAATCTAACCGCAATGAATAATATTAAAATCCACATATATAATCATGACATAGCAACTTAATATAAATCAACAAATCAAATCATTTTTACATAATAAACTACTAGAAACATATTTTCCTACTAGCTATTGGATTGTTCCAACTCTCGTCTACGCTTGTCAGCATAACTCTTTTGCCGACTTTGAGTAATCTTCAGTTTTTCTTGAATCATTTTCACATTTTGCCTTGTCATCTAAGCTATGTCGGGCACCAATAATTTTTGCTCTCCAATTTTAGTTCAACAAATTGGAGTTATGCATCTCCTGCCATACAATACTTCATATAGTGTCATTTTAATTGCTGAATGGTAGCTATTGTTATAGGTAAACTCCACCAATGTCAAATGATTATCTCAACTACCAGGAAATTCTAGAACGTAAGCCCTCGACATATCCTCCAATGTTTGAATTGTACACTCTTATTGATCATCAGTTTGAGGATGAAAAGTTGTATAGAATTTTAACTTGGTACTTAGAATAGCTTGAAGACTTGACCAGAATTTCGACGTAAATCTCAGATCTCTATCCGACACTATGAAAATCGGCGCACCGTGAAATCTAACAATCTCGTCAATATACAATTTCACATACTTGTCGATGAAGTACGTGGTTTTCACAGCTAGAAAATTAGCATACTTTGTAAGTCTATCAACAATCACCCAAATGGAATTATGTCCCTTTTGAGTACGGGGCAATCCCAAAACAAAATTTATCGTGATATGTTTCCACTTCCAATCTGGGATAAGCAAAGGCTGCAATAATCCTCCTGGATGTTGGTGCTCGATCTTGACTTGCTGACAGACAAGACACTTGGCAACAAATTCTACAATTTTTCATTTCATTCCATCTCACCAATAGTGTTCTCGCAAATCTCGATACATTTTAGTACTGCCTGGATGCATTGCATACGCTAAGCTATGCACTTCCTCCAAGATATCTTTCTTCAAATTGGCATTATTAGACACACACAATCCATTCTCAAATATCAAGGCTTCATCATTATCTATTACGCGATAGTCGGTTCTCTACCCATTCTTTACTTCATTCCTGATGTTCTCCAATTGGACATCTGACTTTTGTGCTTCTATAATACGGTCAATTAACGTCGGTCTCAAGGTCAAAGTCGCAAGCAACAATACTGTCTGACCAACTACCAACTAGACTTACAGAGATCTCAATTCGGCATATAGGTTAGTGTGAACAACTCGGAGGTGCGCAACCAAACCTGTCGATTTTCGACTTAATGCATTTGCTACAACATTAACCTTTCCAAGATGATAATGGATGGTACAATCATAATCTTTGATCAATTTCATCCATAGCCTCTATCTTAGATTCAATTCCTTCTGAGTAAACAAATATTTAAAACTCTGGTGGTTAATGTATATCTCGCAAGTCTTGTCATACAAACAATGTCTCTAGAGTTTAAAGGCAAACACAATCGTCGCCAACTCCAAATCATGTGTCGGGTAGTTACTCTTATGATTCTTTAATTGCTGAGAGGCATATGCAATCACATGGCCATGTTGCATCAGTACACAATCTAATCCTTGGTGTGAAGCATCACTATATATCATAAGGTCACCACCTTCTGTCAAGAAAGAAAATATTAGCGCTGATATCAGTCTATACTTCAACTCCTAAAAGCTCTATTCACATTTATCAGTCCACTTAAATTTAGTTTCCTTGCGAGTCAAATGGGTCAACGGGGCAGCTATAACGAAAAATCCTTGTACAAACCGACAATAATAACACGCTAATCCTAGGAAGTTTTGAACTTTTGTCATACTTTTTGGCTTTTCCCATTGAATAACGGCTTTAACTTTCTTTGAGTCGACTTGAATACCATCACTCTAGATAACATACCCTAAGAATACAACTCTATCTAGCTAAAACTCACATGTACTGAACTTCACATACAATTGCTTCTCTCTCAAAATCTGTAGCACAATTTTGAGATGCTCTGGATGCTCTTCTTTATTTTGAGAGTGAATTAATATATCATCAATAAACATGATGATAAACTATTCTAAATAAGACTGGAAGATCTAATTCATCAGATCCATAAATGCAGCAAGGGCATTTGTTAACCAAAATGGCATAATTAGAAACTCATAATGTCCATACCTCGTACGGAATGCTATTTTCAACATATCACTGTCTCTGACTTTCAACTGATGATATCCTAATCGAAGATCTATTTTGGAAAATGCTCTGGCCTTCTGCAACTGATCGAACAAATCATCAATTCTAGGCAACGGGTGTTTATTACGAATTGTCACCTTGTTCAATTGCCTGTAATCGATGCACATTCTCAGAGTACTATCATTCTTCCTTACGAATAACACTGGAGTTCCCCATGAAGAAATACTAGGTCTGATAAACTTGTGGTCTAACAGATCTTGCAACTAAATCTTAGTTCCTTTAGCTCGGTAGGTGCCATACGATAGGGTGGAATTGATACAGGAGAAGTACTCGAAAGTAATTCAATAGTAAATTCAATTTCTTTATCCACTGGCAACCTTGACATCTGTTCTAAAAATACATCGAGATAATCCCCGATCATTGGGATATCTACCACCTGTACCTCATTCTGACTAATGTCAATCACATGCGCGAGGTATCCTTGACATCCCTTCTTTAATAATTTCATAGCCTCTAGAATTAAAATCAAACTGACAAGGGTAATAATTCTATCCCCCGAAATCATAAACTCTGACTTGTCTTGGATTCAAAAAGTAACTTTATTTTTAAAACAATCAACTACGGTATGATAGCTGGATAGCAAATCCATATCCAGTATCACATCAAAATCATGAATACTCAGGGGTAATAGATCCACTGACAATTCTATATCACCAATACGAAGCAAACTAATTTTATACACACTATCTATCAACACTAAATCACCCATAGGAGTAGAGATAATAACACCATATGATAGAGAAGTAGGAAATTTTCCTACATACATCATAAAGGTCGTTGAAACAAATGAATGAGTAGAATCTAGATCGATAAGTATACTTACATCTCTATCATATAAAGACATGATACTTATAACCATATCCGGGGTAGCCTGGCTATCATGCTGGATTGTAGCAAATACATGACCTCGAGTCGAAGGTATACTGGTCGATCTTCTACCTCACCCCTGAACACTGCTAGAACCAACATTGCCCACACTGCTCGCAGAAGGTATAGGTATAGCAGTAGATTTCAGACACTATGGAGATATGTGGCCTGGCTCATGACACCGGAAACATATTGAACCCGCCCTAGGACAGTTTCTAACAAAATGATCCGGTGATCTACATTGATAACACACAGTTGTGCCAGCTCAGCTAAACGTCTGGCTCTTACCCTGCCCTTATTGGCCAGAACTCTATCCAGATAAATTCTGTTGTCGCCCAGAATATAATTGTTTGGGGTCTAGGCTTCTAGCCAACTGATCGACTATCGAGACCTGAGAAAGTTGCAGTCGAGGACCAGATCCATGAGATGTGCCACCTAAATATCTACTAGATAGCTCGAACCTTCTCTTCTTGTACTGTTCACAATTTTAAGCGGCTTCTTACATATCTTTCTCTATTAATTTAGTCGTGTTCACCAATTCCGCATAACTTTTGATCTATCTGCCAGTCAACCTTAAAAGTGTTTACAAATCTAGTCCTTTCTGAAATCTTCTACATCTCGCTTCTTTAGTCTTTACCAAATCAGGAGTGAACCGGGACAGGGCATCAAATTTGATTTCATATTGCAGAACTGACATCTTATCCCGTTTCAATAGTGTGAAATCTTTCTCCATCTCAAACTGATAAGACTCAAAGAAATACTTTTCATTAAATACTGCAACAAATTAATCCTAGGTGATCTCTTGGTCTGGAATTAAAATTAGTCTATTCATTTTTTTTCCCACTAGTGTTTGACTTTTCCTTTCAGCTGAAAGGTGGCGAGAGGAACTCGGGTGTCATCAGTAATACCCACTGTCTCGAATACGTGCCCTATGCTCCTCAACCAATCTTCAACATTAGCAGGACCCACAGTTCTTGTAAAAGTTGGAGGGTCTAATTCCTTGAATCTTTTCAAAAGTACAGCCTAAGGATTGGTTGTTTCGGTTTGGGCCCTCTACATTCCATCATCTTTGCCTGCTGTTTTGTCAATTACGCAGTAACCTGTAATATTTGCTTGACGGCATCCAAATTTTCCGCGCCCTACCCATTTTTCTTTGGGGTCTAAAATTCTCACTACTTTCATTTCCATGATCCATATTCAAGATCTGAATTTAAATTTAATAAATAAAAATCTCAACAATGCGACAAATAGTGTATGATACAAATGTACCATTTAATCAAATCAAATAACTACCACTCACGAGCCAAACCAACCTATGAACACCCTATCTTACGGTCTACTACTGACGAGACAATCTGACATGCCTACAAAACCTATAACTTAAGCTCTGATATCAAAACTTGTCACACCCCACCTGGAGGCCCCAACGCCCGAGGCTAGGCGTGACCTCGACTTGATATTACCCGACTAACAACAAATATATATAGACATGTATTGATATAGATTTGTTTTTTAAAAAAAAATATTTACCAACTTTAAAATTCAAAAATACATATGTCCCAAATATCCATAAAAAAAAACTACAAAAAAAATTGAATTTTTCAAGGTTCACACCAGTCCTGTCAATCCTCAAAAGAAGACACCACTCTCTAATTTTTTCTAGTGCCATTAGTGGACCCATCTCTAACTGAGGTGTTTGAGATAAATATTTTATCGGTGTACTGTCTTCATAATATAAAAATAATAAATGGATCAAGTACATTCAGCAAAACCCATTTTTCAATACATATTCTAACCACAATGAACAGTATTAAAATCTATAAATATAATTAAGACATAGCAGTTGAATATAAATCAACCAATCAAATCACTTTTACATAATAAACTACCAGAAACATACTTTCCAACTAATCATAAGATCGTTTCACCTCAAAATCGGGAGTTATGACGATACCATAACCTGTACAACTGTGCAATCTAAGGTTACCATCAGTGTCAGGGTCATTTAATATCTCTAATAGTATGAGCCAACACATGGTATAAACCACCACATCATGATGATAATCATCATCGTCAACAACAACAGCAACCATCACCTGCAGGACATGCCCTCCTATCAGGTCATAACATAATGTCCTATAGGACATATCTTTCTGTTAAAACCAACAATATCCCGCAAGACATGCCCTCCTGTCGGGATCACACTATACCATAATCAGATAATAATAAAAGTCACTTTCCATATTTAAAATTTTACTTGAGCCACCTAAAGTTACAAAACCGTCCATTTTAATAAATCTTTTTTTTTTTTATAATTTAGTACAAAAATATAATTTGACAATTTACATAGAAGACTGTTGATCCCAATATTTTCATGGACAATTAAGTATTGATATTTTTTGTGAAATTAACGAGTTTATTGAGTGTTTCAGTGTAAAAGTTCCATTGATGATATTATCATGAAGAAATTGCTAAGGATACTAAGGATGCAAATATATAGACAAAAAAACGGACATTAAGAGATTGAAGATCCTGAAGAATATAGGTGAAAACATTTCAGAATAATTTTTACTCTTAATGTATCCCGACTAGGATCACACACGACACAAAAATGAATTTATATTTATGTGTGTTTTTATTAGGATCTTAATTAGTTCACATATTTACTCTAATGTGAAATTGAAGAAGAAATATTGACCTGAGAAATATTAGTGTTTAAAATTGATTAATAGTGTCAATTAAGTCAACATAGAAAATAAATTGGTTAAAGGGTCGAAAACGTCGAAGATTGTAGTTGAAATAAACTAAGGTAAAGTTGTTCCAACATTAATTGGTCAACCGACCAAGTTGGATTGGTCAACCGATGGGCGTAGGTTAGAAAATGAAGTAGTCTCTGAATTAATTAGTCAACCGACCTAGAGAGATCGGTCATCCGATGACCGAGAAGTGAACTCTCTGAATCGATCGATCAACCGACTATCGATGATTGGTCAACCGACTAGGGCTGAAAAAATGTCCTAGAGAGCATCCTGAATCGATCGGTCCAAGGATCGGTCAACTGACCATGTTTGAGAAATGGCTTGGGCTACAACCTGAATCAATCAGTCGACCGATGGGTCATTAGTCGATCAACTGACCTAACAGTTTCAGGATTGGATGATTTCGTGGATTCGATTTAAACGTAGCCATTAACTAGCCATTTTTAGTTGATTTTTTGGAGTTATCTTAGGGATTTGAACTTATGATACATATATCATCTTTATTTGATTATCCCTATAGATATGGTATACTTATCTTAAGTGTTTCTCAAATTGGTATATTAAATACTTCCTATCTTGTTTTTATTTGAGATTGAGAAATATTTGGAGGACTAAATTGAATATTTTAAAAGCTAAAATTAAGTGAATTAAACCAGGATTAAGTCATATTAATATATGGGGTCTATATGAGCATTTAAATGTCATATCTTGTGGGAACTTGCTGTTAAATGACTTATTTCAAATCTATTTAAATATACTTGCATTTTTCACTTTTAAACATATCAATTTATCAAAAACAAATCAGTTCATGAGCTTTCTGAGAGTTATTATTCGAAAAATATACTGAGAGTTTATTGTGAGATTATTCTTGAAAAAAGTTCTTGAGAAAAGTGCTGAGAATTCTGCGATCACCGATCTAAGCTTTAATTGCGATTCGGTTTTTATTCTTTCGATGGTATCCTGGTGAGATCTTTCCAAGCTACTGTTTTATATTTTGAGTTATTATTATTATTAGCTTGGATTTAAGATTTGTTTGAAATTATTTTCAAACTTTAAAGCGCATAAAATTATTTTTAAGACGATTTCTGTGTTAATCTAATTACGTGCTTATTTGTGTGCTACCCATATATTTTATAATCAAATTTTAAATTTTTCACGTAAAATTCTATCACTAGTAAATTCGGGACATTAATTGAGTTTAAATTAATTTGAGGTGGTAGAAGCTCCGAGTGGAAAAAAAAAACTTATCAATTTATTGTAATTGGTGAGTTGTGTGCGGATTATATATTGTTGGAAATATCTAATCAATGGTAGTTTGGTTTCAATTTCTTTCGGTAAAGAGATTGAGCTTTGATATTTACCTAAGGTATAAAAATGTTAGGTTACTCTCTTCCGTGAAAAGAGATGTGTGTTAATTCTTCCCAAATAGAATTAGTTTATATGACTTTGTAACAATTCCATCCTTACCGGTGAAAAAGATAATTGGAGTAATTTTTTGTGAGGTTTGATTCTTAGCCTAAGTATAAAAGAATTAGGTTAATCTTTAGCTAATTAATAAGATAGAGGTTATTCCTTAGTTTATGAAAAGAAAATTGTAAATGTTGATTCTGAGCCTGTGAAAAAAAAATCGTCGCATAAATGTTTAGTTCCTACCTGGTTAAAGGAATCTTAGTGATTTAGTGGGTACAACTCTCCGTGGGGTTTGGAGGACTAAATTAGTCAAGAGTAGCTTGGTGAATCAGTATACATCGTGGTGTACTGTATTCTTTATTTATTTATTTATTTATTTTTATTGTTTAGGTATGCACCTAATTTATATAACACTTATCCGCTACTATATAGAAATAATAATTAATTTAGAATTAAATTAATTATTTGAATTTTTAAGTGTTGAAAGATAAATACGTGCTTAAATTTTTATAACTACCCAATTCACCTTCCCTCTTGGGTAGATCACTGGGCCAACAAAGACAATACACTCAACTCGATATTTGTACTACTGAATACCCTACTGTCATATAGCTGACGTTGTCGGCGTCGCCTGTGAACCTAATAGCGACATGGCCTAAACTAATAATTTATTTAAATAAATCTAATATGCAATACATGCACTAAAATGCAATCTTTTCCATTTCCAAAATTTCTTGATGATATAAAATTATTAAACGCTCAATTTCTTAAGTTAATATTAACTGTACAAAAATATTATACTAACAATTACAAAAAAATTCTTGTTACTAATTTAATTTACAGAAAAATATTAATCAACTGTTAATAATATTATTAGTCAACGAAATAGTAAAAAAAATTATTTTAATAAAAATTTACAATTTTTATTTTAAATTATATTCATCACGAATTAAATATATCTATATACACAAATATACCCACTATATTTCTCAAACTCATGCATATATATTTTTGGCATATAAATATTCATGTATACATGTCCGTATAGATAGTCTCATAAATTAAACGTGATATAAATTTTATGTCAATATATATATATATATATATATACATATACACACACACACACATATATACTAGCGGATAACACGTGCCTGAAGGCACGGATGTTAAATAAAAAAAATGCATTGACATAATTTTCTCTATATATAAACATTCGTGAAGTTACACTTCCTCTTATCAATATACAATAACAATCCAAAGAGGGAGATTCAAAAAATATTAATCACTTAAACCTCTCCTCTAACCATAATCATTACAACTTAAGCAACAACTCTAATTGAAACAAAACAAAATCTAGAGAGAATTTCAAAAACTAATAATCGACTAAACCAAATAAACCATAAGCATCTAAAAAGAGTTGAACGTGCTCGTTATACACAGTAACAACAACTAATAGTTTAGTCTACATCTGTAAATGTTTCAAGGGTATAAGCAAATAACTGAGCAAACAATCAACAGAGTTAATGAAAGTGAAAAAACAAATAGTCACTTTTCTTTTTCATTCTCTCATTTTATCGGGAAACACAGAGTCAAACACAAACAATGCTTTGAACGCCAAAGCATTAAAATATTACCTGTAAATTGGAAAATAGAGACTTTAAACTCAATGTTCTTTCGCGGATATGAAAATAAGAGAAAATGCAATTGTATTACCCTCATAATTTGACTGTTCAAGAATCAAACCAATCATCGAAATCAAGTACAAAAAATTAACAGAACAGCGGGGCATGAGTGAGGACGTTGGTAGTGTGGTAAGAGATACCTAGTTTAGGGTCCCCAATGCTGAAGAAAATATACCCAAACCATTAAAGTAATTGCTTATACAAACAAAATTCAACCATCATTGCCAAAACAAAGTACAAAATCAATTGAAAACAGTTGAAAGGGGAAATCAATAATAAAATTAAATAACCATCACCAATTTGCCTAAAAATTTAGAACTGATTAACAAATTCATCAAAGATTATGAGTAATTAATGCAGTAATGATGAAATAAGCTAAGGAAAGTGTTTTTATTCTCAAATTTAAGTTTCTGTAACAAAAAAAAAAAAAAAACAGAAAAAAAAAAAAATATGGGAACAATCTTGTTTTGTTCCTAGAATTTAAAAGTATCAGGGAAAATAACATAAACACATTTCCCTCATATTTTTGTTTCTATTCCTAGATTTCTTTTTGTGTTTCTAGATAATTGAGAACAAATTCATTGAAAAGGGAAGAAAAAAAACTCCCTACGTTACCAAAATTTAGAACAACATTTCATGTTCCACCTAAATGGGTAATGTATCTAAAGAACTACCAATTGGAGAAAAAAATTATATGAATAATCCAAAAAATCATGTTGATTTAGATTAGGAAACATTTGGTTGAGGGATTCAAATAAATTGTTTTGAAAAAAAAAAATTCTTCTTCAAATACATCCGCCAGACGCAACCTAAAATGAAAAAAAAAAAAAAAAAAAAAAAAAAAAAGAGTAAAGGGCACAAAAAAAAAAAAAAAAGTATCAACCCAAAAATATAAACTCAAAATAACAAAAAAAAAAATCCATTAATTAGTACAATTTCATGTACTACCAACATAAAAACAAAAAAGAAAAAGAAAAAAAAAGAAAAAGGAAATGATATACACAAAAATACGTAATAACAAAAAAAATAATAAAAAAAACAAAACAAATATATATATATATATATATATATATATATATATATATATATATATATATATATATATATATATATATATATAAACACTCAAATTACAACAAAACAAAGCCAAATTTTAGCGCACTACCAACACCAACAAAGAAAAAGAGAAAACAGAAAAAGAGAGGGAAAAAATGGAGTGTTAAAATTGGCGGAATAATTAGATTTTTCGATAATCAGCAAATGCAAATTGTTTAGCAAACTAATAAGTAATGAGCAGAAGATAATCCCCATTCCGAACTAACATCACTCCAACATGAAATCAAATTCTAAAAAAACTCAAATAACAAATGACTATCTGCACCTAGAAACAAAGCCTGCAGAAATTAGATATACATATATAGATATATGTACACTCACGGGTTTCGAAATTGAAAGAAGGAATGCTTGTAGAGAATAAACCTTGGGAATTGAGATTGTTGCGGTGGGCGTCAAGGCATTGAAGATTGTGCATTTTCTGGCCGATTGAAGCTGACACAAAAGAAGCCCCTCTTTGGATCAAAAGATAAATGAATTTCAAAATCCAAAATTGAGCAAAAAAGGCCTAAACTTAATCATAACTAATAATAAATTTAAATGAAATTGAGAATCAAAATAGAGACAATCAACCTCTTTATTTGAAAATATAGGGTTTTGATATTCGATCAAACCCAAAATTGAAAAGCAGAGAGGGATTGGGGGGGAGAGAGACGAACCTTGATTGTTTTTTACGATGATGGTGTTGTAATAACCAGAGGTAATCCCCATTCCGAATTAATATTACTTCAACATGAAATCAAATCCTCAAAAACTCAAAATACAACAAATTAATGTCTGCACCTAGGTGCAAAGTATACAGAAATTAGATATACATATATAGATATATGCATAATCATGGGTTTTGAAATTGAAAGAAGGAACTTTTGTAGATAATAAACCTCAGGAATTGAGATTGTTGCGCTGGGCCTTAAGGCGTTGGAGATTGTACATCTTCTGGCTGATTGAAGCTGACACAAAAGAAGCAATCTGGCGACGTCTTGTGGTCGCGGCTACTTGATAGTCATGACTCAAGCTTAAGCCCCTGTTTGGATCCAAATAGAAATAGATTTCAAAATCCAAAACTGAATCACAAAGCCTAAAATTGAATCAAAATTGAAATTCAATCAAACCCAAAATTTAAAAATAGAGGAGAAGAGGGAAAGAGAAAGAGAGAGACGAACCTTGATTGTTCCGGCCGATGGTGGTAGTTGCAGTTTGGGATCCATCTATATGTCTCGAGACTTGAAAATTTGAGCGTGTTTGTTGCCATACCTCCGGATTCCCAAATCAAACTTGTAAGGAGAAAGCAATCAATATACATAGAAATTGATGCAAAAATAGACATAGCCAAATAAATCAGAATTTAGAAATCTCAAAAAATGCAATTGCTAATCAAAATTTAGAAATCGCAATCAGAAAGCGCAGTCAGAGAAAGAGAGTGAGTGAGTACCGTCTTTGCTAGGGAGTTGAAGTCGTCGTCGTCGCGAGGGAGGGAGAAACCACAACTGTCATCCACTGAGAGTGAAAAGGAGAGACAGATTCTATACAAATGAATGAGGTCAAAATGAAGGCCGATGGCCGACAATAGGCAATGGCGATGTTCGGCGATGGCGACGATTGACGACTGCGACGCGATAGTGCAGCTACCTTCATGGCGATGGAGGGAGAGAGGGATACAATGACGACTTAGGGTTGGAATTGAAAGGCGGACGATGCGACGATGGCGCGGCTAACTTCTGGAGATGGAGAGATAGCTAATTTAGGGAAAGACATATTGAGGTTTAGGGGGCTGGATGGTAAGGAGAATTGAGAGAGAACGGGCGTAGCATAGGTGGGACGGCTCCAACCCTAGGAGGCATTGAGAGAGCTTAGGGTTAATTAGGGAGAGAGAAAAAAAAATTGAGGTTAATTAGAGAGAGAGAGAATTAGGGAGATTGATAATAATAATAATAATAATAATAATAATAATAATAATAATAATATAATAATAATAATAATAATAATAATAATAATAATAATAATAATAATAGGAAGAAGAAGAAGAAAAAAAAAAAAAAAAATCAATGAATAAGAGTTTATTTTGGATTATGAAGATCAGTGAGCAAAAGGGGGAGCCGAAAATAGAAAATTTGGAAATGAAACCATAATCATTTATATATATTTGTGTGTGTGTATCAAGAAAAGTTATGGGATTTTGGGAAATTTTTGGTGAAAAAAATTATTCCGATTCAAATTTCGGCTTCAAATTTTCAAGTAGAATTTGTAACTCTTCTAATTTATGTATTTAATTTTTCTATTGTGATATTTATGTTATTATTGTCGTTAGATTATAGCTGTTAATTTCCATAAAACAATTTTATTTATGTGAAAATTATATGGAATCATGTCTATGTGTTGTATTTGTAGTATTAATTAAATGCACGTATTAGAGGGGTTGAAATTCTATTAAACGTTGACTCACAACCCCACAGTTTTGATTACATGACTGGTGAGAGCAAAACTGCTCCAAGAATTTTATGTGAATTTCTATTTAATTAATTGTATTGATTATTTATTGTTGTAAAAATTGACGCAAAAAAAATCGATTTTAATTATCGAAACTAATTCCCCAAGTGAAATATCAGCTTTTTTTTTTTTTATTACAAATTCAGTATATAGGTTTGGGATGGATTCTAATTTCATTTCAAATAGAAAAGCCACCTTGATTAGGTGGTGTTTCGAAATTGGAAACGTGAGTTGGAAATGGAAATTATAAAATTTAAAATGTTGAAATTCTTCAATAAACTGCACATTGATTTCATAATTGTACTTACTATTTAGTGTGGAAAAATTAAATTGTTGAAATTGATAATTATAATTATCGACATCACATTGTAAAATAAAAAATAAAAAAATTCTAAGATTTATAAAATAAAATATTGGTCGTTTGGTTTTACTATTAATTCTTCAAGGGGAAAAATCTAGTGGCGACCTTGGGAAACTGGGTCATTACATGAAGAGTTTTGAAGACGTTAAAAAAAATTAGGTGAAAATAACTCTTTACCTATATACTCTTAATGCAACCCGAACTAAGATTACGCACGACACTTAAAATGAATTAATCTTGTATATGTCTTAGTAAGAAGTGACAAATTTAAGATCCTAAAATGTGATTTATTATATGCTCCATATGTGAAATGGTTTTGGTTAATGACCTAAGTGAAAATGGATTTTAAAGAATAAATTGTTATTTTTTAGATAAATTCGGTCAATCGATAAAAGGGATCGATCGATTTATCAAAACAGTGTGTTTTAGAAGTAGAAATGGAGACATTCTGATCCAATTAGTCAATCTAGAGAAGAAGTCGGTCAACCGATGAAAACAATGGTCTAAATGAGGAAAGGAAGTGAGCCTCTGATCAATTTGGTAAATCGATAGGTTTGGGTCTGTCAACTGAATATAAACAATAGCCGAATTGGAGAATTTAGGATGGGTTACCGATCGATCAACCAATAGTGAGGATCGGTCAACCAACAAGGTTAAGGCTAACACCTAGAAATGGCCTTTCGCATGGGGCGGTCGACCGAGGCATTATGGCAATCAATCGACAGATTCGGTCAGTATTTTGACTGTTTTGGTTTCTTGGTCAAATCATCTCATTTTTTATGATTCCAAGAGAGGCTTTTGAGGGATTTTGGTATATTTAAGATATAATAGATATATTTTATGATTCTTGTTTATTTGATCCATTTAATTAAATATTCTTTTAATTAAAGTATTTTAATATTTTCTATTTTGATGGATTTCAAATTGAAAAAGTCTTAAGGACCAAAATGAGTTTTCCCCAAGAGTAGTTTTAAATGAAACATAACTATTTTGAATATATAAGATATATGGGGACTTGGGATATCATTTAATAACATATCTTTTGAAAATTAGCCGTTGGAGGTCTAGATCCAGGTCTATTTATAGAGACCTGCGGGGTTGAGTTTAAGAATATCAAGAACAATCAAGTTTGAGATTTCTAAGAGTGAGAATATTGCTGAGATTTTACGAGAGATTACTTTCGAGTTCTTAATCTAAAGCGTTTGCTATTTGCTTCACCGGTTTGTGTTCTTATTACGAAATCATTCTACTCTTCAGTGAATCCTGGTGAGATCCTTCTAAGTCTTTTTATTTGTTTTCTAAGATTATATATTTTGTTGATTGCTTGGTTAAGGATTATTAGAAAATTGTTTTTGAACTTAAGTTCTTAAAATCTTTTAAACGATTTTTTGATTGATTATTTGATTACGTGTTTTTTGTGTACTACCCGCTTTATTATTTAATCAAATCTAGTTTACCTCATATTGTATCTATCACATAGTATTCATTCAAACTATTAATCGAGCATATTTGTATTAAGGTGGTAGAAGTTCCTTGTGGGAAAAACTTTGCATTTTTTGTATTTGTAAGTTTGAGTGGGTTAGACACGTTTGGGTCAGTGTCTAATCAGGATAACTAGGGTTACAATCATTTTCCAGTGATAAAAATTAGGGTTTAATCTTTGTCCTGAAAACAAGTTAGGTTATTCTTTTCCTTTAAAAAGAACTAGATTTTAATTCATCATGTAATTGAATTAGAGTTTGATTATAAAGGTTCGTCCTGAACCTATGAAAAGAATATAGTAGTAGGTCGATTCTTAGATTGTGAAAAGAATCAGGGATTGTAAAGGTTGATTCTGATTATGTGAAAAGAATCGAGAAATGTAAGGGTTTGGTTCCTACCCCGTAAAGGAATCAAGGGTTTTAGTTGATCGTGAATCTATGTGGAGCTCAAGGAACTGGACATAAGTAATAGTAGCTTACCGAACCAGGATAAATTCTTGTATGCTGCATTGATTATTTTTTTATATTGTGTTTGGGTGTGCATTTGGAATTAAACACATTTTTGCTGCGTAATAAGATAATAATTGATTTTAAAAAAAATTGATTATTTGTGTTTAAGAATTTAATTATTAAAATTTTGTAACTACCCAATTTAACCCTTCTCTTGGGTAGCGCTTTGGACCAACAATTGGTATCAGAGTTGGTTTAGCTCATTTAGCTTAACATTCTAGCTAAAATGATCACATGGCGCACCCTGTAGGCACTTTAGGTGAGGGGCAGTTTATGCATCGTCCATCTTTGTTTGCAGGTGATAATTATTCATTCTGGAAAAACAGAATGATCGCTTTTCATCAAGCCACAAATTATGATGTGTGGTTTGAATTGAAGATGGTTCATTTATTCCTAAGGAGAATGGAGTGATTAAGAAGAAAGAATAACTAACTCCCTTGAATAAACAGAACTTATCTATTAATTATCTTGCCATTAACATTATGTTTCGTTCTTTAGATGCAAATGAATATAGAAGGGTTTTAGATTGTGGATCGACAAAAGGACAAATCAGGTAAAATAGTCCAATATCAATACCTTGGTTCGTCAATTCGAGCTATTCAGATTGGGTGATACAGAATCAATTTTGAAACCGTACACGAGATTCAATAATATATGAAACAACCTTGGTCAACTTGGAAAGACCTATTCTATGGAGGATAAAGTACAAAAAAAATTGTGATCGTTGACGGAAGTTTTGGAGACAAAAGTGACTGCAATTGAGGAAGTTAAGGATCTCACAGTGTTTATCATTGATGAACTTATTGGCAACCTAATGACCCATAAGACGACTATTCGGGGATATGAGGATGAAATAGAGAATAGAAAAAAGAATTCCTTGGCATTGAAGGTTCAAAAGACCGAGGAAAAAGACGATATTAATGATATTAGTCTTGACAGCGAGCAAGAAAAGGATATGGCGCTTCTCACAAATAATTTCAAAAAGATGACCCGATGAACATTCCGTGGAAAGGAAAACTTTAATATGAATAAAGTTGAATGTTTCAATTGTCATAAGACTGGTTATTTTCAATCCGATTGTCCCGAGCCAAAGAAGGAAAAAGATAAAAAGAGAAAGGAAAAGAAAAATGTGAAGAAGAGTAAGAAGAAATCAATGAAAGTCACTTGAGATGACTCAGAGTCAAGTAGTTCAGAAAAATAGAGCAGTGATTATTCATCCATGCTTACTTTGATGGCCACTGGAGATGAGGTAACGAAATACTCTAGTTCTTGTCCTTTAGATTTTGATAATATATTTGATATTTATCAAGAACTAATGCATGATTATAAAAATCAGTGTTCTCAAATTAACACCCTACAAAGTATAATTAACACACTTAACAAACAAGTGATGAAGTTTGAATATGAAAACAATGAATTAAAATTCAACGTTTTGGATTTATATTTTATTGTTCTCAAATTCACAGGTGGTGAAAATAATTTGAAAATACTTTCGAAGAGTTTAAGAGGGATTTTTGCAAAAGCTGAAATTGGTTTTCAAAAAAATCTTAATAAAAGAGATTTCATAAATTATTTTCTGAAATCAGGAATTTTATCAGATATTTTAAATGTAACATTGTGGGGCCTACCAGTTAAGAAATATTTTTTTGAAAATATCTAAATGTATACAAGTTTCGGTTCCTAAAGGAACTAAAATATTCTTAGCTAACAAGATCGGACCCATATAGATTGGGTACCACTTAGGAACTATTTGAGGTATTCCTTGGAGGTTATTTTGAAAGCATCGATAGGTAAGGAAAAATGGTTCATGGATAGTGTTTGTTCTCAATACATGACGGGAGACAAATCGAAATTCACATTTTGACACCTAAAGACGGAGGTCATGTGACTTTTGGAGACAACGCAAAAGGTAAAATTATCGTTATATGTAATATCGGTAATGGGACTACTATTATTGAAGATGTGCTTTTAGTAGACAATCTTAAACATAATTTACTTAACATTAGTTAATTATGTGACAAAGGTTATAATGTGGTATTTTATCATAATAGGTGCGTCATTAAGAATGGGTATGATAGTAGCATATTACTTGTTGCGTCATGTTTTGAAAATGTTTATAAATGTTCATTTGATGATTTCTCGTTTCAAAATATATCATGTTTAAATGCATTATCTGAGAATAGTTGGTTATGATATAGAGATCTTAGGCATACTAGTATGGAGTTGATTTCAAATTTGTCTAAGAAAAGTTTTGTACCTAGTTTACCTGCATTAAAGTATGTAATACATGTCAACTAGGTAAGCAATCTAGGTCATCATTTAAAAAAAAATTGCATACATCCACGTCTAAATGTCTTAAATTACTACATCTTGATTTATTTAGTTTGAATGTTATTGCTAGTTTAGGAGGTAAATTTTATGCATTCGTTGAAACGACCCGGTTTCCCAAGGCCGTCACTTGGTTTTTCCACTTGGAGAATTAATGTTAAAACCGAATAACCCGCTAATTTATTTCAAATTATTCTGAGGAATTTTATGAACTACGGTGACAGTTTTATTTATCAACGATGATAATTTTACTAAATAATCAATATTTTAAATATAATAATAAAAAAAAAAAACCAGATAAATTTTACAACGACGATAGTTTAAAAAAAACGTAATATCTAATCTCCATTTATTGAGTCAATTCTAATACTAAGATATTAAATATATTCAAATTGCGACCCAAGGGACCAAACCAATCAATTCTTTAATTCCTTCGTAAATCATTAACATAGTAATTTAATTAAAAATTCCTTAATAAGATTCTTTATACACTAATAGTAGAATTCTTTATTAAACGTGTAATCACAATAGTAATTTTCATAGAATTCTTTTATTACAACAATAGTTTTTTTTTTTTCTCAACTGGAAACAGAGTCGATTATAATATGCTCATGTATATATATAACTAAAAATAAAATAAAATCTAATATCACTTATAATTATCGATTTATTGAGTTGATTTTTACAACAGTAAATAATTACTACAATTATTATAAATAAAGATTCAAATATAATTCCCGATCGCCATTTCGTGTGCGCGACTGATATTTTAATCTATAAAATCCGATATATTTTCAACACTTCGGCGACCAATTATATTTATCGAATACATCGATTTAATTTTTCAAACAGTAAATAATAAATACAATTATTACATATTTGAATAGAAATCCAAATAAAATTTTGGGTGCCGCACTATTTTCAAATACATTCGAAAATAACAAATTAATTTGCTATTTCATTCAGGAATTAATCTCGATAATTAATATTGATTTATCGTGTCGATTTTACAACGGTAAATATTAACTGTCATTATTACAAGTAGAAATTCTAATATAATTTTCGACGCCGTTTCATTCTCACCGGCCCTGCAATCAAAACTGTGGGATTATGAGCCAACGCTCAGTAGAACTCCAACCCCTCTGATACGTGCATTTAATTAACGCGACAAAATAAACACATTGGCATGATTTTTACATAATTTTCACATAGTCATAATTATTTTATGAAATTTAATAGCTATAATTCACCAACAATAATAACACAAATTTCACAATGAGAAAATTAAATACATATATTAAAAGAGTTAAAAATTCTACTTGAAATCTGAAGTTGAAATCCGAGCTGGAATATTTTTCTCATTTCAAAAACATATTAACCTATATATATATATATATATATATATCAGAAGTTATCACCATATATATGTCTCTCCCGGTTCAGTGAACTAACCTTTAGTTTATATATAATTATTATTATTATTATTACGAAACCACGTGTTATTCATTTATATATAACACATAATTTATTAAAGAAGACAGCAAATGGTTATGTATATATAATAATATTATTTACATAAATAACCCTTTTAAAATGAAGAAAATATTAATTATATCTCAAAACTCTTAAAAGTATATTTTTTAAATAACCTAATAGTCCCAAAACTTTTAAAATTAATTTAAAATTAACATTTAGCTCCAAAAATTATCAAATATTTAATATAAATTTTATAGTATACAAAACAACCCAAAAATATTAAACTTATGCAAAATAGTATTTTCAAAAATATAAATTTAACATCCAATCTCAAAGGTTACCAAGTATATATCTATTCAACAAAATTACAAAATCATCCCCCAAAATATTAACTTATATAAAAGAATAATTTCAAAATATAAATTAGAATATTAAACTCAAATAAAATAATAAATTTTCGGGGTATTACATTTGTGATTGTGGATGATTATTCTAGATTAACATGGTTGTTCTTCTTAGCAAAGAAAAGTGAACTTGCTTCTATTTTCTCCAAATTTTGTAAATTTGTTCAAAATGAGAAACAGTATTGTATTATTAACATCCTAGTGATAGAGACAGAAAACTTAAGAATGATGAGATTATCGGTTATTGTGATGAGCACGGATATGCTCATAATTTTTCTGCACCAAGGACGCCACAACAAAATGGTGTTGTGGAGAGAAAGAACAAAACCCTTTAGGAAATGGTCAAAACGATGCTGAATAAGAATCGTCCTCCTAAATATTTATGGGCCGAAACTATAAGTACTTCTTGCCATGTTGTTAATAGAGTCTCTATTCGAAGAGATTTTAATAAAACCCCTTATGAGATTTGGAATGACAAAACTCCAAATATATCATATTTTAAAGTTTTTGGATGCAAATATTTTATCTTAAATGATAAGGATAATTTGGATAAGTTTGATTCCAAATCTGATTATGGTATTTTTCTCAAATACATTTTAGATAGTAAAGCATATAGAATATATAATAAACGTACTTTAATAGTGGAAAAGTCTATGCATGTTGTATTTGAGGAAACTGATCCACTTGTATTGAGAAAGGTTTTAGGTGATAATGATGCAAGTATATTGACTAAGCAAAACCAATGAGTTG
This sequence comes from Eucommia ulmoides, assembly GCA_016647705.1. NCBI lineage: Eukaryota > Viridiplantae > Streptophyta > Magnoliopsida > Garryales > Eucommiaceae > Eucommia > Eucommia ulmoides. The sequence continues at coordinate 24,933,918 of CM028337.1, forward strand.
TGATAGGAAATGAGCCACAAAATTCAAAGAACGAGGAGTCAAAAGGCGAAGAGACGACATTACCATGAGCTATAAAGATAATTTTGGGACATTCGGTAAAAGAAATTATTGGTAATTTCGAAAAAAAAAAGTGTAAGTATAAGATCCTCTCGTAGGGATATAATTAATTTTATTTTCTTACCTCAAATTGAGCTTAAAAATGTTAATGAGGTGTTAACTGATGAGTCTTGGATCTCAGCGATGCAAGAAGAGTTAGTTCAATTTGAGCACAACAAAGTGTGGTCTCTAGTTCCTAAACCTGATTTTCATCATATTATTGGTATTGAATGGGTTTATCGTAATAAAAAGGATGAAACGGGTATGGTAATTAAAAATAAAGTAAGATTAGTAGTACATGATTATAATCAAGAAGTGGGAATTGATTATGACGAGACGTATTCACTTATGGTTAGATTAGAAGTTATGAGAATGTTACTAACATTTGTATGTTCGCATGATTTTAAATTATATTAAATGGATGTCAAGAGTGCATTCTTGAATGCTTTCTTTCAGAAGAAGTTTATATCGAATAACCACTGGATTTGAAAATGATAAATTACCTGATCATGTGTTTAAACTTCGGAAGGCTTAGTAATATTACATTTTTTATCAAGCAGAATGAGTTTGATATCCTATTAGTATAAATATATGTGGATGATATTATATTCGAATCTACTAATGAGGATTTTTGTCAAGAGTTTGCTAAGATTATGCAGATTGAGTTTGAAATGAGTATGATGGGAGAATTAACATTCTTTCTTAGATTGCAACTTAAACAAATCAAAGAAGGGATCTTTATTAATCAAGTCAAGCACACGAAGGAATTACTGAAAAAATATGGCTTGAATGGCGCTAAAGAGTACAAAACTCCTATGGCAATAACTACAAAAATAGAAAAACATGATACGTGAAAAAACATCAATGAGAAAATGTATCGAGCTATGATTGATAGCTTATTATATCTTACTACGGTAGACCTGACATAATGTTTAGTGTATGCTTGTGTGCTAGATTTCAGTTTTGTCCGAAAGAATCGCTTTTAATAGCTGTGAAGTGAATCTTTCGATATTTGAAAGGGACAAGTGATCTAGGATTATAGTATTCTAGAGGGAATGACTTAAGTTAACTAGTTACTTCGACGCTGATTTTGTTGGATGCAAAGTCAAGCGTAAAAGTATAAGCAGTTCATGTCACTTTTAAGACATGCCTTGATTTCTTGGTCAAGTAAGAAACAGAATTTGATTGCCTTATCTATGATTGAGGTAGAATATATGGAAGCTGGTAATTGTTGCGCTCAAATTCTATATATTAAGTAATAATTATATGATTTTGGGATATGTATAGGGGAGGTCCCTATATATTGTGATAATAAAAGTGTTATTTGCTTGAGTAAGAATCCAACACAACACTCACGAACTAAGCACCCCGGACACCCTTCACTGTGGGGCCGGTGTGACGTCGACATGACATCACCTGAACGCCAAACCAACTCATAGAACGACAATGTACATACAACAATATACAATCATCTAAATATGCATATACAAATTTTCTACTATGGGGACACACCCATCCCCAAATATAAGAACAATAAAATAAATACCATGAACCTCTCACAGGTTCACCCCAAACAGCTTATCTCAAAACCTACACCCGACTCCATCGTAGGACTCTACCTAGCGCTAGTAGGGGACCGACTCCTATCTGCTTCACCTGCGAGTGTACTGTCTTCTTAATAAAAATATTTTAAATGGATCAATCATAAGTATATAAACATCACATATCGAACAATAATATAAATATCTCATACCACAATGGAATCAATCAGAATATTCCAGCGAATCATATAGTGTAGTGAACTCAGAGCGACAAATATAAATGCATATACCAATCCAGTATAAAATAATATATACATATATATATATATATACATACATATATATATATATATATATATATATAAGTACTCATCCTAAATCACTATATACGACAAAACACCATATACGACAAAACACCACATACGACACCACATCACACCACGCCACACCACATCACATCACACTACATCACACCACACCTCGGCTAGCCATGTGATCGTTTTAACCTCATGATCGGGAGTTGCAACGGTACCGTACCACCCGTAGGATATACCTTCCTAGCGGGACATAACAACGCTCCGCTGGACTATGCTAAACAGGTGAATAACGCTCCGCTGGACTATGCCAAGCGGGTGAAACAACGCTCTACTAGATTATACCAAACAAGTGAATACCGCTCCACTGGACTATGCCAAGCAGGTGAATCTCCAAACACCAATCTCCACCTCACCTCAACAACAACAGCTCATCTCTATCTCAACAACAACAACTCAATAGAAAATCAATGCTCTGCCGAAGTAGATAATATCAATAGCATCGTCAAATCAATAACAACTATGCCCACAATCAACATCCACCTCTTGAGAAAAACAATGAAATTTATAATTTCAGAAACACCCAAAATACCACTTGATCCATGTAAGTTAGAAAATTCATCAATTTTCAAGTAAACATATTTTTCCATCATATATATATATATATATGAAAATAGATATTTGCAAGAAGGCAGTACACTCACCTGGTAATCCGCTTCGAAGACTTTTACCGACTATTCTCTATTGATATTCCGGTGCCTGCGAACCTAATAGTGACAGGGCCTAAATTAATATTTTCTGTACCGATAACGAAAACATGCCCTAAATTCCGTAATTTCCTATTTCCCGCCTTTTATTATGAAATAATACTATTTATTCATGTTAACGGTCTCAATATTTATTATTATCATTTCTTCATTTTTTATGCTAATAATTAAATTTAACACGTATACCACATAGGCGTGCACGTCACATAAATTCCGCATCGTCCAAATTATATAATGTAATTTAATAGGTAAAATTCCCATAATTTACTTATCACCAATTTATCTCATATAATTTAGCAGGCCACAAAACACAACGATATACCAAATAATTTCAAGATTACCCACGAGACAATTAACTACAATTAAATATATATATTAGTAAAGTTCAGAATTCTACCTCTTCCAAATTTTTCGTCAACCGCGAGATTAGATTTATGTTTTTAGTAGGGGTGGTTTGTGCAATTTCGTCTTCTTTTTCCTTTTTCTTTTTCTTTCTTTCTTATTTCTTTTCCCGCTTCTCCTTATCTGCGTGTCTGCGTCTGTTCTGCTGCAGCTGCCGCCGATGAACCTCCGATCACGCCACCTTTATTTATCGCCTCTGCCGGCCGGCCATCCACAATCAATCACACACACATACACACCCCCAAACGCCAAACACACGCACCCACAGCAAACACACCCACAACATCCTTTCTCTTTAACTCTTCACTCTCTCTTAGGCGATCACTGCACCCACACTCCCAGCACTGGACGACGCACACACACACCGACGATCCGTCAACGAACGGACAACACACACATACCCACGAAATCGACGATGCCCACCGGCCAACGACATCTCTCTCTATTCTCCACTCAAGTGACGACGGCGACCACACCAACACATCCATCTGACTGAACGGAACACACCCACACGCAACCCACAAGGTTAGCGACGATCATACACCGGACGAACGTCCACTGCCGACAACACCCACGCCGTCGAGCCAAACAACGACGATCACACGTCCACAACGACGCCCACAACACATGGCCGGACAACGGAACAGCACACACGCACATGAGTAAATCAGAAACAGAGCATATACACACTCACCGGAGTGATGACCACATCTTCGGACGATGATACCCACCACCGACCGAAACCCATCTCTCTCTTCGCTTTCTGTTTCGGTTTCTTTTTAGCCAACCAACGATGACCCCAATCACCCCCAAACCACGACGGCAACGTCGGACCACAGAACAACACGCACACACACTCACGCTGGACTGAATCACATCGCCAGCCGAATGACGGACAACCGAAACCCACACTGGCGGACCTCTCTCTCTCTTTCTTTTTCTCATCGCTTCTCGATTCTTCCTCTCTTCTCCCAAGGTGTGCCGATATATATATGTGTGTGTGTGTGTGTGTGTGTGTGTGTGTGTGTGTGTGTGTGTGTGTGACAAATAGCCGGCCAAGTGGCCGACTCTCCTCCCTCTTATTCATTCACCGCCTCTCTCTCTATATATATTAATATTAAGTTTACACAAACCTCCATTTACTTTAATTAGGATATTAATTGAACCAATTTCTAACTTTTAATGTTTAAAAAAAATTACGATTTGACCCCCCAAATTTTAAGTTAAATAATCAATAATACCATCAACCCCGTTATTTCCAAAATATTTTAAAACGCTATTTAAATTATACGTATGTCAAAGATCAAAGTCTTACACATAGAGATTAGACATCTTTTTATTCGTTATCACATTCAGAAAAATAATATGTCAATTGAATATGTTGATACCTCCAATCATCTTACTGATATTTTCACTAGACCTCTAGCTGAAGATCAATTTGTGAAAATCATTCAAGGTTTAGGTATGGTTAGGCATAGCAATGTATGCCTAGAGTAATGTTTTTTTATCCCCCGTCCCTACTTCTTGAGATAACAAAGGGGAAAAAGTTGATGTTTAGGGAATTTGTTCGCTTAAGCATTGTATTTGTTAAGGGGGATAATCGTTTAGAAATTATATTGACAATTTTAATTTTTTTAATGTTATGTTTTTACTAACAATGCTTAAATGAGTTTAGATACCCGTCCTCGGATTTAGGGGAAGCGTGATTACATTATATTTTTTAGAAAATATCAAAGTTAATTGTCATCATAAAAAATAGGGAGATTATTGAATTTAAGATTTTAATGAACAATTATGTGTTGATGTTTTTATAGAACTAATGATTTTACTAAGTGTTTCAGATTTAAAGTTTCATATATTTAATTAAGAAGATGAATTGTTGAAGAAAATGTAATGGGTGTAAGATGAAAATGATGAAAACGTGAAGAATTCTGAAAACATTGAAGAAAACTAGGTGAAAACAACTCTTTACCTATATACTCTTAATGCAACCCTAATTAGAATCACGCATAACACTTAAAATGAATTAGATCTTATGTGTGTTTTAATAAGAAGTGATAAGTTTAAGATAATAAAATATGATTTATTATGTGTTGTATATGTGAAATGGTTTTGGTTAATAACCTAAGTGAAAAATGGGTTTCAAAGCATAAATTCTTATGTTTTCAAGTCAATTTGGTCAACTGGAAAAATAGACCAGTCGACTTATCAAAACAGTGTGTTTTGGAAGTAGAAATGGAGACATTCTGATCCAATTGGTCAACCAAAAGAAGAAGTCGATCAACCGATAGAAACAGTGGCTAAAATGCGGAAAGGAAGTGAGCCTTTGATCAATTCGGTCAACCAAATGAAATAGTAGCCAAATTGGAGAAATTAGGATAGGCTACTGATCCTATCGGTCAATCGACAGTGAGGGTCGGTCAATCGACAGGGTTAAGGCCAACAGCTAGAAATTGCCTTTGGCATGGTGCGATCAACCGAAGCATTACGACGGTCAACCAACAGATTCAATCAGCATTTTGATTGTTTCGGTTTCTTGGTCAAATCATCTTGTTTTTTATGATTCCAAGATAGGCTTTTAAGGGATTAGGGTATATTTTCAGATATACTAGATATACTTTATGCTTCCTATTTATTTTGCCCATTTAATTAAATATTCTTTTTATTAAAGTATTTTAATATTTCCTATTTTGATGGATTTCAAATTGAAAAAGTATTAAGGACTAAAATGAGTTTTCCCCAAGAGTATTTTTAAATGAAGCAAATCTATTTTGAATATATGAGATATATTCAAAATAGGGTTTAAGTGAATTAGACACGTTTGAGTTGGTGTCTAATCAGAGTAGTTAGGATTTCGATCTTTTTCCTGTAAAAAAATATTAGGGTTTAATCTTTGTCCTGAAAAAATATTATATTATTCGTTTCCCTTAAAAATAATTAGTTTTTGATTCATCCAGTAACTGAATTAGAGTTTAATTGTAAGGATTTGGTTCTTACCTCGTAAAGAAATCAAGGTGTTTAGTTGATTACGAATCTCTGTAGAGCTTGGGGGACTAGGCCTAAGTAAGAGTCATTGCCGAACCAAGATAAATGATTGTGTTGCATTGATTATTTTCTTATATTGTGTTTGAATGTGCATTCAGAATTAAACGCATTTCGATTACGTAACAAGATAATAATTTATTTAGAAAAATTTATTATTTGTGTTTAAAAATTTAATTGCTTAAATTTTACAACTACCCAATTCACTCCCTCTTAGGTAATTTTTTGGGCCAATAATTTTTAATCCCGAGACTTAAATTCCATGAAACCAAACCCTACCTAAGGACCACTTTTGAACTTAAAACAGCAAGATGAAAATAACCGAAAGTCAATAGATCAATCTGTAAATTATTCCACACATCCTTAAGACCATGGCTTATTCAATAGTCTGCACAAATGATAGAAACATCATCAAATTCAATCATTATCTTCATGTACATTTAACAATTTTAGGTTTACTCCAAAACCTTATAAATTCAATGTCTCAACACAATGCCAATAAGAGTCCAATGTCATCATAAATATGCACAGCATACATCCACATCCCCTTAACAAATCGAAAAAGGTTTCCAATGAACTGCCATCCACATGGGATTTCTTATTATGTTGTCACACCGACAACAACATTGTTTACCTGTAAAAATATGTACTATATTAACAAACAAAACCATAATAATAATTTAGGCACCGTTTGGCAAATACTTTTTTTAAGTAAATTTTTTATTTTTAGCAAAAAAATGTAGCTGATTTTGAAAGTAGCGTTTGTCTTGCACTTTTTTTAAAAATCAAAAACTGAAAAAATAATTTTAAGTATTTTTTTTCGAAAAGTAACATAGTGTTGTTTTTTGTTTTTTCGATTTTTATATTTTAAACGACTGATAGAGATCAATGACTAGGACCTCTCCAACAACCTTTTTTCAATCATCCATCATTTTCTTTTCAGATTAAGAGATCATTTATAGGGATGATACAGAGATGTTATATCTATAATATCAAACACACTTCGATTTTATGATTTTGCTTTTTAAGTTTTTAAGTAAAAATACTTTTTTGTGAAATTAACTTTTTTTATTCTAAGTAATTAAAAAGCGTTACGAAACGGTGCCTTGAAAAAGAAAAACATATATATATATATATGAAAACAATTACCAATTTGCCACTTTCATCAACCGACATAGGATTCTGGACGACAACAGTTTGGCTCTGAGCACGAGAATTTGCCTGCAAAGCACAATATAGTGAGAATCAGCCATGAAATACATCAGAAGCTCAGTGCATGAGCATGACATGAATTAAATACTTACTGTTGGAGTAGATGACGTTGACGCAGAAGTGGCAGTGCCATTAGGCCTGTTACCGGGAATGGGGAATCTCGCATTACCCATCTGCAGGCGCATGAACATCGAAGGGAAACGAATGAATAAAATAAATGACTTTAATAGTGCATCCACATAAGAATATAGCTGTGACATTCAATACATTTTGAACCTTGACATGGACTTTTATATGCATGTTCAAGCAATTTTCATTGATTTTTGGAATGATTTTATTATGTTTTCCATAGTCATACAAATCCCAGATATGAATGCGCGTTATATTGCTGTTATCAATGAGATGATGAGCACTAATATCGAGTATATATTTTGGTGTCGCAATAAATTCTCAATTACAAGAATTGAAAGTCAATTCAGTGAGCATGCAGTAGATTTGCTGCTTAGTCCTAGCTTAGTGCCACCTTCTAAGCATGTCTAGGTTTGATCTCCCACCTGGCTGCGCCCTTCATTTTCATGTAAAATACTAGACTAGGCTGTTCATATTAAGAATTACTTATCATGTGATGATGACGTCAGCATATGTGATGTACCATTAGGATTCCTCAAACATTCTGATGTGTATTGTGGTGAAGTTTGCGGTGAAACTCACAAGATAGCCGCGAGAGCCATTTTTACTCGAACCAAATTGACTTCCAAACAAGTTAGATGCCACAAGTTATTGGTCGACTTCAAGTTTAACTTGAATATAATGTGTGGCGGACCAACCAAACGGTTAATGACCTAAAGAGAAAGGACAAACTTGTAGCAAAAGAGATGGTGTCACATGTAACAACTAGTGAGCTACACACTAGTATCTGAGAACACATATAAGAGACTCTGCCCAAAGAACCCATTAGCTCAGTTGCTACTCAAGTTGGCAAAAGAAGAGTAGAGTTGCTAGTTCTGCATGGAAGATCAGCTCCTGATCACAAAGGGCTACCAACTCTCTTTGCTGAGAGCTGGAATCTAGGACGTTTATATATACACGTGTGTGTGTGTGTGTGAAGGTCCTAGTCTAAGAAGAATGGACACGTATAAGGGAAGCAATAACAGCAGAACATAGACACAGCGACACAACAAATTCTAAAAATATAAGACACAGATACGGCTAGGATATGGTAAATTTTTAATGTGTATAGATTTACACATTTATTTTTATATATATGCGCGTATGTATGTTTGCGTGTGCGCGCGCTTGTATATGAATGTTCGAGCACTTCAAACAACTGAACTAATCATAAAAATGATATCTAAACTTCAAATTGCTCCAAGTATCATTAATGCATCATAATTAAACATAAAAAAGATCTAGCTTCCATTCGTTGCTCACTTGATTCAGCCTACTAGCACCACCAAGGGCCATTAACTTAAGAAAAAATCGAGAGAAGGGAGATTGGTAGATGGATAAGTGTACCCTCACTTGTCAAAAAAATGTCCAAACAATAAATTAATTATAAAATATTAGGACATTGATTTAGGCGTGTTGGATACGTGGTGTGTCCACAGTTTGTCAAGACAGATACGTTGGCCTAACTGAAGTGTCGGTGTTTCCTAGATGCCAGTGTCATGATACATTGTGGGCAAGAAAATTAGTATAGCAGAGCCAGGGCACATTGGCCTTCTCAAATAGAAATACTATTGGCCTCAAACGCGCAACGTTGCTGTTGAGTACAGGAGACTTGTCTCACTTGCCACCCAAGTGCTGCCCTACCAAGGACACTAACACTATTATTCAATTATGTTGTTTAAGTACTAGGATGTTCCAAAGAGTGTCATCGGTGACCGAGGAGATTCACCAGGGTCATTACGGACAGAACTTTTCAAGCTCCTTGGTCAGCACTTAACATCGCCTCTAGTGATCACCCTGAAACTTATACCCAGACACAATGATTTAATGGGCTACTTTAGTACTTGGTGCCACTACTTCGACACCAAGCCAACCAAAAGAATTGGGTCAACTGTTCGACATAACCCCACCACTTCCAATTTTAACAAGAGTTTGACAACCAAGAAAAGCCTTTTTGACATTATCACATGTCAAAACCACTATTTTGCTTCACTTAGATGTGTTGTAGACGGGGAAATTTCTGCAAGCTTTCAACTGCACTAGAAAATGTGAGAAAGCGAACGGCATACAGAGATGTTAGACTCTATCTTGTGAAAATTTCCAGGAAGAAGGAAAAATAGGCCGCCCAAAGCGCAAGGCCCCTGAGAACTCCAATCAGGAAAACTAGTGACGGTGAAACTTGTGCCGTAACCGTTTCGCTTCCTCCATTTAATAGACAAGTGCCTCTTTCATAAGCATAAAAGCCCACTTCCAATCGTTGCCAAAGATTGTTAGGCATCCTATAAGATTAAACCTTCAATCAAGAAAGACATCCCATGTTTCATGCAAGTTGCCTTAAGCCATCCCATGGCGATATAGATGATTCAGAATGCACCAGTTCAGCCTGGATACCTAAGAAGCACTGACAAGAATAAAAAAAACGGATACAGCAGGACAGATACGAGATACTAAAAATCCAAAAAATACAGATAGGGATAGTATACGACAAATGATATTTATATATTTTACATAGACGCTTGAAGGCTGAAGCGGATCAAAATCAATTGATTAATTTGGTGGATATTAATTACTTTAGGATTTTTTTAAAATTCTTTATTAGTCTAGGATTGTTAATGTCAAGTACTTTAACTGTTTGCATGTAGATTTGGGTTTAGAAATTTATTTTCTTTCTTTTCTCTAAAATTTATTTAAATAATTTCTTAATTGCCATATTTTTTGTTTGTATTATTTTGTTCCCAAGACTATAAGAGAATATATGAATGGGAAATCTTTATTTTCTTTCAAAGTGTCGTCGAAAATTTATTCTAAAAAAAAATTGACGATAATTTGTTTTATTGTTATTTTGAGCTCCTCGGCTAATTTCCTAGCTCCACCACTGACAAAGTCTCCCTCAACGTGTTGAGCATGTGTCCTCACATGTCCAAGAATTTTCCTTACAATAAACTGAATATTAGGATACGAATTTAGACATGTCGAATACATATCTAGGTGTGTCCGCGATGTATCCATCTTGAATATGTTTCCAACACATATACATTGGCTAACTGTAAGTGTTGGTGCTACCTAGTTGAGTACCCATCTATGCCAAACTGCCCCTTGCATGACAAGCATCCTAGCTAATGCTTCCTGATGTCAAGAAAAAGAGTGTTTACTAAAGTGGAAGGGACTCCCAAAGGAAGACACTGTTGTTACCTTTGAGTGATTAGATGGCCCCGCCTTGTTACTATTGGGGATTGCATATGACCAAGAGTTTCATTGATGCCTACAACATTTTCCTCTAGCTTGTCGAGGTGTTCTTTCCTCGACATGGTTTACACCAAGGTGGCAAGACGACGGATCATATTGTTACTATGGTACCAACAGACTCTAGCCGATTCTTTTGGTCAGAAAATGAACAATGTATTGCTACCTCAAAAATGAATTCAAGTGGCCAATCAAGCGAGCACGTGATAGTGAATGGCGGAAGAAACACAATTTGAAAACAATAATGTCCTAGTAAGTAAGAAGGTTTGTATTGAAAGCAAGTAATAAAGGGTACAACAAATGTTTGGGGCTTACACCAACATTACCCTAGACAAAGTACTATGTTCGATGAGTCATAATGGCATGACATCACACGACACTGTCGCATTACAAGGAAATTCAAATATAAAAATCCTACACTATTATTTACATAAAAACAAATAAAAGTTCAGGACAAGCAGTGTTATGCGAGAACAAATACTAGACAAGCTTGGAATGTGCCACTAAGCTAAGACTAATCAAATCCATTGTGTTCTCACTAAATCGCCTACTCACTTATAATTGAGAAATTATTGAATCATGAAAATATCTACTAGATAATAGTACTCAACAATAAATCATCTTAGTGATGACGGGCTCGACCTCACCTTCCAATATAAGGAGCATTCATATCTAGTACATATCCATCACTGAAAAAAAAATGATTCGACTTTAAAAAGCAATTCATTCAATCCTTCAAGTGGAAGAGCCCCTATGACACTAATAGGGTCAACGCCCCCCCCTTCACTTGTTGTGCATAACCTATTTATATCATGTATGTACTTATGTAGGTATGTGTGCGCGCGCGCACGAGCGCATATAACCGTTAACAGGTCTAATAATGATTGGCTCCCATCAATCACCTAATCATGAAATATCAAGACAGAATATTTTTTATTGTTAAAGCTCCTCAATCATGTGCATACAAATAAAACAAATATATAAAAGTTACTCGGCAGTGACACAAACATCATGTACAAAAAATACTCCCAAGCCAATACAAAGACCAATAGTTTTATGCACTGCCATGTATATTTCTTAAAACTATAAATAACTTAAATGGCTACAACAACAACTCTTTTATCTTGTTTCATCGACTAAAGCATTTATTAACAAATTTAGAGATGATAGATGAAAAAAGATTCTTCAAAAATGACGTAATATTGTGAAGCAGAATTATAAATGTAACACACATAAATTATCAGAAGGTAAGGTGGAGTCTTGTCATTAACAAAATGATTTTACTATTGAGAACTACTATCAACTATGTATCTGTTATTCTGCAATAGATACCCAATTACAAGAATTCCGATGAACAGAAAATAGATTTGTTTAGCCTTAGCTCAGCTTTGGATTCTCTAAATGCACACACATCTTCTATAATTCATGATGTTTGTCTATTGGTGTTCTATGCACAGAATTTTACGATCATGATAAAATAGAATTTAGTACGCAATTAGAACACTATACGCATAATATAGGTTTTGAGTTTTGATAAAATATACGTAGTGGTGATAAGTGTTTTATCGCTACCAAGTAACTTCAACAAAAAAAATAATTGCATAACATTAGTTCTTAGTATTTCATAATCACATGATAGAGGGGGGCACCTTTCTTGAACCTATACAAACTATTAGTGTTTATACAATATATTGCATATCTATAGGCTATGTACAACAACTGAGGGGGTTCATGGCCCTGTCATTATCATAGTGGCAGCGCCACTAATAAGTAAAAGGGGAAACCAAAGTATCAAGCAGCAAGGCCTCTTCAAATCTGACAATTTAAGTGTTGTTCGGATTATTTACAGGAAGCAAGCACCAGAAATAATCTGCATTATTTTCCAACATTTTGAATTAAAACCAAAAGGTACACACCCCTAAATCCCTGGTATAATGCATGTATTAGCCAAATCTCGATTCACCCCTCTTAACTATTCAACAAAGTGGAAAACCAAATCCTGTTACAGAAAGCATCATAAATTAGCCTTACGTGTGTCTAAGGCTAATGTTGGTGAACTTTACGGCTGAAGAAGGTAGATTTGGGGCTGATTATCAGTGGATTTCAATTGCAGGTGGCCGCTGTTGAAATCATTTGATTCTGAATCTATCTTTTCATCTGTATTGCTCGTTTGGGGCTGATTTGGTGGGATGTAGGCCAATTTGGGTTGTTTATTGGTGCAGTTTGCTCACAGGTGATGCTAATAAGTTGATTCTGACAATGGACAAAAGCTGGTAGGGACATGGTGGTGATGGAGGTTCCACTTTAGGTGGAGGACGAGGAAAGGATGGAGTATTTGATTTTCAGAGGAGGCAATGAGGTGGTCATGGTGGTGGTGGTGCAACTCCCTCGCCTCCATCCCTTGGCCACTCTTTTGATCTGGTAATGACAATGAAAGGAATTAGCCAAATTTTTCATTCTGGTGACTGGTGAGTTTTGAGAACGTTAGAGTAGGTTTTCAGACAGAAAACTGGTCATTGCTGGGTTTTTTTTTTTTTTTTTTTCCCTTGGGTAAATTCCAAATATTGACCAACTTCTATGTGGTCCGATAAGTTTCGTGCATTTCACTTTGAGCCTTATATCTTTAATTACGGTTTTATTTAGTCCTTCCGTCTAATTTAAATGTTAAATTAGACGGAATAAATTTGTAAATTTATATTGATATATATTTTTTTTTCTTCTTCTTTCTTTTTATTTTTTCTTCTTCTTTTCTTTTTTCCTTCTTTTTTCATTCTTCTTCACCGAGGCTCTACAATTCTCTCTCCTCTTTCTCAACCCGGGAAACCCCTCCAACACCGCCGAGAATCCCCAGTCCGGTCGACGGAATGTTCAAGATTACCTCCTAGGCTCCTACAAACTCTTCTCCGGTCATCTAGTTCACCAAGTTCAACGCCAATCAGCTCCTCCTCGAAGCCCTCAATGACACCCACCGCATTCACATTATTGATTTCGACATCGGATTCGGTACCCAGTGAGCTTCCTTCATGGTGGAGCTACCCAAACAGAGAACCGCCAGCTCATCCTAGCCAGAACTGAAGATCACCATCTTCGCATCTCTGGTGACCCACCACCCCATCGAGATCTGCCTCATGCACGAAAAACTGACCCAGGTCGCCAACGAAATTGGTGTCTTGTTAGAGCTCGAAATCATCAACTTCGACTCATTTGATCCCACCACCTTTCCAGCAGCCGTCGCCGCCTCCTTCTGGTGGCCGTGAAATTTGCCAAAAAACAAAGTTATTGCAGGAAACTTTTCGATATGGGCAGTTTCGAATCGGCTATCGATCTTCCCCTCTCTCCTCCAATTCATAAAACAATTGTCTCCGAAAATCGCCGTATCATCAGATTACAGTTTCAAAAAATTCAAACTTCCATCCTCTCACCACTTCCTTCATGCCCTCCTGTACTATGATGTTCTTCTGGACTCCATTGATGCAGCCAATTTAAGCTCAGAAGCTTCAAACAAGATCGAAAAATTAATCATCCAACCAGAATCAAATCCATTGTTATGGGTCAGTCCAATACTCGAATCAAATGTCTCCATGGAAGAACCTTCTGGTTTCAGCTGGGTTTTTGTGGGTCAAAATCGGTAATTTTGCTGAAACTCGGGGTGAATGTTTGGTGAAGGACACAATTCAGAGGGTTTTGGGTTGAGAAACGGCAGGCTGTTCTCTTGCTGAGCTTGTAGGGGCAGGTGCTTGTCTGGAGGTTGTGGCGCTGGTGTTGGCTTGAGGTGGTGGTGGCCGAAGATGGTGGCTGAAGGTGGGAAGAGGGTTGGTGAAGAAGAAAGAAAAAAGGAGAAGAAAGAAAAAAAAGAAAAAGGAAATGGAAGAAAAAATGAATAAAAAACAAATAAAAATCAATATATATATATATACATATATTTACAAATTTACCCTCCTATTCCATCTAATTTAACAGCCAAATTAGATAGGAGGACTAATTAAAATCATAATTAAAGATATTGGGTTCAAAGTGAACCACATCGAACTTATCGGACAACATGGAAGTTGGTCAACAGTTAGATGGTCAAAAATAGAATTTGCCCTTTTTTTCCTTTACAATTTTCCATCTAATATAAGCAAAGAATCCATTCAAAATATACACAACAAACTATAAAGGATTCCGATTCTGGAAAACAAGAATCTCCCGAAGGAAAAGAAAAATAAAATAGCCCAACAATATATATTAAAAAACTATTAAAGAGCATAAACCAGTAAAAGAGCGTCCTCAAAAACACACACGTTGTGTCATCTCCAGACACTAAAATATTGCCAACGGGATAGGTCTCCATAATTCCTCCTGCTATCCAGTCACATGCCACTCCAACAAGGAAGCGACCCTGTACAATAATTTGGCACACACCAAAAAAATCCCACTACCGCAAACACCAAAAACCCACATATCCCTCGCCACTCGACGAAATAAAAGGAGGTAATCCACCAACTCCTCCACGTAGCACACACTACATCTATTAGGGAGTTAGAAAACTCTCCTTCTCAGATTGTCAATAGTGATAATGGAGCTCCAAGCCAAGGTCCATGAGAAAAATACCACGCACGTAAGAGATTTAGAAATATCCGTCAGAGGGAACTCTATCCCTACCACCAGTCAAAGATTTATAAACTATTTCACGAAGCACCGGCGTTATTGCCAACCCAACAAACCGTATTCTCACGTCCCTGTCCCACTGGAATCTCCTGAAAAGAAGCCGGTAGGGCCAACACATCCAGAACCTCTCAATCCCTCCTGATTCTGGGTGCCCAAGTGATCAAGTTCCAGGTCCCTGAGATAAAATCCACCAAAGTAACATGCTTGAATAGGGAAGGACCGAAGGAATCTGCTCGGCCAGGGAAGTATGACAAAACCCAACAACGAGTCCAAGACAAGTATTCCCTTCGTCGCCAATCTTGAAACACGTCGAGAGACAAAATTCATTGGTAATTTAAGTGATACATTTCCAAACCCTACCGCGAACCCAGAACCATATTAAAATAAAACCCCCCAATCCTCCCCGGACCTAGCTACCACTACAAAGCATCTTTCTGTATAAAATATCCAGAACCACTTGCCAGTGAGAACCTGATGGAAGTGACAAAGCTTTCTAACCCCTAATCCATCATCAAGCAATAGTATGGGATCCCATCCAACTAAGTAAACCTCTCTTTCCTCCGCTATGTCCCCCCAAAGAAAGTTGCGTTGCATGCATCTTCTCCATTGTCATATCTGCGGAGACCAGAAATAGGAAACAAAGACAAAATACATCGATAGGATCGAGAGAGGACGTTTCAATAGTGTTAGCCTCCGTCTATCGAAAAATTCCTCGATTTCTACCCGCCGCTTCTGGAATCTCTCAATCACCAGTATCCACACCACCTTTGACTTGAATTTAGCTCCAAGCAGGAGCCCAAGATTAGTACATGGTAAAGAACCCACAATGCAACCCAAAGCAAAGGCTGGTTTAAAAAATTAGGGGGCTTAGGCCAGTGGAGGTGGTGGCCAAACTTGTGATGGTTTGCGGATTTTGGTGGTTGTGGCGAGGAATTTGCAAACCTGGAGGAAAGTTAGGGAAAGGGGTAAAACTAACGTTGGCTTGGTTGTTCTTCAAGCACTTACACTTGCATGTGTTATTCAAGCACCATTACTTCACAAGAAATCATTCGGTTTACACTTGGTTTTGAAATTGAGCATGTATAGGAAAAAAAAATAGTTCAAGGGGCTAAAGTACATGAAGTTTTTAGATAATTTACCATATATTTTTAACTCGTTGTTTTCATTCCAATTGTCAGTGAACCGTAACGAATATTGATTATATAACTCAAAAAGTAGTAGAGACTGCAACGTATGATGGGGCTAAAGTAAGATGCTTCAGATATCACCCTCTCCCACGTTGTAGTGCTTTAGGTATCACCCCTCTCCCACCTTGCACTATATGCCACATAAAAAGTTTAGTTAATAACTAGACTGGCTAATCCAATTTGGCATTTCATCATGTCATGGTTCTTAGTTTCATACGTCAACCATGAATGAGAATTTAATCATTGGTCATAGGTGTCCCCATTATTGGACTTGGCCAAATAAGTCTTGAAATACACAAGACCAATTGATCCAAATCTAATGAACATTGATCATCAGGCTTCAATATAAAGAGCAGAATCATGTAATAGTAATACAGTAATAGAACTTACTGTAAAAATGGGTACTTTGCCCCGTATCTAATGTAAAATAACTACCTCCGCCTTTGCATATCGAAATAAGTCTACCGTCTTTTCAAGTGAAATCCCAATAAAGAACAGCACTACCAAGGCCAAGATCAGACAGAGAAGATCCACTTTCCAGAATTCTTAAGTGACATAAACTTGTAGCATTCGTGGGTTACTACTTATATCTAGAGAGGAATACGATTCACTCAATGAGCATCACTTATTTCATAGAGGTTGAGTGCAACATAATCTCTTTATATTGAGGGGTCAACTTCGCCAACTTTTTTCAACCATGACCCACATCGTAAGAAAGAGATTCTCTAACCGATAACCACTAAGGTAAGTAGGCATACACACTTTTATTGACAAAACAAGGACAATGCTTACAGTCAATAAGGTAGAAACATTTGACTTCAGAAAAGGCCTTACCCATGTACAATACTACAACCTATGTCATGTATGCATAAATGCCTACACATACATATAGGTGTACAAATAAAAGTGAAATCCACAACATATACAGCTCCAGAATCCATAAACTAAAACTTATTCAGAACATCAAGGAAACATGGACACAGACACAAGACAATACAACAATGAAACTGTGACACAACAAGTCTTAAAATGTTTAGAGCACGACATGGTAGGAACATGAAGAAATTATGACATATTTGTTTACAGTTCAATACAATAGGTTATCATGTGAAGTCCATAAGGATACAAACTAAGGAATATTATACAAACTAAAGACGT
This sequence comes from Eucommia ulmoides, assembly GCA_016647705.1. Lineage (NCBI taxonomy): Eukaryota > Viridiplantae > Streptophyta > Magnoliopsida > Garryales > Eucommiaceae > Eucommia > Eucommia ulmoides. Next base: position 24,951,698 of record CM028337.1, read on the forward strand.
GAATAGAAGTCTTCTAATCACCCAATACGGCAGTATCCCATACATATTTAAAACGAAACTTTTCCGCATCCAACTTCAAAAGTATATGACAAGATTCATAAACATTGGATTGTAAATTTATGTTATTCTTCTTTTCATTAGGTTGTGTCCAATCTAAACCTAATATTACAAATCTATATAAAATCATTTCTAGGGTCCTCTAGAGCTGAGTAAAAAAGATTTTTATTCACAACATTTCCATCTTTGCTTACTATTGTTATCTTAAAATCAAAAAGCATTGGCATGGTCAACACACACGGAAGGCATGGCCAACGAGTGCCCAATATGTGTCCTGATAGTTCCAAAGAAGTTTCGGCTTTGGACAACACTCAAACATCAACATTTGGAAGTGTTGGTGCTTTCGATCCTAGTGTGACATGTGGCAAAATTTAAAATCTATGGAATGCAAACATCAAAAGGGATTATCCATAAATAAGAATACAATTCAAGATGCATTTTAAGCACAAAAATAGGCCTCAGCTATGAGACGTCGATATCAGGAAGACCGAGCATGCTCGCGCGGGTGATAAAACCTTTAAAAAAGCAGCAAATGAAACGAAAACAAATCCTTGACTCCCAAGAAAGTCTCCAACATGAAGCACGAGACTGTCCTTGTCAAGGATCACATTGAAAGAATGAGCCACCCCAAAACGTGACAAATTCAAAACATAATAGATCCAACTATCTACTGAGAAAAGGTAAGAGGCACAAGGTGGGAAACGAAACACTTCAATTAATTGTAGCATCACATAAAATGACTATATTGGTATCGTGACACTCACATTAACGTTTGTGATGAATTGACAAACTGCACATTTAACGGATGGAGCTCCAGCTGGATACATCAGCATTGTATGGCAATTGCCACAGTTTACTTGAGCCAGGTGGTTAGTCCCTGCGCAATTATAGCCAAAAAGTCCAACGTGGATGGAAACATCAGTCAATGAAAGATTAAAGAAGAAACAGAATAACACAACAAAACCCACGGTTGCAATGTAGCACAATCAATGAACAAGATGTGTTCATTGCACTCAGGGCAAAGAGTTGGAACAATGATTTTATACGTACATTAATCATCGTATCATAAAAACTTTTTTGCTCAAAGTACCAATATTTGTAAAACGTATTGCAAACTTGAATTCAAACCATAAGGTGGCGTTTGGTATGCGGGATTCGAGACGGGATTGGAATGGCCATGGAAATGGGCATTCCATTCCTATGTTTGGTATATGGGATTAAATCTTATTCTCTGATCCCACAAAACATGAGATTAACCAATATTAATATAAACTTAGTATTAGTTAATCCCAATTACATGGGATTAGGTTTCAATCATTCATCGGCCAAAAAACGACACCAAATATTAACCATATATTGGAATTAGAATGAAATTTAGTCAAATTAACTATTATACCATTTGAAAATTTAATTAAATTATTATTTTACCCTTTGATGTCATTCCAATACTACATATAATTCATTTTGTCACCAAACATAAGAATGGTAATGACCATTCCATTACCATACTAATTTCAATCCTATTGTCATTCCATTCCAGCGTACCAAACACAACGTAAAGAAATTCATTCAAGAACATAGTTTAGCTAAACTCGTATACATTTGAACTTTCTTTGGTTATAAACAAACCTAAGTTTTCGGCTGGGTCTTGCTTCATTTATATCATGAGAGCAGTACCTACGTTTACGATTGCTTTGGTTATTTATATTGAGAAACCAGTTCATTTATACCCCATGGCAGAGAGACTCTTTTCATATGACGAAAGGTGAAAAAATAAGATTAGCACACTTTCTAAAATGAAAATAAAATAGAGAGTTAAGCAAGTAAGATGTCTTATAAATCACAACATGATGTTCTAGAAAATCCACAAATGTCTCCAGTTCTCCCTCCAACAACCACCCCCCAAAAAAGATGATACTAAAGGAATGAGTTGTGCATGTTATTGAATGCCTTCAAACTATTCATACCTGGCACGAGGTTCACCGTGTGACAGCAGGAGCATCTTACACTTGCAGCCCCACGTGCATGCATTAACAACGTACGACAACCTCCACATACAAGTTGAGCCATCTCCATTCCTAAGGTTGACAATCAACTTAAGAGTAATGGAAAAAAGCTCAAGAAGCCAATTCTTAAAAGATGCATAATATAATAATTTAATAAAATATGACCTACTCACATCGCCATCCAATCAAGGACTACTGCCCCGAAACGTTATTTCTCAAATCATTTTAATTATATATTTTGTCTTTCTAAACAATATATCAAGCACCATAATACTAACATCGCCATCCAATTAGGGATTACAGCCCCGAAATGTGATTTCTCACATCATTTTAATTATATATTTCGTCTTTCTACACAATATATCCAGTACCATCATACTAACATCGCCATCCAATCAGGGATTGCTGCCACGAAATGTAATTTCTCACGTCATTTTAACTATATATTTTGTCTTTCCACACAATATTTCAAGTTCCATCATACTAATGGAGGTATCTGAGACATAATCAGCATCGGTCCTCTTTTAATAGAAAAGGTAGAATAATATTTTTCATAGTCTAGTTCACTTTCATCCTTTATTACTAAATGATAGAAACCATGTTCACAGAAACGTGTAAGGTTATCAACCAGGGAACCACTAAATAAACATTTTGTTTAAAACTTGTTTTTTACATAAGATCACATGATATGTTGCCACTTGGGTTGTAGGAAAACATTACACTATATTTGGACAGGAAAATGGAGAGAAAAGAGTATCTCATTAAGAGAGAAGAGAAGGGAAAATAAGGATTGGACAGATCATTAAAAGAAGAGATGAGAAAGTGTTTCTCTAGGAGTTAATTCACTGTTATGCCCTATTTAATAGAAGGTGACAAAATTTCATAAAGGTGTTAGTCATTGATTGACATTTCCCTTCAAATTCTCTAATTTGGGGGAGAAAAATTCTTTACTATTTTTAAGAAAGCCATTATTTCTCCTCATTTTTCTTCTCTACTCTTCTCATTAAGTTTACCAAACAAAAGAAATAAAGAGAAATCATATTCTCTTCTTTTATTTCTCTCCATTTCTTTCTATCCAAAGAGGGTGGGCCTTAGGTACAATGGTAAGGTTGTTCCATTATGACCTAGATCCCAGGTTCAAATATTGGAAACAGCCTCTCTGCATATAGAGGTAAGGCTGCGTATATCTGATCCTCCCTAGACCCCGCAATGGCAGTAGTCTCCGTGCACTGGGATGCCCTTTTTTTTTCTTTTTTCTATTTTTAATTCTCTTTCTATCCAAACCAAGCATTAGTTAGTTGTAGTTTATGCACTTCCATAGTTAGTTACATCCAATCCAACCCATTGCATCATCTATACATGTTTTATCACATGCTACCACATCAAAGAAAATTGGAAGGGGCAATACCAGGGGGCGGGACTGCAGTAACTGTATTACATAATGCACAGCAGACATTCGTAGCTCCTCTGGGATAAAGAAGAATGGTCCTACAACCACTGCACATTAGCTGGCTCTGCATGGCCATAATGACCTAAATAGGGAGGTGAAAAGAAAAGGAAATTCAAGGTTAAAGTTTAACCTGAAAATTAAGTAAAAAATTCTTATACCCGCAACAATGATTACATTTTGAGAACATGTCAGGCAGACGAATTGAAAAATAGAAGATAAGGGCGGAAACATTTTGCAACATAGCTAAAAAAATAAAAGAAAATTACTGTAGAAATCCAATGGGCCTAACTCTCAAAAGACGCCTTGTAAGATAAGGATTGCCCTATGTTTTATATATAGCTCAGGATTAGGTAATGCAAGCAATGTAGGATTCAACACATCTCCTCAAGCACAGCATGGACTTTGACAAACCACTGCGAAGGGATATCGGGGGACCCAACATGGCAACATCGATGTGGGATTCAACACACCCAACATTAGACAAGAGTCCTGACTGTGCTTCATATACAGCTGGATCAGGTAACCCAAGCGATGTGGGATTCAACAATTACAGTAACAAAGTCTGACTTCAGATTTGTATATGCATTATGCAAGGGTAACCTTAGCAGATGCCGCATAAAAGTAAAAGGACTCTACGTAGAGCTAGAAAAACTTTGTTTCTAATATTTTATACTTCTCATGACCTACAACCCAAATTACCAATCACTTCTGTTTTGTGTTTTTATCAACATAGTTCTCATATATCGTTACAAATCAAGACAGATAATGAAAGTTCAAAAGAAAATGCCTGAAAAATGTAATCAAAGAACAAAATTTCAATATCAACCAAGCAAGATATTCATTAGATTTTCTTCACATATTTACCATGACTTTAAAACTCAATTGCAAAGAGCCTTGGGGAACAAAATTTTGGGCTTGGATTCAATTCCAGAAAGAATTCAGTTCAATCAAATCCAGGTAGTTGGAAGAACGGAGCTGATGCCTCAGAATTAGTTTAAATGAACGCATATAATTTGATTTCTATATAATTCCAAGGCGTCAATCATATGAAGCCAAACATTACTGATTTACTTCCCCAGAATTCACTTATAGTTCTATTTTTGGAATAAAATAGAATTGCAGAATTCTATAGAATATGAATGATGGTAAAACAAGCGTTAAAAACCCAAAGACACATGAAACTTGTCAAATATATCCATCACGATCTCAAACTCTAGGGTTAATTTGGCGAATGTTTTAAAAAAAACTTCGACAGGAAGCTCTGGACCTGAAACCATTGAAAATTGAAGAAGAACACATCAATAATCTGCCCCAGATCGATATGTACCTGAAATCCAGAAACTCGCGCGCCGAGCAAAGCAACCTTCAATCGCGCAGAAAAGATTTGCGGTTAACGCGGATAAATTTTGTCTTGTGATAGGACAGTCAAATGACACCCAGATCGTGTGAAGAAATCCAATTTGTCCGAAGATTGAATTCTGAACACCGGATTGGAAGGAATTGGATTCCGTCTTCTTGCCGTGTCTTTGCGCGGAAGATGACAGTAATAATGTGTACAATAAAAACAAAATATTATCTCGAGGTGCAACCGAAAGAAGAATATTACAACTTACAACCGACGAAATTTCCCCGTTTCTTTTTGCTTGTACTTCAATTAATACTAGTTTATTGGGATTATAAATTTTTAATATTTGTTGTAATGAATAGTTTGATTAATATTTTTTTGATATTGAAAGAAGTAATTATGTATAAATTTTTGTAATAATAATAATCTGACAACTCTATTAATATTTTATTTCAACAATGTGAATTCTTCAATAGTTCTTGATTTATTTTTTTTAAATTATATCCATCTAAATAATTCTAGGGAAAATTACCTATTAATCCAAAAAAAAAAAAATTATTTACCACCTACTCCCATCGATTTTTCTTTGCACCGATTAGTCTCGTCAACACGTTTTTCTTACACCAATTAGTCCCATCAACACCTTTTCTTACATCAATTAGTCCCATTTTAAAAAATTGTGAGAATTGAGTTTACCGAAATGTCCTCCCATGAGTTTCACATTGATAAGGAAGATCGTCAAATTGGTGTACTACTGCTGTCAGCCGCCTGCCGCCGCCGCCGGTCGCCGGCCGCCATAAATTACAGCTTTACCCCAAACTTTATCACTTTTTGTCACTTTTATATGTTCCAAAAAAAAAAAAAAAAAAAAAAAATCTTAATTTTAGGATTAAATCGTTACTAAATGTAATGTAAAATAAGAGAACAATTGATGTTATATTCAACATTTACAGGTGTTCAATATAATATCATATGTATTTTATTCTGCATACAAAAATAAGAGAATAATGGATGTTACATTCAACATCCACATGAGGGGTATTTTGGTTAGAAAAAAATAACATTAAAAAAAAAAAAAAAACAGTTGATGTTACATTCAACATTCACAGGTGTTGAATGTTACATTCAACATCCACATGAGGGGCATTTTGATCAGAAAAAAATAACATTAAAAAAAAAAAAACACAGTTGATGTTACATTCAACATCCATATGAGGGGTATTTTGATTAGAAAAAAATAACATTAAAAAAAAAAAAAAACAGTTGATGTTACATTCAACATTCACATGAGGGGCATTCAACATCTACATTAGGGGCATTTTGGTCAGAAAAAAATAACATTAAAAAAAAAAAAAAAAAAACACAGTTGATGTTATATTCAACATCCACAGGTGTTGAATGTTACATTCAACATCCACATGAGGGGCATTTTGGTCAGAAAAAAATAACATTAAAAAAAAAAAAAAAACACAGTTGATGTTACATTCAACACTCACAGGTGTTAAATGTTACATTCAACATCCACATGAGGGGCATTTTGGTCAAAAAAAAATAGCATAAAAAAAAAAAAAAAAAAAAAAAAAAACAAACAAACAATTAATGTTACATTCAATATCCACATGAAGGGTATTTTGGTCAGAAAAAAAAAATAAAAAAATAAAAAAATAAAAAAAAAATTAATAATTTTGATGTTACATTCAACATTCATGTGAAGGGTATTTTGGTCATAAAAAGACAAAAGGACTTATTGGTGCAAAAAAAAAAGTGATGGGAGTATTTGGTAATTTCTTTTGTATTTTAGAACTAAATGGTGCATGCCCCATAATTCTATTAATTTTAAATATTTATATTACATTTTACGTTCATTTTGTTATATAGTATCCACTAAAAGACGAGTTTTTAGGTACTCTCCCTTGTAATAATTGACAACACATGAATGGTAGTGGCATTAAAATTTATTTAAAGAACACTTACTGTTTACATAACTAATAATTAAAAGAATTGAACTCCATAAAACGCAATGATATTGCCAAAAAATCCCTAACATGTGTAACAACTCCGCATGTGCCAGAAATCTCTACAACCTGCATCTTTAATTTGATAATCTGCAAAATCGATTAACTCTAAGGGGACACTGGTGTGGTGTCGTCCAAGAACCTCTAGCATAAGAATAAGTCAGTCTGCTTTAGGATATTATGCCAAAGACTGAATTGTAAAGATAATGTGATATCTTCTCTTCATTTATAGACTTAGTCATCGCTCGGGAGTTATGTCTTTTCAGCTCCCCATTATGTTGTTATTTAGTGGGGAGTTACGCCATTTTGGCTTTCTACTTATTTAGTTGGGAGTTACATCCTTTTATGACTTTATGTAAGGAATAATAATTATATCAACAATAATCACTAACATTAGTGAAGAACGTTGGATGCATGGGCTTGCATGGAAGATGTAGTCTTGACTATGGAGACATGATCTTGCATGGAAGACGTGCTCTTAACCATAAAAACGTGATCTTGTGAGCTATGCATTGGACCAGACCTTTCCCGTTCTTGGGCCTAAAATATTAGCCCAATTCCTTTATCAAGCTATTCTTTAGAAAGCTAAATATAGAAGCGGGAATTTCCCTCGCATCATTTGCCCCCTGACCTGAGTGTTGATTCGAAAAAGTGAGACAAAATGTCATCTTCTCTTCTTATACTTAGTTATTGGTCTGAACTGATTTGTTAATTCGTTCTTACACTTATATTTGGTGATTTTCAATACTAAATATTTCTTGGAAAGGCTGATCTACTTTGCTAATTTTTAAATTAATGAGTTGATTTGTTTTGCTTTGTGAGTGAACTTATCTGCTCTACTTCTTTTTTAACGAGTGAGTTGATCTGTTCTGTTTATTTTTAAATGAGTGGGCTGATCTGCTCTACTCTGTGAGTGAGTTGGTCTGCTCTGATAATTTTTGAATGAGTGAGCTGATCTGCACTTCTCCCTTTGATATTACACTTTACACTTGGTGATTTTTACCACTGCAAGTGTTGCATTATCAAGAAGGCCCTTAGACCCGTCTTCTGCCACCGGGGAGGCATCCTCATAGCCGAAGAATTTGTAAGTGGGGAGGTATCCTCATATCCATCTTTTTCCACCGGGGAGTCACCCTCATACCCAGAGAATTTGTACTTAACTTATCAAGATGTTAATGATAATTTATAAGTTAAAATAAACTTGAAGGTAAAGATCGTAAATATAATTGTTACATCAGGATCTTTAGTATATTTAACCCTAAGTCATGTACGATAATAAGTTTATTTTCAAAAATAAACTTTAGGGAGTAAAACTTTGAATATAATTGTTACCTCAATAGCTTTAGTTTTTTTAGTCATAAGTCACATATGATAATAAGTTTATTTTAAAAGATAAACTTTAGGGGGGTAACATTGTAAATATAATTGTCACCTCACGGGCTTTAGTGTATTTAGCCCTAGGTTTATTTTTCAAGTCATCCCCTTTGCATTTGCATTGCAGCCGTCATTACCATGGATCTCAGGGGCCTTTTGATTGCAGCTTCCTCTAATGTAATCATCCATTCCTTCATGCCCTCAATTTTTTGCACGCTCCGCTATAATGCTTCACATTCCAAGTCTTGACATACAAAGCCAGTGTTAAAGGCAGCATGGATTGATGGTGGCAATGCAATCGCGGTAGTCAGAGGTAATCAGAGCATGGAAATGATAGTGGCAATGATGGATTTGGACGGAGAAGACAACAAGATCGTCGAAAATGGCCGGAGGTTACCAATCTACTAGTGGAATTTTTTACTTCTTTGTCTAGATTTCTCTTTCTCTCCTCTACTGGTCTAAATCAAATATGTTCCTTAGAAAATGGATTTTTTTTTTTTTTGCAAACGGCTTAAAGAATAGCTTGATATTGTTGTTTGACACGACTACAAAGAGAGATCCAATGTAGTTTGAGATCTGCATAGATGATGGTCTCGTTGCACAGACTTTTCATCGATGATGCTGCCAATAATCGTCGTTTGATTTCTTTTTGCGAATACCCTAGTTGGGTTTTGATCAGCGGAATAGGTGATCTAGGAATGAGACACCCAGATGGGTTCATCGATATGAAGGATCGTTCAATTAATCGTTTCCGGTTAGAAAAGCATAAGCACCCTAGAGGTTGAAGCGTTACTCGTCTTTCATCCAATGGTGTCGGCGGCAGTTGTCGCTGGAAAACCAAATGATCTGCTCGGAGAGACTGTTTGTGCTTTGTCTTCCATCCGATGAAGTCAGCAGCAGTTGTCGTCGAAAAACCAGACGATCTCCTCGAAGAAACGGTTTGTGCTTCCATGAAGGTAAATGACACGTGTCGGGTCACATCAAAACAGATTATCGAGTTCTGTGGAGAGAGATTGGATGATTACCGATCCAGATGCCGGCAATGGAGGCCTCATACCTGGATGGCATCGGATGTGACGTTGAAGGGCGGCGACGTCTCGCATCATGAGTTTTGACCTTTCGACCCTCGCCGGCAGATTTTCCATCCTTCTAAATTTGTGGTTTTGCCGAAAGTAATCGTAGAGCTCGTCGGTGGTCCATGATGATCACGACACTAGCAATCATGTATTTTTTTCTTGGTTTCCCAAAGATGACACCAAATGATGTTGCTAAAAAATCCCTAACATATGTAACAGCTCTGCACGTGCCAAAAATCTTCGCAACCTGCATCTTTAACCTGATCATCTGCAAAATCAATTAGCTATAAGGGGACATCGGTGTGATGTTGGCCAAAGAACCTCCGACGTGAGAATAAGTCAGTCTATTTTAGGATATCAGGCCAAAGACTGAATTGTAAAGATAATGTGATACCTTCCTTTTATTTATAGACTTAGTCATCGTTCAAGAGTTACGTCCTTTCAACTCCCTATTATATTTTTATTTAGTGAGAAGTTATGCCATTTTGGCTTCCCACTTATTTAGTTGGGAGTTACACCATTTTATGGATTCACGTAAGAAACAATAATTATATCAACAATAAGCACTAGCACTAGTGGAGAACGTGGGCATGAATGGATAGGCTTGCATGAAAGACTTTCTCTTGATCATGAAGACATGATCTTGCATGGAAGATGTGGTCTTGACCACGAAGACGTGATCTTGCATGGAAGATGTGCCCTTGACCATGAAGACGTGATCTTGCATGGAAGACGGACTCTTGACCATGAATACGTGATCTTGCGAGCTATGCGTTGGCCTAGACCTTTTTCGTTCTTGGGCCTAAAATATCAGCTCAATTCATTTATCAAGCTCCTCTTTAGAAAGCTAAATATAGAAGCGGGAAGTTCCCCCGCATTAGACAAGAATGTAGTATTGCCTTCATTCCCGCGCATGGCTTCCGTTTTAACTATTGTATTAGATCATATTAGTTTATTTCTTTTCCTTTAAAAAAATCTATACTTATTTGCTCAATTTTTTTTATTTTTTTTTATCAACGGGTAAAACTGACAGATGTTATGTAAATAGTTAATTTGCATATTAATCATTTATTTTCAAATTAAATTTAATATTAAGATGAAAAGTAAGGTATTAGTTTTGGGGGGAAAAAATCAAGTTTGCAATGTATCGATGAGGGAAAATAGATTTGCTTAAATGGGTTGACCAAACATGATTTGTGTTAATCGATCTTCATATACGTCTAAGCTAAAAGTCTTCTACCCTAATTGTTCAATTGACCGGTTGATCAAACCAAGAAATTTTAGTCATGGTCTGATCGGTTGACCAGTTGGTCAATTCAGTTGACCGATTTCTATTTTTTCTTATTCTTTTAATCTTCTGGTCTAATCAATTGACCAAATGTGGGATTCAATTGACCGGATTGTCTTTAGTTGTATTCTCATAGACCTATTGCTATGTTTGGTTAACTGATGAAAGGGATAGGTTAATCGAACTCTATAATTTTTTATTTTTAAAGCATGTCTTAAAACAACTCTAGTCCAAATTCAATCCCAATTTTTATGAATTCATTTTAAGAATATTTAATAGAATGAATAGACATACTAAACACAAGTCCAATGAGTATGAAAGTATGTGTGTGTTTCCTAGAGTCACATTTATGCATACTTCTTAGTATCGAGAGTGTTATTACCTTATAATTCTTCAAGTCTCAGTCTTTGCCTCATTGATGTTTTTTTAGCTCTTCCGTAGTGGATCTTTCGATCTTATCAATCCTTGTCTATCTTGAGTTTTTTATTGCTTCATACTCTAATTCCCTAATATGGATAATATTGGATATAAATCCTATAATCAATCTTGTATTTTATCATTTAATGACTTTTGTTTATAAAATTAGAATCTCGAGTATTAATAAAAAGTGATTTTTACATCATTCTTGAATCATATTATATTGTTTTAGTAACCTATATATAAAATTGAAAACTTCTTAGTTATTTAATGATATTAAAAGGTTGAGACCATAAACGTTTTGGTAAATTGTATCCTAAATATTTCTAGTCAATACTAGATGGTTAAAACAAGCCTTTAACAATCTAGGCTAGTTTATGTGGTATTTTCTCTCATGAGAATGGTTGATATCAACCATTAGTATGACATACCAAAACAATCATAAGGGAACTTACTAGAGTAGAATGGCTTTAAACGTGATCATCCTAAATGTCCCACATGGTAGCTTTGCTCAATATCAAACTGGGATATCGGAATTGTGATTGCAATTGTGATCTTCAGAATTGAGGTACTGCGTATCACATGAATGCGTTCCCGAACTTTGATAATACTAAGTATGGTATTCTAGCCAAGAAACTTCAAACGTTTCATTAGGTGTTCTAGCCAAGATAGGATCACTCTCAACAAAGAGAGACGTGTCCTATGTGATTAGATTTAATATAATTCAACAAAGATTTCGGCCAGAGTAGTGTGAAGAATATGATGAGATTTCAATTGGTGTGATAAGGAATTATATTATCAATCGATATAAATATAATTAAACTATAGGTTTTTTACTTTATTCATACCTTGTTGGTTCTTTTGGGAACACAAGATAGAAAAATCGTATGGTACAAAAATCACAACTAAGGAGTTTTCTTAGTGAAATTCCTATAAACACGATATGGTTGTGATATTTGGGTAGACTTGACTCACATTCAGAGGGGACGCTGTAGAAAAATTATTTCTCTGCAAAGGCAAAATTAGAATTGTTCTGATTTTAATTGATTAATTAATTAATTGTTTCTACTATTCAACTTTTGATATAAACTTAAGGGTCACATGCAATGAGAAATGAAAGTTTGGATAATTATTTTAAAAAAAAATGGGTAGTAATGTTGAATTGTTTAACAATTCGAAGAATAAAGTGCAATTAAGGAAAGGAGTCCAGAGTTTTGAACCCTAGACAATTTTTGTAATAGGGAGGCCACTATATGGCTGCCCATTTTAGGCTTTTTCGATCCTCTATCTCTTTCTTTATTTGTTCTACTGTTTTGATTCTTACTACCACCTAGAATCAAAATAGATATGCTTTAAATCTTCAAAATTAGAATCAGAATTTCAGATATTCTATTCGTGCAGAGTTTATCATGTGGATACTATTAGATGCATGATATTTGTGTTGTTTTGGGGAGAATCAATTTCGTTCTTGATTTGAGATCATATCCAGCTAATATAGGAAGAGCCTTATCAAATCACTTCTCGGAATCAACCAACTAAGAGGCTAAAATCCCAAAAGAGGTATATAGATTAAACATGATTTATTCTTTATAATTATTTGTTCTGTTTTATATTAGTTCAGACATATTCAAGTTTTAAGAAATCTTGTTTTGAATTCTACTACGCAAATCTCTGGATTTTTAATATCTAGTTCCTTCAAGTGGTATCAGATCCACCTTATTAATTAACGAAAAACAAATATTTTGGTTATATTGTATGGAGTATTGGTTTTTTAGTAATATTAGCACAAATTATTGTTTTAAGTTTTTCCCAAAACAATAATGAAACCATGCAGATCCGAAGAGTTTTAATTTGTTTTAAAATTTATTTTTCAATCAAAAAATAAAAAAATTAGAGAATTAAAGGAAAAGGTATCGTGGCAAAAAATTGCGATACTTGTGGGAATTTAAAGGAGTTACGATAGAGGCTAAGGAATCGTTGCCATACATCATAGCTTGTGGAAGCACGTTGCCAATGGGTGGTGCTACTACAACAATGCCCGTTAACAATGGTAGAGGCTACCATGATAGTCTATATTTTGTAGCGGCATGGCAATTCAGGCCCACGAGGCGAATCTATGTTTGTTTTTGGCAATTACTGGCCACCTATGATTTTGTTAAGATGTTGCAACATTTGGTCTTTTTGGATATTCAGGAAGGAAAGTCAAATGTTAACTTATGCCTGAAATCAAATTTAAATTTTAAAATCTTACCTACATCAGATTTGGTATTTTTTTTTATATATTTTCTTAAACATATCACCAAATCAAATTTAGTAGGTTCGCTTGTTCCCTAATTATCAATTGTATTTGTTTAATATCAATATTCCAACTGTCTCCCAAAACAAGTTGCTGAAATGTGGTCCCTCTCTTGTCCCTTGTTTGCCTTTTATCCTTTTTTAAACCATTTCTAGACTGAATTTTTGTCCCCTTGTTCCCTATACCTGGTTTATATTCATTAAAAATGTATGTTGGTTTATATATTTTGTAAAATGTTTTTGTTCAACCTTGAATTACACCATGGGGTTACTTCGAATTTAGCACAAGTTTACATTATGTTGGGAGGATATAGAATACCATTTTAGTTGTGATATTGATTGTTGGTTTTTTTTTTTTAAATGGAGACTTTGTTCAAGGAATTAGGGTATGATGGTTTAACTCATTTGTACTTCAAAATACCCAAAACTAAGATATTAAGGAGAATTGAAACTAATAATGATGTGCTTGACCTACTTAGATTGCAATATAAAGGCAAACATGTTAAAGTAGCCCTATATGGAGAGGATAATGGTAAAGTTGTTAGTCAACAAAACCCTGAAGAAGAACACGAGTTAAGTGAGAGTGATTCTAGTTTTAATGTTGATGAGGGTGATGAATCGTGTGAAGAAGATGAGTTATCTGCTCAAGCAAGTGATCCAGAATGGGTTAGGGAGGATTTAGAAGATTTTGGAGATGGTGACATATTCGATATTGTTCTTAAACAATCATCATGTATAGTACCAACTATACGTGATGGCCATAATGAAAATAAAGAATTTTGGTGGGAAAATGAAAGTGATGATAAAGAGCTGCAAAGTTTGGATGGGCCTGATGCGAAAAATAATGGTAAAAAAATTTCTCTATATAATCAAGAAAAAATAAAAAAAAGACCCTAAATTGGTTGTTGAAATGATATTCCCTATCACCAAACAATTTAGGGTTGCCTTAAAGGAATTTAACGTGAGGAAATGGTATAACGTTAAGTTCATAAAGAATGAGTCAGATAGAGTTACTGCTAAGTGTAAATTTGAATATGGTTGGAAAGAATATACTTCTTTCATGCAGGGTAAGAAGACTTTTCAGATTAAGTCACTAGTTGGTCCACATACTTATGGCAAGAGGTACAGAAAGAGTCAAGTGAACTTAAGATACATCTCTCAAAAGTATCTTGAAACACTTACTAATGATCCAACTTGGAAGGTATGTAAAATAAAAAATACATTCTAGAGATATCCTAATGTGGAAGTTAGTAAGTATCAATAGTATAGAGCTAAACAAAAGGCAAGAGATACAATTGAAGGTGATCGGTTGGTACAGGATGGAAAGTTGAAAGGTAATACTTAAACTGTCCAGTAGTGTAACCCAGGTAGTGCCTTAGTTATTAAAACTGAATATAGACCTGTGGTTGAGGCTGGTTTTGGGATTGTGTTGCCCCCACCAATGTTTCAGAGAATTTATATGAGGTTTGGAGACTAGAATGGGGGATTTCTTAGAGATTGCAGACCAATCATTGGTTTAGATAGGTATTTCTTGAAGTATGTTTATGAGGGACAACTTCTTTCAACAATGAGCCGAGGTGAGAATGATATTTTTTATCCCATTGCAATGGTTGTGGTTGATCGCGTCATATTTTACACGATCTAATACCACTATTTTAAGTTTTGTTATTTTTTTGAATAAATTAAATTAGTGTAATTGATTTATTTTATTAGATTTTAGATTAAAGAAGTGGAGCAAAAATACTTTATTTTGAAACAAAATGGAGAAGAAAATAGCCGTGACCCGCCTAACATTCCCGAAAATGGGCCATGCCCGCTAGAATAGAGCAGATAGGTGTGCTGGACATGTGTGTGTCACACACTGGGAGCGTGTAATGGTTCAACCGTTACACACCCTTGATGGAGGCCTATTATTATGGCCATTAGGGTGATCTCGGTGAAAAAGGAAAGGACAAGCCAGATTTCCATTGGGGTTCTTTTCTAATTTTTTTTTATAATTTTTTTAATCCTTTTTTATTGGCTTTTTCTTTTTGGTTTTGGGAGATAGTTTTCGGAGTAGTGGGATTTTCCATATTTTTCACTAGCATATAACCCGTGCCTGAAGGCACGGGTGTAAAACAACAAAAATAAAATAAAGAATTGACCTATTTCATTTAAACATTAACAATAAATAACAACCGATATTAATATCATGCACCTATTTAATTTGAATATCAATAATAACTAACAGTTGAACATCACTAATAACCAATAATTAAAATTAAAAAATGTATCGATGTAAAATAAGAAGATTATACATTCTTTACTAATTCATACTATTTATATACTATATAGAGTTTTTCATAAATTCTTTTTTCTATTCAGGCTATCTATTTAGGCTAATGACTCTTTTGATCCCTCACAAATGCAACAGTTACTCAATTGGACTCTCAAATTTGAAAATCTCGGTGTTATGTTTTTACAATTAGGGAGAGAAAAAGACAATGAGAGGATTACGAGAATTAAGCGTCGTTGTTTCCATAAAATTTAGAGGCAATTAAGGATTAAGAATTAATTAGACATTTGTTTCTATAAAAGTGATACACAATTAGAAATTAAGATGATTAGTTATAGGTGACAAATCCTATCAATTAATGATATACAATTATTTTCATTTCAACAAACCCAGTTTCCTTTTATGGCCCTAATTTAAAAAAAAAATGAAAAGATCATACGGCCTTAAAATGTCAATAGTTTTGTCTCTCATCCGACGGTCGTGAATATACTCGTTTTGATTTATTATATAGATATTTAAAGAATTAAGGAATATATAAAAAAATACATGTTTTTTTTTTTTTTTTTGTAACTAAATAAACCATTTCTTTTTTATATTAATTAATTAATTCTCACTAATTAATGTGTTTTTTATATTCTCACTAATTGTTATATCTAATTAAGGAATTGTATAATTGTTCAATTATGTAATTAAATTAATTAAGGAAAATTGAGTCAACCTTTTACCAAAATTGGTTTTTTTTTATTTTTTTATTTTTTTTATTTTATGTTTGTTCTTATCAGCATTTGTTTGTCCTCGTCAGTATTTTTTTTGTCCTAATCATATTTTGTTTGTCCTAGTCATAAGTTTGTCTTACTCAGCCAAAAATCAATTAATGATATACAATTATTCTCATTTCAACAAACCCAATTTTCTTTTATGGCCCTAATTTAAAAATAAAAATAAAAATGAAAAGATCATATGGCCTTAAAATGTCAAGAGTTTTGTCTCTCATCCGACAGCCGTGAATATACCCGTTCTGATTTATTATATAGATATTTAAAGAATTATGGAATATATAAAAAAATACATGTTTTTTTTTTTGTAACTAAATAAACCATTCATTTTTTATATTAATTAATCAATTCTCACTAATTAATGTGCTTTTTATATTCTCACTAATTGTTATATCTAATTAAGGAATTGCATAATTGTTCAATTATGTAATTAAATTAATTTAGAAAATTGAGTCAACTTTTTACCAAAATTGATTTTTTTTTATATTTGTCCTAGTCAGCATTTGTTTGTCCTCGTCAATATTTTTTTTTGTCCTAGTCATATTTTGTTTGTCCTAGTCATAAGTTTGTCCTAGTCAGCCAAAAAGCCATCCTATTTTATTATATAGATTTCTTTTGACTTTTTTGTTCAGTTTTTTTGGGCAATAGGGGGAATGGTTGGCAACCATATTGCACTAATTTTATTTTAGATTGTTTCGGCAATAGCTTGGCTTGTCCAAGAGTTTGTTTGTTTTTTTTTTTTTTTTCTATGGAGTTTATTGTACAAATTCCACTGGAGTTAGGCTTCAACAATTTTGTGTTAACTTTTCAATGAAATTTATGTGAAATATCGTTTTTGAAGAAGAACAAATCACCACACGCAATTAATCTTCGCTCATCTGGGTTAGGATGGTGGTATGTATTTTGCTTTAATATAATATTGTACTTTTAAATTAATTTTGGATTATGTGTAAACAATTATATAATGATGAATATTGTTCTTGAATTATAGTTTAATTGTGATTAAATTTAATTTCGAAATATTCTTGTAGAAATTTCAATTTTAGATTCAATTGTTACTAGAATGTTAGAACTAATATCTGTGATCTCGATCTAATGATCATATAATCGTATTATTAGGATTTGATTATTGGTTTGGATAAATTATGCATAGATTTTAATTCACATTAAATTAGAGTTAGGGCTAGCAAAATGTCTATTTACACGATAGTAAGACACAAGACCGACATGAAACTATTGGGTATGGGTTTAGCTTATTAAGTAATGGGTCGTTATCGGCTTTGACCCAATAAGCACGATAAGAAACAAGTCGGATTATCGGGTTTACCTGATAACCCGTTAAGCGACACGAGTGACACAATAATAATTATCGGGTGTCCAAGTTACACAATAACTTCAAATCTAATTGGTCACACGATAATTTAATAAATTATTATAAAATAAAAATATACTAAAAAATATTTATACATATCACCCCAAATTTATCTAATATTATAATTTAATCCATTTTATATATAGGTATTCCTAACCCTAAACCTAATTCATTTCTCAAATCTCAAATCTCAATCACTGGTTTTAGTCGCCGCCTCCTCTCAAGTCTCAAGACTCTCAACAAATTCTCAATCTCACTCCTCTAAGGCTCTAACCCTACTTTTCAAATCTCAATCTAACTCATCGCTCTTGGGTCTTGGCCACCACCTCCTCTCATCAAACTCTCAATCTTACTTCTCTAACCCTAATTCTTCTCCAACCTCAAGCAAAGAGGGTCACCAAATCTGATTCATTCCAAGTCATTGTGGCGATCTTCGTAGATTTCCTGCTACGATCTCCGATGACATCTAATCCCATTCACCTTTGAGACTACTGTGTCGTCCGTTTTTCGGCAACGAAGCAAAAACTAGATATTTGAAGCATTTATTCCATTCTCCTACTGTCCTATATTCCATCGTATAGGTATGTTCTTAATCTTTAGGCTTGCTGATTTTCTGTTCTTATATATGTCAAAATATTTATTGATTTGATGTTCTTATATTTGTCGAAATATTTGTTGATTTGTTGTTCTTAATATTTGCTGATTTTTTGTACTTATATTTGTTGATACCTTCATTCCTAATATTTCCTGATTTATTCCTAATATTTGCCCATTTTTATTTTTTAACACTGACATGGCAAACAAATGATTTGTTATTCTTAAATATTGGGTGATTTTTCTTTTTGTACACTGACACAGTAAAATGAAGGTACTTAACTGATTTCAATATTTTTTCACTTATAAATTATTCCTTTAATTTAATGACCTGATTTTTTGAATAAAATATTGTCAAAAAAAAAAAAAACAATGTAACACACAGAAGGTGCCACATAGTCAAATTTTCACCTAAAAAATTATAACCGAGTGATGGCCTAGTTGCGCACCAACTAATCAACCACATTCCGGCAATGTTATATAACAGAATACGTTGAAATTGACAATACCAAAATGTACCCACGCAAAGGCACATAAATGATTACAGGAAAACTCAATCTCGTATTTAACTCAGGAACAAGGAACCACAAGTCTGGAATTTTGGTATAAAATTCGCAGGACTCTCTGCCAAAATCAGACTATAAACATAACCATATATATAGAAATACAACAGTTGACAACCTCAACTGCCTAGATAAATTTCTGACATCTGTCCAACACATGTCCAGCCCACAAGATACAGTTTTCCAACCTAAAAACTGCCCAAAAATGTCTTGAAATTGTTTAGAAACTGCATGCATATACCCAACACATGGTTGTAACTTTCAGTCCTTTAGCTCACCATGAGCTAGACCTCATTTTTAGCATTTCTGTATCATGTCAACGTTCTATTCGTTTACCATCTTATTCCCTTAGTCATACCGACATTCGCTAACCCCTCGCCAAGCCACCCGTGTGGTCAGAACGTGTTTTGCGCCCATGCTTTGCTTGTTGCGTCATTGCACCCAAAGACTTCCTAATGCCGTATGCATTTTTCGTACCAAAAGGCATCGTCGTGCCTAACAATTTGTAATATTGCGTACACGACACTGTCCACAACGTTGCATTGTGCCTACGTTGTGCTGCCTTGTCTTGGTACCGCACCAAGGTCTTTCCCACTGTCATTCCTCCACATAACATTGATCCTAGAATTACGCCTAGGATTGTCAACATTACTCAACACCTGCTGGTGGTGTGCCACAACGCCACTGCCCACCAACGTGCACCATGTTGGTGCCTTTATTGTCAACACCTCATTTTGTGCCATATGCACTGTGTCCAGTAGTAAAGTGCTCCAAGTCCGTACTAATTGGTCATCTAGCGTTGTTAGGGGTTGACAAAACACCCCCACCACAAGAATCTGACGTATTCGTCGAATCGATCTGATAGGTGGAAATAACATATCTACTTTTAAACTGAATTTGTTAGTTTTTTAGCGTATTAGTTATATTTGATTTCGTTTTAGTTTGTTTTAGTGTAAAACCGGTGAAGGAATGAAAAAAAGTGATAAACAAGCGAAAAATGGTGAACAAAACGTGAAGAACAAGGTTTCGGTGCATAAAGACCACCGCCTAGGCGAAGATTCCACCGCCTAAGCGGAGAAGAGATAGGAAGTTGGGTTGCTGAGCCACTGCCTAGGTGATAAAACCACCGCCTAGGCGGAGATTCATCAGAATGTTTGTGCCAGCAATCATCGCCTAGGCAAACATTCCTCTGCCTAGGCGAACATCCGTCAGAACCTAAACCGACTTAACCACCGCCTAGGCGATGACACTCTGCGAGAAATATCTAATTTTAGATATTTTGAAAATATTTTTAAAACCTTTATTTTAACCCTTTTCTTCCCCATTTTTATGGGATGACCTATTATGTTTTGAGAGCTCCTTTCACCTTAGATAGGATTAGATAATTTAGGAATTAGATTATATTAGTTTTAGGAAGTGATTTTAGCTAAATTCTTGAAGAGCTAAAAGAGGAAGTTCATCAATGGAGAAGAGGAAACTCAGGAGGATCGTTCTTTGGCAAAAATGGACTATTCCACTTTAAGATTTGGCTTTTCTTTCATTGTTTCCATCTTTGTACTTAGTGTTTATTATAGATGATGACTATCTCCTCTTGGTTTAATATTATAATGGCTAAGATTATGTTAGATTAGGTAGATTTTAGCTATGGTTAGATGTAATCCATGTAAATATCTCTTTGGTTGAATATAAGTTATTTTGATAGTTTGTTATCCAAATTCCAATTGTGTTTACCGTTATTTCATGTTTATTATGCTTATTACGATAAATCGAGAATACGGGATTTGACACTCGGGAGAGGTAACCCCGGATTCAGACTAGGGATAAACACAACGCGACGATCCAATAACCTGGGAGGGAGTTGGATTATGTGCAATCCATGAGGTTGGGTCAAGACTCACATGGCAATGTGTTCGTAAAGACGTTCGAGGAAGACTTCAGCATCAATGCAAAGTCATGTATTCGCTCACTTTTCACTCGGAAGAGGAAACGAGTGAGTTATAGATACCGAGATTGCTGGATGTGATAATAACTGTTATCGATAACTAAACTGAGTCAACTAGGTACTAAGTGAATAAAATTGATCCCTAGTTAATTAGTGTAATTAGAATTAATCCTTAGGAGTAGTTTTAATTAGTTTAATTTAAATAATTTATTTAATCGTCAGGATAATATAAGACTACGTAAATTGCAGTATTCAATTATTCACACTTTTTTCTGTAGGAATGATATCCGATCTTCAAAGATCCACTATATTAAAACTTAGACCTCGTATACTTGCGAGAGTAAGTAGCGGCGTATTTCACGCGCTACTTAATATAGTAATCGTGATCTAGTTTTATTATAGTGATCGTAAGATCGAATATCGTTCCACTGGGAATACGTGTAATTTAGTTGAATATTGTGATCGACATAGTCTCATACTATCCCCATTTTTTCAAGAATTGTTTGTATTCTATTTAATCTACTAAGATAAATGACAACTATTAAGTTAGTTCTAATTACACTAATTACTTATGTATTGATTTCTTTCACATAATACATATTTGACTTCATTTAGTTAGCTATAACGATGTTTATCTATTTTGACAATCTATGTATTTACAACTCCTCCGCTACCTTTCCCGAGTGTAAGACGGGGATTACACGACTGCGTGTCAACGAAGAAGTCTCCCTCAACGCCTTAACGACCCTAGGTCGTGTGAGTTTTGAGCTAACGTCATGGATTGCATACGTTCTAATGCCCTCCCGGGTCGTTAGAACGTCACGTTGCGTTTACCCTAGTTCGAATCCAGGGTTACCTCTCCCGAGTGTCAAACCCTGTATTCTTGGTTTATCAATACAAGCATAATATCAAGAATAACGGTAAACACAATCAGATTTAGACAAACATTCATTAAAGAAACATTAATTCATTCAAACTAGCATTTACATGGTTTCAACAACACCTAAGTAACATTTAACTAATACTACATGATCTTAGTCATATAACGTACAAAACAAGAGTGATTCAACATCATGAGATATGAAAAAGTAATTACAAAGATAAAAACAAGAGAAGGACGATCAAATCTGAGAATGGAACAGTCCACTATCGCTATTAATCGCTCCACAAATGATTCCTCTTTGCCCAAATGATTAATCCCCTCCTTGATCTCTCAAAGATAGCTTAAGAACTCTATATTAGGGTTAGGGATATTGAACAACCAGTTTCAGACGTGGGAAAGGGGTATTTATAGGCCTAAGGTTTTAAAAATATCTAAAAAGATATTTTTCCCTGTTCTGAGAAATTCGCCTAGGCGAAGGTTAAGTCAGTTAGAAATTTGCCTAGGTGGTGGTTTCTTCGCCTAGGTGGATGGTTGCAGTCCAACTCTCTGACTGAATTCCGCCTTGGCGGTAGTTTCTTTGCCTAGGTGGATTTCAACTCTCCAACCTTCTGACGGAATTCCGCCTAGGTAGTGGTTTCTTCGCCTAGGCGAATTTCAGCGCTCCAACCTTCTGATGGAATTTCGCTTAGGTGGTGGTTTCTTCGCCTAGGCGGAAGTTCTGTTGGCCTTGAAACCTTAATTTTTCATATTTTCTTTATCGATTTCCCACCGTTTCGCTCGGTTTGTCAATTGTTTACGTCCCTACACCTGACTTATATAAAAAAACAACTAAAACACAATTAAAACATTAATAAAATACTCAAAAACTGGCAAATTCGGTTTAGAAATAGGTATGTATTTTATACCTATCAAATACCCCCAAACTTGAAATTTTGCTAGACCTCGAGCAAAACACCCTAACACTAAATAACACTAATTAGCTAATTTATAAACTAAAAATAAATAAACATTAACAAATAAGAAGTAAACACCTGTGAGATTTAAGTTCAATCAAAGAAACCATGTGGTTCTTCCCTCAACAACCCATAATCAGATCAGGTTAATGAATAACACACACCACGTGGTGTTCCTCAAACTCATTATCCAATCCAGTTTGAGAACAACTTGCAACATTCTCCTCTCCATGACTTGACAAAGCGCCTTTAGTAGATAAGGCGACCAATTGTTCCGAGAGCTTGGACACTTAGGTCGATAAAGTTGCGATATAGTCAGATTCTTGAATAGAAGAGACCTTTCTTCCCGTGTTCCTCTCATTCGGCTATTGATAATTATTGGCCGCCATTTTTTCCAACAATGCATTAGCTTCGGTCGTGATTTTAGACAACAACAATTCTCTTGAGGCAGCATCAATGATCGTTCTGGTTTGGCTGTCCAACCTGTTGTAAAATAATTGGGTTTGAAATCAATCTTGATACCCGTGTTGATGGTATTTTCGCAATAGATCTTTGAATCCTTCCCACGCTTCAAATAACGGCTCAAAATCTCTTTGGCGAAACTACGCAATCTCACCTCGGAGCTGAGAAGTCTTGGAAAGTGGAAAGAACTTAGTGAGGAACCTTTGAGCAAGGTCCTCCCAAGTATTTATACTTTCCGGTTGGATAGATTGGAAGCAACCCCGTGCTCTATCACGCAATGAAAATGGAAATAACCGCAAGCGGATAATATCCTCAGCAACTCCATTTATCTTCACAGTATCACATATCTCCAGAAAAGTGGCCAAATGGACATTGGGATCCTCGTGAAGATTCCCGCCATATTGGTTTTGTTGAACCATGTTGGTCAGGGCGGGCTTCAACTCGAAATTGTTTGCCTGGATTGGTTGCCTCCGAATGCCTGAATAATTATCCAGTATCAATGGTCAATAATAATCCCTAAGGACTCTTTGTGGGCACTCTAGTTCCGGACGCTGGAATGCCTGCAACTCCGGCGATTGAGGGACATTTTCACCTCCCCCGGCTATAGTAGTAGATTGCTCTTCTTTCTGTTTACGTATTTGTTTACTACGCCGCATGCACTACTCAGTTTAAACAAATAAATCAAATAAACAAATGAATTGACTGAAATTAAAAGCAAAAGAATTATTGTGATTAACATTCAACTACTTGGTCACAATATCAACTAAATTTAAAAACACCGTAGTCCCCAGCAACAGCGCTAAAAATTTGGTAGCTTGTGAAATACGCCGCTTCTTACTCTCGCAAGTATACGGGGTCTAAGTTTTAATATAGTGGATCTTTGAAGATCGGATATCGTTCCCACAGAGAAAAGTGTGAATAATTGAATACTGCAATTTATGTAGTCTCATATTATCCTGATGATTAAATAAATTATTTAAATTAAACTAATTAAAGCTACCCCTAAGGATTAATTGTAATTATACTAATTAACTAGGGATCGATTTCATTCACTTAGTACCTATTTGGCTTAGTTTAATTATCGATAACGGTTACTATCACATCCAACAATATCGGTATCTATAACTCACTCGCTCCTTCTTCCGAGTGAAAAGCGAGTGAATACATGACTTTGCATTGATGCCGAAGTCTCCCTTGAACACCTTTCTGAACACATAGTCACGTGAGTCTTGACCCAACCTCATGGATTGCACACAATCTAACTCCCTCCTGAGTTATTGGATCGACGCGTTGTATTTATCCCTAGTCCAAATCCGAGGTCACCTCTCCCGAGTGTCAAACCCCGTATTCTTGGTTTATTGTAATAAGCATAATAAACGTGAAATAACGGTAAACACAATTAGAATTTGGATAACAAACCATCAAAATAACTTATATTCAACCAAAGAGATATTTACATGGATTACATCTAACCATAGCTAAAATCTACCGAATCTAACATGATCTTAGCCATTACAATTTTAAACCAAGATGAGATAATCATCATCTATAATAAACATTAAGTACAAAGATGGAAACAAGGAAATAAAAGCCAAATCTTAAAGTGGAGTAGTCCATTTTCGCCAAAGAACGATCCTCCCGAGCTTCCTCTTCTCCATTGATGAACTTCCTCTTTTAGCTCTTCAAGAATTTGGCCAAAATCACTTCCTAAAACTAATCTAATCTATTTCCTAAATTATATAATCCTATCTAAGGTGAAAGGAACTCTCAAAACATAACAGGGCATCCCATAAAAATAGGGAAGAAAAGGATTAAAATAAAGGTTTTGAAAATATCTTCAAAATATCCAAAATTAGATATTTCTTGCAGAGTGTCACCGCCTAGGCGGTGGTTAAGTCGGTTTAGGTTCTGACGGATGTTCGCCTAGGCGAAGGAATATTCGCCTAGGCGGTGGTTGCTGTCACAACATTCTGACAGATCTCCGCCTAGGCGGTGGTTCAACAACCCAACTTCCTGCCTCTTCTCCGCCTAGGCGAAGTATGCACTGAAACCTTGTTTCTTCACATTTTTGTTCATCGTTTCTCCACCGTTTTTTGTTTGTTTATCACTTCTTTTTGTTCTTTCACTTGTTTTACACTAAAACAAACTAAAACGAAATTAAATATAATTAATATGCTAAAAAACTAACAAATTCGGTTTAAAAGAAGATAGGTTATTTACACCTATCACTATCCCAGTTCGATCTACTGATTTCAGTATACACCTATGCCAACGGTACTGTTACAGTCTTCTCAATCTGCCCTTAGCCTTAGTTTCAGAATATTGCAACGCATTGGAATAAGTTTGTCATAGATTGTCTCTATAACCAGACTGACCATCACCCCATTGCTCCTACAACAACCTTGTTTGGAAACTCACGATAACCAACCTCTTCTGGTTATTTTTTTCAGCACAGAACATAAGATTGTTTTCAGTACCCTATGTCCCAAGTCAGGTTCATCACTTGCCCAATTTTAGACCGCACCTGGTCTATTCGTTGTCCACCAACAACATCATGTTGATGCGCGTCAACCCATGTTCAGAGCCTTCATCGTCTGATTCCTCCTGAACTAGTGTTGTCAATTTTTCTTTTTTTTGGACAGTCCCTTGTTCAATAACCATCACATGTAAAACAACCTTGACTCTTACCCGCAGCCATCGTTGGTTGCGATTTTGAACAAGAATCTGCAACAATATTGGTCTCATCGCCTTTATTCTTCCATTCTTTCGATCCCTCGTTCATATTTTCTTTACCTTTCCTACCTATCTTCTAGTCAGAACCTTCGTCTTCCTTGGTTAGGTTGTAATCGGTCAGGTTGTCTATCGCTGCCACGACAGTTTGCAGGTCTCACACACCCTACCATCTCAGTTCAGCTTGCGCCTATGCTTACAAAGCCAAGGTAAAATTGAACAGTTTTGTATGACCCTGATTTTTTTTAAGACTCATTTTCGCACATTCAGGAAATTATGGAGTAGATGGTGTTATAGTTTTTAATTTAAAATTTGAGAGGTTAATTAGTAATTTTTAAAATACAAATTGTAAACTTTTGAATTTAAATGATTTCAAATTTTTAATTAAGGAGAGATTTATGAAATTAAAACTAAAATAAATATATATATATATACATACATATACATATAAAGAGAAAGAAACGGAGGTAAGATCAAAAAAGAAAATGGGGAACACTAGATCGGTAAGGGGCTTGGCCTTTTTTTCAACTCATATATATATATATACACACACACACACACGCATGACAGAAGAAAGACAGAGAAAACAGAGAGAAGAGAGATATGGGCGGTGGGTGATCGTCATTTGTTTTCATCACCGGTGTGGGTTTCGGTTGTCCGTCGTTTGGCTGGCGTGTGGGTGGTGAGATCCGATGTTGCCATCGTTGTTTGGGTATGAGGTTGCCAGCGGTCGGCAACAGTAAGGGAGAGAGAGAGAGGTCGGTCGTCAACTGAACCGAGAGCAAGAAGAAAAATCCAGAAACGAAGAGAGAGAACGGCATGGGTTCGTCGTCATAGTTCACCGGTGGTGAGTGTGTGTGTGTATTGTTGTGTATGTAAGTGTGTAGTGGGTTCGGTCAGTGGGTGATCGATGAGGGTGGTGGTGGTGTAGTGTGTCGGCTGTATGTGTGTAATCGTTTGGTTGAGTGTGTATGGGTGTGTTTTTGTATGGGTGAGCTCGTCGTTGATCGTGTGTGTATGTGTATGCTTTGGGTGTAGGCGGTTCGGAGTGTGTGTGCCGTTCGCGGGTATTGCAGCGCCAACTGTATGTGTGTGTATGTGTTGCTGTGTGTGAGGGTGGTTGGTTGTTTGGCCGGTTGGAGAGTTAGAGAGAGAGAATGTGGATTCGGCTCTGTGTGTGTGTGTTCAGTCGTGGGTCCGACAAGGCCTGTGCAGGAGACCAATAGTGTGTGTTCCGTTCGGTGTCGTAGGTATTCTATCTCCGTGGGTGTGTGGCGTAATCGGAGCAAGGGTCGATCGACGGCTGGTCCCGAACTAGAAAACAGAAGCAGGAATAAGAAACGGGAAAAGAGAGAAAAAAAAAAACAAGAATTACACAAACAACCCTAATAAAATCCAATAAATTCATCTCGCGGCAACCGGATGATTCGGGATAGGTAGAATTCCGATCTTTCTTAATATATGTATTTAATTGTCTCATGGTGTGATGATAAAATTATTTGGTAAATCGTTGTGACATTTTACCTGTTTAATTACATGAAATAATTTGGATAATGTGGAATTTATGTGACAAACATGCTAATGTGGTGTATGTGTTATATTAATTAAATTCATGTATTAGAGGAGTTGGAGTTTTACGGAGCGTTGACTTACAACCTCATAGTTTTTTGTTGCAGGGTTGGCGGGGATAAACTGACGAAGAGACTTTTATTTAAATTTCTATTTGTAATAATTGCATTTATTTATTATTTTAAACTGTAAAAGGAGAAGGAGAATATTTGCAGAAGATTATTTATTTAATTTTTTCAAATTGATGGAAAAGGAAAAGAAAGAGAGAAAGTAAGACGACGATGGATAAATTAGTTGAATTTCAATATCTATATTTTGAAATAGTTGTATTGTATAAATTTGTATTATTACTAGGATTATAAATGGATGGATATAAATTGGAGGAAACGGTAATTATAACTATCGTAGTCGATTGTAAAATATCTCAATTTTGAAAATATTGAATTTTCGGGTTTAATAAAAATGGTTTTAAGAAAATGGTTTTGATTTAAATGTTGGAAATTCGGTTTTAAATTATAGTTCGGTAATTATTAGTTGTTGCTGGATTGTAAATTGGAAATATTTTTATAAAGTAAATTATTAAATATTTGTTGCCGTTATGTATATATAATTTGCGGATTAAATTAAAATAGATGATTGATTTTATTTGGTATTTAAAATGGCGATTATTATATTTAATAATTACCGTCATAAAATCGGCAACAAAAAAATTATCGCCAGTATTATAAAAGTTAATGAATTTTATAGATTGGAATTTTGGCCAGTTGGTTTTAGGTAGAATTCTTTATAGGAGAAACCATAGTAGCGGCCCTAGGAAACCGGGTCGTGGCAAGTTTGTCGTCCTCCGACATGTTCTTCATATCCAACATCAAGGATATGAATTCTTTCACATACTCGCGCACCAAATCAGTGTGCTTGAGTCTCAGCAACTAATCCCGAGCCACCCAACTCGAGTTCGTCGGTAGAAATTGCTTCCTCAGTTCCTTCTTGAAATTAGCCCACGTCGTGATCTTTGGATCTGCACTACCTTCCACACGCGTTTGCCATCACAGCTATTCGTATCCAACCATGTACATACTCGACATGGATGCTTGTTCATCATTGAAAACATGAGAAATCCAAAAATAGTGTTTAATGTCCCATAGGAAATTCTTCAATTCCTTGGCACTTCGCGTGCCAGAAAAAACCTCGGGTTTGGCATTTTCATCCGTGTTGGTCCGTCCCGCAACGTGCTCTGTCCAGCAATGACTTTCTTCAAAATAACAACTTCTTCCTCAACATGTTTGAGATTAGTTTTCAAGACATCGGTCAACACAATCGTGTTCTCTGCCATGGACTTGATTCTGGCCATTGTGTTGCTACAAAATTCATCGAAAGAGACTTGAAGATTTGCAATGTCAACCCGGATCTCAGCATTTTGGACTGACAAATTTACCTTGTTCCCAAATGTTGGAGCACCGACATAATCTTCCAACGCTTCAAGTCTATTGCTCACTCTCAACGCAAGAGCCATCTCGTAGCCCTGCCCTGATACCCACTGTCATAGGGTCAAATTTTCACCATAAAAATTATAACCGAGTGATGGCGTAGTTGTACACCAATTAGTCAGCTACGTTTTTGCAACGGTATGCAACAGAATACACAGAAACCAACAATACCAAAATGCACCCACGCAAAGACACATAAATGATTACGGAAAAACTCAATCTTGTATTTAACTCATGAACAAGGAATCACAAGTTTACAATTTCAATCTAAAATCTGCAAGAACCAACTCTCTGCCAAAATCAAACTACAAACATGACTATATAGAGAGAAATACAAAATTTGATAATCCCAACCGCTTAGATAAACTTCTAACATTTGTCCGACGTGTTTAGTCTACAGTAGACAATTTTCTAACTAAAAATTGCCTAAAAATTGTCCAAAACTGTCTTGAAACTGCATGCATATGCCCAACACATGGAATTAACTTCTAGTCTTTCAGCTTACCACGAGATAGACCTTATTTTCAGTGTTTCTGCGTTATGCCAATGTTCTACCCATTTGTCGTCTCGTTCTCTTGGTCATACCAACGTTCAATAATGCTTTACTATGTCGTCCACGTGGCCAGAACATGTCTTGTGCCCACATTCTGCTTGTTGAATCGTTGCGCCCAATGGTTTTCCAATGTCGTATGCATTTTTTGCACCAACATGTATCCCCATGCCCAACAATTTGTCATGTCACACACACGATACTGTCCACAACATAGCTTTGCATCTGTTTTGTGCCACCTTGCCTTAGTGTCGCTCAAAGGTTTTTTCCACTACCATGCCTCTGCATAGCATTGATCCAAACATTGTGCCTAGGATTGCCAATACTGCCCAATATCTGCTAGTGTTGTGCCACAATGCCACTGTCCACCGATGTGCATCATGTCGGTGCCTTCATTGCCAACACCTCATTTGTGCCGCATGCACCATGTCCACTAGCAAAGTGTACCAAGTATGTGCCAATTGGTATTCCAGCATTGTTAGGGATTAACAGAAGAAGGATTAAAATTGGTTTGTTAGCCCATTTTGCTCAAAAAATATAGAAATAGAATCAATCAATCAATGGTGGTTTGTTACCCATTCTGTTCCAAAAATATGGAAATGGAATCAATGGTTTGTTGTCTATTTTTTTTTAATACTTTCATTCACATGTTTTAATTTGTTTCTAATTATGTCTTTTTTATATATAGATGGATTCAAATGATATACTGATTGTTAACATGAAAATTGAAAATGAAGATGAGTCTCAAGAGGGTGACAATGCCAAAAATTACATTAAAGGTGAACGTAAAAAAGTAAAAAGAAATAATGTTTGTAAATATTTCATATTAACCAATGAGAAGAATGGTGATAGTAAACAATTATGCAAATGTATAAAAATGTGGAAAAAAATGGTCGGGGATAGTAAACATGGTACGGGAAATATAAATCATCACATTAAAGCTTGTCCTGCAATTAAAACTTACGAAGTAGGACAAATGATGTTAGGCCAGGGACAAAACTCATTATCAATTAGAAGTCGAAAAATTGATTGTGAGAAATTTTGTAAACTGTTGATTTATACCATTGTCATGCATGATTTACCTTTATCATTTGTTAAGTGCAAGGGTATAAGAGATTTGTTATCGTATTTGAATGAGGATGTAGTTCATATCTCAGGAACATTGCCAAGTCTGATCTTTATATAAGAAATAGAAGGAAAAAATAAAATACATGTTTGAAGCATTTCCCAACGGAATTTGCTTCACCTCTGATTTGTGGTCATCCTTTACTACTGATGGCTATATATGTGTCACGGCACATTTTATTGATAATGATTGAATTTTACACAAAAGAGTAATAAGCTTTTATTTTATGCCATCTCCACAAAATGATGTTTGTTTGAGTGAGAAGGTTTATACTTTGTTGTTTGAATGAGGAATCAACAATAAATTATTTTCTTTGACTTTGGATATTGTTTCGTCCAATGATATGTTTGTGAAAATGTTGATTACTCAATTGAATGTGAGAAATGCTCTTTGTGTAAGGGTGAATTCTTTCATTTAAGGTGTTATATCCACATTTTGAACTTGGTAGTGCAAGATAAATTAAAAGAAATAAGCTCATGTATTGAAAACATCCGTGATAGTGTGAAATATATCAATGGATCACAAGTAAGAAAACAAAAGTTCTCGAAATGTGTTAACTTATTGTCTTTAGATGCTAAGAAAGGATCACGACAAGATATTTCTACTTAGTGAAATTTGACTTATTTAATACTTGACAGTGCAATATATTTTCGTAGTGCATTTTCTCATTTGGAATTAAGTAATTCTAATTATAAGTATTGTCCTTCTGCTAGTGATTGGGAAAAAGGAAAAAAATGATAAAGTTCTTGGCCATGTTTTAGGATATAACTTTTCAATTTTTCAGAACCAAGTATCCTACGGCCAATTTGTATTTTTCTTCAATTTTTATAGCATATTTGACGTTGAAACAATATACAAATTCTGAAGATGAATATATGGAGAATATGGCTAATCAGATGCTTCAGACATTTGAGAAATATTGGTCGGAGTTTAATGTGATATTGGTTATTGTCATGATTTTGGATCTTCGGTATAAAATCCAATTTGTTGATTTTAACTACAAAAAGCAATATCGGGGCGGTTCGGTTGAGTTTTCTCGTGTTCAGGATAATTTGAATGTTATTTTTAATGAATATATGAAACCTTCCAAGTTTTCTATCACATCATTCGGTCCGACAAGTCTATTAGCCAAGGCGGCCTCGATGAAAATCTTCTTAGCATGAAAAATTGAGATGTATTGAGGGTAAGTCATTATTTTTAACTATTTTTAATTTTTATTAATATATTATTTTATGTTGATTAGATATATGTTTGAAAAGTAAATTATTAATTAGTTTTTAGTTTGACATAATTGTTTTGTTGAATTTAAATTATAGAAGTTTGATTCTTTCAAAAATGATAAGTTGGGTATGGGTTCCCAAAAAAATCAATCATATTTATACCTAGATGATCGTAGAATGGATAGATATGTAAAATTGGATATTTTGACCTTTTGGAAAACAAATCAATTTTGTCATCCAGAACTTTCTTTCATAGCTCGTGATATGTTGAGCATACTTGTGTCCACTGTTGCTTCTGAATCTGCATTTAGTATAAGTGGAGGAGTAATTGTTCAATATAGAAGTGCACTCAAACCTGAAACAGTCAAAGCTTTACTTTGCTCAAAAGATTGGTTGTTTAGAGCTATCGATAATCTTTTGTATTT
Source organism: Eucommia ulmoides (assembly GCA_016647705.1). Taxonomy (NCBI): domain Eukaryota; kingdom Viridiplantae; phylum Streptophyta; class Magnoliopsida; order Garryales; family Eucommiaceae; genus Eucommia; species Eucommia ulmoides. Next base: position 24,983,948 of record CM028337.1, read on the forward strand.
TTTTCATTTCTTTTTCATTATATTTAAATTGCATTTATATTTGTCTCGCGGTTATAAATTTGTTACTAATATATTTTATATGAGAATTTAAATACATAAATTGCAAAGGTTTGATTGGAGGAATTTACTGAAGATGTCGTGAATTTGGATATTAACAAATAAGATGCGTCGACTCAATACTCTACTATTATTCAAGTTTACTATTTTTTTTCTAGCATTTTGTTGTGTATAAGAGCTAAATTAATTGTTGAGTAATGATATTATAAATTATCTTTCTAAAATATTTTTGTTGTTGTTGTACATGAGTAAAGTGCTTGGAAAGTCACTACTAGTTTACGATTTGTATTATGAATTTATTGACAATGTATATTTGTTTGTGTTCATGTGAATAATGTTTGTATTGGTGGATTTTTTTTTTTTTGTTCTATTGCAGTGGTGGAATTTTTTTGTATTATTGGGTTTGTTTTTGTTGAAATTGTATCATTTTTTTAAGTTTTGTTTTATAAATTGTTGTAACAGATGTTTAATGGGTAATGGGTAAAACATGCATTTATTGTGACATGATGTCTTATTTGGTCGTGTCAACTCGATAAGTTTCGTATTATCATGTCTTGTCATGTCAACCTGATAAATTTCGTGCCGTGTTTGTGTTTAGGTTTTACGACACAATAACTTATCGTGTCGTGTTTGTGTTATTGTGTTCGTGTCAGACCATCACACAACACGAAAGACGACCTGATAACACGAATTGTCAGCCTTAATTAGAGTAATATAAGAACTAAATATCGAAGATAATTCATACCATTGAATAATCAATCTAATTTTTTTGAGTTGTTCCAGGTTGTAGTTAGGAACTCTCATTTGTACAAATCCAAATTAAAAAGAAAATATAAAAATAACATAATTCCAAAATACGAAATCCACAATTCCTAACCCGGTTCCCTATTCTCATTGTTTAAATCTAATATTTATTTCCTTGCAAAACTCAAAGTAAAAAAAAAAAATCAAAACTCATTTTTATCAAATGAAGAAAAATAATTGATATTGATAATTACAAGATTGATCATTGTGCTTTGACGCCATACTTGAACCCGCACTACATTAGTATCGCGGTACCATTAAAAGAATATTATTTTTTAGCAATCAGTGGTTGAGAATGAAAATTATGATTCATGGACGTGGTTTTTGAGACAGTTAACTTATGACATTGGGATTGTTGAAGAGAATGGTTGGGTGTTCATTTCAGATAGGTCGAAAGGGTTAGAACATGCATTTAAGGAGGTTATGCCTAGGGTTGAACATAGAAACTGCTTGAAGCATATTTATGAGAATTTTACGAAAAAATTTAAGGACGAACTTAAAAATTTGTTGTGTGGAAAGCTACTTTGACTACTAATTTAAGAGAACATGAATTGTGAATGAAAAAAATTGAAATTGTTGACATTAATGCACATAACTGGCTGGCTGCAATTGGTCCTCATTTAAAGACCAGATCTTATTTTAGCCATAAGTCAAATTGTGATATTTTGGTCAATAACATTTGTGAGTCTTTTAATGCCTATACACTTGAGGTTAGGAAAAAACCAATCATATCAATGATTGAGTCAATCATGAGATCCTTAATGATTAGAATTCAAGTAAAGAGAAGTGAGATGAAAAAGTACAATAGAGTCATTTGTCCAAAAAAATTGGAAAAATTAAAAAAAAAATTAAGGACAGTGCTAGAAATTGCTTTGCCAATTAAGCTAAGGATATGAAATTTGAGGTTGACAATTTTGACAAGACTTATGTGGTTGACGTAGGTACTGAGACTTGTGGTTGTTAAATGTGAGATTTGTCTAGGATTTTGAACAAACATACCATTGTTGCAATCAATTTCAGTAGGGGAGAACTAGAAGATTATGTGGATAAACGTTATAAGGAAGACTTGTATTTGGCCACCTACAGCTACATGATCAATCTGATTCTTAGAATGCATGATTGGGTTCAAACTGGAATGCATTTGTTGCCCCTTATCAAAAGGAATCAAGCTAGTAGACCTAAGAAGATGATGAATGGGGACCCTAATGAGCCGAGAGTTACACCACAGACAACCAGAAGAAAGAAATACATGTAATGCAAAAAGTGTTTGTAAAAGGGACACAATCAAAGAAGCTATAAAAATAGCAAACATCCAAAGCCCAAATTGGTTGAAAAGGTAATGTGTTATCTATTAACAATTAATATTTAATTTCTGTAATTTTTCTAGATATTAATTATTGATTTTTTTTGGGTATTTGAAGGAGAATTCTTAGCCAGTTGTTGGTTCATCATCTTGGACAATGGTAGGTGCATCCTCTTAGATAATAGCCGGTTCAGCATCTCAGCCAATTATTTCATATTCGGAGTTGATGTATCTCAGTCAATTACTTCATTGCAACCAATTACTTCATCTTAGGCGATGACAAAGGCAAATATGAGAACCTGGATTACAAGTAGAACAAATTTTACAGCAACATTGGGGATAGGAAAGTGGAGGAGAAGATGAAGCTCAAAGGAGGAAGAAAAAGATAAAGACAACAAATTAATCGGGTAAATTTTTAAGGTTTAATTACAACATCTTAGCCAGTTTATTACTATTTTTTAAGGTTAACACATTTAATAGTTTTATAGTTTAATAAACTGTGCAATTTAATTTTTTTTACAGCTTGGATAGTGTTTGAAAAGGTAATGTGTTATCTATTAGCAATTAATATTTAATTCTGTAATTTTTTCAGATATTAATTGTTGATTTTTTTGGGTATTTGAAGGATAATTCTTAAGTAGTTGTTGGTTCATCGTCTTGGACAATGGCTGGTGTATCTTCTTAGACAATAGTCGGCTCAGCCAATTATTTCATATTGGGTAATTGACTCATCTCAGTCAATTACTTCATCACAACCAATTACTTCATCTCAGGCGATGACAAGAGCAAATCTGTGAGCCTGGATTGCAAGTAGAACAAATTTTACAACAACATTGGGGATAGGAAGCGGAGGAGATAAAGCCTAAAAGAAGAAGAAAAAGAGAAAGACAACAAATTAATCGGATAAATTTCGAGGTTTAATTATAGCATCTCATGTAAGACGCAGATTTTAGCACGTGCATAATTTGAGTTGCATTTTAGAACATTTAAAAAATAACGAGGTAGAATATGTTATATATATTACTCAATTCAAACTTGTAAGGGGTGAATTTAAAATTTTAAGAGTAATAAATTTTCAAAAGGATTTAAATAATAACTTAAAGGAAATCAGGGGGAGATTAGTGTAATTTAAAATATATATATATATATATATATATTCATACGGTAATGGAAGCAAGAAATGCAAAACAAAATGGAAGAGGAAATTTGACGTGGCAAGTTAGGGATCAAACTCAACCACTTACTTCATGCAAATATATATACATCCATGCATAATTGAAATCACAAACCTCAAAAGAAGAAAAATAAGAAAATAGAGAGAGAGGGAAGGTCCGACGGTGGTGGGTATCTCGTCGTCGATGGAGTGGGTTTCGACGGCGTGTATGGGAGAGAGAGAGAGAGAGAGAGGTCGGTTGAACTGAAGCAGAGCCGCAAAAGGACGAGAAAAAAAAACTCAAATAAAAATCAAAAATCCAAATCCCATCTCTCGGCGGGCGAAAAATTCGAATCAGGTAAAATTAAGGTCGATTACGATTTTCGTCAAATTAAATTATTAGCATTAAAATGTTCAAAATTGTGACGATAATTTTTGTAATGATTAATTATAATAACCCTGTACTGTGAATATTAATATAACAGAATGGGGTAAATAATAATTTTACATAACTAAATGTGGGGAATGGAAAATTATGCAAATTAGGGTCATGCATTGTATATTCGGGTTATTTTAGACAAAATATTAATTTAGGCCTATTGTTATTAGGTTCACAGGCGCCGGCGTCCTAGTAGGTTTTAGACAGTGACGTTTTTGCTGTGCAGAAAACGAGGTGAGTGTACTATCTTCTATATAAATTCACAAATTTTATTTTCATATAAATTGTGAAAAAATGTGTTTATTTAAAAATGGATAATTCAGTGATGTATTTGGATTGAGTTGGTTTTAAAGGTGAAAAATGATTTTTTTTATTAAGTCGGTTTCAAAGGTGGAAAATAAATTTTGGATCAAATAGATTTTAAAAGGCGAAAAGTGATTTTTTTCCGACTATGCCATAGGTTTGATCCCATCAGGAGGGCATGTCTTGCGGGATGGTTATGACCTGTCCGGAGAGTTAGTCCGGCAGGTGGTTGATTCTATTATGACATGTCCGGAAGATGGTTGTTGATATTATGACCTGTCCGGAGGGTTAGTCCAATAGGTGGTTGTTGATATTATGACATGTCTGCAAGGTTAGTACGACAGACAGTTGTTAATATTATGACATGTCCGGATGATTAATCCAGCATGTGGTTATTGATATTATGATATGTCAGGAGAATTAGTCCTACAGGTGATTGTTTGACCCGTCAGGAGTGTTAAACCTGCAGGTGGTACGGTACCGTTGGAACTCCTGATCGTGAGGTAAAAACGATCCTATGGCTAGTAGGAGAGGAGGTGTGATGTATTTTATTTTTATACGTTAAAATATTTGGTCTGGTGGATTTAAAATATTTTAGCTGATTAGTTTAAAATAAGTGGACGAGTTGATTTAAAATATTTGGACTGGCAGAATTTAAAATATCTGGATTGGTTAACTTAAAATAATTGTATTGGGTGTTTGAAATGCAGTATTTTTTTACATTGGTGGTAGTTTGAAATTGGTTCCAAATATGGTATGCAATATACGGTATTATTGTTATATTATTGCATTTCATTGGTGGCAATAGAACCGGGTATGTGATTATATAATATTATGTTTCGAAACGTGGTATTCGTTACTTATACTTGTTCCATAAAATATTTTTATTATGAAGACAATACACCGATAAAAATTTTGGGGTGTAGGTACCGCAGCTAGGAGTTGGTCCACTACTGGCACTAGGTAGAGTCCGAGGGTAGTGTCGTTCTGGAGGTGAGCTGGTCGAATGTGAACCGTGGAAAGTTCAGGTATTTTTGTGTTTTTAGTTGAAAATATTTGAGACCGGTATATTCCCAAATTTTGAAACGGGTATTTATATATATTCTTGGAAAAAAATTTACAGTAGTGCGAGTATGTAGGTATATATGTTTTGGATGGATACGTGTCGATGGGTCAAGTTACGTCAGGTTGACGTCACTCCCGGCCTTGGGTGACACGTGCCCGGGGTGGGGTGTGACATCTCACCTAATTTATTATTTATAGTTTATTATTGTTTTTTTAAGATTAAAACATTTAATAGTTTTACAGTTTAATAAAATGTGCAATTTAAAATTTTTACAGTTCGAATAGTGTTTGATGTATAATAGAAGGTTTAGACAGTATTCAATTGTGTTTTTTTTTTTTTTTTTGCAGGGTTTGAACAGTTTTTCATCAATGTGATGGCCTTCAGATTGGATAATAGGTTAGTGTTTGATGGATAAACTGTACAGTGTTTGATTTTATTTAGCATTTGATTTTGATCAGTTTTTTAAGGTTTAATTTTGGTCAGTGTTGGATAGTGTTTGTTGGCAAGGTTTTCTTCAATTTTTTTGGACAGTTTGGATAATCTTTTGGCCACCATTTTGATCAACGTTTGATCAGTTTTATGGCTATATATTATGGTGATCAGCGAATTGTCGGATTTTGATGGTGTTTGATGGATTTTGCAGGGTTTGGATAGTGTTTAATAAATTTTCTTGGGTAAGGTTTTCTTCAGTTTTTTGGACGGTTTTGTTTAGTTTTTTACCACATTTTTTATCAGGTTTTGATCAATTTTTTGGTTATATATTATCGCAATCAGTGAATTGATGAATTTTGGTGGTGTTTGATAGATTTTGCAAGGCTTGGATAGTGTTTGATGAATTTTGTTGGCAATGTCTTCTTCAACTTTTTGTGGACGGTAAGATATGGCATTTGGCCACCGTTTTGATCATGTTTTGATCAATTTTTTGGCTATATATTATGGTGATTAGTAAATTGTTGTATTTTGATAAGTGAATTGTGTGCATCAGTGATTAGTGATCACTCAATTGTTGTATTTTGATTAATTCTTCAGTGGAGTATTAGGATAAGTGAATCGTTGTTGTTATTAGAATCAGTTTTGAAATGTAGTTATTGATATATTTTGATATATTAACATGGTGTATTATGATGAAATTGCGTATTTTGAGATATAATAAATTATTATATATTTTGAACTTCATGGATAATTCAATTTTCATTATTTTAAATATTACACATTTATTCGTTGCCATAAACATAGGTAATATTGCAACAAGAAACACACAAAACACATTTTTTTGGAAAATAACATGATTTGTTTCAATGATTTGAATCTTCACTTATAATTTTTCTAATTATTTTTTGAAAAGAAAATAATCTCCATACCTAACTTCTTTAATTTTCAATTTTTCTTTGAATGGAGATTCATCTTTATACCAACCTAAAAATAAGTTGCATCCTTTGTTGATACATCCATAGTAATATAGTACCGCTTTTCCTTTGAAGGTCTCTCACTTTGAATAACTTTCAAGTTTGCAATTCAACCACATTTCCGAAATTCATCCCAATATCTCTACCATAAACACTTAAAGAAGACATGAAAAATAAAAATAAGATAGAGAAATGAGAAAAAAGAAATGAAAGAGATTGGTGAAGGTAAGAATTTGTATGAGATGTGTATAAACGGATATTATTTAAGAGAGAAGTATGGGTAAAATAAGAACAATCAATGTGTTTTGGAGGAAAATCACGTAAAACATAGGCCCAGCTTTGGAAATTGCGCGTGAGCAGCAAACACTATTAAATTGAATGAAAAATGTTAGTTTTACACTTTAGTCCACTACCACAGGAGGGCAAAGTGGTGAATGAAATACCACAGGGGGTAAAGTGCGAAATGGCCTAACCATAAGGGTTAAAGTGTAATTAACCCTAATAAGTATTTATATTTTTGTTTTTTGTTGTATGATATATTAACTATCTTGTTTCTGTTTTTCTTTCAGTGTCATAATTTAACTAGTTTTAGACCCGCATAATATGCAAGTCTAGAAAAAAAAATATTAAAATATATTTTTAATTTGAATAGGTTCACTTGAAATTTATATAAATTAAAAAGATTGTAATTGACTTTTTCTAAAAATAAAAAGGTAAAAATATATATGTTCAAAAAATTAAGGATGATTAGTTTATAGAAAATTTAGGGTCAGAATATTGATAGTGGGAAGAAGATCTTGACTATTGATTCGATAAGAATAAAAAGATTGGTTAGATATCTTATTCTGAGTTGTGGTTAGTTCTTAATTTCTCCTTCCACTTTGTTTTAATGCGTGGGTTTAAAAAAAATTATAATAAATTCGTAATATTGAAGCATTAAACACATTAGTATCATTTGATTTCTTTGTTAGCAATATCCGAGAGAAAATTCATAAATTTTAATAAATAATGATGTTTTATAAATTTTGAATATAAATATACTATTAAAAATTATAGAAATAATAAAAAGAGTAAAATAATATCTCTACGTATTATTTTTTACTAATATACTATGAAATAATAAACAAATAATCATAAATTAAATTTAATTTTATCAATTTTTACAAGTTAAAAAATTCTAATTTAATTAATTTATAGCGTATCTATTTTCTTTTTAGGTGAAATTATTATTTGAATCACAATTATTTTTTTGAAGTAATTTAAAATGTGAACGAGTGAATCAATCATATATTTTTGCATTAATTAAAAAAATTAAATATAGCTAAAAAAATATTGAGAAGGGCCACACATTATTTTATATATAAAAAGGGCAATTTGATGCTACAAATATTTCGCTATAAGCAGGGTTTGGGGAATGATTGGACCACTTAGAACCCACCAAAAAGTTTAAAAAATGCATTTTTTTTTAACATAATTAAAACATTCTATCTTCTTCAATTTCTAAGTATTAGATATAGATATATCTCTTTTTTTTTCCTTCAAATTTGTATTTTTATTTTGAATTTTATTTTTTTATTTGTGGTAATAAAAAATAAAAAATAATAATCTATAAATTTTAATAAGTAATAATGTTTTATAAATATCGACAATAAATATATTATTAAAAATTATATAAATTATCATCGTAAAATAATATTTCTACATATTATTTTTTACTAATATACTATAAAATAATAAACAAATAACCATAAATTAATATTAATTTTATCAATTTTTACAAGTCAATAAATTCTAATTTTATGTATAAAAAAATAAAAATTAGAACCCACAAAAAGCATGAAAAAATATTCTTTAACTTTATTAAAATTCTCTTTCTCCGTCCACTTTTAAGTATTAGATGTAGATTTTTTTAAAAAAAGAATTGTAATTTTAGTTCTTTTTATTTTTTATTTTTTTTTATTTGTGGTAAATTAAAAATAAAAAAAAATCTATAAATTTTAGTAAATAATGACGTTTTATAAATATTGAAAATAAATATACTATTAAAAATTACATAAATAATCATAGTAAAATAATGTTTCTACAAATTACCTTTTAATAATATATTATAAAATAATAAACAAATAACCATAAATTAAGATTAGTTTTATCAATTTTTGCAAGTCAACAAATTTTAATTTTATATATAAAGAAATAAAAAAAAATTAGAACCCACCAAAAGAAATTGAAAAATGCATTCTTTAATCTCATTAAATTTTCTCTCTCCTTCTACTTTTAAGTATTAGATATAAATTTTTTCTATTTTTTTGTATTGTCATCTATTATTTAGAATATTTATGTAAGAAAGAATTTCGAACTGTTTATCTTCATTTTTCATATTTTAATTAATATTTAATTAATTATGAGCGATATTTTACCAACAAACAAAAATTTAAGAATAACATGATTTTAGTTGTTGGTAGATTGTGAATATTTTTCATATGCGATATTACTCATATTTCATAATCATTTTTTAAGGTGGCGTTTGGTTAGTGTTCTCACTTTTCTCAACCCAATTGGGATGAGTTGGGTTGGGTTGATTTGAGAATTTTGTTTCTTACTGGGAAAAAAATTGTGTTTGGTAACAATAATTTTTTTTTTGTGTATTGAGAACAGAATCGCGTTTGATAACGATATTATCCTAGAATTATTTCCTCACAATTGTGTTTTCTTTTTTCTTTTTCTCCTTTTCTCTTACTTCATCTTCATCTTGCCTTTAACTTCACTGAGCAACATCGCCTCCATTGATTGAATTCCACAGAGAGTTTCATGAACGAACAACGAAATCGAAATCGATTTCGTGAACGAACAACGAATAACGATTTCGATTTGAGATTTCGATTTCCATTTGAGATTTGATCGATTTCGATTTGAGAATGAACCAAAACAACGAACGATTTTGATTTGAGATTCGATCGAATGAACACTAAATCAGTAACGAATGAACCAAACCCTAAAGAATGAACGAAATCGAAACCTGTTCAATTTCAGTAACAAACAAAATCGAAACCCTAAATGGCGAGGACGATGACGATAGCGAGGACGACGACAACAATGAGTTCGGCGAAGACGATGGCGAGGACAGCTAATACGATTGCGAGAAGGAACGAGTGGCACCGACGATTGCGAGGCGACAACGATTGTGAGGAGGTGGAACGAGCAGCAAAGACTGTCACACCCGTCATCCCGGGGCCGGCGTGACGACAACATGACATCACCAACATCCAACATTCTAATGAACAACAATATACATAAATTTAGATATACAATCATCTATTATGGGCACACACCCGTCCCGAAATTTCCTAACAAAATGTATTTATTCATGAACCTTTCGTAGGTTCGCCTCTGACAACTCATTTCAAAACTCCCATATGACTCCATCACATAGCTTTACCTAGTGTCAGTAGGGAACCGACTCCTAGCCATTTCACCTGCGAGTGTACTACCTTCTTAGTAAAAATATTTTACAATAATAATAATTCATTTTACAACATCTACATGGATCAAGCGTAAATATATAAACAGTGAAAATAAATCAATATATATATGCTCCACTCAAACCCATTCAGTATAAAATAATACCAATCACCATATATAAGTAAATCACGCAATATAAGTAAAACACCACATCTCAAACACACATCTCAACCCCATACCCATCGGCTAAGCTATAGTGATTATTTTAACCTCACGATCGGGAGTTGCAACGGTACCGTAACCATCCGTAGGATATGCCTTCCTAGCGGACCTAACTGCGCAGATCACCGCCTACCGGACGTCTCCGGAGGCCATAATATAAATCACCATATAATATCAATCACCACCTGCCGGACCACCCTCCGGACAGGACATAATATGAGTCACCACCTGTCGGACCACCCTCCGGACAAGACATATACTATGACATAGTCAACTCAATAATATCTTCATCAAATCACAAATCAATATCCATCTGCCAGACCACCCTCCGAACATACCATAATATAAATCACCACCTCATCAATATCGTCAAAATCACCAACGTCCACCTCTTTTTCTCAAAACCAACCTTTAAATCCAAAAATCATATTTTTCATCTTTGTTTGAAAACCGTCTAATTTCAACGAAACTATTTTTTCCCTTTATTTTTAGAAAACCATGTATTTTTAGGAAAATATATATTTTCCACTCTCCTTTAAAACCACCAAGTCCGACGAAAATCCTTTTCAACTTTCTTTCAAAAACAACGTAATTTAATGAAAATCCATTTTACCAACTCACCCAAAACCTGCTTGATCCACTTCATTTTTACAAGCATCTAATTTAAATACAACCATTTTCTATCATATATAGATATAAAAATAGTTTGGCAAGAAGACAGTACACTCACCTGATATTCTGCTTTTCAAAAGCTCCACCGACTAACTGTTATTGAACTTCCGATAATTGTGAACCTATTTGTGACAGAACTTAAATTAATATTTTATATAGAAATAACCTAACCATGTCATGAAATCCTAATTTCCAAAATTTTCCTATTTCCCGCATTTTCTTTTGGAATATTATCATTTAGTTAACATCATTCCGTTACGGTTTACTATATATAAACTTTGTTCCTATAAACGATCTTATTATTTGTTTTTCATCATTTCGACAACTTCGACGCTAGTAATTAAATTAACAAAACATGTAATATTAATGAGAAATGTTACCCGCTCCCAATCGGTTGTCGACCTCATCACGTATTCCTTGATTTTTGCTTATTACTGCCCACCGCCTAAGCGGACAATCTACTGCCTAGGCGAACGAGCTCCTTTACAGTTCTGAGTTACAGACCGATGGCCCACCGCCTAGGCGAGAAACTTCCACCTAGGCGAACTTTCTCTCATTCTTCATACTGATCTACCACCGCCTAGGCGAACTTTCCATCGCCTAGGCGGACGCTCCTCCTCCCTTTTGCTCTATTTTGTTAATTCCAGCTGACCACTCTCTCTTTCCTCACTAACTCTGACAGTCACCACCACCAATTGCAACGATCACACACACACACACACAAAAACACACATACACATACAACAGCTCACGCATGCACCATGAATAACCGATCGGAACACATACACACACTCGTTCGATCAAATACACACACACACCGACGGCAGTACCAACCCGAACCAGAAAACACACACATACACCTGCACGGCCAAACAAATAAAGAAATACACCCATACACATGCACACAGCATACACACATACACAACAGCACCTATGACGGACGGACGAAGATGACCCACTGCAGGCAAAACAGAGCACATACACACAACACACACTGCCGAAAATGGAACAACACACACACACACACACAGAGCAGCAACACCACCGACGGACCAGACCAACGCCAATCCCCCCTCTCTCTTCGTTTTCTGATTTGGTTTCCTGTTAGCCAACCAACGCCGACCCACAGTCCACCGCCGGCGATCCTCTCTCTCTTCCACTGACCCATGTCATTTCTCTATTCTTCTCTCATCTTCTCGATCCTTTTTCCCTTCTCTATTATGTGTATACATACATACATACATATATATATATATATATATATATATATATATATATATATATATATATATATATATATATATATATATCTCAAATGTGTGATCCACCAGTCGGACAGGTGGCCAGTTCTCCACCCCTCATTTCCGATCACCGTCTCTCTCTCTCTATATAATATAGTTTACTTGCACTCACTTCCCCTCATGCTTGGTTAGGATTTTAAGTAAACCCATTTCTAGTTTTAATGTTTATAAAGTTTACAATTAGACCCTTAAACTTTTTAAATCATCCAATTCATATTGCAAACTGCCCGCTATTTTTAGTTAGGATAGTAATTAAACCCATTCTAAATTTTAAATGTTTAAATTTACAAATTAACCTTCAACTTTTTAAAGATTAAATCAAAATTAACACCATCAATCCCGTTATTTTCGAAATATTTTAAAATGCGACTTAAACTATACGTATATTAAGGATTGGGGTCTTACAAAGACGATTGCAAGGAGGAGGACTCACAAGTCACAACAATGAAAAAGAAAAAGCAAATGAGGCTAACAAAAGTAGAACACTAAAACTCAATAACAATTGAAGTAATTCCCAGTGTGTCCTTTTTCATGGGTTCAGTTTTTTGGGCACAAAAAAATAAAATAAAAAAAAATCTTATTTCCTTAGGATTTTGAGAATCAATTCTCATTTTTTGGGTTGAGTTGGAAACACTAACCAAACGGGGCCTAAGTAATCTATTATTAGGTATGTATTGTGAATAAATTGATATGTAAAAAAGTATTATTCAATTCAATTCTTTTAAATGTACAATAACAAACAAACAAGAGAATTGAATAACAATTTCATTGGTAAATCTATTATATTTATTCTCTCATTCCAACTTGATTCTATTCTATCTAACCAAATGAGCAGTAAAAGGGGTAAAAAAAAAATAATGGTATTGTAATTTAGATAATATTTTGTTATAAAAAAACGATCTTATTGTTTTCAATTGGTCTTTTGGATATCATTTTTTTTTTATAAATTAATTTAATAGTATAATTTTTAATGTATGTTTTATTAATGTGTTTTGAAAGTCAATCTCGTGCATCGCACACGTCCTATATATTTGGTGAGATTTTAGCATTTGTATTTGTTAAAGGGTATTTATGTCTTTTCTATTACTTAGAGTTTCTTGTATGGTTTCCTAATTCTTATTATAAATAGTGGGAGAGGCTAACACAATGTTTAAGCCTTCCCGTTCTTTTCACATCACCTTTTTACTTTATCATGGTATCAAGAGCAGGTTATGGGAGATTGATTCCATAAATCCGTTCAAACCAATTTTTTTTTTTTTTTTTTTTTGTTTCCTCTCTACCTACTGTTCATACGAAAAAAAAAAAACGAGTTGAAACCCTAGCAGCCAAGCCCTTGCCACCGCTCAACCCAGGCTATTTCGTGCCTCATCGCCGTCGCCTAGGCTATACCGAGCCTCGCCGACCGTCGCCTAGGCTATTCGGAGCCGCCATCATCCTCGTGATCTACCATCAACGTCGTCCACGTCGCCCTCATCTCCTCTGACATCGTCGACCTTTATCAGACTTCACGTGCGCTGACTTCTGCTTCTGATTACTGTTTATCAAGACTTCTGGTTATGCTTCTGGTTACTGTTTGTAATCCATCCCTACAGATGTTCGTGAGTTTGTTATAAGTCTTATGTTATTCGTTTAAGCCCTAAAGTTATTTGTATTGTTGGTTTGTTTTCCTTGTGCAAATTGTTTGTTAGTTGTTGTATTGGAGGGTAGTAATGTCGATGGCTACACCTCAACCATTAACAACCCGTAAGTTGAACGGAACCAATTATTTAAATTGGTCTAAGGCTGTGAAAATGGCCCTCACCGGACAAGGGAAACATCGTCACCTCACAGAATCCGCCCTGGTAACAGATGATAAAAAGTATGATGACTGGATTCAGGCTAATGCGCAGATTGTAGCATCGTTGTGGAATTCGATGGGGCCTCAACTTGTTGATCTCTATACTCATCTAGATATGTGCAAAGATATATGGGAGTATCTTCGTGTCTTATATTCCAATAATCTCACCCTGATGTATAATTTATCGGTAGAGTACTTACTTCTAACTTCCTTAAGGCATGCAATCTGTTACTAATTATTTTGTCACATTCAACAGCCTCTATGAGGAGATGAGTATTATCCTACCGATGACTATCGATCTGAAAGAAATGCAAAAGCAACGTGAGCAGATGGCTGTCATGAAGTTCTTGGCTGGATTACGCCCAGAATTTGAACCAGTCCGATCTTAGATCTTTTCCAGTGCTACTCTTCGCACTATTACAGAAATGTATTCTCACGTCTCGCGTAGCACTACCAAGGACAATGTGTCTGGTTTGAGTTCGTCTGCATCGTCTGAGCATTCGGTGCTTGTTACTCAGATTCCTATACGAGATCGTGGTGGTTGTGGTGGTTTTTCTCGTGGTAGTGGTGGTTTCTCTCTTGGTGGTGGCCCTCGAGGTAGACGTAGTGGTCGTGGTTGTGGCTCACATTGACAGTGCTCTTTTTACGGAAATGATAATCATATTCGAGAAGCATGTTGGGATTTAGTTGGTCGTCCTCCCAAATTCAACAATGCAGTGACATTTGATCCAAATGCTCTTACTATTCTAGAATCTCAGGCGGCTAAGGACATCTCCGATGACGAATATGCTCAGTTCCTTCAGTATAAGGCATCCTAGCAAGCATCTCTTCCCATTACTTCTGTAGCTCAACGAGGTACTTCTACTGCTTGTCTTTCAATTCGCCCTTCCCCTCCCACACCCTGGGTCATAGATTCTGCTGCCATTGATCACATGTCAGGTATTTCTTCCCTCTTTACACATATTCAGTCATCTTCTTCGTTATCTCCTGTTACAGTTGCTGATGGTTCTACTGTCCCTATCCGTGGCATTGGCACAGTGGCCCCCTCACCCTCCTTATCTCTATCCTTTGTCTTGTATATTCCTTCGTTTTCTTTTAATTTGATGTCAGTCAGTAAGCTTACCAAACACTTTAATTGTTCTGTCTCATTTTTTCCTAATTCTGTCATTCTCCAAGATTTGAGGACACAGAAGATGATTGGCACCAAGCATGAGGACAATGGACTATATTACTTCGATGACCATGACAAGAGTCCAGCTGTCTTACCTATTGTCTGCCCTATTGTTGCCTCCGCTCACCAAATCCATTGTCGCCTTGGTCATCCCTGTCTTGGAAACCTCAAGTTACTTCTTCCTAATTTGAGTCATTTGTCTTCATTAGAGTGTGAGTCTTGTCAATTGGGTAAGAATCATCGTATTTCATTTGCTTTCCCTGCTTATCTCTGAGCATCGTGTCTATTTAGTTTAATTCATTCAGATATTTGGGGTCCTTCTCGTGTTACTTCTACATTAGGTTTTTTATTATTTTGTGACATTTATAGATGATTTTTCTAGAGTTACTTTGCTCTATTTAATGAAAGATCGTTTAGAATTATTCCTTATTTTTTGTGCGTTTTGTGCTGAAATTAATACTCAATTTAATGTACCAGTTCGTATTCTTCGAAGTGATAATGCTCGAGAATACTTTTCTCAGTCATTTACTTTCTTTATGTCACACTTTGGTATCTTGCATCAGTCTTCTTGTCCTCACACGCTGCAACAAAATAGCGTTGTTGAGCGTAAGAATCGATATCTCCTAGAAGTGGCTCGTACTCTTCTTTTTGAGATGAACGTTCCCAAACATTTCTAGGGCGATGCGGTTCTTACCGTCTGCTTCTTAATCAACAGGATGCCGTCCTCCACCCTCAATGGCAAGGTTCCCCATTTCATTCTTTTTCCTCGTTCTCCCTTGTTTAGTTTACCTTCTCGTATATTTGGGTGTGTTTGTTTTGTTCATCAATTGACTCCTGGCAGGGACAAGTTAGATCCCCGTGCTTTAAAATGTGTCTTCTTTGGCTATTCTCGCACACAAAAGGGTTATTGCTGTTATAATCTATCATTACGTCGCTCGTTTGTGTGTGCGGATGTTACATTCTTTGAGTCTACCCCTTATTTTTCTGCCCCTTCCTCTCAAGACGATCTGGATGTTATGCTTCCCTTGCCAAGTGTACCAAACCCTACCCTATCTTCATCTACTCTGGATCCTATCCCGCCTAGTCATTCTTCAGCTCCTTTGCAGGTCTACTCTCGCCGCCAGAAGGCCCCCTCCGCTGTCGCGCCAACAACTCTGTGTCCTCAAATTCTTCTCCAGTCCGTCTCTGACCTGGACATGCCCATTGCCATTCGAAAAGGTAAGCGCACATGTATTACCCATCCTATTTCTAACTTTGTTTCGTATACACACATCTCTCCTTCGTACTCCTCTTTTATTGCTTCTCTGTCTTCTGTTTCTATTCCTAATTCTGTTTCAGAGGCCCTCACACCCTGGTTAGGCAAAAGCAATGGAAGAAGAAATGTGTCTTACATCAGAATGACACTTGGGATCTAGTCTCTCTTTCGTCTGACAAAATAATAGTTGGATGTAAATGGGTGTACACTGTCAAAGTTCATTCGAATAGCACCATTGATCGACTCAAGGATCGCTTAGTTGCTAATGGCTATACTCAGGTATATGACCTTGATTACTTTAAGACCTTCTCTCCAGTTGCTAAGCTCACTTTTGTTCGCTTGTTTATCTCTTTGGCTGCCATTTTTTGTTGGCCATTACATCAGCTCGATTTTAAGAAGGCTTTCTTAAATGGCGATTTGACTGAGGAAGTATTTATGGAGCAACCTCCTAGGTTTGTTGCTCAGGGGGAGTCTGGATTGGTATGTCGCTTGAAGAAATCTATTTATGGTCTCAAGCAGTCTCCTTGAGCTTGGTTTGGAAGATTTAGTGAAGTGTTCACTAAGTTTAGTCCTCGACGATGTGGAGTCGATCATTCCGTCTTCTATAGGCATAGTAAAGTCAGGAGAATATTGTTGATTGTGTATATGGATGATATCGTGATTACTGAGGATGACCACGGTGGTATTCAGGAACTTAAAAAGTTTTTGAATAGTAAGTTTCAAACGAAATATTTGGGTAACTTAAAGTACTTCTTGGGAATTGAAATCGCTCAATCAAGTCAAGGCATTTACCTATCTCAGTGAAAATATATCCTTGACCTATTGAGCGAAACAGGAATGCTAGGAGCTAAATCGATTGACTCGCCTATGGATCAAAACACCAAACTGTTAGCAGATCAAGGTGTATCACCGACAGATTTAGCACAATATAGACGGTTAGTTGGAAAGTTGAACTACCTGACAGTTACCAGACTAGATATCTCCTTTACTGTTAGTATTATCAGTCAGTTCTTAGATCGTCCAATGACTTGTCAGTGGGATACAGTGATCCGTATTCTCCGATATTTGAAAGGTGCTCCTGGTTGTGGTCTGTTATATCAAAACTTTGGTCATACTCAAATAAAGGGCTACACGGATGCAGATTGTGCCGGATCGCTCTCGGATAGGAAGTCTACTACTGGATATTGTGTGTTAATTGGTGGTAACCTTGTCTCTTGAAAGAGTAAAAAGCAGATTGTGGTGGCACAGTCAAGTGCAGAATCGGAATACAGGGCAATAACCCATACCATTTGTGAATTGACTTGGTTGAAACACTTGTTGGAAGAACTTGGGTTTGAACACTCTTCACCGATGGATCTGGTATGTGATAACCAAGTAACACTTCATATTGCTTCCAAACTAGTCTTCCGTGAGAGAACAAAACACATTGAAGTTGATTGTCACTTCATTCGAGAAAAATTGTTGCAGAAGCAGATTGAAACTAAACATGTAAATTCAGTTGATCAGTTAGCTGATATATTTACTAAACCATTGGGGGGCTCAATGATAAAATACATTTGTAATAAACGAGTAGCATACAATATATATGCTCCAGCTTGAGGGAGAGTATTAAAAAGTATTTATGTCTTTTCTATCACTTAGGGTTTCCTAATTCTTATTATAAATAGTGGGAGAAGCTAATACAATATTTAAACCTTCTCGTTCTTTTCATATTACCTTTTTACTTTATCAGTATTCATGAATTTTACTACTTTGTGGAGCTCAAGCTATATATAATACAAATTAGATAATTTAATATAATTAATTAATTAAATTTAATTTACATAAATTAATTTTAACTTATTATTAAAGAGTGTTTTTAGTCGAGGGTAATTATTAGTTATTAATAAATGTGTTTTTTATTGTTTAGGTCTTTTTCAGCTTTCTCTCTCCTCGTTTAACCTATTTTTAAAAAATGTTATTTTTTAAACCCTTTTGTAAACATTCTTAGAGAAAAGTCCTTTTTAAAAAAAATAAAAATGAATGGACAATTATACCCTTATATATATATATATATATATATACATGAAACCTTAGTTTTTAAATTATTTTTCATTTCATTTTTTTTACGAATGTTCATATCAATTTTTTTTGGTAAATGTTCGTATTATTTTGGTGAACGCTCATGTCGTGAATTTGTTCTGTGTTGATTTTGTTTAATTTTTTTATGAATGTTCATATCGATTTTTTCGGTAAATATTCGTAGTTGTTTTGGTAAACGTTCATATCGTGAATTTGTTTAAACAAATTTGATCTCCATTTTTCAAAAAACATAAATATTTACAAAGTAGTAAAAAGTTACCCAAAAAAATCGAAATTCATATCTTTGGAATGAGGATTTTTTGTAGATTAATTTAGTATATTTTTTTTAATTTATATCAACGATGAATCGCGTGAGATGATTTTGGTGAATTGGTGATTTTTAAAAAAGGTAATTATTACATTTTTTAATAAAATGACATAAATTGTAAATATAATACAATTAAAGGGCAATAGCCAATGACTAAACTCTAAGAAGATTATAGGGACCAAATTTTTTTTCTCAATACACAACCTTATGATGGCTCAATAATAAAATTCCCTTAATAAATACTATTTTTGTACTTATTATCCTTTGTTTCATCATATTTTAAAGAATCATATTACTTTTATTTTTTAACATATCATTCATAAGTATTTTTTTAATAACTTTTTAAAAATTAAACCAAACAATTTCTCATAATTTAAAAAAAACTGTTTCTAAAATTTTCGAAAACTAAACAAAAACAATTTGGGGCGTATTTGAAATTATGATAAACTTCGGCGAAGCAAAGTATATTTTATTTTCGTTTACATGTGAAGACAATTTTGATCGTTTTCAACCCTATATCGCTTAATACTCTGTTCATGCCTTTGCATCAATTCTGTTATCTGGGTTGACCCTTTCTCTTCCCCCCACCCATGCAAAACCATATCCCGCATTCTCTCTCTAGATCCAAATTCTTCGTTTAGGATTTCTTATCCTACTCGTTTTTCCTGATATTATTTAAAATTTTTCAGATTTGTTTGTCCTATTATATTAATCATTTTTTAATTCAAAGAAAAGAAACACTAACTTCAACGTAGGTTTTTAGATATTCTTGAGGTAATTCTTATTTACATGTTCTTCACCACCACCACTTGTCAATCTCATTCTTAACGTGGATTTTCGTTTTCTTGTTCCGTTCATCATCATTACCATTCACCAACCAATTCTTTTCTCTGGTAATATATTTTCCCTTCTTTTACTCTTCTCAATCTTTTTAAACCTTCAATTGAATTTTCAGTTTCAATAAAAATTTAATTGATCCTTTTTTTTTTGGTATGATAGCGTATCCGATGAATTGGGTTTAAATTGATTCATTTAATTGAATGTTTTATATTTTCAATTCCTTTGAGTCATTGAATTGGGAAGTTCTGAGACGGTTTATGGTCTGACAAATTAGGGTTTGTTTGAACCTTTGTGGTGGTTTGGGTGTATTTTAATTTGTTGGATCAGCTAAAGGTTATTTGGAAGATTAGGTTTTTGAATTGCTTAAACAATATAGAACAGCTGTTATTGGTTTCAGTTTTTTGTGATTATATGAAATTAGTTGTTCTTCTATTTGTGTTCTTCATTTGTACCAATTTGTATGTTTTCTGAATGCCTAAACATTAGGAAATCTGAATTGCCGCTTCAAAGTTTATGGTTATGGAATGTAATATGTGGATCTGGTGCTAGGTTTGATTCTCCCGACTTTATCATGTCTGTTGCTTTTTGATTTTGGCTACAAGGTTTTGATAGATGTGATTTGTTTAAGTTTTCTTTCTTCTTTGGCAATAATAATGATGTTATAGAGACTGCCTATTTAACTGTACTCTGGTCACCTGTTGCTTTCGTTATGAGATTTTGGAGTTCAATATATATGAGTTACTGCGTATCTAAATGGATTAGGCGAGTTCACACACACTTTTATATTTTATTTATGATTTTACTCTTGTTTTGCTATGAGGAAAGGGATGAATGGTTATCTTAGTAGCATCAATAGAATGACTAGGATTTGTTCAAATATGACCCAAGGGCTCAAAATATCTTATAAATAAACTGGTTGAGTTGCAATCTATTCACCTATAATCTAATGGTGTCCAACAAACCCCACTCGAAAATGAAATCTTCCAATTCCTAGTCATTACCTCAATTTAAATTCATTTAAACCAAATACTTTTTACTCCAAACTTTTTTTTTTTTTCATATGCTCAAACTTAAATAAAACTCAAGTCAAATTTAAATTGGTATATTTCTTGCATTTGTTACTTATTAAATTATATTATTTTTTCTTAAATTATCAAATTACAATATAATTTTTAATCGATGTTTTTTTTTTATATATTTTTAAGTGTTACACATTTTTTTCCTAAAATTTGGAATTTTGCATGACATTGAATTGAGGGCGGTCAAGTACACAGTACATGCTATCATATGTATTTGCACGCTAGAAGTAAACATTGGTATTAAGCACAATGTGACAATCTTTGTGATAGTGTTGAAATGTATACATTTGTGTTCGTTAGGAACTGAAAGAGTGAACTTCTCTCTCTCTCTCTCTCTCTCTCATCTGATGGTTACTCTCATTTCCTTTGTGTTCACATAATGGTTTCCCGATAATTACATTACAATACACACTCACAGATTACAACTTTTTAATTACATCCCTGTGAATGAAATTGTCCAGTTTTTAAATTAGAGTGCAGATTTCTCTGACAAAATATTGGTTGTTTCTGCTATTTCCAAAAGGTTGATTATTGTTTGAGTCATTTTTGTAACTTTGGTCTCACTCTCATGATAAAGGGACATTTTTAACCTGAAAGCTGCCCTTGTGTTGTTTATTACTGCAACAATTTCGCTGTAGAATTTCCCCGTGTTTTGGTGATTTGAATTTTCATGATTCATTTTTTTTTGGTTCTTGGTGCTTTTGCAGTTAAACATTGATAGTGGTAGAGGCATTAGTGCGTTTAGAACCATTCAAATAAGGGTATCAAGCTGTATCTTCTTGTTGGATTTTTATCATTTGGATTTTATGCCCCTTCAGTAGTCCAGGGCTCTCATGGAAGCAACTGAATCTGATTGTGGAAAGCCGAAGAGCATGAAGGTTATTTTTCTGTCTGTAATTTACTGAATTATTTTACTAGTTTCAACAAACTCCACCCCGGCAAAAATAATTAAAATAAAAAACAAATCTATATCATCATTCTCGATTGCATGTAATCTAATCCATTTGATTTCGAGAATTTTAATCCCAAAAAAAATAAAAATATCGTATCCATGCTACAATGCTATCCAACGAAACATATGATATCAAAGTCATTGTGCTTCAATAATTGGCTTTTACTCAACAAAATATGTTATTTTATGATCTTATTTCCTGCATATCTATATTTCTTGTAGCTATGCAATTTTTTTTTTTTGCAGATACCTTCTTAGAGAAGTCTATTTAATAATAATTAGAAAAAAAAAAAAAAAAAAAACTTGTGTGCGATGCATAAATCCTGCATAATCATGTGTCTTTAGAAGTTGAACGGAGTTTTGGATGCATAACATGTAGAATCAAACTTGTAGAAAAGTTTATTTTGAAAATTCCTTTCGTAGAATGTTTATGAATTGGTATTTGTATTCAGGGACTAATAGAATTTATCCATGAACTTACGTAGCACTTATTTATTTTTCTCTGAGAAATAAAACAAAATTGAAACCATACAATAATCGAATTCTTTTACCTTTCCTTTTTAGTATCAATTGTCAATGCACATCCAGAAAATGGACAATGTCCTTGAGACCAAGGATAGCCCTCAATGTATAAAGGTACAAACACCTGATCGTTGTTTGCAAAAACTAAAATCAGTATTGTGGTCATTGCATAGTGAACTAGCAAAATCATGATCATCAGCTACTTTGTTATTCTAGTCTGCTACTTCTAGAACCCTCTATCAATAGGGTCCAATCTGGGCTTTGGTCACCAATTTATGTTTTGATCTTGATCAAATGAATGCAGTTTGTTTATGAAATCTAGAGCCATTATTGTGCTTCTCAGGTTATATTTTGGCCAAATGGAAGTCCTTAAATTGGTCAAAATTTATCTAAAGAATTCTTTCCTTTGGTCAAAGGCCCCATTGTTTCAATAAACCCCTGAATTTCCTTACATTTGACCCTTTTCCCTGGCTGGAACTTCTTCATGGGAAGTTGGGATGATCATCTCCTTCATGTAAGAGATGCTTAAATGATTTGAAGTTGATCTTTGGAAGAGGATGGTATTGCTTAAAACTTCCATTTTATTCTCTTGTTACTTAATTTTGACTCCTTTTATGTTAAAGCAGGTGTCTGGAAGATGGAATCCTGCTGAAGCATGCATGCCCGACATTGATGAGGCTCCTGTGTTCTACCCAACTATTGAGGTAATATTAACGTTATAGGGAATATTATACTAACTTTTATAGTTGCAGTTTCAACTTTCAAGTAGGATGACTTCCCCCCCCCCCCCTGTACTATGGAAAGAGATCCATAATCACACAAATTCTGGAATAAACTGAAAATTAACAATCTGTTGTGGAAGAAAATTTCAAAATAATTTAATGTTCACTCTTTCTTATCATATCTAATCACAAGTCCTGTATGTGCAAGCATTAAGCACAAACAATTTTCTCTTCAACCCTAAATTTATATTTTGATTCTGATACTTAGTTATAAAATGTGATGTACACCAAGCTGGAACACACAAAAGAAAGGCCACCGCATTTCAACACGCTCATCTTCATCTGCAATCTGTCCTCAAAGACGCCTATGTCATTCTTACATTCATTATCTACCACTCGGATTCCCTGCTTTGATCCCTTGCTTTTTTTGAAGCCTTACATTGAGATCTTCATCACTAGTGACAATCTAAATATCACTCCCAAGCCCCAAATGATTCGGTTATAAAAATTTTCGAGTTATTTATGACCAAGCTTCCAATGGGGTTTACAGTAGCCTCTCATGTTTCGTTCCTTCACTTGCTTTCATTCTAAAAACTTATTAGCTTTTATTTCACCCCAGCCTCCTCCTCTTTAGGCAACCTTCCTTTCCCACCTTCAATGTCGGGTGATTTCTTCTTTTCCCCATCCCCCAGCCCCAACGGTCCTGTCTCTCTCTCGATAAAGTACCAAGAAAAAGGGAAGATAGGATGGGATTTTTTTTCACTAAAGATTAAATTAAACAAAAATATAAATTTGTGTGCTTTTTTTGTGCATAATTAAAATTTCCATTAAATTGAGCAGAAATATTTTAGTTGTGTGGTCTAGTCCAAAGTTCATGGGCCTTAATTTGTCTATGTCCAATGTATAGGAGGATATATGATGTCCCCAAAAACACTGGGACGCAATGCTTCCCCCCCCCCCCCCCCCCCTCCTCTTCCCCAATATGTGTTATTGCTAATGGACTTGTACCTTCAGTTATTCTAAACTAAGTGATTGTTTCCTTGTTGGAAATGGATCATACTTTAGGAGTTCCAAGATACACTTGGTTACATAGGAAGCATACGCCCCAGAGCAGAAGCATA
This sequence comes from Eucommia ulmoides, assembly GCA_016647705.1. Taxonomy (NCBI): domain Eukaryota; kingdom Viridiplantae; phylum Streptophyta; class Magnoliopsida; order Garryales; family Eucommiaceae; genus Eucommia; species Eucommia ulmoides. The sequence goes on from CM028337.1 coordinate 25,008,021, forward strand.
TGGTATATGTAGGATTGTTCCCCCTCCTTCATGGACTCCACCCTGCCCTCTTAAGGACAAAAGTATATGGGAACATGCTAATTTTTCTACACGAGTTCAGAACGTTGACTTGCTTCAGAATAGAGAGCCCATGAGAAAGAAAAGAGGCCGGAAGCGAAAACGAAGAAGGCATTCTAATATGAGATCCACAAGAAGACGTCCAAGTTCTGAAGGTTTTGAATCAAATGCTGCTTCTGACATTGACGAAAAGTTTGGGTTTCAATCAGGATCAGACTTCACCCTTGATGGTTTTCAGAAATATGCTAATAGTTTTAAAGACAGTTATTTTGAGATAAAAGACAAAAAGGAGGATATAATATTTGATGCAGTTGACCAGCGAAAGAGATGGCGACCCTCAGTGGAAGATATCGAAGGCGAGTACTGGAGGATCATTGAGCAGCCAACAGATGAGGTCGAGGTACGGGAATGTGATATACTGACCGATTTTTTTTTTGTCAATTTATACTTATTCTATGTATGTCAGCTGACTGGAATCATATAGGTTTACTATGGAGCTGATCTAGAGACTGAGGCATTTGCAAGTGGATTCCCAAAGGCGGCATCTTCGCAGTCCGAAAATGAATTTGATGAATATGTGACTTCAGGTTGGAATTTGAATAACTTACCACGCTTGCCTGGCTCTGCTCTGTGTTTTGAAGGATGTGATATCTCTGGAGTTCTGGTGCCATGGCTTTACATTGGGATGTGCTTCTCATCCTTTTGCTGGGTATGTCATAGGACCCGCGTAGCCTTGCTTTTATTTGATAGGGAAACCCCATTTCTCTTCAAGAAATGTATAGTCTAATTGATAAAAAGCAATTATGATTACTTGTGCTTGTGTATGCACACAAATATATATTTGCTTTTCATATTTGTTTTAGTTTGTTTTGAAATTTACAGTGTTTTTCCTATAGAAGAAGAAATTAGATGGAATGGATTCCCTAATTTCTTAGCATGACGGGAATTACAATATAATCCATGTTATATTTTCCTTATTTCTGTTTTCTTTTTCTTCTAAGGCTTCCATTTGCTATGACAAAATACCGTCATGCTATTTTTCCTGATAGGGGATTATCCAATTGCTTATGGATTATTGGCATGGTCCCGTATCTGACTTGAATCGCACATCTTATTACTAGAAGCTTGCATCGAAGCCCATATCATGTTTCACTTCAATCACAATTATGACTCAATAGTTTTATCTCTTAGCTGTATGTGACTTCTCAGTGCCAATTTGCTATATTAAATATCTTATTTCAAACCAAATTCGTACTCACTAATTAAATGCATTGTTCATTTGTCAAAACATGGTGTAGGACTTCTCCGAACCAATTTGCTCTATAAAATACCTTATTTCAAACCAAATTCTTATTCATTAATCATAATACGTTGTTCATTTGTCAAAACATGGTATAGGACTTCTCAGAACCAATTTGCTTTATTAAATATCTTATTTCAAACCAGTTTCTTATTTATTCATCAAATATGTTGTTCATTTGTCAAAAAGAGTTGTCCCCTTGATTTTATAATCCAACTGCTTCCCTCTCCCTCCTCCTTTCTTATAAGTCACCCGAGTGTTTTTTTAGTATACTGGCCTTATTTGGGGTAAAAGCTACATTTTGGGACATTGTGCATTTTTTATGAAAATGATTTAGTTAGATGAAGTTCCATACAGAAAGATCATTAGCTGAAACTTTTTTGTCCACTTCTACAATTTTGGGCCACAAATCTGAAAATTTACTGGCAAATTCTTGTGTCATGGGTTGACTACCCTGCCATGGAAGATGGAAAAAAATTCACATTATTATATTGCAAGACTTCTCTTGATGTATCTTATTTGCATATGGCAGATATTTCTTGCTGTCCCCCCCCCAGCAACCCCACCCACCCCCAACACACACAAACACCCTTGTTGTCGCATTCTTTTTTGCATGCCCTCTTTCCTATTCCTGTTTTTTGTCTGGAAGGAGTGGATGGATAAAAAACTGGATCCACATAAAGAACTGAAAAGCAAAAGACTTTTTGATTATAGTGGAATCTTACTTCTGTTTCTCTTGCTTTTGGAGAAGCATGTTGAGGACCATCATCTGTACTCACTGAATTACCTTCACTTTGGCGATCCGAAAATATGGTACGGAGTACCTGAAAGTCATGCTTCTGCATTGGAGGCTGCAATGAGAAAGCACCTGCCAGATTTGTTTGAAGAACAACCAGATTTACTTCATCAACTGGTAAGAGAACAAAGACTCTGCCCATAATATTATTAAACTTGCGATAGTATCACTCTTCCTTTCAATCTAAATTCGCTGCCGCAAGTTTGGGTGTTAATGCATTGAGTTTCTGGTTTTGCCTTAATAGGTCACTCAGTTGTCTCCGTCAGTTCTAAAAGCTGAAGGAGTTCCAGTTTATCGAGTGGTTCACAATTCTGGGGAGTTTGTTCTTACTTTCCCAAGGGCGTACCATTCTGGATTTAATTGTGGCTTCAATTGTGCGGAGGCTGTGAATGTGGCCCCTTTTGATTGGTTAGAACATGGGCAAAGTGCAGTGGAGCTTTATAGTGACCAATGCCGAAAAACGTCACTGTCGCATGACAAATTGCTACTAGTGGCAGCCAGGGAAGCCGTCCGTGCCCTTTGGGAACTATTAATTCTCAAAAAGGAGAGTCCAAAAAAATTGAGCTGGAAAAGTGTGTGTGGGAAGAATGGCGTACTTACCAAGGCAGTGAAGGTAAATCAAGTGATAGGTTCTTGACTAAAAATCGTTGCATCTTAAGAAGAAATTTTTTTTGTCGGAATAAGATAATTTCTATGCACAGTTGTAGGAAATTAAAGAGTTTAATAGGTAGTTAAGTAAAAACTCACTTGGGATCAGAGTTACCATAATTCTCTAAACCACAAGGTTGAATTGGTAGATTGTTCCAAAATATGGTAAACTACCAATCTGGAATGCTAAACTTGGCGATCTGAAAATTTTAACTTGAATACTTTAAATTTTTTAAAAGTTCCGCTTGTAACTAAAAGATTAATGTCTTATAATTATGATTTGTTACTAGTGCAACTAATGATTTGCTTCTGAAAGAAGAAGTTTTAACTTTAATTGTTGAAGTCTATCAGTGTATTTTCATGTATCAAATACGTATAGAAGTCTACCCTAGCATTTCACATTTTAAGGTACACGGTGAACCTTGTTACATACCCGTTATACGTACTAGAGCGTTTCCCATTTCTGGTAACATTGCTTGGGATATTATTGGTGTTTTTTAATTTAATTGGGGAAAACTGTCTATTTTCTTAGTTGTACTCGTATAAGTATTAGAGGTTATAGATATACGCAGCTTCCAAATGTTCTCTTTTATGATGGGATGGTGTTTGTGCAAGAATTAGTTTTTTACGTTACTAATTATAATTTTCAATTTTCCAGGTAAGAGTTGAACTAGAAGAGAAAAGAATAGAAAGTCTTCCAACTCATTTTCAATTTCAGAAGATGGAAAGAGACTTTGATTTGAAAAATGAGAGAGAATGTTTCTCATGCTTGTACGATCTACACCTGTCGGCCGCTAGCTGTGAGTGCCAAATTGATCAGTTTGCGTGTCTTAGACATGCAAATCTCATCTGTTCCCATGATTCCCACCGTAGATTTGTCTTTCTCCGATATACCTTGGATGAATTAAAAACATTAGTTGAAGCATTGGAAGAGAATTTGGATGCTCTTGAAGCATGGATGTCTAAAGACAATAGGCTTGACTTTGAAAGTATTCCTAAGATGGATCAGGAGAAAGAAGAAGCTTCAGATGCTAATGAGCCTTGCAATTCTTCACAAACTTTTAGCATGAAGAACAAGGTCAAAGAAGAAAAGGTTGCCATAACTGATGATGGGCATAGACACTGTTTTGATTTAAATCTTGACAGTGCTTCTGAGGGTCACCAAGTATCTGATAGTTGCACTAAAAATGCGACTACAAATGTTGCTGAAATGTGCGTATCGTCAATTTGTATGCAAGAAAAAAATTGTAGTTTAGACACACAGAGAGACTTAAATATGATGCAATTTGCTAGCGATTGTGGTTCTTCTGTTTCCCCTCCTTCAGGCAAAAATCATCCCTCTACTTCAATGGTTGATATCTCGGTTTTAGAACCGCAGTCAACTGTTCGATTCAACAATTTGTTGAAAGCTGAAGTTGTAGACCATTTGGATGCAGAGGCATCTATGGCTAGGCTGATGTCAGACTTCCATGTTGATCCTTTACATTTTGGATCTGCAGTTTTTGGAAAACAGTGGTGTGACAAGCATGTTATATACCCCAAAGGTCTGATGGCATACTTTTTTTTTTGAATTGTCTGCTGTTCATCAGAAGACTTACATATTTCACCATGCAGATTCTTATTTATATGCTTTGAATTTGTGAACAGGATTCAGAAGCCGTGTTAAGTACTTTAATGTGCTTAATCCATCGAAAATGAGCTATTATGTATCAGAAATTCTTGATGCCGGTCCCATTGGACCTTTGTTTAAGGTATGATTTTATTTTCTTCAAAAGTGAGTCCCTTTAATATTTCACCATTACAAGCAGAGATGAAACATTTGTTCTTTCTTCCCAAAGATTCTGTATTATTTTCTTTTTGTGGTTGAAAATTGGCATTTCCATTTGCTGAAGCACCTATGATATGAAGACTTTGGTAAACCAATCATGGGGAGCAAATATTAAATTTATGCCAAATTTTATCTTGTATATTTCTGGGAAATGGATAAGGTTGCCTGCAATTCAGAATTTCGAAATTATAATGTAATAAAAAAATTAAAATTACATAGGGTTTGTAGCTGTTGTGGGGAATATTGTCGTTTGCTGTATGTAGTGTTATTACAATGTTTGGATTTTCTAAAACCAATTGGTGTTAACCATTTGTACCAAAAAAAAAAAAAAAAAAAAAAAAAAAAAAAAAAAAAAAAAAAAAAAACGAGAGAAAAAAATCCCCGAATTCAACTTATTCCTTTTATGCACCCCAAGTGGTGCCTTGGCCTTTCTTTGACTTTATATTAATTTCAGGTTACATTGGAGGACTGTCCAAGTGAGACATTCACAGAGTTGTCCGCAGAAAAATGCTGGGAAATGGTGATGCAGAGACTCAATAATGAAATTGTAAGGCAAAGCAGCTCAGGGATGCAAGGATTGCCTCCCTTGCAACCGCCCGGTAGCATCATTGGGCTTGAAATGTTTGGGCTCCTTTCTCCTCCTATTGTTAAGGTAGACCTTGTCTTTTGCACCTCCATGATATATTTAGCCATTTAAATAATACTCATTGAGTATACCTCTTGTTACATTAAAAGAGCTGTTTTCCAGATTTATAGGAACGCTAGTGTAAACCTCGAGCATGAAGGCACGGATTGTAATTTAATTAATTAAATTGAAAGAGAAATAAAGAAAGAAAGAGAAAAATTGGACAAACATCGGGCATTTCAAACAAAAAAGAAATAGAAAAACAGGATAAGTATCTAAGGGCATGCGTGAGCAAAGAAAGATGCAAGAGTGAGCACAAGCGGCGATGGTGATGAAGATGACATGGAGTTTGTGTTAGTGTGCATGTGTGTGTGTGAGAGAGAAATAAAGACACATATGAGAGATTGAAAAGATACGGGGTAGCGCTTAACCCTGATGTTAAAATATTATTTGATCTCTACAGTTGGATTTGAAATTTGATCAAACGGGGTAACATATCTCATGAGATAAAAACTGAGTTGTTTTATTATATAGATGTACGATATTTATTGGGTTTCGTCTGATAATTTGCCTTTCATTAGCTGACAGAGAATAATTTTAAACCCTCCTACCATCCAAATACTCTTCATATAGTTCCTGGCATTACCAATGGGCCCGTTTGTGTGTCCTTCAATTTGCGAATTGTACTGTTTTTTAATTATTTAATTTATGAATTTGTTATAATTCAGTGTTTTGTTCTAAGAATTAAAGACTTGTATTAGCTAACTAATCATTTTAGTTCTAGTCTATATGCTATTTTTCCGTGTACTTACAAATTTAACGCAAACAAAACCAATTGTATGTTTCTTTGTTCAAAAGAAGACTAAAAATTTGATTAAGCTATAGGTAAATGCAGAAATATACAAATCACTTCATTAAAAATAAGATAATTCATAAAATAGGATAATTTAGACAACCGACCAGGCTCAATATATTTTTGAATTTCAACAGGTCATGATAGTTCTTACATGTTATAAGTCAGCATTTTAGCCATAGCAGTTATAACCATGATTATTTTGAAACCCAGATTTAATTAAAAAATATAATAATATTGTAAATGGAAGTTGTCAAAAAAGGAACTTTATAACTTAAAAAAAACATCGGGTTTCCTTTTGTTTGATACCCAAGCTTTTTTCTTGTTAAACCATACTTTCCTATTAGCATTTCTGAATAAATTGAGTTTTTGAATTAATTGCATGGCAAATACTTTTAAATTCTCAATGCGCCTTCTGCTTACTATAGTTCTTTCCTAAATTCCCACTAAAAAGATGAGCAATCTGAAAATGAATTAAAGTGGATGAGGCATCTAAACCATCATCTATGGATTCGTACAATAAACTTTTAAAAAATGTACTGTTCGATAGAAAGGTTAAGAAATCCTGTGTCCTTAGCAATGCTTTATCAAGATCATGTTTCTAGGTTTGATTAATATTTTCTTTGTTTTGGCATCATATTTGTGGGCAGGGCACACTATATGTAAAAAAATAAATAATAATAATAATAATAATAATAATAATAATAATAAAATTGTTCTCTGCATATGCTTCTCGTTCAGACCTGGACAATTTATTGTCAAAAAAAAAATAAAAAAAGAAAAAAGAAAAAATTGTTAAAACTAATGATTTTTTGGTGCAAAATGTCAGTTTGATGGTTGAGGGTCATAATAACGATCAATTTTAAGGATTGTATTGTCACCAGATGAATATTATTTTCATGCCAAAGAATTTGTGGTGTTTGTGTTTGATATATCAATTTGGTTCTCATTCCCATAGGTGCCATTTGATTAGTGTTTCCTTTTTTTTTTTTTTTTTTTTTTTTGTTCACAACTTCCCATAATATTTGAAATAAAAAAATTGTTTTTGTTTTGATCCAAAAAATTAGTTCTAAAAATTCGGGATTATAACATAAATGCGTTCTTTTTTGTTTTTGTTTCAGTTCTTCTGAGAACAAAAAATAAAATAAAATACACACACACACACACACACACACACACACACACGAAAATAAGAGACAATAACCTCTCCTTTCGCTAACGAAAACATATTTCAGGCTATTGAGGCTCTTGATCCGAATCATCGCTGCTTGGAGTACTGGAACCACAAGCTAATGGCAAACAAGGACTGTTTGAACTACAAACCCCCTTCGTGTAATTTGGAGAAGTACTCACTAATATCCAGTTCTTCAGGAGGGGGAAAATTCAAACTTTTTGGAATTAATTTGACTAGGAAGGAGCAGGATAATTTAGTTGTAGGTAAAGCTAGTGATTTAGTCGATAAAGAAATACAGATCGTGCTTCGAGGATTGTTGAAGAAAGCAAATCCCGATGAACTAGAAATAATGCACAGAATATTGTGCTGCGAGTCTGGAAGCCCTGAGTGGAGAATGGCGCTCAACACACTGACTGAGGAAATGCAGAGAACGTGTAAATAACAGTAAGATCCGTTCATTCTTTTTATTTTTATTTTTCATCATCTTTGATTCATTCACTGATTTATTCATTAGGCATATTCTTTCAGAAATGGGTTAAAAGAGGGAGAGATGAGGAATTTGACATTGATAGAGTTCTTGATTTTTTCTTTTAGGATTTGACAATTGACAAAATAAAAGCATATCCTCTTTTTTGTATATCGAAGTTTTTCTAGTTTTTTGGCAGGAGACTATTTTTTCCAGTTTAAAGAATTTGTCCTTTCCTTTGGCTTTGTGCTAATAATGTTTCTACCATTTAGCACGTCTCTCTCTGCTCTGTGAAGTGGGATAACTTGTTTGGCTTCCAATACCAAAACAAAAGCAATTCTATATTTACTGAAAATTGGTTTTTGAGAAGGAAAAAAAAGATGGTCTCTTGTTTGAAATGTTTAGAACAAGTGCTGAAAATTGTAAACTATAGGAAAATACGGAAAATGTTCCATTTTTCATCTCATGAGAGATTTTTTTTTTTTTTTTTTTGGGGGGTATACTTTAGAAGTTCAAGAATCTGAAACCGAAAGTGTTACTCCGGCTAGTAATGGGAGTTGTCTTCTTTCCTTGTTAGTCATGGTTCGACTTTCCTGGAGAGCACTTTGAGAATTAAATCTTGAATGCATTAGGTAGATGTGGAGAGTGCGTTCTTAAGATTTCCAGGTGATTAGTTGAGGTAAGTATAAGTTGGTTCGGATACACTTTATCATAAGATCAAAACCAAAAAAAAAAATTTACTGAAAAGAAAAGAAGAATCTTAACGAAGATGTTGGCGAGGGTACTATGTTACTTGCCTCTTTCTCTTTTGTTTTTTTCCGCTTAAGTGATGAAATTAAAATAAAAAATAGGTATTAAATATTTATTGTTTAGTCTTTATTTATGCGGTGGTGTATAAAAAAACCTAAACAAAAAGTTGTCTTAGCTTTTAAACTTACCAGTACAATTAATTTAGTTTTCAGTCCTTTGACCATTGACAATTTTAATGAAAAGACAATTATACCAGCACAATTATACGCTTGTGTGTGTGTGTGTGTGTGTGTATATGATGGTGAAAATCTTAATCTATACACTCTCTGTCTCTCTCTTCTCTATCAGCTGAAATGGAGCACGCCACCAGCACCGTCCAATTGCCATCGTCCAGGGTCGTCTAGCCACCATTGTTCAGCGCTGTCGTCGATTCAATGCTGTGCAACCATCATCATAAAACTGTTTCTCTATCTTCTTTCTCGGCCGAAACAGAGCACACTACCACTGCCGTTTGCCTTCGTCCAGCGCCGTCCAGCCACCATCGTCCAGCGCTGTTGTCGATTCAATGTTGTCGAGCTATCATCGTACAATCATCGTTGTCCAGCGTCGTCCAGTCGCCGTTCAACGTTGTCCACTTGCAATCCATTGCATCGTTCAACCCTATTGCTTGTCGATTCTCTCTCTCTCTCTCTCGATTTTTTCTCAGATTTGGAAATCCAGATTTAACGTTCTCATATATCGTCGTGCCGTTATCGTCTTTACGATGGACCAGTTCTCAAAACTTAAATCTTGATTTCTAGATTTGAGTCGTCCCAGTCGTTTCACGCCGTCGTATACGTCGATGTTCACGTGAACAATTGTGTTTGAAATTTTTCAGTGAACATTGATTTAAATGAAATAAAATAGTAATATGGAATAATGAGTAAACATTCTCACAAATTATTTGAGTGAACATTGAATTGAATGAGCTAAAGTAGTGGCCCAAATTATTGAGTGAACATTTACAAGAAATATTTGCGTGAACATTTTGAGCAAGAATTAAGTGAATGAATTGAATAGTGCTTCGAAATATTGAATGAACATTCACACAAAATATGTTTGAGTGAAAATTAAGTAAAACATTGTTTTGAATGAATTAAAACAATGATCTGAAATATCGAGTGAACATTTGCATAGAATATTTAAGTGAAAATTGAATTAATATCGAATTGAGTGAATTGAAAATATTTATTCCAAAATATTGCATGAATATTCATGCAATTGTTAGAATTACACATTTTGTAAATAACCATGAATAAGAGGCATTTGTTGGAGACTTTTTTTTTTTTATAATATCTTTGAGGACTATAAACTTAATTATTTTAATCAAGGACCCTTTTTTTTTTTTTTTTTTTTTGAAGGACTAAATAATAAATTTTCCTCAAATTTACATGCCAAATTATTTTGTCATCTTATAATCACTATCTATATAATAAAACAGGACGTACGTATACTCTTTAGATAAATTATAAACGTTCTTTATCTCCTACATAAAGAGCAGACCTGATTGATTCTCTAGATTAACATAAACATAAACTCTATATTTATATTTTATCTTATATATATTATACCTAATCAAGGGGAGGAAAAATATTTTTTTGTACAATCAAGAATAGAAAATATGCTTCTTTAAATATATAAATTTATAGTCTTTTATTTTATAATTCTTATTTAAGAGATAATGTAGAAAAAAGTCCAAATAAAGAGTCCTCTTAGCCTTTGAACCTCATAGTACAATTAGTTTAGTTTTCCGTCCTCAACAACTAGCAAAAAATTATGAATAGACATATATACCCTTTTATATATAATAAACAAAACTCTCTCTGTCCAACCTTACTCACTTTCACTCCACAGAAACATTCACTCTCTCCCTCTCTATCCTTAACCTTTCTCCAAACCCTAACCTCTCTCTCTCTCTTCTCTAATCTCAGAGGCGACGGCTTCGGAACGTGAGCGGCCTGTGGTGGCAGATGTGCGGTTTATTTCTCTCTCTTTACTCTCTAATCTGGCCTTTGTGGCTTTCTTTTGTTCTGGTTCGCCATCGTTTTGTGTTCATTTCTTTCCCGTTGGTTCCTTCTGTGCTTTACAATCTTAACTTATTGTTAGTAAAAACCATTTTTATCAGGGTTTATTTCTCTCTCTAAAAATCATTTTTATCAGGTTTTATTTCTCTCTCCCTCTAGCCTTTGTGGGTTTCTTTGTTCTGGTTTATACTCGTGATTCTTTGTGTTCTTGGCAACCGATTTTGTGTTTCGATCTTTCCCATATGCAATCCGTATTGGTAGTAAAACCCATTTTTGTTTTTGGATATAGTTTTTACTTTATTTTCAAGAGTTATTTTGTGTTTTTTTTTTAATTATTATTAACCCTTATTTATGAGTTAGGTTAGTAAAAAATTCTTTTAAATAATTATATTGTAATTTAATCTTTTTAAGAAATATTGTTAGTATATAATTTTTTGACCATTGACCAAATTAATAAACGGACGATTATACCCATGTATAAATATAGAAAACCGTAACTCTATCATTTTATTCATTCTCTCCAAAATTCAACCGCCACAAAAATTCTCATTACTTCCAAAACCTAAATGACAAAATCATGAAAAGGAGCAATGGAGCATGCTGTCATGGAATGAGCAAAAGTTTCAAAATGTTGAATGTATGAAACACACACACACTCTATTCTTTATTTTTCTCACACAACAGAAGTCCATCATCCATTGCCATCCGTCGTTCGCTGTGCTCGTCGTCGTCCGTCGTTCGCCGTGCTCATCGCCGTTAGCCATTCGCTGTGCTCGGGTTGTTCGTTGTGCTCCCCCCCCTCTTTCTCTCTCTATCAGATCTGAGAAATGCTGAGCACGATTTTCTCTCTCTCTCTCTCTCTCCGTTTCTCATATCTTCGGGCACGAATCGCCGTTCGTGTGTCTAGATCTGGAAAATCGTCGGCGGCGGTTCGGACAAAGGCGATTTGTACGAAGGCATATCTGCATTTTTAGGTTTGCAACTTGTTTAGGTTAAATGTTTTTTTTTTATTTTGCATTTTTCACCCCTTGAAGATTCATATTTTTCACCACTAAATATTTCTCTCTTTCTATTTTGTCTTTTTCTTTCGTCTCGATATATATTGAGTGAACATTTAAGACATGAAAATAATTGAATATTCATAAATTTGTATTCACAATAAATTTTTATAATTTTATGAACACTCACAGGATTGAATGTTTATAATTTTTTTGAAACCGCTATGTGTTTTGGTGAATATTTATTTATGGTTTGGTGAATGCTTGCGCCGTTGTTTTTTTCATTGATCTTAGAGTGTTTTTTTTTTTTTTTTTTTTTAATGTTTTTGATTTGTTGTTGGTTGATCCTAAGGATTTTTTTATTTTGTTTTGAATATATTGAGCGGACATTCACATGAAAACATTTATTGAAATATTAAGTGGACATTTATAACAATACAATCAATTCTATTAAAATGCATAGAATGTTAAAAATAGTAAAATATGTTAAACATTTTTATAATGAGTGAATGTTAACTCAACATAAAATATTGAGTAAATGTTTACATGTTTTACATCTCACAATGACATTTTATGTAAATAAAAAAAAAAGATGATCAAAGAACAAAGACTATTTTCTAATAAATCTTCGAGAATTGAAAACTTAAATTAAAATAGTTGGAGGTCTATTTTATAGTTCTTATATTTTGAAGGACTAAATAATAAGGTGGCGTTTGGTAACCGTTTCGTTTCCAGAAATTCCCATCCCATTCCCAAATTTTTATTGGGCACAACGTTTGGTAGCTCATCCTATTTTTTTGTTTCCATTCCCATTCCATTTCAAATGAGAATTGTGCCAACTTTTTTCTTAAGTAGTGAGAAATAAAAAAAAATTATTTCTCGTTATTCTCATTCCATTCCCATCCCATTTTCTTCTCATTTTAATCCATTTCCTCTCACTTCATCTGATCGATCAAGAACAAAAAAGAAAATCGTTCATTCTCATTTCAATCCATTTCCTCATCACCTTCGTTCTGCTCATTTGTCGCCATCACCTTCGTTATACTCATTCGTCGCTACCACCTTTATCATATTTGTTCTGCTCCATCGTCGCCATTACCTTCGTCGTGCTCATTTGTCGCCTTCGTCGCCGTCCTCATCATCGCCGTCGTCTTCGCCTTCGTCGTCATCGTCGTCGCCTTCGTCACCATCATGTTCGTTCTCTGCTTTAAGGTTTCGATTTTGAAATCGAAATTGAAACTTATTTCGATTTCGATTTCGAAATTGAAACTCAAACTCGAAATCGAAATAGGTTGAATTTGTTCTTTATTTTTTGGATTTGTGATTGTTATTCTTGAATTTATTCTTTGTGTTCTTGGATTTGTTCTTGAATTTGTTCTAGGATTTGTTTTTGAATTTGTGATTTATGGTTCGTTCTTGATTTTTTTGGATAAAATTATTACCAAATGCGATTTTGTTCCCAGATAAAAAAAAATATTATCGTTACCAAATGTGATTCTGTTCCAAAAAGGAAACAAAATTTTCATCCCATTCCATCCCATTTCCATCCTACTGCATGGGATGGGTATGAAACGGTTACTAAACGGGCCCTAAAATTTTCTATTTTCAAAACCTTTTTCTATTTTTACATGAATGGATTTTTTTCTAATGAATTTGTCAGGTGTTGGTTAAAGCAGATGGGGAAGATGCTTGCTATCATCGTCCAGTCGAGCTGCTCGCCATCATTGTCCTGCCCTCGTCACGCCGTCCGTTATCGCCGTTCCTCAGCCGCAGTTCATTAGCTCTGTCCCCGCCATTCGTCAGCCCTCTCTTTCTCTCTCATTAACGTTAACACACACACACACATACACACAAGAAGAACATGAAAACGTGTTAACGTTAACACAATGAGACCAAAACAATGTGAATTAATGTTAAAGAACACCTAACCCAATTACAAAAATAGCAGATACGGTACAATCATGTTAACATTAACATACAAAATCCAAAAAAAATAAAGGTATGTTACCGCTAACACACACAAGTAGATGGGGAAGATGTATTAACATTAACACACACACTCACACACTCACACAAAAAGAACATGAAAATACATTGACGTTAACACAGATAAGCCCAAAAAATATGCGTTAACGTTAACGCACACTCAACTAAAAAAGACAAATATTATATATGGTGAGTTAATATTAATGCAAAGACATGATGGGTTAAAAAATGATGCGTTAATGTTAACACACAGAATCCTCAAAAAGCAAAATACGTTAACGCTAAAACACACAGCTCGATGGTGAAGATGCGTTAACGTTAACGCACACCTAACCCAAATACACAAACAACGGATGTGGTACGATCATGTTAACGTTAATATACAAAACCCCCCAAAATAAATATACATTAACGCTAACACACATACGCAGATGGAGAAGATACGTTAACGTTAACACACACAAAAAGAATATAAAAATGCGTTAACGTCAACACAGAGAGGCTAAAAAATCTGCATTAACGTTAACGCACATCTAGCCCAAAAGACAAATATTACATACAGTGAGTTAATATTAATGTAAACATATGGGGCTTTAAGAAAATGAAGTTGTGTTAATGTTAACTCACAAAACTCCCAAAAAACAATATACATTAACGCTAAAGCACAATGTGGATATGTGATTCAAATGTGAGATTCAAATCGTAATTTGTAATATAGACAAGGTGTATTGCTTGAATATTTACGTTAACGTCAACGTCAACGTCCTTCACCTTCAGTAATTAAGATTTACGTATCAGTTTAAAGTAGACAAAAAAAAAATTTGATTGCATCGTGTAGATTATTTTTTGCAGGTTATTTTGATATTTTTTTTTTTCTGAAATTTTCGATTTGTTTTATGCTTGTGATAAGGGATTTTGCAATGATAATATTTTTGTTGTAAATATAGGAAGCACATTACTTTTTTCTTGTTGCAAATGACAAAATGACAAAATTTGTAAATATGATTGAACAGTTGGGGGTAATATTATGGACCTTTTTCTACAAACTCTATGAGGACTAAAAACTTAGATAATTGGGTCAAAAGTCTTTTCCAATTTCACTATTTTTGGGGGACTATATAATTAATTACTCAAATATATATAGGGATATTAGGTGTAGTAATAATAATAATGAAAATTAAATTAAAAAATAATATAAAAGAGAAAATATAATATACGTAAATAATGGATATTAAATTTAGTAACAATACTAAAAAAATATTAAATTAAAAAAAATTAAATTAAAAAAGTAACGAGACAGATAAAATATAATATAGGAAAATAGAAATTAAATTTACGAAAATTATAAAAATAATATATGGAAGTTAAATTTTTTAATAATATTGAAACATTAAATTTACAAAATTAAATTAAACAATTAATATAAAAAAAATATAATATAAAAAAATTATAAACATTATCTTATAAAAATTATAGAATTAATATATGGATATTAAATTTAGAAATAATATTGAAATATTAAATTTACAAAAATTATAGAAATAATAATACGGAAATATTAAATTTATAGAAATTAAATTAAAAATAATAGCATGAAAAGAAAATATAATATATGAAAATTATGAACATTAAATTTACTAAAAGTGTAAAAATAGTATAATTATTAATTTATTATTAATAATTAAAGAAATAATATAAAACGGGAAACTATATTATATGAAAATTATGAGCTTTAATTTATGAAAAATATAGATATCTATATATGGACATTAAATTTAATAATAACATAAAATAATTAGATTTACCGAACTTAAATTAAAAAAATAATATAAAAGAAGAAATATAATATAAAAAATTTATGGACATTAAATTTATAATAATTATGAAAATAATATATCGATATTAAATTTAGCAATAATATACTAAAAGAGCAAATATAATATACAAAAAATTATGATAATTAAATTTACATAAATTATAACAATAACATATCAACAAAATTAGTAATAATAATTAAACATTAAATTTATGGAATTTAAACGAAATAAAAAATGTAAAGATAAAATGTAATATATAGAAATTATGAACATTAAATTTTTTCAAAAATTATAGAAATAATATTGGATATTAAATTAATGAAATTGAAACAATAAGTTATAGAAATTCAATTAAAAATAATATTAAATTAAGTTCATTTTTTTTTTAATTTACTTAACATTCGTGCTTTCAGCCACAGGTATTACGCTAGTATATTTATAAACTTGTACGGGATAATAATTTGATTACACTTGTTCAAACCATTTTGGTCATAACATTCATGCTTGGTGACCATCGATGCGATTAACTTATAAAAAATAATTTTATCACTATAAGGTAAATGTTGTTGGAAATAGCGGTGAAAATATTCAAAATATAATTAAATATTAATTGGTATTGATGAGGGAAAATTCGGCTCGACGCTACAAGAGTGTCATGTGTCCTCGAATACACGACTAGCCCGAGAACTCTAGAATCGGTTGGTCGGACTGGCCCATCTCCATACCTGCTCTGAGTCATTATATCTGTTTCAGATCACCATACCCGCTTCGGGTCTCCATGTTTGTTCCGGATCTCCATACCTATCTCGGGTCATTCCTCCTGGGGCACGAGTGCCTTCATGCTCCAGCTCCAAAGCGAGTCAGAGCCGTATTTCTTGCAAAGGAAAGTATCGTTGCTATAACGGTCTCGCGATCTTTGCCTGTCATCACAGCCAACTCTATGAAAAAGGAACTGAGATTTACGCCACTTACCATATCGTTATATAGAGATTCAAAGAGGACTTGCCAAACGAGTCTTCTCTCTTCTTATATAAAGATCAGAACCCTAAAGGTCTGAGGTACACTTTTGACTACTCTCTACTTATGCCGTCTTGCAAAACAGCTCTTACGCTTATTGCATTGCACTTTACTGATTCTCACATCGGAAGTGTAACACAGGTAGTCCTACTCGCGGTGCATTGTTTTGCAGGGTCCAGATTGAGAGATAGTAAGAAACCACAACAGTTCATCGCCTCCCCGATCTCAAAAGTTTATGTGTCCGGTGATCCACTTCCAAACATTATCAGGTTGACGCCGTTTGTGGGGACGACTTACAATTGTTCTTATGCTATTAGTTGAATAATTACTTTGTGATCGGGAATCATGACTAATGATGGAGAAAGCGCGAGGTAGTCACTCTGCTCGGCTGTCCCCGATATCGTTCCCTTAGGATAATCACCAGCACTCTTGGCGAAGATAGCGAGAGAAGTCCAGAATCTTGCCCAAAACTTTTGGAACCACGTCATGTAGACGTGCCAACAACCCTTTCAGCCCCCGTCAGCATTACAAGAAATGGCTCCGCCTGTTGATGAGACGCGATCCACCGCATGCCAGGGACGAAGGGCTTGATGCGAGCAAGACCAGGAGGATAACGCTGCCCTACGCAGCGAGACCTCTAACAGGAGTTGGAAAGGGTCTGCGCGGAACGAGACGAACCACGTCAGGGTACCTGACATCACGGCACAACACCTAACCTCCAAGGTTGAACCAGACCCCCACCGTTCACTCTCGGCTAGGCCCATAAGCATCCTCAAAAGAATCGGTGACATAACCCTTAAGGCTCGTCCATGAAAGAATAAAGCACGGCACGCCCATGCTACGGGCGGAACTCACGGGCATCCCGACGAACCCCACTGCGTTCAGAGGAGGCTTCCTCAACGACTCATTCGAGGCCCCAATGGTGCGATCCTAATCGTCGAACCGATGATGACCTGCGAGTAGGGGTGGTCATGGGCTGGGCCGGGCTTTAACTAGGGTATTATAAAAAAATACTAGGTCCTAGCCTGACCCGGCCCTATAATTGGGCCCTACTTTCATGCCCAAACTCGATCCTACAAAAAACAATCAAGCCCAAGCATAGTTCTAAGGCTGGCCCGACCCTATAATTTTTTTAATTTAAAAATAAATACTAAAATATAAACATAAAATCATGCTAAACCAATACTGTCATTCATTGATTCACATTCACATGAAATCATGTCAAACCAACATTGTCACATGAACTTGGGTTGAGTTTCTTTGATGTGTATATATATAGTCCTTGGGCCGGGTCGACTTTAAAAAATTTGGCCTTGCCCAAGTCCGACCCTAAATTTTGTTAGGCTTGAAAATCAAAGCCCAAGCCTTGCCCATGCACTTAGAACTAAAGCTCAAGCCCTAAAAAAATAGGGTCGGACTTAGCAGGCTGGGCAGGCCCTCAGGCCCATGACCAGGGGCAAGACTTACGAGAGTAGGTTAGAGCCATTCACGAGAAGTTGGGACAAATTGGGAGGAATGAGCCTAGCGTCTACGAGATAGCAGAATGCTTCTCCTTTCACCTCTCATATGCTACTAACAAACCTGTGGGCATTCATCATGTCCAACTTCAAGATGTTGTCCCAGATCGGGATGTATTAGGGAGACTCTGATACCTACCTTGCACACATGGACCTTCGAGGAGCATTGGACTTGACTAAGTACCAAGTTTTTCAAGTCACTTTGGCTGGAGCCGTACGTACATGGTACAAGACCTTGAAGCCAAGTATCTTTAATTCTTTTGAATCTTTTAGCATTGCTTTTACCCGCAGGTTTGTTAGTAGCAAGAGACGGGCCAAGAATCCGTTACACCTCATGTCGATCAGGCAGAGAGAAGGTAAAAGATTAGAGGCCTACATCAAGAGATTCTGCCACGAGTCGAACCAACTCGAGGAGCCAAATGACAGAGTGGCCATCACTACCCTCATGACTGGGGTACGATCGGGCCATTCTTGCTTGAGATGGGCAACGCTCCTCTGAAGACCCTAGCTTCAGCCTTCGTCCTCTCTACCAAATTCATTACTACAGAGGTCATCTGCAGGGCCAGAGCCTAGAAAAAGGAGGGCGCTGGCGAAAAGAGAAAAGTTGACGAGCCAGACAATTATAAACTCGGGCGGAATAACTCCCGATCGAAGAAGAAGCGGGGCGAGGTAGAGAGGGGCTTAACTGATAAAAAGCATGGGAAAATAAATCCCCTCAGTGCTTTAACAGTTTCATGCTCCTCAATGCCCCAATAGCCACCGTCCTGATACATATCGATGACAAGAAGCTACTCAAGTGGCCTCAGCCCCTTAAGGTCAATGGAAAAAACTATTATGCTGACAAGTGGTGCGACTTCCACCGAAGTCATGCCACCCCAATGACCGTTATTTTGAGTTGAAGAATGAGATTGAGCAGTTGATCTGAAGAGACTATCTCAAGAAGTTCACTACCAATGGAGGTTAAGGTGAGCAATGCCCTGACTAAGAAAGAAGAAGACACGAGGTTTGAGGCAACGTTCATACGATCCATGATGGATTCGCCTCCGGAGGAACCTCCCTAGCTGAGCACATAGCTCACGCTTGGTACAGTAAGCGCTTAGCTGAAGAACACGTGTTTAAGGTCTCCAAAAGACCGCCCATCGTAGAGGGGGCTATCACATTTATCGACGAAGATATCCGTAGGGTCTATACACCCTATGACGATGCTCTGATGGTCATTCTACAGATCACTGACTACAATGTGGGGGGCATACTAACCGATAATGGCAGCTCAGTAGAGATCCTCTACTTGATCGCATTCGATAGAATGGGAATCGACCGAGAGCGACTGAAGCCGATGATGACCCTTCTGATAAGATTCAGAGAAAAAACTATGAAGCCCCTTGGAGGGATCACGTTGCAGATCACAACAGGCAAGGAACCGAGGCATGCTACCGTTAACGCACAGTTCATGGTAGTGGACTATTCGTTAGCATATAATGTTATCATTGGAGACCTTGCGTTAATGCCCTGAGAGCCATCATCTCAATGTACCATCTCATGCTGAAGTTCCCCACAAAGAACGACACGTGAAAGGTGCGCGGAAGCCAGAAGATGGCCAGAGAATGATTCGTTGCTAAAACAAAATTCCTCGAAGTGCCACCTGCCAAATAGCAATAAAAAAGCAGGAAGGTTGACGGAGACTTCCTACCCGGGGATATAATGGAGCACCATAAGATAAGGGACGTATTGGGCCCCCAAGTTGAGTAGCCAAACCAATCGTGACCCCGTCCCGACGAAGCGATGAAAGATTTCTAAATTCATTCGATGGAGTTAGACCGAACAGTCTAGATTGGAAAAGCCCTAACTGGGGGCACGAGGGATCAACTGGTTGAGCTCCTGAGATCTAACCATCACGTGTTCGCCTGGTTGTATGCAAATCTCATGGGATATACTTGAGCTTCTCCATGCACTGGTGACATATGGACCCAACCTATCCGCCTGTCCGTTAAAAGTGATTGAAGTTCGGACCAGAGAGGTAAGTAGTAATCGAAAAAGAAATGAAGAAGCTCCTATGGTGGCATGATTAAAAAATCAATTTTCCCCTTGGTTGGCTAATGTTGCCCTGGTCAAGAAGAAGACGGGAAATTGGCATATGTGCATGGACTTCACCGACGTGAACAAGGCATGTCCCAAAGACTGCTTCCCTCTCTCTAAGATCGACGTAATTGTGGACGCTTCAGTTAACTACATCTTGGAATATTCCCTAAGGCTCAGCTTAAAAAAAAAGAACAACGAAACCGAATAAGAAACGTTGATTACTTCTCTAAGGATTCTTAAAGAACTCGGTGCCACCGAGGTAGAAATCTTATGCGACTTCCTCCTAGTGGAAAATTAGGTCAACGTGGAGTACGCCTCTAAGGAGGCCAAGATGATGGCGTACCCGAACAAAGTCACACTCCTAATGCAAGGATTCAAGAATATCATCATCAAGTAGATCCCAAAAGAAGAAAACAAGCACGCCGATTCACTGGTTGTCTTAGCCTCCGTCTTCTATTTCCGGGGCACCAGAACATCATGGTGAGAGTATCTCGCAGCTATGCTGCGATGAGCTAGAAAAGGAGGTGGAGATGATAATGCTCCAACCTAGTTGGATGGATCCCATCTACAATTACCTCCACAACGAACTCCTTCCGAAACAAACAAGTGAGGCCAGGAAAGTTCTCTATCACGTATCTCGGTACACCTTCCTATAAGGAGTTCTGTACAAGCGCTCTTACATGGGGTCGCTGCTCCGCTTCTTATGCCAGAACAAGGGCTACCTGGTCCTCCAGGACATCCACGAGGGCCTTTACGGTAATCATTTAGGAGCACGATCCCTAGCCAGAAAGGCATTCATGAAACTCTACTTCTCAACCGCGATGGAAGCCAAAGCCGTAGTGAAAATCACCGAATCCAAGATCAGAGACTTCACTTGGAAGGACACTGTATGCCGATTTGGGGTTCCACAATCCATCTTCAGCGACCATGGCTCGCAATTTGGTTGCATCTTGTTGGACGACTTCTACACAGACCTGGGAATCCGAGACCACTTATCGAAACTAGGCCACCCGCAATCCAACCGACAAGTTGAGGTAACTAACTGAAGAATTCTGCATATGCTGAAGACTTGAGTAGATGAGTCCAAAGCTAAGTGGGTGGACGATCTCCCCTTGGTACTGTGGGCCTACCACACCACCTCGAGAGTCTCTACTAGGGAAATACCGTTCGCTATGACATTCAAATCAGAGGCAATAATTTCCATCGAGCTGGGGCTACTGTCTAGTAAAGCAGCCCACTATGATCCTGATGAGAACCAGTGAGAGCTAGCACTAAGCTTGGAACTGATGGCGAAAAAATAGAAATACGCCTATATCTGACAAATTGGATATAAGAAACGGATGACCTGGTACCATGATAAGCATATTAGAACGCTCTCATTTAAAGAAGGTGATCTTGTGCTACAGAAAGTCACCATTTCCATGCGAGACCAAGCAGAAGGGAAGCTGGGACTAAACTGGGAAGGACCTTATCGCGTCACCAAAGTCGTCGGCCCAGGCACCTACGAGCTTGAAACGCTGTAAGAAAGATCATTGAAAACTTCAAGGAATGTAGAACGCTTAAAGCAATATTTTTAGTAGCATGTGCTCTTAATGTTTTTCTTAATAAAAATTTATGCCTTACTCAAAATATTTGCGAGTGTCTACACATGTTGCGATAATGAGGTTCTGGCTACAGAACTAATAATTCTAGAGTTTTGATCACCTGGTACTTTTTCGGGACCAGGCGAATTGGCCGAATTTTCCTTATCAATGAGATAAGGAAAAGTCTAATCTGAAAGCTGCAGAAGCTAACTCAGGATCTCTTTCCTTTTCAACCACACCATCATTGGTGGCGCTGGGTAGTCAAAGAGGTTGCCCTAATAGATTCGCGAAACAACAGATGTGCCCGATAAGGTGGCTACGGCCCTCAATAGCCCAACTCGGCAAACAAACAACTATGGCCCTCAATAGCCTGATTTGGTTCCAAACAACAACAACCCTCAATAGTTGGGCTCAATGAGACAACTACGGCTGCAACAGTCTGGTTGGGATCTAATACCTTGCCCCACGGGTTGGACGGGAGTCATCGCCGGCCAATGACACGACTCACCCTACAAGGCTCTACAACCCTTAATTATTTGGATTGGAAACCATATGGTTAGGCGGCTATGACCCTCAATAACCTGGTCCCCAGACGGCGATGACTGTAATAGTTTGGAAGAATGACGGAACGAAATAATTCTTCTGTAAAATCAGCCACACCCGATAACCGATCCCACCTTCAACTGGGATTGGCGAGGAGCTAGAGAATGTCATCATCGGCGTACTGAAAGATCGCTCCATACAATCGGTCACTACCAATAACCCGAGCCTCCCTAACAAGGGAGGCTGGCAAGGTGCGTAGGCCATCCAACAACCATCCGAGTTATAGACAACTCCTGACCCAACATCAAATTTATACATAGATGAAATAACTCTCCATTTCTCGGGCAAACCCAACAACTTGTGTCCACCCAAGCAGTGGCTGGTAAAAAGCTGAGTCCATATCTTACAAACTTGAGGCCACTGGATGAAGACACCATCAGCGGATGCACTCACCACAACAACGGCTAGCTGTAGACTATTATTTTTGCAAATTTCCTGCACTCTACAGTACGAACTCAACTATTTGTGGCATTATCCAGAGCTTTCAAGTTATCAAAATACACACAACATACAAAGCAAGCAGATACACAAAGGAAAAAGATATTTTGTTCATATGAGGAAGCTTCCTTACAAGTTCTCTCACAAGTGCATCTCTACAAAGTTGTCCAATATAATACAAAAAGTATCTGAAGGGAAATATGGGTAGAATAACGACCTTCCAATAACTGCATACTCTCCCAGAAGAATCTATGGGAGAAATGAGGATTGGGAAACCCCTAGCACAAATAGGAGAGATAACGAGGAGGACATAATTCCCTCGGCTTAGACAAGTTGTTTGAACACCCAATCTCTCTACTATCACAGGAGGAAGAGAATCTGGAGATGCCAGCAAAGGAAGCTGGAAATCTCTCAAAACAAGGAAGAGATAATGCGATAGCCTTTGTCTATAGATCTTCCAAATGAGGATAAATGGTAGTCTCTTCAAAATGACCACATCCGTTAATCTCAATGGGCCAACAAAGGATCCCCAGCCTAGAAGCGGACTGACTCCATGAAGGCTTGCCCCTAGAGCTCGAAGCACAGGAATTCAGGGCACAATTCGCCAAAGAGCCAACTGTCTTTAGGCCAAACTGAAGATAATACACTTCATCTCTATTGCCGCTGGGATTTGTAGGGAGAGCTCCCATACTCTTCGATGACCAATGACTGTTGGAGCCCCCCTGCAAGCTCTACTTTCGTCGACGATAAATGATTAGGGTTTATCCACAAATAAACGGCCAAGCATTACGCCGAAAAAATGACATACCTCTACTTCTGCCTCCACCGTTGCCCTCGTTTACTGGAGTGCCTCCAACTATAACTTGGCAGGCCTTGCCCTTTTAGCCTCCAAACACCATGAGACATCAGGGCAGCTGCCATTCATGGAGATAAAATGAATCCCTAACTCTTTTGGATAGCAGGAACATTGAAGTCGTCGATCATCTACTCTCAACTGCTTAATAAGGACCTTCACCTTTTGGTATTCGTCGCTACAACCATCTCCAGGGCCTGCATGAAGATACATCGTAATAAAATAAAGAGGGCAGAAAAAGTATACAGGGGTGAAGAAAAGAGGCAACAAGGAACTCCTTAAGTAGGCGTCCCAAACGAAACACAAGGGGACACGCGTCATTAATGATGACAGATAGGACATTGCATTAATGGATGAAGGATGAAAATATCAAAAAATCCATGAAGGCTTACATGTGGATATGATTCATGAAGACTGTGTTCGGATATGCCTTGGAGAAGTTGCACTAGGGATACGCATTGATCATCCCTACCTCAAGAGTAAACAAAATCTGGCATGTCACTAGAAAATGACGAGTTTAAACTAAGACAGGGTGGGCTCTAGCCCGGATCCGCCCGACTAAAAACTCCACTTGGAAAAAAGAAAGGCCAAAAGCGAATAGGTAGATGAAGAGAATAAGGAAAAATATGTTATTATTAAAAAATTGTTTGTACATGCTAGGGGCATACCCCGCAGGTCCAAAAAAGGAAAAAGAAGAAAACTACAAAACTACGGCTAAAAGTAGACGCCTATCGGGTTAGAGGTCTTCTCTCCGAATAAGCCCTTCATCTCTCATCCCTCTAACTGGTGCAGCAGCATCATGGCCTCGTGCATCTCCCTCACCGTGGAGCCTGGCCCTCGCCGCTACTTCAGACTTGGGAGACCGCCAGAGTCGCTATGTAAGACCTAAATCGTAGAACATACGTCATTAATAATAGCATTTTAGAGCATTGGGAAATTGGGAAAAAATTTGTTAATTAAAATCCAAATAAAAAGTTTAGGGGTCAAATTGGAAATTTAGAAAATATTAATTTTAAAACTTGAGATTCAAATTGACATTTAACCTTTTAATTAAAAGTTTTAGGGGTGAAATTTTAAATCTTAGAATTTTTTTTAAAAAGCTGAAATTGTTTAAAATTAAGACTTTAAGGAAGTTGGAGGAAAAAAGAGAAATTAACTAAAAGTTATTTTATTTTAAAACATATATATATATATATATATATATATATATATATGTGTGTGTGTGTGTGTGTGTGTGTGTGTGTGTGTGTGTGTATGTGTGTGTGTGTGTGTGTGTGTGTGTGTGTGTGTGAGAGAGAGAGAGAGAGAGAGCGCGCACGCGTGCTTAAAATCGTGTGTGTGATAGAGAAATCCAACCGAAAGACAAAGAGAGAGGAAAATCGACGACGTGGCATGAAGAGAGCAAACATCCATCCACTTAATTCATGCATATAAAAAGGGATTTATGCAAATGGTGATGAAGCATCTTAAGAAAATTCAGAAAAATTAGTAGAGAAAAATCTAGAAAATCTAGAAAGAGAGGAGAGGATCGGAGGCATTTGGTCGGCAGCAGGTTTCGGTCATCGCTGTTCGTTGCCATCATTTGATGATCGTTGTGTCTGTATGTGGGTATGATTGGTGCTGTGGAAGTGGTGCGTGTTCAGGTTGTCTTCCGACAGTGGTGGCGGTGGCATGAGTTCGGTAAGGCGATAGCGGTCGGTGCAGACAACATCAGCGGAGATCAAGTCGGTCGGCGAAATTGGATTATCGACGGTGACTGTTGGTGAGTATTTGTGTAATTTCTCTAATTATTTTTGGTGGGTGTGTGCATGCATGTGTGTTGTGTTGGCGAGAACCCAGCAAAACATAGACGGAAAAAGAGAGAAGTCGGTCGATCAATTGTGGTGGCGGTGGCAGTGGTGCGAGTTGGGTGCGGCTACGATGTGCCGCTGTGTGTGTGTGTATGTCGCCGTCGGTAGGGGTCGACGGTCCCATGGTGTTTTGTCGGCATTATGGGCATGCATGTGTACTTGTGTGCATAAGTGTGTGTGTCGCAGCGTGTGTGTGTGTGAGCGGTGATCTTGTGGGTATGTGTGTTAGCTTGTGAGGTGGCCGGCGGTGGTGGTTGATTGGTGGTATGGGTGGTGCAGGGTCGACGATAAGAATCGGCTTGGCGTGGGAGGCCACCAGTGGTCGGCAACAATAGAGATAGAGAGGGGGTCGACCGTCCAGTCTAAAACAGAAACAGGAAAAAAAAAAAAGAAAAAAAAAAGGAATAAAGAGGAATTTACACAAATAACCCCAACAAAAAAATTAGTTGATTATCATTTCGTAAAAATTCAATTATTAGCGTTTAAAATCTTCACAATTGTAACAATAAATTTTGTAATCGTAATAATATCTCCATAACCGTCAATTTTAAATAAATCGTGTACAGTAATGTGTAGCGGAGTGAAATTAACCGAATAATAACGATTGTCATAAATAAAATGTGGGGAATAGGAAATTACAGAACTTAGCGCCTGCATTGCATGATTAGGTTATTTTTACCTAAAATATTAATTTAGGTCATGTCACTAATAAGTTCGCAGGCACCGGAGTAGCGGTAGAGTACAGTCAGTAAAAGCCTTTCGGAGCGGATCACCAGGTGAGTGTACTATCTTCTTATAAACCTATTTTCAAATATATGACGGAAAAATGTGTTTACTTAAAAACTGGACGAATTTATAACTTATATGGATCAAGCGATTTTGGGTGGTTTTGGAAATGTGGATTACATTGGTTTTTAAAGAAACTGGGAAAAAATAATTTGTTAAATCTAGTTGGTTTTAAAATAGGATGAAAAAATGATATTTGGATTAAATCGGTTTTGAAAATAGAGGTTGATGTTATTGATTTGTAGTTGACGATGTTGTTATTGATTTGACGATGCTATTGATATTATCTGCTTCAGCAGAGCGTTGATTATTTATTGAGTTATTGTTGTTGAGGTGAGGTGGAGATTGGTGTTGGATATTCACCTACTTGGCATAGTCCAGCAGAGCGGTGTTTCACCCGCGTGGTATAGACCAGCAGAGCATTGTTCACCCGCTTGGCATAGTCCAGCGGAGCGTTATTCACCCGCTTGACATAGTCACTTGCTTGGCATAGTCCAACAGAGCATTGTTATATCCCGTTAGGAAGGCATATCCTACGGGTGGTACGATACCATTGCAACTCCCGATCGTTAGGTTAAAACGATCACATGGCTAGCCGTAGTATGGTGTGGTGTCGTATATGGTGATTGGGATGAGGACATTTATACATATTCTTTTATACTGGATTGGTATGTTCTGATTTCATTATATTATATGGTTAGTTGAATTATTTTGGTTAATTTTCATTGTTTAGTTGGGATGCTATATGTGTGTGTGTGTGTGTGTGTATGTATGTATATAAACGTTGATTTTGTGATGACAGGAAAAATGTGTTTTTCCTTGTGGTATGAGACATTTATATATTATGAGATTTTTATTTGATATGTGATATTTATATATTTTATACTTGATCCATCTAAAATATATTTATTAAGAAGGCAGTACACTCGCAGGTACAGCAGTTAGGAGTCGGTTCCCTACTGGCACTAGGTAGAGTTCGGTGATGGTGTAGTATGACAGTATTTTGGGAGGAGTTGTTTGAGACGAACCTGTGAGAGCTTCATTGTTGTTATACTTTTGTTGTTATTAAAATTGAGGGACGGGTGTGTCCCCAGTTAGAAAGGATGTATATGGTCAGAATTTTTGGTTGTATATTTATGTATGCACTTTGTCATTTGCTAGTTGGTTTGACGTTCAGATGATGTCATGTCGATGTCACGCCAGCCCTAGGATAATGGGTGTCCGGGGTGGGGTGTGACAATTTTTGGTATCAGAGCCTAGATTATAGGTTCTGTAGACTTGTCAGTAGTTGTGTCAGTAGAGGATCATGAGATGGGAAGACGTGCCAGTCGTCTAATCAATAGGGGACTTTGAGATAGGGGTCGATAGGTGGTGTCGAGCTAGTGGTAGACCATGAGATAGGGTGTCGATAGGTGGGTTCGGCACGTAAGTGATAGTTATTGCATTGCATTAGACGATACATTCATCGTGCATGGTTACTTGTCTTGTTGGTAATTAGTGGGTGCGACGAAGTTGTGATACTGCCAATTGATGGTTCGTGTAGTGTGGTTGGTAGTGGTAATGGGTGGATTGCGATTGTGGGGGTACTAGTGGTTGGGAATATTAAATTATAATTGATAAGTAATTCTATTCGTAGTCTTTGACGTTGGGATTCCTTGTCGGTAGTATGTAATATTTTTATTGTTAAACCAACAATGTGGCAGAGCACACTTAATTCATCCAATGTTAAGTTATTCATTGAATTGAATTGGTAGACAACACTTTATTTATGCAATTACATGACACACTGCACTACTATTTGAGATACGCGGATTCTATCATAAATCTGTGGGTGTGCTTGTGATTTTATTAGAGAGGGAGGTTCATATAGTTAAAGCAGAAAGAGACGACCATTCGGCGGTATGAAATTGAATCTGATTTGGTAAAAATGGAAGAGACAAGATGTAGACTAATCTAGAAAGGATTTACTTTGGAAATACGTTTTAGGTTGACGGGCAGACAAATTTAAAAGTTATATGAAATAGGTAAACGTAGCGAGAATTAATAGAGAATGATGTGTAGAAAGTAGCCGAGAACTATGAGTTCGCGTTAATAGTTAGTGTGTATAAATATAGTTCACTTTGTATTGGTGGTAGGAAGTTGTCTGTAGATTTATTACCCTTGAATATTTACGATCTTGATGTAATATTGGGTATGGATTTGTTGTTCGGCTATCATGCCACGGTGGATTATTTTAGGAAGAAAGTGATCTTTCGAATCTCAGGCGAGCCAGAATTTGTATTCTCAGGAGACAGAATTATCACTCCTGTTAGTCTGATTTCAGCCCTAGAAGCCAAGAAATTATTGCAGAAAGGATGTCAGGGATACCTTGTGCACGTGATTGACACTAGTCAGAGAGATGTTTCGATACCAGATATTCCAGTGGTCAGAGATTTTTTCGACGTGTTTCCAGATGAATTGCCAGGGTTTCCAGTAGATAGAGAGATGGAATTGACGATCGAGTTACTTCCCGGAACTGCTCCTAATCGATTCCACCCTATCTTATGGCGCCTACTGAGTTGAAAGAATTGAAGGTGCAGTTACAAGATTTATTAGATCGTGGGTTTATCAGACCCAGTGTTTCCCTATGGAGAATCTCAATGTTGTTTGTGAAGAAGAAGGATGGCACGTTGAGAATGTGTATCAACTATCGACAGCTAAATATGGTGACCATTCGTAATAAATATCCGTTACCTAGGATTGACAATTTGTTTGACCAGCTCCATAAGGCTAAAGTGTTTTCCAAAATAGATTTTCGATCGGGGTATCACCAATTGAAAGTTTGA
Source organism: Eucommia ulmoides (assembly GCA_016647705.1). Lineage (NCBI taxonomy): Eukaryota > Viridiplantae > Streptophyta > Magnoliopsida > Garryales > Eucommiaceae > Eucommia > Eucommia ulmoides. The sequence goes on from CM028337.1 coordinate 25,036,933, forward strand.
GATAGTGATGTGGCAAAAATGGCCTTCCGTACGAGATATGGACACAATGAATTTTTGGTTATGCCCTTCGGATTGATAAATGCCCCTGCTACCTTCATGGACTTGATGAATCGGATCTTCCAACCTTAGCGGGATCATTTTATTATCGTATTTATTGACGATATATTAATCTATTCCCAAAGCAGAGACGAGCATGCAGAGCATCTTTAGATTGTGTTGCAGACATTGCGAGAGAAGCGGTTATATGCGAAATTCAGTAAATGTGAATTTTGGCTAGATCATGTGGTATTTTTGGAATATGTTATCTCAGGAGATGGTATTCAGGTGGACCCGAAGAAAGTTGAAGCTGTTGTTCAGTGGGAAAGGCCGAGAAATGTGACTGAAGTTCGAAACTTTTTAGGATTGGGGGGTTACTATCGACAATTTGTGCAGGTATTCTCTGTTATAGCAGCCCCGTTGACTCGTTTAACCCACAAGGAATCCAAATTTGAGTGGATGGACAAATGCGAACAGAGTTTTCAAGAGTTGAAGAGTAGATTGATATCGGTGCCAATAATATCCCTCCCGACAGAAGGGGTAGTTTTGTGATTTATAGTGATGTGTCCCATTAAGGGCTGGGATGTGTTCTGATGCAGCATGGTTATGTAATCGCATATGCATCTCGGCAATTGAAAAATCATGAGGGTAATTACCCGACACACAATTTGGAGTTGGCAACAATTGTGTTCGCCCTGAAGATTTGGAGGCACGATTTGTTTGGTGAAACGTGTGAATTATACACCGATCATTAGAGTTTAAAATACATGTTTACTCAGAAGGAGTTAAATTTGAGGCAAAGGCGTTGGATAAAGTTGGTTAAAGATTACGATTGCACCATCCATTATCATCCTGGGAAGGCTAATGTTGTAGCGGATGCGTTGAGTCGAAAATCAGCGGGTTTAATCTCGCACATTAGAGTCGTTCATACTAATCTGTATGCTGATTTGAGATCTGTGAGTTCAGTTGGTAGTTAGTCAGACGGCAGCGTTGCTTGCGACTTTGACTTTGAGGCCGACGTTGATTGATCGTATTATTGAAGCTCAGAAGTCAAACGTTCAATTGGAGAGGATTTAGGGTGAAATGAAAAATGGTCACAGAGTGGATTATCATATCAGGGAAAGTGATGAGGCTTTGATGATTGGAAATAGGTTGTGTGTGCCTAATGATGTTAATTTGAAGAAGAATATTTTGGAAGAAGTGTATAGCTCAGCGTACGCGATGCATCCAGGCAGTACCAAAAATGTATCGAGATTTGCGTGAACATTATTGGTGGATTGGAATGAAGTGGGAAATCGCATAACTTGTTGCTAGGTGTCTTGTTTGTCAACAAGTAAAAACAAAATTGAGCATCAACTTTTAAGGGGGTTGTTGCAACTTTTACCTATTCCTGAGTAGAAATGGAAACATACCACGATGAATTTTGTTTTGGGATTACGCCGTACTAAAAAGGGGCATAATTCTATCTGGGTGATTGTTGATAGGCTTACTAAGTCCACTTATTTTGTAGGTTATAAGACGATTTACTCTCTTGATAAGTATATCCAGTTGTATATCGATGAGATTATTAGGTTGCATGGAGCCTCAGTTTCTATAGTATCGGATAGAGATATGAGATTTACTTTGAGGTTATGGCCGAGTCTCCAGACTGCTTTGGGTACCAAGATGAAGTTTAACACCGCTTTCCATCCTCAGATAGACGGTCAATCAGAGCGTACGATTCAGACGTTGGAGGATATGTTCTGGAATTTCCTGGCAGCTGGGATGATCATTTGCCGTTGATGGAATTCGCCTACAACAACAACTACTATTCGGTAATCAAGATGGTCCTGTATGAAGTGTTGTATGGTAGGAGATGCAGAACCCCAGTCTGTTGGACTGAGGTGGGTGAACGAGAATTGTTGACGTCGGACATAACCAAGATGACAGCAGACAAAGTAAAGGTAAATCAGAAAAAAAAAAAAAAAAATTGCTCAAAGTCGACAAAAGAGTTACGCAGACAAACGCTGGTGGGAGTTGGAGTTCGAGGTGGGGGATCATGTGTTCTTGCGTATTTCTCTGTGGAAAGGCATAATGTGGTTCGAGAAGAAAGGGAAGTTGAGTCCAAAATACATCGGACCATATGAAATTTTAGATTGGGTTGGCACGACAGCGTATAGACTTGTGTTACCGCTAGAGTTGTCTCGACTACACGATGTTTTCCATCTATCGATGCTCCGGAAATATGTGCCAGACCCTTCTCATGTGTTGACTTCGCAGCCGATCGAATTGGAAGCAGATTTAACCTACAATAAGGAGCCAGTCCAAATCCTAAGTCGAAAAGATCAGGTATTGTGAACGAAAACGATTTCGTTAGTCAAAGTGTTGTGGTGTAGTCATGCAGTAGAAGAAGCGACGTGAGAGCGAGAAGATGAGATGAGGAACAAACACCCACATTTGTTTGATTAGCTAATAAAATTTCGGGACAATTTTTTTTTTAGGAAGGAAGAGTTGACCTAAATCGTAAAACATACGTCATTAATAGTAGCATTTTTGAACATTGGGAAATTGGGAAAAAAATTTGTTAATTAAAATCCAAAAAAAAAGTTTAGGGGTCAAATTGGAAATTTAGAAAACATTAATTTTAAAACTTAAGATTCAAATTGACATTTAACCTTTTAATTAAAAGTTTTAGGGGTGAAATTGCAAATTTTAGAATTTTTTTTGAAAAGCTGAAATTGTTTAAAATTAAGACTTTAAGGAAGTTGGGGGAGAAAAGAGAAATTAACTAAAAGTTATTTTATTTTAAAACACATATGTATATACATGTGTGTGTGTGTGTGTGTGTGCGCATAAAATCGTGTTTGTTATGGAGAGCTCAAACCGACCGAAAGGCAGAGAGAGAGGAAAACCGGCGACATGGCGTGAAGAGAGCAAACATCCATCCACTTAATTCATGCATATAAAAAGGGATTTATGCAAATGGTGATGAAGCATCTTAAGAAAATTCAAAAAAATCAGTAGAGAAAAATCTAAAAAATCTAGAAAGAGGAGAGGATCGGAGACGTTTGGTCGGCAACGGGTTTCGGTCGTTACCATCATTTGATGATCGTTGTGTCTGTATGTGGTTGTAATCGGTGCTGTGAGAGTGGTACGTGTTCAGGCTGTCTTCCGACAGTGGTGGCAGTGGCGTGAGTTTGGTAAGGCGACGGTAGTGGGTGCAGAAAGCATCAGCAGAGATCAAGTCGGTCGGCAAAATTGGATGGTCGACGATGACTGTTGGTGAGTATTTGTGTAATTTCTCTAATTATTTTTGGTGGGTGTGTGCGTGCATGTGTGTTGTGTCGGCGAGAACCCAGCAAAACAGAGACAGAGAGAGAGAGAAGTCGGTCGATCAACAGCGGTGGCAGTGGCGGTGGTGCGAGTTGGGTGCAGCAACGGTATGCCGCTGTGTGTATGTGTGTGTCGCCGTTAGTAGGGATCGTCGGTCCCATGGTGTGTCGTCAGTATTATGGGCATGCATGTGTAGTTGTGTGCATAAGAGTGTGTGTCACAGCATGTGTGTGTGTGGGCGGTGATCTTGTGGGTATGTGTGTTAGCTTGTGAGGTGGCCGGTAGTGGTGGTTGATTGGTGGTGTGGGTGGTGCAGGGCCGACGGTAAGAATCGGCTTGGTATGGGAGGCCACCAGTTGGTCGGCAATAGTAGAGAGACAGAGGGGGTCGGCCGTCTTGTCTGAAACAGAAACAGGAAAAAAACAAACAAAGAAAAAAGAACAAAAAAAAGAGGAATTTACACAAATAACCCCAACAAAAAATTAGTTGATTATCATTTCGTAAAAATTCAATTATTAGCGTTTAAAATCTTCACAATTGTAACAATAAATTTTGTAATCGTAATAATATCTCCATAACCGTCAATTTTAAATAAATCGTGTACAGTAATGTGTAGCAGAGTGAAGTTAACCGAATAATAACGATTGTCATAAATAAAATGTGGGAAATGGGAAATTACGGAACTTAGCGCCTGTATTGCATGATTAGGTTATTTTTACCTAAAATATTAATTTAGACCCTGTCACTAATAAGTTCGTAGCGGTAGAGTATAGTCAGTAAAAGCCTTTCGGAGCAGATCACCAGGTGAGTGTACTTATAAACCTATTTCCAAATATATGATGGAAAAATGTGTTTACTTAAAAACTGAATGAATTTATAACTTATATGGATTAAGCGGTTTTGGGTAGTTTTGGAAATGTGGATTACGTTGGTTTTTAAAGAAAGTGGAAAGAAATAATTTGTTAAATCTAGTTGGTTTTAAAAGAGGATGGAAAAATGATATTTGGATTAAATCGGTTTTGAAAATAGAGGTTGATGTTATTGATTTGTAGTTGACGATGTTGTTATTGATTTGACGATGCTATTGATATTATCTGCTTTAACAGAGCGTTGATTATTTATTGAGTTGTTGTTGTTGTTGAGGTGAGGTGGAGATTGGTGTTGGATTCACCTGCTTGGTATAGTGCAGCGGAGCGTTGTTCACCCGCTTGGTATAGTGCAGCGGAGCGTTGTTCACCCGCTTGGTATAGTCCAGCGTAGCGTTGTTCACCTGCTTGGCATAGTCCAGCTGAGCGTTGTTATGTCCCGCTAGGAAGGCATATCCTACAGGTGGTACAGTACCATTGTAACTCCCGATCGTGAGGTTAAAACGATCACATGGCTAGCCGGGGTGTGGTGTAGTGTGGTGTGATGTGATGTGATATGATGTGGTGTCGTATATGGTGTTTTGTTGTATATGGTGATTGGGATGAGTACATTTATACATATTCTTATATATTGGATTGGTATGTTCTGATTTCATTATACTATATGGTTAGTTGAATTATTCTAATTAATTTTTATTATTTAGTTGGGATGCTATATATATAAACGTTGATTTTGTGGTGACAGAAAAAATGTGTTTTTCCTTGCGGTATGAGACATTTATATATTATAAGATTTTTATTTGATATGTGATATTTATATGTTTTATGCTTGATCCATCTAAAATGTTTTTATTAAGAAGGTAGTACACTCGCAGGTAAAACATCTAGAAGTCGGTTCCCTACTAGCACTAGATAGAGTTCGGCGATGGTGTAGTATGGCAGTATTTTGGGAGGAGCTGTCTGAGATGAACCTGTGAGAACTTCATTGTTGTTATACTTTTGTTGCTATTAAAATTTCGGGACGGGTGTGTCCCCAGTTAGAGAGGATGTATATAGTCAGAATTTGTGATTGTATATTTATGTATGCACTTTGTCGTTTGCTAGTTGGTTTGACGTTTAGATGATGTCATGTTGACGTCACGCCGGCCCCAGGGTGATGGATGTCCGGGGTGGGGTATAACACGTCGTTCCAACGACATGATCCTCTTTGCAGCATCTGCATCCCTCTATTGTGCAGCGGTAGCCTCTTGCATTGACCTTTCAACCTCCTGGAGAGCCTCCGAAGCAGCACGCTTGGCCTCCACCGCTTGACGATATTGTTTTTCAAACTGATCCCTCGTTTCATCTCTTTCCCGCTCCAGGTCATCGAGTTGGGATACTATCCCCTTCTACTCCTCGAGTAAAGTGAAAGAATGAGCTACGGCTTGGTAACTACCAAAACAAAGTTAGGTGAATCCAAATGCAATCATTAGAGTCAAGAAAATCAAATATCATTATTGTGATGGTCGACTACAACAAGATCAACATTGGATCGCTGCCCAACTCTACAATAGTTGCCTCAACATCCCTCGGAGAAAGAAAACACGCCTTGGGCCCACCCCGCCGTATCCTTCGGGTAGAGAAAGATCTCTTCACCAGCCAAAGGCCCCTCGATCTTGGGGTCCGTTCTTCCGGATCCAAAGATGGCGACCGATCCCATGAAGGTCCACCCATTTTTTTTCCTTTCCTAGAAGCAGTCAGAAGGGACCTCCCCCATCTTCTTTGCTACCGACTCTCACGAATCATAACGACGACGGACAAGAAATGCCTCTTTTGGAAGAGTCAAGGCTAGGGTAATGTTCCACCTCCGATGAAGCAGTGAACGGGATAATCGCCGTCGCCGCTCCCTGGGCAATCAATAACGAGCAAACTGGTGAAGAAGATAGAGTTGTAACCCCTAGCGCCCTCCGAGACCTCTAGCTTGGTGTCCAACAACTTTTCATCCGCAAAATCATACATTCCCATAGGGCAAATAGAAACAACACAAGCAAATGAATGGGAGGGAGAACCGTACCTCATTCCTCAAACGACACGTATAGGTCAGATTACGAGGAAGAATATGAGTCTGAGGGACCAGCAACCTCAAAAGGTATAACAAAGAAGAGAGCGGACGAGTTCTCCTTAAGGGAGATAAAATCCATCTCGGTTTCCGGAAGCCCCTACGCACTCTTGCTTCTCCGCCGGTGCCGTCTCAGGAATAGCCTCAGCTTTATGAGAATGAGGGCGATGGGCTCTCTCCAGTTCCGCCCCCTTACCTCGAGCTACCACCAAGTCAGTTGCCCTAGCGTCGTTGACTACCATAATTTGAGCTTGCAAACCTCGTCAAGGAACCCTATGAGTATTACCTCGACTCTCAGCAGGGGGCACCTAGATGAAGGCCTAACATCAACATTGTCACCACACATTCTTGACGACGGACTAGCCTCATTGTCACTCTCGTTTCTTAAAGGACAGGAAGAAGACCCATAATCTCTCGTCATTACAAAATATGCAAGCTAGATGCAACAAATACTCAGAAACGGAGACAATACTCATGAGAATACAACAGGAGAGTTCACAAACTTCTCCATTTAAATGGGTCGAACACAACTCCCTGTCAACCGTCATCTGAGAATATGAATTGACCGATTGTCAAATCGAGTCACGCGGCAGTTAATGCCTTGTACTCTTGAAAGATGAAAAGTTGTGATGATAGGTCACCACCAGTGGTTATCGAATCGAGTCCGGTGCAGTTAAAGCCCCACACTCTTGAAAGATGAAAAGTTGTGATGATAGGTCGCTACCAGTGCACTAACACGGTGCAATCCTCGAAGAGACAGCGTACGCCGAATCATCATGAAACATCTAAATATTCCCACGATGCAAAATCATTACACCCCTGGGAACATGGTGCGTCTAATGAGGAAAAATTTGGCTAGAAGCTACAAGGGTGCCACGTGTTCTCGAACGCACGATCGACATGTGAACTACAGAATCGGTGGGTCAAACAGGACTATATTTATATCGCTCTGGGTCATTATATCTATTTCGAATATCTATACCCACTTCGGGTCTCCATGTCTGTTTCAGTTCTCCATACTCGTTTTGGGTCATTCCTTCTAGGGCACGAGCGCTTTCATGCTCCCGCTCCAAAGGCGGTCACAACTGCCTCTCTCATAAAGGAAAGTATCTTTGCCATAACGGTCTTGCAATCTCTGCCTACCATCCCAACCATCTCTATGGAAAAGAAACCGAGATATGCGCCACTATATCTAGAGAATCAAGGAAGATTTATCAAATGAGTCTTCTCCATTCCTATATAAAGGTTAGAATCTTAAAGGTCCAAGGTACACTTTTGACTACTCTCTACTTATGTCGTCTTGCAAAATAGCTCTTACGCTTACTGCATTACACTACCTTTTTCTTAGTACCCTTTACTGATTCTCACACCGGAGGTACAACGTCGGTAAGCCTACCCACGATGTATTGTTTTGCAGGATCTAGACTGAGAAATAGTGAAAAACTGCCGCCCTGATCTCAGAAGCTGATGTGTCTGATGATCCACTTCCAAGCATCATTAGATATTATTTTCAATAAATATTTTTAAATATGTCAAATACACACACACACACACACACAATGAAATACTACTCATAAACAATAAAAATTCAGCTCTTTGTGAAATTTGTTATTGAATGTAACTTATAGTTAATATTATAGAATGTATAACAGTTCACAACAAATATTCTAGAAACCCATACATGAGACAGTAAATATTTCAGAATTTAAAATATATAACAAGAAATATTCTAGAACATTGGAAAACATTACAAAATTATATTCTTCAACAATCAATTAAAATACTTAAAATCAGTAAATAAATAAAATGACACTTACAATCCTATATCGATGACAATATCAGAAATTGATACCGATCAGGCAATCATTTAATGATATTTTCTTAAAGCAAATTTTATCTCTACTTAGGTGCTTTTGGTTACTCAAGCATTTGCTTCCCAGGATATAATGATCGCAATCCTTTGATATAAGCCATCGAAATCAAAGGATCGGACAAACAGAATAAGTGTTGAACTCTCTCTTAAGAATAAACTAACATAGACTCAAAGTGTATGCATGGTGCAAAATGTCCTAAAATTTTCATGCTTAAATAATAATGCGAACTTTTCTATTTGTAGAGTAACCAAATGAGTTACACCGACACACTAAAAATCTCACTTTAAAACACTAAGAACACTTTAAAACCAATAAGAATTATCATACATATATAACTCTTTATTAATATTGAGCTACAAATATGAAAAGACAAATTTTGTTTAGTTAGAAAAATAGTTAGAAACAATTTAAAGAAAATTCTAGAAAGAATTATCTCTACTTGGATCTACCCAAGTCTAAACCCAAACCCAAGACCTACGATCCGACCCAGGTCAACAATCCAAAGTGGATTATAAAAGTGGTTTAAGTGTTTTTTATTAAACAATGCAAGATTACTCATTTTATATACTTCAATCAACTTCATGTGACTACATTGAAAGATAATTTGTCATTCACATTTAAACGTTTTTTGACAAATCAATGTTTATATTAATCTTTTTACTAAGAATAACGAATTGATATATGACCATATGTCAATCAGCATTGAAATCACATAAATAATTAGATTTAAAATAGTCTAAAAATTATTTTTGTCTAACAATAAAGATTAATTAAAGTAAATGTTAGTAATTTATTATTATTATTATTATTACAAACGCTTTATTCACAATGGTTTTTTACTTTATCAATTCAAAATGTATCAAATATATGTACAATTTAGAAGAAATAATATGACTAACCAAAAACGAAAACATTTTGATAAAATTTGATTAATTTTTATTTAATACAAAATAATTAAATTAAAATTCTAAATGATTTCTTTTGAACACTACCAAATTAATTCAATTCAAGGGAGCTTCATACGAAATGTTGGTTAAAGCTTTTACGGAATTACACTCAATTGAGTTGAAAACGAAATAACACTACTCACATAAGCTTTTGGATAAGGGATTTGATAAATCTATGAAATTCGCAAACGATTGGATTTTAAAATTTTGGATTTTGAAATCCCATTATTTATAAATTCCTTATTTGGATAATTTTTTTAAATGAAAATTTTTATTGTGTAATTTCATAATTCCTTTATTTGGATAGGCCAGTATTTGTATGTAGAATTTTAAAATCTATAAAATTTTAATAATAAAAAATATGAAAATATATCTCATCGTATAATTTTTATTTAATAACTTAATAACATATTTTTTTATATTTTTAATAAATAATTTTAATATTACAACTTTAATTATACATCACTATTTTAATAATATGATTTTATAGATATTTTACAAAAACAATAAATATTATATAATATATAGAGAGATGAGAGAAATTTGAAATTTATAGAATTATAAAATAAAAAAAAATGGGATTGCAGTGAAATGGATGAGGAATTGAAAAAATAACAAAGTCCCTCTTGGAAGGATTTAGAAATAATATGTGTTTTGAAGAGATTAACAAATCACCATTATTATTTTATTTTACAAATGAATGGATTTTATGATTCTCTCCTCATAGTACCCAAACAAAGAATTTGCTAAAAAAGATTTGTGAAATTCTTTAAACAAATGAAATCTCTCTCCCAAATCCTTTACCCAAACACTACCTAAAAGAATTCATCATAATTCCAATTGCTGTGTAGAAGCAAATTACTACGCAAGAGGTGTTAGTTTAATTGGCAAGGTGTCTCATTTCCTTGTCAACCAATATTCGATTTTCTTGATAAGCACTTTAGAAATTAAATATTGAATTTAATCCCTATCAGGATGATGTAGGGGAGTGCGCCCTTAAGATTGGCTGATGAGATAATTAGTCGAGGTGCGTTTAAGCTGGCCCAGACACACCTTATCGTAAAAAAAGAATAGAAATAGAAAAGCAAATTATTGTTGTTGGTAAAATATGGTCCAGAAATTAATTGAATAATTAAATAATTAATTATTAATTAAAATATGAAATTTAAGATAAAAACTATTCTAAATTCTTTGGTACAAAAACATTCTAGATTGAAGAAAATGATATTACAAAGTTGAATGAAAACTAGTAACAAGATAGTTGTTGTATTATAAAACAAACAAAAAATAGGAATACTTACTGTATAATAGAACAAACAGAAAATAAATACTTACAAATTAATAGAACAAACAGAAGCAGAATACCAGAGAAAAGGATCATGGTGATTGTTTGATGATTTGTCCTTAAAGCATATTTCGCCCCCGCTAGGTGCTTACGCTTGAATGAGTGTCTACTTCTCAGGATACAACAATTAAGCTGCTACTAGTACCAACACTAGAAATAAGAAATCGAACGAACTAGATAAATGTTGAACTCTCTCAAGAACTCTAACAAACAAGAACAACGAAAAGAAGAAAAAACTCTTTGTTGGAATAAAATGCTATGCAAGCTTATAGATGACTAATGCTGAGAATGCATGCCTTTTTATAGGGAGCAAAAACCAACCTACAAAAGTCCTTTAAGAAGGCATTCAATGGACTGTAGTAACTCTCAGAAGTTACATACTTGAACAGACAAATTTCAGGTATAAGATTTCTCTCAAGTTATAAAACCTATAATTCTTCTTTTAGGTTATGTTTGGATTGGATTTTTTCGGATTATATACAAAACATACCAAGTCCAAGTCCAAGTCCAAGTCAAGCATTCCTCAAGAGTTGCAAGGTCCACAAGGCCTGGCTCAGCTAGGCCAGTAGGCGATCAATGGCAGCGGCGGCTCGCCCGCATGTGTGGCCCTATTTATTTAATAGCCTTTAGTCTACTTTATATTCATATCATTTCAACACCCTAGAGGGCTTACCTACAAGAGGAAACCCAAGCCTTAATAAATGATTTTGTATCTTCTCCAGTTACCAATATGGGATAACCCACACAATACGTCAATCCATATTTTCAATTGAGTACTTTAATGAACAATTTTAATTCACCTCTTAAATGATTTTACACAAATAAATATACCACATTAATCTTTGATGTGGGAAAAATTTTCACGTGTGGGTATTGGAATCGGACTCAAGATGGTGGGTTGGGTCGATGGATAGAGCCCGACCCGATAGAACAGGGTTGTAGGCTAACAATTGATCTTGGGCCACCAAACCTGATGACCCAAGGAAGGAGGCGCTTGGCCTGCTCATAAAGCCCAATTGTGTAGATAGACTGACCCAATATAGAATAAAGCCCCTAACGGGGGCCCAGGGATCGGATCTAGGTACAGAAAGTCAACAGTAACCGTTACCTTACCAACCCCTCCACCCATGCACGGATATGATTAGCGCACCATCCCTAAATGGGCGCATAAGCAATAGTCACGGTGGCCAAGTATGGAACGTGGAGAAGATCATGGCGGGAACGGCTAATTAGAAAAATGACCTATATATATACGATAGGGAATGATGTAGCAATGGATTCTCAACTCTTAACTCTCTGTATACAATTCTCTATATATTGTGTATTTTTACCCTCCTTAGAACAATTTAACCTAGGAAGGGTAGCGGGTTGCGAAGTTTTCCAACACGTGAGGCCCTGGTTCACGCACCAAGTAAATTTTGGCAACATCAATCTCCTCATCTAAGAGAACACTTTAGTATATGAATATGTTCCAAATTATTATTGGGCTTCACAAATAATTGAATCACAAAAATACCCAAAAATGATTTAATACGACAACTATTTGATTGCAAAATTAAATAACAAGAAATTAATAAAAACAACAAATATCATTGTTTCATTTGGCTTTTACGATCACCTCCAGAACTGTAACAACCTTGAAGTGGAGATTAGAGGAGTGTATAAAGGGATCTCGACTACATCATATGTTGTCCCGTTCCCTCATTTGGCTTATGTTCTTCATGTAGCATTAAGACCAAATAACTCTATGAAATTACGTCGATACTTCCACATATTATGGGTAACGTAGGAGTCATCTCTATTTTTCCCTTGGGAATCTTTACAATTCCCACTGCTTAGCTTTCAATTTGCCTCCGACCATCAAATGAAATGTGAATAACTCGAGATCTCGACCCTTGCTTGCAGAGGTTATCTCAGAGTCATTATAGAGATTGATGCGGAAGAAGTGGCCAAGCTCTTGCTAAAAGAATGCCCAAGAAATCACCAATTTATACCATGGATTAATAATTGCAAACATACGATAAAGGAAAAGAATTATGTCATCCAAGTAATTTTGAGAGAAAACTACCAATGCATTGACTACAGGACTAATACAGGAGCCGAATTGGATGAAAAATTTAAAATTATGTATAATCCCCATAATAAAATGATAGATATGTTGATTAGGGAAATAGACCTGGAGGCACACTTCATGTGCCCCCACTTCTTTTTACTTGTTTGTTGAACTCCAAAAAAATTTGTTTCATTTGTTTAATGAGAATCTATCGTAATACAATTTTATAAAAGAAAAAAAAAAAAAAAAAAATCTTCGACAACTAATTAACAAATATTAATGGATAACAAGTATAGGAGCAGATGTGATTTTCATTTAATTGTGGCTCGTCAAGAAAGAAATTCAATCGAATTTCAAAATCTTCTTCCTTTAGCAAAATCATCAACGAGCAAGTGCGTTCCTGTAAATCTTGAACGCAAAAGCAGCGTAAAGAACAGAGAAAACGATCGGAAACTTAATGCACAAGCACGCCGCGTTGGATCTCCGGCCGGCAACGTCTTCCTCGTTCGGGAAAAGAAGCGGCGGAACCACCACGGATGTATGCGGCGGCGGTGGAGGCGAGAGGAGCCTATCAATGCCGTAGATGCCGTAATTGAGTATTTCTCCGATGCCGTGGACGGCCATGGAGGAGTCGGCGTAGAGATCGGGGTGAGTGATTGGAGAGTCATTAATGGTGAAATTAAAAAGAGAATTGTTAGTAATGAGAATCGAATTGGAAGGCAATAGAGTTGGGAGGCGAGTGTGGGGCTTGAGGAGTCGGAGATCGGAGAAAGGGAGGTGTAGTGGGACTACGTGGTATGGGATGAGAAATGGGTTGAAGTTGATGGGGCCGCTGGCGGCGGTGGCCGTCGGGAGGTGGGAGAGGGCGTCGTTCCCGGGAATGAAGAATGTAGCGGTGATCGGAAGAGTTGATGGGTCGGCGGAGGAAAGCAGCTTTGCCCAACCGGCAAATCCACCCGCAGCAACCAGCGCGTCGATTATGTTGTTGAGTTGCTTCCCTTGGAGCTCCATCGCTGATGATGGCGACGGCGGCGGCGGTGGTGGGTTATTTGTGGAGGTGGGAGTTTGGGGTGGTTGGGCGGCTGGTAGAGAGTCAAAAGGAGACTGAGACGGTGGTGGGATGGAGGGTGGAGAGGTAAATGGAGACTGAGACGGTGGTGGAATGGTGGCTGGACAGGTGGACGGTGGTGGAATGGTGCGTGGAGATGGTGGTAAGATGGTGGATGGAGAGGGGGAGGGTGGTGGTGGGATGATGGGTGAGATGAGGGGGAGATTGTTGATGGCCATTGCTAGAAGGAGTATTTGGGAGAGAAGTAGATGGTTATCCATGAATATTTGAGAGAGAGAGAGAGAGAGAGATCAGTTTTCTTGAACAAATTTTCTCTGCTATGGCAGTAGAAAGATCCCAAAAGTGCCGGGCCTTATAGACCGAAAGAGAGAGAGTTTTATTTGGTTCTTGAATTCTTTGCAAGTCTTTGTTTGGAATAGTGTGGAAGATCTGTAGAGAAAATAGATTTGCTCTACTTTTAACGAACATAGATTAACAGATTTTTCCCGCGAATCCTATAGGATTTTTTTCTACCTTTGTATTTTAAAGGGAAAATTAGGGAAAAATCTAGGAATTAGATTGAATCTACCAAAGGGCTCCACAAGGTTTTTTTTGCACATAATTGTTCTCCACGTATCCGTTCCTGATTTTTTTGTTGGACGATTTTACCCTTCCACATTGAAATTGCATGAATTGAGATCTAAAACAAATAATTGATTTGGATGAAATTGGAGTTACCGCCTATTGCCGCCGTCCTCTCTCTTGTGTCGCTCGTTACCGTCCTCTCTCTCTCTCCCTCTATTAAATCGCTTTGGCGGCGGCAGCGGCGTGGTCAATTCTTGTTCGTTGGTGTGGGGGTTGTAAACGTAGGATGTGTCGAGGATCTGAACAAATCTTGTTCGTTCTTAAAAAAATCTTGTTTGTTCTATAACAGATCTGGTTGTCGCAGCTAGATAAGAAAATCCCACAAAGAATTGCAAAGAGCACGAGCAATGGTGGCGGTGGCAATGCTCACAGTAGTGAGAGGTGAGAACGACAAAACAGTGTGCTAGTGGAGGCTTGGAGCAAATGGACTAGGGGTTGGACTTGGTATCTACCTCTGGTAGTCGTGGTCTGGTGGAGTAGAGCTTAGGTTGATTATATTGTATGGTTGTTTTGACGAGGTGAAATGGGTGGTGGTGCAGTTGGCGGGGACTTGGTAGAGTTGAACAGCGGTAAAAGTGGAATATAATACGATCTCGTGTTATATTCAATACGATATTGTGTTATATTCAAAAGTGCGGATAGTGAAAATTGTCATAAAAAAACAAAATGACTAATTTATAACATGTATTTTAAAAATATGTATTCGGTAGTTTTGTCCTCTTATGAACACTCCTCGGTAAAGGCCCTATTTTAAACTTATCATATTTCATCTCAGTATATGATGTAGGATGTGTTTAATTAAATTATTTTTCTTTCTTCTCCAACTAAATTACTTCGAGTCCATTTTTTTTTAAATTTCCTAAATTTGTTTTCTACTCCTATTATTGTTAGGGTTGTACTACTATATAAAAGCAAGATGTAAGACTCGTTCAAATCATCATAACAAACCTTATTTTCCTCTTAAAGATTTTATCCTCTTTCTTCTTTTTTTCCCAACAATTCTTTCAATTCGGCTATATCAATTGGTATCAAAACTTGGTTTGTCTTATGATAGAACAAGAAGCAAACCGTTCTCACAACGAAGATCGTGGAATCAAGGCCAAAGCAGTAAATTGACAAGATTGAACATGCGTTGTAGGAGATTCAACCACTCGCCAAACTTGTGGTTGACGACAACAAAGGTTGAAATCGTGATAGAGTTCATGTGGATGAGGTGGGTCATGACCAACCATTCATTTAGAACATCCCTCTACAACCCCAGTGTAGGCTTCTTGCGTATGTGGAGTACTTTAGTAGAGAAGAGGATTTTGATGCCTGACACGTTGATCGTCGATGAGGACGAATGTAGACACTACATTTTGTCCTGCTCATTTTAGCATTTTTTTAAAAGTGTCGGGTCTAAAGTATAAATTTGGACAAACTTTAAACCACATTTAAAGAAATAAATTTTTGACTTAAATTCATATGTTTAAATTTCATTTAATGTTTTGGAAAAAAAAAAAAAAAGAAAAAAGAAAAAAAAAAAAAGAAAAAAGAATCGACAATTTCATTGAATTAGGCAAGGAATAAAGTTTTGGGCTAAAATCAAAATCTTTAAAAGTTAATTGGGGACCAAATTGGTTAAATTGAAAATGTATTTTCATAGAATATTACTTTGAATATAGTTAATTTTAATAAATTTCACCAATTCTAATTACTTTTCATTTTATCCCAAAAAACTGTATTTTTTGCCCGTTTTGTCAAATTGATGAATAAAAACATTTTATTTTTCGAAATTGAACTTTCCAATATTTATTTTGATAGTTTAATTTCACTTTTAACGTTTTAATTTCATGAAAAATCAAAGAACTCATATGTAAAAAAAAAAAAAAAATGCTCAAATCACAAAAAACATTTACTGAGCACTCCCGGAATAAGGCAGAGCATTGGATTCTCAGGTTAGAGTGCCCAAATTAGACAAGAGAGTGCTCAAAACCATTTTCAAAAATGAAATGACTAGGAGTGGTCAAATCGAGTCAACTTTACAGTCTATTCCTAATATAGGTGGACTATTGAGTAATTTTCACGAAATAGGGGTAGCCCCCGTCATTTGAAGTAACAAGGTGTTGTCACAAGGATATCTTCGTCCTCTCCAGGGTGCCCGAGGGGTCAAATCGAGTCAACTTTACAGTCCATTCTTAATATAGGTGGGCTATTGAGTAATTTTCACGAAATAGGGGTAGCCCCCCATAATTTGAAGTAACAAGGGACTGTCACAAGGATATTTGCGTCCTCCCTAGGGTGCGCGTCCTGAGGAACGCGTAGATGGTCACCCCTATAAATAAGGGTGACCTCTTTTCATTCCCACTTTCCAATTAACTTGTTTTGCATGCCCAATCTATCTCGAACATGCAAAGAGCAATTTCTCTCTCTAGAAAACATTTCCTAAAAATTAGATTTTAGTTATACAAGTATTAAATTCTCTACAAAAGGTGATCAAAAAAGGGAAGAAAAAAAAAAAAAAAATAGCCGCAAACAAATGAGAAGAAGAATCATCCTTCCAAAAGGCAAGATAAGTTCTCAAAACTACTAAACTTTTTTACATTTCTTGTCAAAATAAAGACAAAAAAAAAAAAAAAAAAAAAGGGTCAAACTCGACAAAAATACCGGTCGTTCTCTGAGAACGCACAAACAAATTTACTTCTTTGCATTTACTTTAATTATCATTTAGTTTTTTGCTCTGTGCCTTTCTACGCTTTACTTTTTTGTTATTTACTTTATTGTTTTGCGCTTTTTCGCGTTTTAAATGTTTGTATTTTTTTTTTTTTTTTTACTTTTTTAGTCGAGTCCTTGGACTGACACTAAGTCACAAGCCTTGGAATGACTTTTCATATTATATAGAGAGACCTTGGAATGACACCAAGTCGAGTCCTTGGACTGACATTATACTTATATATACTTATATCAGTCAAGTCTTGCCTATGCTAAAAGGTAGAATAAATGGAGACCCTCTATTCGTTACAGGATAATAGCGGTTTTCTTCAGAAACATTTCTTATTTCTTAGCTAAGGTTTAGACTGGCATTATACATATATATTTGTACTTATCTACTTACACACACACACACATATGTATATTACTCACCTTGTTACTTTTTCTAACATATCAAAAATGACAAAATAAAAATAAATAAAAGGTTTACCTAAGCCAAAAATCATAAGGATGATTTTTCATACCTTATTTTTTAGGTTTTTCATATTTTTTAGGAAACTTTAAATAAGGATTTGGGAAAATCCTTCACCCAAATGATTTTAGTTAAGGCTGTTATGACAAAAAAATAAAAATAAAAATCTTCATTTTGGTTAAAAAAATCGAAAATACAGTCTTATTATTTTCTTCCAAAACAAATGACACTTCCAAAAATATTTTGTTTCTTTTAATTACTTTAAAGAAGTTCTTTTCATGGAAATAAAGTGATTTTTCTTTATCTAATAATCCTTAAAAAAAAAAAAGATTTTTCTAAAATATTTGCTTGAATAAAACTTTAAAATCTTTCTTTCATCTCAAAAACTAAAAATGTTTTCTTTTTAATTTATTTTTTTGCAAATAAAAATGAAAGATGTTTTCTCCTCTTAGTTAAAATATTTTTTTTCTCCTTAAAATGTTTCCCTTACTTTAAAAATGTTTCTTCTAAAAAATTATTTTTAAAAAAAAAAAAATGTTTTCTTCACAAAAAACAAAAATGATTCCAAAAAACAAAATGTTTCTTCCCTCTCAAAATTATCTTCCAAGAAGACAATTTTTTTTTTTTTTTTTCTAAAAATATTTTTCACTAAAAATAATTATGTTTCCTTAAATATTTTCCTTTCAAAATTTCTTTGTTCTGAAAAATATTTTTCTCTTTAAAAAATGTCTTCCTCACAAGGAGACAAATATTTTTCTTTAGAAATATTTCATTTCGAAAAACTTTTTCTTCCATTAGTTTTTTTTTTTTTTTTTTTTTTTAAAAAAAAAAAAAAAACTAGTCTTGCTTCATTTGGTAAAAAATCTTTTCTACTCAAATTGTTTTCTTAAAATTTTTCCAAAATTTTTGTTTTCATTTAAAATATTTTTTAAAAGTTAAAATGTTCCTTTAAAATTTCATTTTTCTTAATCATTTTTTATAAATAAAATTTTCCTTTTCTAATACATAAGTTTTTCCATCATAACTTAAACTAATACATAAAACCTTTAATTTTTTTCCATCATAACTTAAACTAATACATAAGTTTTTCCATCATAACTTTAATTTTTTTTTCCGTTCCTTCTTCTAATACATAAGTTTTTCCATCATAACTTAAACTAAAAAAAAAAAAAAAAAAAACCTTTTCCCCCGGGAACCAAACTTGTGGAGTCTTCCATAATCGAGAGGCAGTTTGAAAGGAGAATGTTTTGTTGTACTTTATTACTTGTATTTTTTGCATGTTATTTTCTTTATTCACATGTTCATTAACTTTATTTCATTTACATGTCATAATAAATCAAAAATAAAGGAAAAAAAATCATGTTAACCAACCAAATCAAACAAAATTTGGCCTTAGTTAAATTTAAAATATTTAGACACTGAGTACAATTTTCGAACGGGTGTCTTGGGGTGCTTAACACCTTCCTTAAGCATAACTGACCCCGAACTTAAAGAATACTTTGGTTAAGACCTTTTAAGTCAATTTTGGGCCATATCGAAAAAGTTTTTTTTTTTTTTTTTTTCTTTAAAACCTGGTGACCTAATGCACTTTTTTAAAACCAAAGCTAAGTGACGACTCTAAGTTTTTTCCAAAAAAAATTGGCCCAAGTGAAAATTACTTCAAAACCGATGCCTAGAAAAGCACTTGAGCTTATTTTTTAAAAAATAAAATTTATCCAAAAGCATTTTTAAAAGGATAAGTTGTTTTAAAAAATGAAAAGGATTCTGAATATAATATTGGCACTCAGTTGGTGTTGTCATTTGCGAAATCCATTGCGTGTTAGTTGGCGACTTCACTGGGGAGTATCTTGAGAGTCAAGCCTAGTGGTGTCTAAAATAAATTCAAATCAAATCCAAGTCTAAAATTCTGTATCATTTTGTTGGTTAAGATAATGCATTTTCCCTTAGCAAAAGAAAGATAATAGAAAAACAAGGAAAAAATAATTAAAAAAATAATAAATATTTTTTTGCCCTTCTTTCTATTTTGCATAAGTACATAAGTATGTTTTCTTTTAAGTTATTGCATTATATTCCTGTTTATTTACTGCTTTAAATACACTCTTTAAATTCTTGCTTTAAATTTTTTTCATTTAAATTTCGCATTTTACTTTATTTATCGTTTTTTATACATGTATTTTGTTGTGATTCTCTCCAAGGCATGAACACCCCATTTCATCTGCATCTATTATGAGAACCTAAGTAGTAGGGGCTAAAATCGTGCAATTTCATCACGCCGATCTAAGCCTCAAAACCCTATAACAATAGAAAGAGAAGTCAGTAGGGGCTAGGCTATGCAATTCATCCACCGGGATCCGGCCTTGAAACTCACCTCGCTCAAATCACCAACCAACAATGGATGTTCCTTTGAGATGCCGGATGTTTGAAGATCTGGGAGCCGAACTTTTTTAGGATGCATAGAAGAAAATTCGTGAACCTCATATAGTGATTGGTAGGGGCGTTAAGATCGGGTTATCGTATCCACAGGGATTGGTGTCGTTACTATCGAATACAGCGTTTGTCGTAACCTAACTTTATCTAGGCGAAAAACAAATGTATTTAATTAATTAAACTAATACTAATATATCCTAAATTAACTACACTAATATACTAATATGTTTTAGGGCGAAGAATTGCCTAGGGATTAACGTGTTTACAAATACGTGTTTGATTTCGATTTACTCACGTTTACGATATTCGACCTATTTGACAATCTCAGTACGTAAACTCCATTGCCACTTCTCCTAAGTGTAAGACGGGGGAATACATGACTTCAAGTCAACGAAGAAGTCCCCCTCAATGTCTTAACGACCCTAGGTCACGTGAGTCTCGCCCAGCGTCATTGATTACACACAATCAAACTCTCAACCGGGTCATTGGATCGTGCGTTGTATTTACCCTATCGACAATCTCCGTTCTAAAACTCCATCGCCACTTCTCCCGAGTGTAATACAAGGGATATAATTTCAACTTCAATTCAACGAAGAAGTTCCCCTCAACATCTTAACGACCCTAGGTCACATGAGTCTTGCCCCTACGTCATCGATTATCCACAATTCAAACCCCGACCGGGTTATAAAATCGTGGCATTTGTTTATCCAAATTCGAATCTGGGGTTTGTCACAACCCCGTATTCTCCATTATCTAACTAAGCATGATAAACAAATAATACGATAAATACAATCAAACTACAAAGAACAATCACAAACGGAACACCGAAATCATCCAAACAACATATTCATAAATTTATTGTTAATCCCTACTACAATCCATGTTTAGCTATGGCCATAGACGCATTTACAATGAAATAACGAGCTAAACATGCTCACATGATCCTAAGATAAAGAAATAAGTAAAAACAATCGAAGAATTTGGCCTCGTCCGAAGATAAACCGCTAAGAACACTCAACGATTGATTCGCCGTCTTCTCCACTTCGGGATGTGAGCTCCACCTCCAAAACTTCTAAACCCTAGCCTAAATATAGCTTAAGGTGCTCAAAAATGCAAGAGAGACCGGAGAAATGGGAGGAAAAGGGGATATATATATAGGCAAAATATCCTAAAAATATCTTTAGTCTGTGCAGAGGTCACCGCCGCGATGGTGGGATTCACCGTTGCGACGGTGGTAGGTCGATTTGGCTGATCGCCTCGGCGCTAAAGAAAGCGATCGACTTGGAAATCTTTCTGCTAGTTTTCCACCTAGGCAGTGGGCTATCAATAGCCTTTGGTCATTCTCAGCATCTTCACCGCCGTGGCGGAGGTCTAGATGTCACGGCGGTGGGCTTGTTTCACAGTTTTGTCTCCGAGCTTGTTTTTCCACCATTCTTCGACCGTTTTTAGTTCGATCTCATCGTTTTCGTTCTAGTTTCCTATCTTTTTTCCCCTACACACCTGATTTATACAAAAAGTAATAAAATTAATCAAAAGGTAATAAAATACTATATAAACGCTTCAAAAACTAACTTAATTCGATTTAGAAATAGATAGGTAAATCACACCTATCAGTGATCTTAGGATAGAAATGTTGTCAAATCCCAAATTTTTTAGGACATTACATAGGATTGGAGAGACATGTTTATACACTTGTTTATTTTATAGCCTAAAACTATACACTAGGAACCTCTAGGACCTATAGACCTGGAGATAGCCAACCTAGGAATTTTTATTTTTCCCTCATGATTACGTTTAAAGTCTAGGCCTTGTCCAAATGATAATGAACCTATCACAAGGAAGAAAAGCAGAAAAATCCAACGTTGCTTATACCATGACTTATCGGGCTAAGAGATATCATTGGTTCATAAGTTTAGGGTATTATTTAGTTTAAACTTGATAAATAACAAGAGAATTGAGATATGATTGTTATTTAGCCCAAAAGTGTCATCAAGTCTGTAATTCGAAATACTCCCTGTCTGTGGAGAAGTAATGTCAAAATTTGATATGGTTGTAATTTATAAACGTTTTGGGCAAATAAAGATCTTATGTCTTCCCTATGTCATAATCAAATTCAAGCGCATTCTGTGAATAAATGATACTAACATGTTTTTTGACATAAAAGGAAAAATTGCTCCCTGTAGAAAGACTCTCGTCTCCTGTTCTCTGGTCTGCACTCAGGCTCAGACTTGATAACCCATCCCTATGGAAGACATCGAGGAAAGACTAAAGACCCCTAGTGACATAGTTCAACTCAAGGAAGACATAATTTCATTGAAAGCAACCGTCAGTCACATAACCAAATTGTTGCATCCGTTTCGACAATCTCAACAGAATCCGACAGCTTCCGCTGAAGCATCTTGGCAAGTTGAGTCGCTAATATCGCAATAACCATCTAGTTCTCAAGGACCTATCCCAATTGTGGGATAATTGTCACTTCATGTGTCCGGACCACAAGCTACTGTCGTAAATCCAAATCTGAGCGCTATGCTAGAAAAAACGGTAATCCCGAATTTTGAAGCATCTGAGCATATTGAAAAAGAAGTTAGAGAACAATCCAAAAGGACTTTACGGTTAACCAAAAAGCTCCAACAAATGGAAAATGGGACAATCCAAAAGACTTCACTGTTGATCAAAAGCCTCAACAAATGGAAAAAGAACTAAAAGAGGTGAAGAAGGGCGAACCAGCTGTCGACCCTAGATATATAGGGTTGTCATATGTTCTCTAGGTAAAGTTTCTCAGGAATTTTACAATGCCAAACCTTACCAAATAAGAGGGATTTGGGTTCCCGGATTGGCATACCCAGATGTACAAGAACGAAATAGAAGCCCACATCCACAACGAGGCATTAACCTTCCTACTGTTCCCATAGTCTCTAGACAGGTCAACAACCCAGTAGTATGGAGCCTTAGAGAAAAAGAAGCTAAAGAATTTCCTTGATGTTTTTAAGGTCTTTTGGAACCAATACGTCTATAACCGTGAGATATTGCCTGACAAGATCTCGCTCCGAACACTAGTCAAGAAAAGTGGAAAAAGTTTATGAGAGTACACCGTTCGAATGAGGGATATGGTCGCACAAGTAGTCCCACCAATGACAGATTCCAAAATTGTATAGATATTAGTACAAGATCAAGCACATCCATACTACGAACCCCTACTCAATACATTGGGAGGGCTATTCTCTGATGTAATATTCCGAGGGGAGTATGTAGAAGAAAAAATTAAAACTAGAAGAATTTAAAAGCCACCTGAAGGTGAAACCAAAAAGAAAGAACCTGAAGTGGCAAAGATTACCCACAACCAAAAAAACACGTCAAACATCAGACCCCAATATGCTCATCAACAGTCAAATCATTCCAAATACCAAAATTTCGCTACTCGGAACCAGGGTTTACCTAGGTTTGCATCATTTGAAGCTCTAGCATATACTCCTTATCCATATGTTGCACCCTACAGAACTCCAATACCACCTTCTCCTAACCCTTTCAATCTCACTCAGAACCTCCAAGGGATTATCCCACCTCCTAGAGAAATGGGATAATTTTCTCCTCTACTGGTACTACTTTCTCAAATCTTCGAATAATGCCTAAAGAGAAAAATGCTCGGACCAATTCTACCAAACCGACAAAACTCGCAAAACCCAAATTTCAACCCTAACAATTATGTATGTTGGCCCAGTGATCTGCCCAAAAGGGGGATGAATTGGGTAGTTATAAAATTAAAGTAAATAATTATCTTTCAACACTTAAATTTTTAAATAATTAATTTAATCCTAAATTAATTATTATCTTTATATAGTAGCGGACAAGTATAATTAGCTCTAGGTGCACACCCAAACCACAAGCAATAAAGAAAGTAACAATGCAGTATACCACGATGTATACTAATTCACCAAGCTACTCTTGACTAATCCAGTCCTCTGAGCCCCACGGAGAGTCGCACCCATTAAATCACTAAGATTCCTTTAAACAGATAGGAACCAAATCTTTACACAATGATTCTTTTCACAGGCTCCGAATCAACCTTCACAATTTTCTTTTTGCAGGCTAAGAAAGAACCTCTATCTTTTTAACAGGCTAAAAACTAACCTAATTCTTTTATACTTAGGCTAAGAATCAAACCTCACCAAAATCACTTCAAGTATCCTTTTCACCGGTAAGGACGGAATCATAACAAATCACACAAATTAATTATATTCAGGAAGAATTAACACCTATCTCTTTTTATGGAAAAGAGTAACCTAACATTTTTATACCTTAGGTAAAGATCAGACCTCAATCTCTTTACCGGAAGAGATTAAAATCCAACTACCCCTAATTAGATATTCCTAACAATATTTAATCCGCACTAAACTCACCAATTACAATAAATCGATAAATGTCTTCTTACTCGAAGTTTCTACCACCTCAAACCAATTTAAACTCAATTAATGTCACAAATTTACTAGTGATAGAAATTTACCTGTGGAAATAAAAATCTGATTATAAAAATATTGCGGGTAGCACAAAATTGAGCGCGCAATCAGATTATCACACAAATCGTTTTAATTTTTTTTTTTATACTTTTAAAGTTCAAAAACGATTTCACAAGATCGAATATCCAAGAAAGCAATAATAATATATAATCACAACAAAGAATGAAAGCTTGGAACGGTCTCACTAGGAAAAACACCGAAAAATTGAAAACAAATCGTAAGACAGTTTAAATCAGTGACGCCAAATCACTCAGCGCTTTAACTCAAGAACTTCAACCACAAAATGATCTCACGATGATTGCTCAATAAAATATCAGAATGATAACTCTCAGAAAGCTCAGAAATTGATTGGTCTTGATAGAAGTGATATTTTGATATGTGAAAAACGCAGGTCTATTTAAACAGATTTGAAATAGGCCCTCTACCAGTTAGTTCTCACAAGATATAATATTTAAATGCTCATATAGACCCCATATATCAATATTACTCAATCCTAGTTCAATTCACTTAAATATGACTTTTAAATCATTCAATTTAGTCCTCAAATTATTTCACATTCTCAAATCAAAATTATATGAAGTATTAAATAGACTAAATTGATAAACACTTAAAATAAGTATACCATTTCTATAGGGATATGTAAGTATGAATGATATATCTCTAATATGTTCAAATCCCCGGAATATCTCCAAGATATCAGCCAAAAAAGACTAGTAACGGCTAGTTTCGGATAAGATCCCTCAAACCCTCAAACATTGAAACTCTCCAGTAGGTTGATCGACCAATGAACCATCGGTCGACTGATTGTTTCAGGCTGTAGCCCAAGTCATTTTCATACGCTGGTCGGTTGACCGATCCCCCATGGGTCAGTTGACTGATCGATTTAGGATACTCCTCAAGCTATTTTTTGGCCCTAGTCGGTTAACCAATCATCGATGATCGGTTGACTGATCGATTCAGAGAGTTCACTTCTTACCCATCGGTTAACCGATCTCTCTTGGTCAGTTGACTGATCAATTCAAAGACTTCTCCAATTCTCAACCATTGCCCGTTGGTTGACCGATTCTCTTGTGATCGGTTAACCGATTAGTGTTGGATCACTCTTTCTCAATTATATTTCAACTACAATATTTAATGTTTTCGACCCTTTAACCGATTTATTTTCTCAGTTAACTTAATTGATACTATTAATTAATTTTAAACACTGATCTTTCTTAGATCAATTTTTCTTTTTCAATTTCACATTGGAGCAAAGATGTGAACTAATTAAGACCCTAATAAAAACACACATAAATATAAATTATTTTTGTGTCATGTGTGATCCTAATCGGGATACATTAAGAGTAAAAAAATGACTTGAGTTATTTTCACCTAGAATATTCAATCTATTAATGTTAGTCTCTTTACCTGTCTCTTAGCATCCTTAGCAATTACTTCATGATAACATCAACAATGGAACTTTTACACTGAAACACTCAATAAACTTGTTAGTTCTACCAAAAATATCAACACTTAATTATCCATCTAAATCTTGGGATCAGCAATACACCTATCATTCTGGAGCCCCTAGCCATCATACTGATAAGTGTTACAACCTGACGTATCGGATAGAGGATCTGATCCAAGCCAAGACCAAATTATTTCTGAAAAATGGAGAAAATGCTCGGCCTAACTTTCAGCAAAACCCGTTACCAAAACATGAGGACTCAACTCCGATCTTCAATATAATCAACCGAAACTGGGAAAACTACTTTGATGACCTTGAAGGAGTTTGGAAAACTGATCCAAGACCACCCAATTCAACATGGGTAGAATCAGGTAACCGCCCAAAAGTATACTGGGTAGATGTATGTCAAGGAAAAAACACCTAAAGAAGGGGTTAGTAAAGAAAAAGAACCCGTAATTGATGTAGACATAGAAGAAATCGGGAAAAAAAAAAAAAAGATCCCCTAAGATCGAGAAGAAATAAACCTCATATGGGAAAAGATGGATGTACTGAGTAAGAACATCACGGAAGTAGCCAACACGTTTGGCAAATTGGTAGATATATGTTGTCTACCCAAAAAAAAAAACTCGAGTAATTCATCATTGCTCCCACCAAAGAAATTTTTCAAGAAAAGAACCAGTTCCAACCACTCAATATCAATCAACTAAACACGGGGTTTGTAAAGGGCTTCATGGCAGAGTCCACCAAACAAAGAAAACTCTAGCACCATCGGTAGATAGCCAAGTGTGCCAATTGAAAACAACTACTAGATCAATGTAGTTGACTGCGGATTCATACAAAACATAAAAAAAAAAAAAAAAAAAAAAAAAAAAAAAAAAAAAAAAAAAAACTTTACTTTTTCTTGCATTTTGCTTTCCACTATTTACTTTTTCACATTTTCTTTACTATTCTCCACTTTTTCGCACTTTTACTTTCATGTCATTTACTTTACCGCTCTGTGTTTTTCTGTACTTCATTTTTCTGTCATTTACTTTATTGTTTTGTGTCTTTCCGCGTTTTACTATTTTGGACTTTACTTTACTGCTCTACATTTTTCCGCACTTTACTTTTCAGTTATTTACTTTACTGTTCTGCGTCTTTTCGATGTTTAAATTTCCTGCATTTTTTTTCCTTTCTCTCTCTCTTTTTCTTTCTCTTTCTCTCTCTCTCTTTCTATATACACACACACACATACACTATACAAGTCGAGCCCTCCTTAACTAAAAGGTTGAATATAGGAGGGGGCCCTATACCCTATTTTAGGTTTCTCGATCTCAAGGGAACTTTAAATAGTGGGTTAAGAGATGCCATCTCCAAAAATATTTTCCTTTTCTAATTAAGGCTGTGCTGGTAAAAACATTTATGCATTTTATTTTTTTGTAAAAATATTGTCATTACTTTTTTTCCCAAACAAAAGAGAAATTTTATATAAAGCTTTGTTTTACACTAAAAAAGGATTTTGTTAGAAAAAATCTCTTTTCAAAAGTGTTCTATTTAAAGAACACTTCCTAAAAAAAATATGTTCTTCCATAAGATATTTAAAAAAAAAAAAAAAAACTTGTTTCCAAAGGAAACTTTTTCCAAAAATGATCTTCAAGGTTTTTTTTCCCTTAAAAAATGATTTTTTCAAAATATCTTCCCAAGAAGTTTCTTTCTAAAAAATTGTTTTTCAATTTTTTCACAAATAAATATTTTTTTCTACAAATATTTTGTCTTATGTTTAAACTGAAATATCTTTTCAAAAAAGTGTTCTTTTTAAACGGGGTTTTTCTATTTAACTTTCAAAAAATGTTTTTACTTGTTCTTCCCTAAAAGATTTTTTTTTCAAAACTTGTTTTCTTTTCCAAAAGAAACTTTCCCAGATTTGTTTTTTAATTTTCTCAAAAAATGATATTTCAAGATTCTTCCTAAGAAGAATTCTTAAAAAAAAAAAAAAAATTCAAACTTTTTTTTCGCAAACAATTTTTTTTTTTTCAAAAATAATTTGTATTAAGTTTAAACTAAAAAATCTTTTTATAAAAGGTTTTCTAAAAAAAATTGTTTTTCTAATTTCTTTCGAAAAATGAAAAATATCTTCTTCATGATTTCTAAACTTAAAACATGCTTTTCCACATTCCTAAAAAATGCTTTCTTATGTCTTTATATATATATTTTTTTTGTTAATGTATTATATGGGCTTGGCCCATGTGGCCCATTAGGACAAAATCTTATCCCCCACTTCTCCTATAAATATGTGTATATATCGTTGTACTCTTGTACGAGCGTACAAAATATATCGAAACTGATTATCACTTCATCTGTCATCACATTCTCCAGAATACAGTTCGTCTACAATCCGTTAGTTCAGCCAATCAGACAACAGACTTTTTCAGTAGGGCTCATCCACCCGAACGCTTTCACTCTCTAGTTTCCAAACTCAAGTTCACCTCTCATTTACCGCCTTGAGTTTGAGGGAAGATATTAATGTATTATATGGGCAAGGCCCACGTGGCCTATTAGGGCAAAACTCTAACCCTCACTTCCCTTATAAATATTTGTATACATCGTTGTGTTCTTGTATCTCTTTTTCATAATATCAATACATAGTTCATTTTCTCACTTCTCAATTATGTTAACATTTTTTTATTATTTTTTTCTTCTCTTTGAAATGTATAGGAGTTTTTCCAAAAATGACTTAACCTAAAAAAGAGAAAACAAATATAAAAACTTCCCCCCAGGGGCCAAACTTGTTGATTGATCTACATACGATAGATGATCTAAAAAGGGAACATTTTTTTTCCAATTCTTATTTTGTTTGTCCTTTTTTTTTTTTTTTTTTTTTTTAAATGTTTTTCTTTTCTTTTGCATAAAATAAAACACAAAATAAAAATTGAAATTATTATGTTAACCTAACCGAAGAAAATTATTTGGACTTGATTTGATTAAAAGATTTATTTAAACATAGGTACCGTCTTTGGACGGATGTATTAGGGTGCCTAAGACCACCAACAATACTTCTTTTTTCTTTTTTTCTTTTTTTTGTGATAAACTAGAGATCAATTTCATGCTAGCATATGTCCAAGAC
The DNA here is from genome assembly GCA_016647705.1 of Eucommia ulmoides. NCBI lineage: Eukaryota > Viridiplantae > Streptophyta > Magnoliopsida > Garryales > Eucommiaceae > Eucommia > Eucommia ulmoides. Next base: position 25,065,811 of record CM028337.1, read on the forward strand.
GTCTATGCCACAACCAACTATTTTTAGATAAAGCATTTAAGCATAATAAGTTTTGGGATGAAAAATCATCAAATGAGAAAGTATATACATTTTAAAAACATGAGGAAACAAGTAAAATTCTATCATCATTACCATTCTTAATAATGAACTTATTGTCATTAAATATGACATTGTAACCTCTATCACATAGTTGACGTTTGTTCAAAAAAATTATGTTTCAGACGTTCAACTAATAAAACATCTTCAATAATAGTGGATGAATTATCGATATTACCTATACCAACAATCTTACCCCTAGCATCGTCTTTAAAAATCACATGACCTCTATCTTTAGGTGTCAAAGATTCAAATTTTATTTTATCCCCCATCTTGTGCTGAGAACAACTACTATCTAGGAACCATTTGCCTTACTTGCAGATGCTTTAAGATTAACCTACAGTGAACATCTCAAATAGTTCCTAAGTGGCACCCTATATACGTGGGTCCAATCTTGTTAGCTGGATCAATCTTTGTTCCTTTAGGAACCCATACCTGGTTATCTTTAGATTTAGGTGGAAAATAGTTTCTTATAGTATGCCCCACAGTGTTACGGTTTAAACATTTTACAAGTTTCTTAATTTCAGAAAATAATTTTTTAAAACATGTTTGTTTAACATTTTTTTTAAACCCAAGACCAACTTCGTCAAAAAAACTTTTAGAACTTCCCAAAAGAATTTTAAATTATTCTCACTATTTATAAATTTGAGAACAATAGAATTCAAATCCTCAACTTTGGATTTCAATTCTTTTTTTCCTTTTCTAAAACTGGTGAGATATTTTTTGAAACTTGATTTTTAAGAGGAGTATTTTCAGCCTTATATTTTTTAATTTGTTAGTTTAATGAAATAATCTCATTTTGTTGGGAACTAATTTTAGAACATTAGTTTTTATAATCGTGCAATAGCTCCTGATAAATGTCAAATAATTCATCAAAATTTAAAGGACAAGAACTAAAATATTTACATACCTCATCCTCAATAGCCATTAGGGAAAGCATCATTGATTCATCATTGCTATTTGTTGTTTCGGAACTACTTGAATCTAAATCATCACACGTTGCTTTCATGGATTTCTTGCACTTGTTTGATTTATTTTTGTCATTGCGCTTTTTCTCATTTTTTCGGATTAGGACAGTCAGATTGGTAATGTCTCATTTTGTTACAATTAAAGCATTCAATATTATTCATATTGAAGTTCTTTCTTCCATGGAAAATACATCGGGTCGTCCTCTTGAAATTTCTTGTAATAAGAGATATGTCCCGCTCTTGATCACTATCGAGGCTTATGTCATCATTATCGTTATTGTCATCAACTTTCTAAGCTTTAAGCATCAGGGATTTCCGTTTGCTATTACTTGCTCCTTCTTCTTATCCTCGAATAGATGACTCATAAGTCATTAGATTGCTACTAAGCTCATCAACGGTGCACCAGTTTAGATCCTTAACTTCCTTAATGACAGTCAGCTTAGGTTCCCATTCTTTGGTTAAGGGCCTAAAAATTTATCAAACTCTCTCCGGCATTAAATACGACTTTTCGAGTGCGCTGAGGCTGTTACAAATATTGGACAACCTGGTGTACATATCTTGGATAGTCTCTATATCGCCCATTTTGAAAAGCTCAAATTGGTGGACCAAGGCATTAATTTTGGACTCTTTTACCTGATTTGTCCCCTCATGTGTAATCTGCAAGGTATACCACATTTCTTTTGCCAACTTGCAACCTGAAATCCTGTCATATTTATTGACGTCAAATTCACAGAACAATAGGTTAATAGCTTGGGCATTTATGGATAACTTTTTAAAATCATCCTCATCATACATATCCTCTTTCTAAGGAATACCATAAATAGAAAGATGATAATGATCATTTTCAATAACTAACCATGAATCATAGTTTATAACTTGTAAGAATGCAGTCATTCTAGCCTTATGGAAAACATAATAATCACCTGTAAAAAGTGATGGACGGTGCGTAGATTACCCCTCAACTAGTATATATTTATGTGATGTGTCATGTGTTCGTGTTAGCTAGGATGTAAAATCTATTCAAATAATTTAACTCTAGTACAAAGTATTGACCCAAAGATCTACACAAGAGGGAGTTGAATTGGGTAGTTAAAAAATTAAACAAATAAATTTAAAAAATCAAACAACTTCAATTTCCCTAACTAGTTATTATCTTGATATTAAGCGAAAACTTGTTTAACTAAATGCATAACCATAAGAATAGAGAAATTAACACAAAGATTTATAAAGGTTCAGGAAGCTACTATTGCCTACGTCCTCTCCTTTGAGCTTTCACAGAGAATTCACAATCTACTAATCTCGATCACTTTCCCAAGTAGGAACAAAACCTTTATAATCCTTTTCTCAGGAGCATGATTATCCTAATTCTTTTCCCAGAATCAAAATCAAACCTATTTTTTTTTCCAAACTCAAGATCAACCATATCTTTTTTCCAGGCGCATGATTAATTCTAATTAGGCAATGTCCATTTATAACTAATCCACTCTCACTTAGACCATGTACGTTTAGGTCTAAATGATAGGCCAATGATAAAAATTATGTTAGATAATAAATCTAATTTTTTAACAATTAAAGCACAGGTATTTTCTTAATTATATTCTCAATAAAAAAATCGTTTAAAGGATTTTCAGGATATTCAACAATAAAAACGATTTCCGTAAGACAAATATAACATGCTCAAATTTTCAAATATATATATGAATCCTGTAGAGTATGCAATTTGAGCAAGCAAATATATATATATATATATATATATATATATATATAAAACCAAAACAAAACAATCTAACCAAGATTTCTTTGAGAAAGATATGAATAACAGTGATGTAGAATAAAACCGATTTTTCAATAAAAGTCTTTTCTCGATCAATAATATTTTCCAATTTTTTTATCTAAAAAATATGTCAGATCAAATATGATCCATTTATTTAAGAAATTTCAAATAATATGTAATCTTGATGATATAAAATGAAATTCACAGGTGCATATATAAGGAACTGGAATAATGCCCATAACGGTTATATTTTGAAAGATATACTAAAAAATTACATATATAAGGTAGATTCAAATTAGTTTTATTTAACCAAGAATATAACTTTTAAAACACCTAATTTAGTCCCAAAAAAAATTGATTTAAAACCTAAAATGATAGAAAGAAATTTATTCGATATAAATCACAAAATCAAACAAATATATGGACTAAATCAAAAGATTTTCAAAATATAAAATATATCTTTGAAATACAGTCAAAATCCATTAAAATAATATATTCTAATGTTTAAATTCTTGAAAAATGGGTGAAATATTTTTGAAAATAGTTTTGGTCAAATTCTGAAATAGATGTAGTCGGTCGACCTGTGTAACAAACGGTCGACCAGACGGCTTACAACATATAGATTTCTAGTTGTTGCTCAACAAGTCAGTTGACCTGGTGTTCGACTGTTTTAGGCTCTAAATCAACCGTTTAACCTTTTGGTTGACCAAATAGCCTAAGACTAACCACTATCTTGAGTCAAGCGACCGACCAGTCTCTTGGGCAGTTGATCGTTCAGACCAAAAAAAACCATTTTTCCTTATTGTTCATACAATTTCTTGATCGAATACTTAGAATAATCATTTGATCACATAAATTTATCACTTACAACCATTTTTAAAAAAAAAAATCAAGCTAATTTTAAGTATCGTGTGTGATCACAATCGGGTTTCAATAAGAGCTTAAGAAGAATTGAATTGTTTACCTAGAAAAAAAAAAAAAAATCTTACTAAAAAAAAGTTTTTAATAACTTTATTGCAACTATCTTGATCTTTCTCATTCCCATAAAAAAAAAAAACCATTATTTTCTCATTTGATCATCAGAACTAAAATCTGAAATACTCAACAAACGTATCAATTCCACAAAACATCAATGTTAATTGTTTTGTCAAAATATCTAGGGTCAACACAAACTACTATAAAATTCTTTGTATTGTGTGGTTGCTAGTTAACTCTATCCATGTCTCATTTTTGTGATTGTACATTATTATTGTGACTACTTAGTATTATAACACTCTAATTTTTTATGGTAATATTAAAATGTCTATAATTTTCTAGTCAAAAGTATTTCAATTGAAAGTCATAATTTAACTCTAACAACAAAAAAAAATATTTTAAATTGAATATTTGTATTTTGTTTCATATTTTTCATAATTCTGCATACTTTTTATGTTTTTATATATAGTTACAGTATTTTTTACGCAAAAAAAAAATTATTTCCTAGAGAAACCATACAAATGGGTAGTCTAGATTTTTTTCTTAAAAAGTACAAGTTATAAGTCTATTTTTTATAAAAACATGAAATAAAAAAATTGTTTATGCATATATTTAATTATTTATGGTATATAGATATGTTAAATGATTTTTATTTTAAATTTTAAAAAAGTGTTCCTTAAATGACAAGTTGATTTTAAAATTGAAGGGTATTTTGGTAATTTCACTTATATAAATGAAGAGTAAACTAAATGTTGTAAGAGTATAGATAGATAGATATGTTAAATGATTTTTCTTTGAAATTTAGAAAAAAATGCACTTTAATGAACAAGTTGATTTTGTTTCTTAAATTTTGAAAGGCAATTTGATAATTTTATTTATACAAATGCGACATGAGTAACGACTAACGAGAAATCCTATGAAAAACATGATCTCCTGCCAGTGGAAGGTTTTATGTGATAGTAAACTATTCTTATAAGAGCATAGATACATAGATATGTTAACCTACATCATTTGTTTTACTTTAAACCTAGATAATTTGTTTTACTTTTACGGTTTGTTTTATTTATTTTTTAATAATCAAAAGGTGCTCGGTTTACCATGTAATTCTCCAAAGATTAAAAGGGTAAGGAACTAAATTTACGAACAAGGCATCTTCTATAAACAACATTAGAGTTTTTTTCTTGTAAATAATCAAAGATGACAAGGATAATTATGTAAATTTACATAGACAAATAGATAGTAATTCAACCTTCCTTTATATAGTAGCTAAAGATAATGACAAGAAAATTAAATTGAATATGTGTCTTTTATGTTTATGGAGTTTCATATTTTTTCATAAGTATTTATACATTCTATGTTTTTGCAATACTTTTTACACCAAATAAAATTATTTTTAAGATAAACAATACAAAATGGGTAGTCTAGTTTTTTTCTTAAAAAGTACAAGCTAGAAGTCTATTTTTTTATAAAAACATTAAATAAAAAATTGTTTATGAATATATTTAATTATTTATAATATATAGACATGTTAATTGATTTTTCTTTTAAATTTTAAAAAACCTACAGCCTAAATGACAAGTTGATTTAAAGAAAAAAATGAAGGGTACTTTAGTAATTTTACTTATATAAATTAATCGTAAACTAAATGTTTTAAGAATATAGATATATAGATATATTAAATGATTTTTTTTTAAATTTAAAAAAAATGCACTTTAATAAACAAGTTGATTTTGTTTCTAAAATTTTGAAAGGCAATTTGATAACTTTACTTGTGAAAATGAATAGTAAACTGGTCTTATAAGAGTGTAGATACATAGATAGATAGGTTAACCTAGATCATTTATTTTACTTTTATGGTTTCTTTTTTTTTTTTTTTATAGTCAAAAGGTGCTCGATTGACCATATAATTCTTCAAAGACTGAAAAGGTGAGTAAGTGAATTTACTTATCAAAATGAACAAGGAATCTTCCATAAACAATATGAGAGTTTTTCTTATAAATAATCAAAGATGACAAGTACAACTATGTAAATTTACATAGACAAAATAATGGTTTGCACCACTTATTTCTCCTGTCTTTTTGTCTTAAACCATACACCTCTCCTGTTATTTTACAAATATCAGTCCATCTCCTGTAATTTTACATTTTAGGCAGTGAAATACCATTGTCAATATAAAGTTGCTGACACAACATTATTATTGATGAAAATACCCTCAGATTAATTTGACTGCAATTAAATGACATAAATGTCATTTCTTAATTTAATATAGGAAAAATTAGAGAGAACCTCACTTTTGCTATTAAAATTAAAATGGGTCACCACTTGTAAACTCATATTAAGAAAACACTACTTATATATTTATTATTTAAGATAAACTCAAATATATATTCTCTCACTAATTTTCTCACTATATCAATTGCAACATAATAAATTGGGAGATGTAAATATTACTGTCCAACAATAATACTAATAGCAATATAATGAATGGGGGGATGCAAATATTGTTGTACAGTAATAATGTCAACAACAATATAATAAATGGGGAGATGCAAATATTACTGCTTATCAACAATGTTAATAGCAACATAATGAATGAGGTGATGCAAATGTTGCTATACAACAACAATGTCAACAATATAATGAATGAAAGGATATAAATGTTACGGTACAGTAAACAATTACCATACATTAATTGATTTTTTCTCTAAATTTAAATAATTATATGGGTATAATAATGAATTAGTAGTGGACCTTGGGGCCATGATAAAATACCCTTTAATATATTGGACAAATATGTCCCTCTTGTCTTTTGTCATCTTTTTCCGACCACCTCTCTCCATAAATACCCATCACCTAACCAAACCTACCTTTTTGAAAATAATCTACACACTCTCTCTCCTAAGTTTGAAGAACATTGAAAGGTAAGCTTTTTTTTTTTTTTTTTTTCTCTTTAATATGTTGTTCCTATTTTCATTTTTTTTTTTAGCCATGTTCAGTTTTTTCCTTGCATCGTTTTTTTCTTCTTCTTGCTGATTGTTTGTTTCTAGTTTGTTGTTTTTCCTGCTCATTTTTATTCACCAGACAAGGTTCCATAATTTTTTTCGTTTTTATTCACTAGATTTTTTTTCCTGTGCGTTATTATTCACTAGACCAAAGTGGCATTTTTTTTTTATTTTTTTTTAATTTTTTTTTGCTACATAAAAATTATAATTTTTTCTCATTTTTGCTGCTCTTTTTCTATACCATAAGAATTTTTATTTGTTTTTTCTTCTCCATTTCTGATTTTTTTTCCTGCTCATTACATTTATGTTTAGTGTTTGGCATCTCCTTGGAAATGTCAAGTTCACCAAGCAACAACAATAGTGATTCAACGGTGGATCTTAGATTTAGCACAAAACATTGTGCTTGCAGTAAACAAGTTTTAATCAAGGTAGTTGAGACAAAAAACCAACTAAAGGTAAACTCTACTTTGTATGTGTTACGAATAATTGCAAGACATTCGGTTGGTGGATCCTAGATTTCGTTATCTCTAGCACAACAACAGCTTGTGGAAACAACAATTGGTTCAGATGGTTGCAAAGATCCGATGGTAGAACTTAGGCTTTTGGTGGCTGAGATAAAGAATGAAACTACCATGTGTTTGGGGTAAAGGATTTATAGGAGAAATTTCATTTAGTTAAGGGATTTCAAAATATTTTTTTAATAAATTCCTTGTTTGAAGAGTGAAAAGATTTTATGAAAGAGGATTTGTCAAATCCTTTGGGGAGTGAAATGAAGAATTTCAAAATCCTTTTGGGAGAGAGGTTGAATTTGTGAAATCCATTCTTCCATCTTCACTCTTCCTCTTTGCACCTGAAGTTTGGGTTCGTTGTTGTCTTCTTCTTCTTCGTTTTTCGTCAAGTCATAGCCCTCGTCGTCGTCAAATCGTCTTCTTCCGTCGTCAAATCATCGTCGTCGTTCGTTCATCGTCTGTCTTCACCCGTCCGTCCGTCGTCTTTGTTCGTCCGTCCTCTTCGAAATCGATATAGGGTTTGATTTCAAAAATGAATTCGATTTCGATTTCAAAATCGAATTAGGGTTCAAAATCGATTTCAAAATCATGAACGATTTCAATATCGATTTCAAAATGTCGATTTCGTTTTCGAAATCGAAATGGAAATGGAAATCGTGAACGTAAGAACTAACGAAATCAAAATCGTGAACGAACGAATTTGTTCTTTGATTTGTTCTTAGATTTGTGCTTGAATCTGTTCGAACTTTTTGGATTTGTTCTTGGATCTGTTTGTTTTGTTTTTGTTTTTTTTTCAGAAGTGGCATCAAAAATAGAAAAAAAAATATCAAAATACTTCAGTTCAAACAATTATCCAAATAAAGAATTCGTAAAATTTTTATGATGGGATTTCAAAATCCAAGATTTCAAAATCTCATCATTTTACAAATCTCTTGAATTTGTCAAATCTCTTACTCAAACGCAACTCTAGGGTTAAGTTGATGAGAATTGGAGAAAATTTTGAGGGATGAAGAAATTAGTTTTAATTTGTATTGGAATGTCAATTATTGAAATTGTAAAATCCATTTTTGTGTAATTTTAGACGTAAAATCTTTTATGTATAATCAAGGTTGTTAAAAAGTAAATTGGCTTTTGTAATTGTGCTTGCTACTAATTAATGACGCACAAAATAAAAACCCCAAAAAACAGAGCATAAACCTTCATAAAAATTGCAAGAAACAGAGCCTAAAACAAACAACATAACCAGACCAGCCAAGCAGCAAATAGCTGCCTAAAACAGGCTAAAACACACAACAAACAACAGCAAAACCAACCTAAAAAAACTGCAACCAGCCCAGCCTAAAAGCTACAATAAATAAGCCTAAAACAGAGGCAAATAGAAGCAAAAAAACAACCTAAAAAATGCAACCAAACCAGCCTAAAAACTGCAATAAACGAGCCTAAAAACAACAACAAACGAAGGCAAACAAAGGCAAAAAACCAACCTAAAAAACTGCATACATACCATCCCAAAAAATCGACCCTTAAGCGGCCTAAAAACTACAAAATCAGCAACCAAAACAAAGGCAAAACAGAGACAACTTAGTTGAAAAAAAAAATTACAGTTTGTTGAAAAACTACATCAATCGTCAAAAAATTACAGCTTGTTCAAACATGTTCTTCAATTACCATCATCGTTCCCAATAATTGCCGAGGCTTGACTTTCTTACGGCCGGGCTGCAACTGGATGTGGTGGTGGTGTAAGAGGACAAGTCCTTTTGTTGTGGCCAAATTGGCTTCAAATTTTGCACCTTATTGTCTGCCTAATCTTCCCACCGGTTTCTTGAGGTGCAATCCCCCTGCCCTTCTTCCCTAGAGGTCCTTTATCTGGTCCTCTCTTCCTATTTAACTTTGGCCTTCCAGCTTATCTTTTATTCAAGGGTGGTTGGAGCATTTCAGAATGATTATACTTTCCGAGCTTATGATGAAGAATTGGGTAGATCATCTCCTTATGCACCGCAAAGTAGGTGTCCTTCGAGAAGGCTTCATCGCAGTAATCTTCTACCCTTCCTATCTTATAGTTGATGGCCTAGGAAGCATGTTTACAAGGCAATCCACTAATCTGCCACTCCCTAGAAACGCACGTCTTCTTTCCCAAATCCATCACATTATCAACCCACATCTCATGAACCACTTTAAACTCTTGCCCACGGGCAAACAACGGGGTACATTTTTCCTTTCATCAACCTTCTTCTTCAGTTTTCCCCTCATGTTCCTAGTAATCTTTTTCTCCCAACCGACCGTTTTGCAATCTCACTATTAGCTTAGTTCTAATGCCTCCCAACAATGACAACACATGTTTTATTCTCAAGTTCCCTAACCAACTATTGAATGATTCTACAAGATTATTTGTAACATGATCACATTTCACAACCTCATCAAATTTATACCTTGCCCAAGTCTCAAGTGGATGGTTGATTTGCCAATTGTATGCATTCTCATCTAATGCCTTCATCTTGTCCATTGCATCAAGAAAAGCTTTCTCATTGTAGCTTCAGGATGCTTTCCAAAACATACTCCTCATCAACACACCAATTTTTTTTTCTTCTAAAAATTAGCTAGCAAATGATGGCAATACCTTCTATAACTAGCTTGAGGAAATACTCACAAAAGTCTCAATAGCCTATGAAAGCATTGAAACCACAACGATAATTATGTAATGCATAGTTAATAAAAATCAAAATAAATGTAACCCAATTAAAAAAAAAAAATGTAATACAATTTACCTTGTGCCAGTCTGACATAATAGTGAATGAAGCACTACATCCTGCCCCGCCTATTGCCTCCTTCAAAGGCTGCAAAAACCAACTCTAGGTCTCAATTGATTCACTGTCAGCAATCCCAAAAGCCAATGGAAACAACCTATTAGTCCCATCAAGTGCCACTGCAGATATCAAGACTCCACCATGTGGTGTCTTCAAACGGCATGCATCCACCGCAACAAAAGGCCTACATTCTCCCAAAAAACCATTCTTCAAAGCATCAAAACACAAGAAAAATTGGCAAAATACTGGGGATGCACTCACATTGGCCTTGAAGTACTTGATTCTAATCAAACTCCCGGGGTTGCTTTTGTTCACTTCGACCTCAAATCTAGGTGGCAAACCGAAAGACTTCCCATGATGTCCCACTATCATCTTATTAGCTTTTACCTTAGCTCTGTATAGCTGCTTCCGTGTAGCCTCTACACCCCAATTTTTTTTTAATTTCTCCTACATCCCATCAATATCAATGTTTGGAGTAATTATTATTTCCTCAAGTAACTTTTTGGCAATCCATGTGGAATTAGCATCAGGGATGTGATGCGTAGATTTAATTGCATGTATGAGTCCGATTATAGGACTTTACCATATAGGTAATTTGTCCAAGCAACGGACTACATGAATCCTTTAGCTACAACCCTATTCTCCACACTTAATTGTCACCCTTTGTTTCTCCTTTTTTATCCTATTCACCTTAATTTCCTTTGCCGCAATGTAATCTTGAATTGCATCCCTAAATTGATAAACATGCTTCAAAATCATTTTCTTACAAAATTCTACATCCCTTGCATCCCGAGGTTTTTGATACACCACACACCCAAAGTGTGTGTCTTCTATCTCTTACTACTAAACCCATCACCATCACTCTCTTCAGAAAATTCCACCTCAATGTCTCCCTCATCATTGTTTGAAAGTGCATCTTCATCTCCACCATTTTCCTCTTCAATCTCCTCCTCAAGTCCCTCCAGCTATCCATCCTCGTCATTCTTTATTTCATATCCCTCATCTCTCCAATCCTCATCTTCAGAACTAAGCCCATACACATCTTCTACCATTTCTTCCTCCTCACTCACATCTCTTTTTTCATCATCCTCACTCACATCCCTTTTTTCCTCCTCAACAAACCCTTCTTCACTGTCATTCTCACTCTCAACAGTGACTTCACTATGCACTCTTTGTCTCTCAATAAATTTTCAGAAGACGTGATTGGTGCAACCTTGAGATCTAAGTCCATCAATAACAAAATATCACGCATCCCGTGTTGTTCATGACAATTGAACATCAATAAAACTTCTTCATCGCTCATAATAGACATTTTCTCTCTAATACTTCCAGGCATTTCAAGTGAAAATTTTAAAGCCACCCCGTTCCCATAGGGATTTTACCTCCAAATACCATTCTTACATCGTCCAACAACATTAGTATCCCATATCTATCATAATCAACCAACCCTATCTCAACAACTTCACCCATGAACAAACAGTTGAGCAGAAAATAGGGCCTCATGCCTGTGAAAACATCACATTACAAATATTTATGCATTATGTTTGAATGTCGATCATAGATTTTAGCCTACAACGGTAAACAAAAAGAAGATCTAATATTGTTTAAGCTAAACATAAACATTGTGACTAATTCTTTATCCTTGCAAAGAAAGACAGAAGAAGAAAATTGCACTGTTTGAATTCAATGATTTTTAAACATCATCTCTGCAAGTTGTTCAAACAACATAATTCAGTAAGATATTATATGCTTCACAGTGTTTGAATTAAAGGAGAAGGTTATGATGTGTGAGCACTGTTTGAATTCAATGATTTGAAAAACTTGAGAAGATTGACCTGCAAACTTTTGTTGAAGATTTTGAGTTGACTATAGCCCACTGGAACTGACTCTCTCTCTCACACACACACATACACAGACTTTAAATATCTCTTTCTCATTTCACTACTAAACGAACACAAGCAAACGGTCAGGACAAAAAAAAAAAAGAGGGGGGTTTAGATTTCGGAGAACTTACCTGCGATATCTACCGATTTATTAGCTATTTGAAGAAGATGAGCATCACGCAACGACGACGACCAGCCTTCGAAGATGACGACGAGCTTTGGATTTCCACTCTTCGACGACCACGAGCTTCAACGAAGTAGCCTTCGACGCGCAATGAGGCAGCCTTTGACGAGAAGCCTTCAACGAAATGGACGACCAACACACAATGACGACGACTAGCCTCCGACGCCGACGAGCTTCGGATTTCCACTATTCGAGGACGACGATCTTCAACGAAGCAGCCACAGCCTCCGACGAATGGCCTCCAACGAGTGGCCTTCAATGAAATGGACGAGAACCTCCTACAACCAGCCTCTGACGAGCAGTTTCGGCGGTTTCTCTTTTTCTCACTTTCTCACGTAGCGGGCATATGATATGAAATGACAGTGAAAATGAATGGGATGGTCATGGGCTTGGCGGCCCTATACTTATAGGGTTTGGCCTCAAGTTTTGAGGCTCGGTTAAATCTAAGGTCGGGTTTGGGTTAAGGCTAAACCAAAAATTTTAGAGTCGGTCTGAACCCGGTCCAAGTATATATATATATATATATATATAGAATTTGATGGCAATTTTGTAGTTTCCTTAATATCAATCCTCTTCTCCTTCGTTCCTCAATCCAAATCGGGCAACTCTTTACCGACATCATCACATGGCCGGCCTCATCATGATGTCTCATTTTGTTTGATTGTAATGATAATTTCTTCCTTAGTCAACCACAATACTCACAATAATAGATAATAAAAAATAAATAAATAAATAAAAAAAGATAAGACTTGACTAACTTTGAAATGGATGAAGCTGGTGGTGGCGGTCCGTGATGTCTCATTCTCTCTCCCATCTCACTCTCTCTCACACTCGTTCTCATTCTCTCTCTACCTCACTCTCGCTCTGATCTAACGCCGATGACCTCTCTCCGATCTAACGCTGATGACAGTTTTTTCGAGCCGTCACCATCCCCTCGCTCTTGCTCTCACTCTCTCTCTCCGACCTAACACCGACAACAGCTTCTTCGAGCCGTCACCATCCCCAACCCATCTCGCTCCACGCTACCGCTTTCCCTGCTGATCTCGCCGCTCACCATCGTTGCTCTCACTGCCCCCACTTTCGCTGCGGGTCTACCTGCGGAAGACCAAATATGGTTCGAAATGACCAGATCTGGTCGTCGATTCGTCATAGCCAACCATTGTGACCAACATAGGTCTATCTCTATCTCTCTGCTACGGTTATCTCCATAAAAAACTAAATTTTATCTCAAATACATCTGATTTGTTTAAATCTCTTAACTTCAATTGTATAGATCTACCCTATTTTTTTGGTAAAAATGAATGGCCTGGTGTTTTTATTTATGTTTAATTTTTAAAATTAAAAAAAAAAAAACAAAAGGACCTTAGGGTCGGGCTGGGGTTAGGCGCTAATTATTTTGATAAGGTCGGGCTTGGGAATGAAAACAAGGCTCAACCTTAGGGCCAGGCCGGGTTAGGGCCAGGCCGGGTTAGAGTCCGACCCATGACCAACCCTAGAAATGAATGAATAGGCTAAACAATAGTGGGAAATTGAAAACTCAAAAAGGTTGTACACTTTTTGGAGATAAACATGTTCCATGAAAAGGTAAAAGGGTAGATCGGTTATTTTAGTTAAAAAAAAATTATTATATAAAGTCAGATAAAAGTAGGGGATATCAGGGTCTTTTCACACAAAAAATCAGTCAATGAGATTGACTAGTATTTATAAAATGACAGTAAAAATATCTAATTTAGGGCAAAAAAGCAGAGGAAGTAAATGGCATAAACTCGACAAAATAAATAATAATCTAACATTCCTTTATATAATAGCTAAAGAAGATAAAAAAAAGAATATTATATATATCAAGTTAATTACATTCCTCTCAGTTGATTGAATAATTTGCTAGGTAATTTTTATATGCCTTTATTATTTATTATCTATTAAAGTATTTATGATTTTTCTAAGAAATAACACTAGTTTTAGAACCCGCGCATGGCGCTAGTTAAGGAAAAATACTATAATAAATTTTTTAACATTGAAACATGAAACACATAAGTATTATTTAGTTATTTTAATAATAAGGTTTATACCACTCACCTTCCCTGTCATTTTGCCCTAAACCAAATATCTCCCATGTTATTTTACAAATACCAGTCAACCCCATTAACCAATTTTTTGTGTTAAAAGACATAAATACCCTTATGTTATTTTTAAAAAAAATATTTTTTTAATTTTATAAAAATTCATTAACACCCCTTTATTTTTAAAATTATATTTTTTATCCTTAACTTTTTAAATAATTATATTTACCTCTCACCTACCCCCACCCCCTCTCACCACCACCGTCCCCGCCACTGCCCACCACCACCTACCCTTCAAATTAAATAAATCACATTCTATTAATTTAATAGGGATGATTTAAAAAATATTCAAAAGTTTAAGGGTGCAAAATGTAATTTGACAAAACCAATTTCTTGCAAGTTGCAAATGAACTGTTTGTCTCTTCCACAGCCAATCCCAAGAATCTAATGGAAAAATAGAAGGCTTGATTTGTTCATCTTCAAGCAAACCCAAAAATCTAAAGCTTTATTGCAAGAATATAGTAAGGAGAGGAAGAAGACAGTGCATTTTTTGCGTCAAACTTCAATTTTGCTTCCCAATTTGCAAGAATCAATTATATAAAAAAATATATTAAAAAAACTTTGGATTTGTAGACCCGAGTTTCGGATTTACAAATCTGAATCCATATATATATAGGTATAGAGTATATTAGAGAGAGGGGGGAGATAAGAGAAGAGAGCGATAGAAATCCATATATATATATATAGGTATAGAGAATATTAGAGAGAGGGGGAGATGAGAGAAGAGAGTGATAGAAATTGAGAAGGGAGACTGAGAGATGCCCACGGTGGTTCGCAATTGGAGCGTTGTGGTGGTTCACGCACTGGAGCGGCGACGATGGTTGGATCTGTAAATTCGAAGCTCTATATGTGTATGTATGGATGTATTAGAGAGAGACAGATGAGATGAGAGGAGAGAGAGAGGTGGAAAGAGGAGACTGTTTCCTTAGGTTGAATGAGGAAGCCGTATGTGGTAGTGGTTAGTGGTGGAGATGGTGTTGGCCGTTAGGTGGTGGTGGTTGTTGGATCATGGATGGTTAAGGAAGACAAGAAGAAGTTAGAGAAGAAATTGATGAATAGTTAAATTCCATTTTGTACTCTTTAAAGTTTTGAATATGTGTAATTCATCCCCATAAAATCAATTAAATGTATAACAAACTTAAAGGGTTATTTATGTATTTTATTTTTTAATTATTTAATAATTATTAAATAGTTAAGGGTAAAATTGTCATTACAATAAAAAAAATTATTCATTTTTTATCTATAAGAAAGGTAAGTGATAATTAACTAAAATGACAAAAGAGTTGACTGGTATTTGTAAAATGACATGGGAGGTATCTAATTTAATACAAAATAACAAGAGAAGTGATTGGTATAAACCCTTTAATAATAATATCCTGAAACAGATGTATAAATCTGTTTGAATAATGATGTTTCATAAATACTGAAAATAAACATATACTATTAGAAATTACATGATGGATTAATAGTTTTATAAATTAAGGCCCTATTTGGTAACCATTTGTAAGACCTCAATCGTAACATGTACGTCATTTCAGTGGTATTTTAGAGTAATTGTGAAAATTCGGGGTGAAAGTAGGACAATTAAAA
Organism: Eucommia ulmoides; assembly: GCA_016647705.1. Lineage (NCBI taxonomy): Eukaryota > Viridiplantae > Streptophyta > Magnoliopsida > Garryales > Eucommiaceae > Eucommia > Eucommia ulmoides. The sequence continues at coordinate 25,081,716 of CM028337.1, forward strand.
ATTTAAATAAAAAGTATAGGGGTCAAATTGAAAATATAGAAACAGTAAATCCCAATTTAGAAAGATAAATTGACATTTAACTTAAAATTAAAACTTTTAGGGGTGCAATTGCAATTTAAGAAAAATCTTAAAAGTGGACTTAAACTAAAATGAAGATTTTAAGAAGTTAAGGGGAAAAAAGGGTAATTTCACAAAGATTTATATATATGTGTGATCGGGAGCCACCGGCCGAAAGCAGTGAATGAACAGTGACGTGGCAGGAGGAGGTTAACGCTTAGTCCACTAGCTACATGCATATAAATGCTGATTTATGCATGTAATGATCACGAACCAATTGTGCGAATGTGGGTGTGCGTTACTGTTCACCGACGGTTGGGGGTGCTCTGTTCGGTTACAATGTTTCGGTGTGGGTTATCGGCGGGGATGGTGGTCGGGTGGTGTGGCGCTGCCGTGGGTATGTGTTGTGTGTGGGCTGTGTGGGTTGCTGCTCGTCGTCCGGTGCCAGCGCATGTATGTGTTTGTGTTGCCGGCAGTTTCGGAGCAGGCGTGCGGGTGATTTTCTCATCCGGAGTATGTATGTGTATGTGTTGTCGGGTGTACCTGTGTGTACGTGTGTTGTTTGGCCGGTGGTGTTGCCGTGCAGCGAGGGGTGTGTGTGTGTGTATAAGATCGTCGGAGTTGGGGAGAGAAAGAGGGAGACGTCGGCCGGGAATGCAAACAGGAAAACAGAAACGGGGAAGAAAGAGAAAAAAAAATTTAATTGTTGGATATTGGGGATTGGAGTAAGTTTGTTTGCAGTTTAGGAAATTTTAATAGAAGAAGAAGTCGTCACAATAAATTAGAATATCAACTAATGATTTATGTAAACCTGGTGTGTGTTTCCATAAGGATCTGGTGTTCGTAACGTAAAAACTAGAATGTGATACTAAGGCGGTGACTAGTGCAGTAAATATGACGAGTACTCTTAAGGCATAGCATTCAAGTGAATCCAAAGGAAGCCGAAGTGGTGGATTGACGGAATATGGAGAAGGCCGAGAACATGTGACTGGAATTTGAAACGTTTTGGAACTAGTAGAGATCGTATTCGTTCTAACGTTTAGTGACATCTCCTGTATGACGGGATTTGTGCTTTAAGTCGGAAATTGGAAAAAAAAAGAAGCGGGGTTGCGCATATTTGGGTTATTCATACTAATGTCAAATTGAGATCTTTGTAAGTCTATTAGGCAATTGGTCGGGTGACCACTCAAATTGAGCTGGTAAATATGAAGTTGATATTTAGCGATTGTAGGGTAGAAGCACAGAAGTAGATGTCCAATTGGAAACGATAAGAGTGGAAGAGAATGATGATGGTCACAGTGCTGGCTATAGCAAATATTTCGGGTGAAAAATTGGTGAGTTGATTGTTCATATTAACTTATAGTTTAAGTTAAGGCCCTTGTAAGTTTAGTGGGCGGCTGGTCAGATGGTAATGCTGTTCGGTATTGATTTTTACCGTGGTGTAGACATGTAAAGGTCGGATGTCCATCTAAGAAGGTTTAGTGAGGCAGTGGAAATTGACTGTAGAGCTGATCGGCGTGTCTGAAGGAATGATGAAGTTTGGGAATTTGAATTAAAATGTGTAGGGTTGATAATGCCAATTTACAGATGAGACCTTAAAAAAAAAAGTGCATGGAATAAGATATGCAATACCCCAGTAATATTAACTATACTGTAATGGCGTGGGTATGATTAGTAGATTGGGAATGGAAATGGAAAATCACAACATTTGTTATCCGGTGATTTGTTAGTCAAGTTAAGGTCGAGAAGTAACGAAATCTCTAGGTGGGCTATGGTAGCCTTGACCTATACCAGAAAAGCAAAGGGAGAGTAGTTCGAGGAGTGTTTCCCTTATGCGCATGTCCAATATGTGTATATATATTGATAAGATTGTTTGATTGCGTGATGCGCCAATTTAATGCAAACATTAAAATTAATTTAGGACGGGTGTGTCCCCCATTTAGATGTTTGTATTATATGGTGGGTGTATATTGTAATTCATTTGGTTGTTTGGGTATTTGGGTGATGTCATGTTGTAGTCACGCCAGCCTCGGGATGACGGGTGTCCAGGACGGGTTGTTACAATTTTGGTATCAGAGCCTAGGTTATAGGTTCTGTAGACTTGTTTGGAGACGTGTCAGTAGAAGATTATGAGGTAGGAGGACGTGCCAGTCGTCTAGTCAGTGGGGGACATGAGATAGGGTGTCAATAGGTGAGCTTGGTATGTGAGTGTTAGGTCTTTTATTTCATTAGTTTGTGCATTGGCAGGGTGCATGGAGGGTTGTCTTTTTAGCTAGCAGCGATATGGCCACGTGGTGATATTACTAAGATGGATGTCTTCCACAAGATAAGAAGGCTAAGTTAGACAAACAACATATTACGTCGTTATCAATATACTAGATGATATGGCAGAACGCACTTAAGTTGAAATAAGAAATCGTATTCAAAAAGAGTAAATCGCCTTCTAGGCAATCTGAAAAGAAACTGTGACGTTACTGGGCAAGAATTTAATTTGATAGCACTTTTTAGATTGATTAATAGGCGAAGTAACAGTTGTGGCATGTAGCAAGGTAATAGGAAATGATATATAAGAAGTAGCCGAGGATTGTGGACCTAGGAGGATAGTAGGTAGGTGTAGATATAATCCATTGAATGAGTAATATAGAGTTGCAAGTGGAGTTAAATTTGGGATGAATAAAAGTATGTAATGTTGGGAAGGCATATCTAGTGCTTCAGTTAGTCTGATAGCGGGTTCAGGAGGTTAGAAAAATGTCAAAGAAAGGATATCACAAGTCAGTACGCAGATGCTGTTCAAACAAGTTTTGGCAGTGAATATTGAAATAGCTAGGGCTTTTCCCTATGTAGTTTCGAGAATGGATAGGGTGCTTGTAAGCGTGATTAGTAATTGTGGTTACTGTTAAATAAGATCCATAATGATAAGGAGGTAAACGTTCGGCACATAAGTTGGTTAAGTATATTGGTGTTAATGAATGTGAGAAATTGAGATTTGAAATTATAGTCTTGGGACTTTAAAGGTGATTGCTATGGGATAGGAAAAATTGAGTGGATTAATTTAACTCGATGATTGATTGCATTTAGTTGAATTTAAATAATTTTGGGTGGGAAAAAAAAAATCAAAATCAAAATCAAAAGGGATAAGGACTAGTAATTCTAGAAATTTTATTAATCGGTTATTCGAAATCTTGGAACTGGAATTCTGCAATCATAGGTGTTGTCGCCATATGGTGATCTGGACAATAATTGTTATCAAAGTGAAATAAGTCATCAGTGTATGAACAATCCATGGGGGAAACTGTAGTGTCAGGAGCTGATAGTTATTTGAACATACAGGTTAAAATTTTCCATACTCCTTTAGTTGCCCAAGTGGAAGTTGATACCTTGTTCCAATCAGGGATCAATGGTTTATTAGGAAATACGATTCAAGTGTTGGAAGATATGTTGAGGGATTCTGTCGTGGCAGTTTCTGGTAAGGGGGATGATTGTGCAATGTTAATAAAATCTGTTTATGCTAATAACTATCTTGTCATTAATCGTAGTGGCATCGCATAAAGTGTTATATGAAAAGGATATATGATTCCGATCTGATAAACTGAACTGAGATAGGAAAACGAAACTTCTGCGGGATTTAGAATAGCCGATGTGACTACTTTTTTTTACTGGAAATTAGAAGTTATGGAGATGTTACGGGACAAGGAGAATTTAAAATATCCTTGAGCTGATATGTATACATGATATAATATTTTACAGTTAGTAGTTAGTAATTATTAGAATGTATCGATTTCGTTGTGATTAGGGTGCACCATGTACTTCGAGTCGTATACATACGTAGATATATGTTTGAAGCATGTTAGGCAGGTGGAAACGAACTTGAAGCACGTGACCATGTCAAGGACTTGGTAAAATGTGGGAGCATGAAAGGAATTCTTATAGATTATTTGTTTGATATATTTGAGTTGTAGTTATGAGAGTTGGTTATATTTAGGTATTAGGAAAGATATCGATATAAGTATTAAAGAGTTGAGTTAGGTATCGAGGTTAATGATAGTTGAGTTATCTGTGCCTATGAGATTGGTGACAATTATTATTAGGTTAAATGTTGAATGGAAAATATTGTTGCGACAGGCGACTAGACTCACTGTACTGAAATATTTTCAGCATATAGTGTTGTTACTAATTTTGATTTTATCAGAGTAGCACAGTGGAAGCAGTTAGGAACATGAGATCCTTTGACAGAGAGTTATCCGTGTTAAGGGTAACCGACCAAGTGCACCTTGTTTGTTGGATGGTTATGATTTGACGAAAAGTTGTTGGTTGTAAATTTTGGGTGATTTGGGATAATGAGACCATATGTGGGAAACAGTTGTTCTAGAATCACATGAGACGAGTATAACTTTGTGATGCGACTTTGACGTATTAGTAGCCTGACGAAAATTAATGACATTCAGGAAGAAAGGGAAGTTAAGTCCAAGGTACATCGGACCATATGAAATTTTAGATCGGGTGGGCACGACAGCGTATGGACTTGCGTTACCGCTAAAATTATCTCGACTATATGATGATCTCTATGAATCGATGCTCTGGAAATATGTGTCAGACCCTTCTCATGTGTTGATTTCGCAGCCGATCGAGTTGGAAACAGATTTGACCTACGGGGAAGAGTCAGTTCAAATCCTAAGCTGTAAAGGTCAGGTGTGCAAACGAAAATGATTATGTTAGTCAAGGTGTTATGGCACAATCATGCAGTGGAAGATGCGACATAATAGCGACAAGACGAGATGAAGAACATATACCCTCATTTATTCGACTAAGGTAATAAAATTTCGGGACGAAATTTCTTTTAGAAGGGAAGAGTTGTAAGACCTTAATCGTAGCATGTACGTCATTTCAGTGGTATTTTAGAGTAATTGTGAAAATTTGGGGTGAAACTAAGACAATTAAAAATTCAAATAAAAAGTCTAGGGGTCAAATTGAAAATATAGAAACAGTAAATCCCAATTTAGAAAGATAAATTGACATTTAACTTAAAATTAAAACTTTTAGGGATGCAATTACAATTTAAGAAAAATCTTAAAAGTGGACTTAAACTAAAATGAAGATTTTAAGAAATTAAGGGGAAAAAAGGGTAATTTCACAAAGATTTATATATATGTGTGATCGGGAGCCACCGGCCGGAAGCAGTGAATGAACAGTGACGTGGCAGGAGGAGGTTAACGCTTAGTCCACTAGCTACATGCATATAAATGCTGATTTATGCATGTAATGATCACGAAAAACAAATCTCAAAACAGGAACTGCAAAATGGAGAAGGAAGAGAGAGAAAGCGAAGAGAGAGAGAGAGGTCCGCCGGTGGTGGGGTGCAGTCCGGCGTGGGTGGTGGCGGTCCGTTCGGTCTGTTTTGTGTGTGTTTGTGTGCGTTGGGTGTGAGTGGGTGTTCAATTGTGCAAATGTGGGTGTGCGTTACTGTTCACCGACGGTTGGGGGTGCTCTGTTCGGTTACAGTGTTTCGGTGTGGGTCATCGGCGAGGATGGTGGTCGGGTGGTATGGCGCTGCCGTGGGTATGTGTTGTATGTGGGCTGTGTGGGTTGCTGCTCATCGTCCGGTGCCGGCGCATGTATGTGTTTGTGTTGCCAGCAGTTTCAGAGCAGGCGTGTGGGTGATTTTCTCATCCGGAGTGTGTGTGTGTGTGTTGTCGGGTGTACCTGTGTGTATGTGTGTTGTTCGGCCGGTGGTGTTGCCGTGCGGCGAGGTGTGTGTGTGTGTATAAGATTGTCAGAGTTGGGGAGAGAAGGAGGGAGACGTCGGCCGGGAATGCAAACAGGAAAACAGAAACGGGGAAAAAAAAAATAACAAAAACAACCCCAAAAGAAAATTCAAAATTCATCTCGTGGCCCGTGAACATTTCGGAATAGATAACATTTTTATCGGATACTATTATCGATCAAATTAAATGGTTGAGCATTAAGATTTTTCGCACTCGTAATAGTAATTGTCGTGATCGTTATAACATTTTTTTATGATCGCTAATTTTAATAAACTGGTACAGTAAACTTAACAGAACGAAATTAAACGAATAATAATTTCTGTAATGAAATGTGGGGAATGGGAAAATTATGGAGAATTAGGACCTGTATTCATCTAATTAGGTTATTTTAAATACGATATTAATTTAGGCCCTGTTACTATTAGGTTCGCAGGTACCGGAGTTTTGGTAGGGAGTAGTCAGTAAAAGCTTCTGGGAACGGATCACGAGGTGAGTGTACTGTCTTCTTGCCAAATTATTTTTTTTATATAAAATGGTTGTACTGGGATTGAATGATTTTATAAGGCGATATGGATCAAGCAGGTTTTAGGATGAGTGAGTAAAAATGGATTTTCGTGATATTACAATAGTTTTCGAAAGGAAGTTAAGAATGATTTTCATTGGATTCGATAGTTTAAAAAGAGAATGGAAAAATGGTTTTGGTAAAAATCAGACGTTTTTTTAAAGTAAAAGAAATATATGATTTTGGATTAAAAATCAGTTTTGGAAATAGAGAGTGATGGTTGAGATTTGCCGACATTGATTAGAATATAATATTGGTTTGTGAATTGATGATGACGTTATTAATTTGACAATGCTATGATATTTATCTGCTTCGACAAAGTGATGTGATCCGCTTCGACGGAGTGATGTTTATCTGCTTCGGCAGAGTGATGTTAGACGTTTATACTGCGCAGTGATTATCCGCTTCGGCGGAGTGATGGATATTCGTAGGAAGGCATATCCTACGGATGGTACGGTACCGCTGCAAACTCCAGATCGTGAGGTTAAAACGATCACTAGGGCTGGCCAGCGTATATGTGTTTGAGAAGATGTTTTGAGATGTGATAATTTGCTTATACTGAGTGATTTATTATTTATATGATGAATGACATGATTCTTATACTAAATGATTTTGCATGGAACTTATATGTAGTGCTTTATTCTCATTGCTAATATTATGAAAACCTTTACGAGCTACGTAATGTCTACATATTTAAGCTTGATCCATTTAGATGTTGCAGAATAAACTATTATTACTATAAAAATGTTTTACTAAGAAGGCAGTACACTCGCAGGTACAACGGCTAAGAGTCGGTCCCTTACTGGCACTAGGTAGAGCTATATGATGGAGTCATATAGGCGTTTGAGAGAAGCTGTCAAAGACGAACCTATAAAAGGTTCATGGATAAATACTGTTTGTTAGTAAAGTCTTGGGACGGATGTGTCCCCCATTTAGATGTTTGTATTATGTGGTGGGTATATATTGTCATTCATTTGGTTGTTTGGGTATTTGGGTGATGTCATGTTGTAGTCACGCCAGCCTCGGGATGACGGGTGTCCGAGACGAGTTGTGACACCATTTTCATTCCAAAAATTCCCATTTCATTCCCAGATTTTTGGGAATTCTGTTTGGGAATAGCGTTTGGTAATTTTTGTTTTCGTTTCCATTTCATTCCCATTTGAGAATTGTGCCAACTTTTTCTTAAGAAATGAGAAACAAAAAAAAGTTGTTTCTCATTATTCTCATTCCATTCCCAAAACATATGGTCACTGTTCACCCACCGGCAACCATCATCCGCCGTTGTCCGCTGCCGTTGACCGTCGCCGGCCACCGTCTGGCCGAAAAGTTTTCGGCTGCTGTCACCCACCCGCCACCACTGTCCGACCGTCGCCTGCGCCATTGCCTTCCGGCTGTCATTGGAGCCACCGCCGTCTGGCCGTCACCGGAGCCGGAGCCACCACCGTCTGGCCAAAACAGAAAAAAAAAAAAAAAAAAAAAAAGATTTTAGCATAAGATCGTCACCAAACAAATTTCCTTCTCAAAACAAAAAAAAAAAAATTATCGTCACCAAACGCGATTCTATTCTCAAGAAGAAAACAAAATTCTCATCCCATCCCATCCCACTGCTAGAATGGAAACATAAACGGTTACCAAACGCCACCTAACTTTTATTAATTAATATTCTATAAAAATGACAATCAAATTACCATAAATTAGGAGGATTAATATTATTAATTTTCGCAAGTCAACAAATTCTAATTTAATTAATTTATATTCTTCTTGGGTAGAAATATTTTTAGAATCACAATAATTTTTTTAAGTAATTTAAAATACGTATTAGAAAAATTAATCATATATTTGTGCATTAATTAAGAAAATTAAATATAACTAAAACGAAAAAGATAAGAAAAATTGAGTCGGGTAACTCTTTATTTGATGTATAAATAAACATAAATAATCATAAAAGTAAAACTATATTTTTATAAATTAACTTTTATTAATATGCTATAAAATGCAAAATAAATAACCATAAATTAGGATTAATTTTATCAATTTTTGTTATGTCAACAAATTTTAATTTAATTAATTTATATCATATCTACTTTCTTTTTGAGTAAGAATATTTTTTGAATCACAATTTTTTTTAAGTAATCATATATTTGTGTATTAATTAGAAAAAAATTAAATATAGCTAAAATAAAAAATATAAAATTTGAGTAGTTCCTGTTTATTTGATGTGTGGAAAGAAAAAAATGAGAACTCACCAAAAAGTTTCAAAGAGATATTCTTGAACCTCATTAAATTCTTCTTTCTCTTTCTATTTTTAAGTATTAGATATTAGATATTTAAAGAAGAGTTAAAAAAAATTTAAACCCAACTCACCACTCTCGTAATTCATATCACATAGAATTATCCCTCCGAATTTTTATATAGAAAGGACCATATTTTCAAAGTGAAACAAAAATTAAAGAAGGGCAAATTATAGTTTTGGTCCTCGTATTTGCATGCGTTTTTTCATTTGGTCCTTCAATTTTTTTTTCGTTAAAGTTGTCCTCGTAATTGCACCTGTTATTTTAAAAGACATTTCTGTTAAAAAAAAAAAAAGAGGTGAAACTTAACGAATTTTTTACATGTGGTTTGCCATGCCAATCCCAGGGGTTTAAATGTAATTTGACCTTTGTGAGGAGGGAAAGGCAGGTCATGTGGTCTAATTTCCCGCCATTTCTTTCTCTCTTTGCACTCTTTACCTTCACTTTCTCTCCCTTAAAAGACAACCAAACAACAACTTGTCTGCTATTTTCAAAACAGGTCTGAAGAACAGCATGTAAGCATTAAACATGGTAACAAATTAGCTTAAAGAGGTGAAGAACAAAACCGATTTTTTGTTGGTGCCGGAAGAGAGCTTGTTTACATACTTCATGGATGAGGGAAAACCTATCTTGGAGATTTTATGGTTGTAAAAAATATGGAGCAAACATATATTTATTTTACTTTTTGAAGTATGTTAGTAATTTTTGACCGACCACTCTACAACCTAAATAAAAAAAAAAACACAAACTGAAAATGGAATTCAAACATTTTCTGGAATTGCAACTAGAAAATTAGCATCTTAGTAATTTTCTGGAACTGAAAAAAAAAAAAAAAAAAAAAAACAACCAAACTTAAACTTGAACTGTAAAAAAATCTGAAAGTGAATGTATGCATTTTATGGCCAAGAACTGAGAAAACATCTAAACTTGATTTTTACCTCTTAATTTTGTCAATTTTTTCTCTTACTATTTTACTAATTTTTTGAAGAAACTGAATTAAGAATGAACATTAGGACTCTTTTTTTTTTTTTTTTTCTAAAACGTGATGAGTTTTTAAAGTGAAATATTGTGTTTTATTGTAGAGACGAGGATATTGTGATTTTTTTTATGTGATATGATCAATCAATATGTGATAGAGCAAAACAAGTAAGTTCGATTAGAAGGATCAAAGCACATAAAAAAAAATGAAAAGTACATGTAGGTTTGTTTGATCATGAGTTGGCTAACTTTTTTTTTGGCGATGCACTTTTATTTTAAGAAAATATTGATTTGAATCCCAGTGTTTTGTATTGACAATGTACAATATGTTATGTTTATTTGAAAGCAACTCTTTTGTATTAACAATATATCATATATATTTTTTTATATATATTTTTATGCATGTTTGGAGTTTGGTTGAACTAGATGCACATAAAGAGTGCATTTCTTTATTGACAATGCACACATTGTTAATGTGATGCACACAGAACTGGAGTTTGATGGACACAAAAACTGCAGCACACAAAACTGTAGTACACAAAACTACAACACATAAAAACTGGACATAAAACCATAAAGATCTTTTTCTTTCCATTTCCCTTTATTTGATTGGTCTCTCATCCTATCCGATTTAGTTTTTAAATAAAAAAAAGGTCATCATCATTACTATCTAAATCTGATCCATTGTTTTTAGGTATGAAAATTGAGTCTTGCGAGTCCGTACACTCACTGCTATCATTGCCCTCCCTTTTCTCATTGCCTCACTGTCCTCCCTGCCATCAAGGGGTTCAGTTGCGTTGTTTAAGTTGTGGACCCCACTTGGCTAAGAAAATCATCTGTATAGATTTTCATTACCCTACTTGGAGGTACTTTAACACACATGTACAACACATCATTGTCAGTTATGAGCAGTTTCAAACCTTTACACCTTTTACTTCTAGGAATTCTGTACATTATCACACATTTCCAATCATCATATCCTAAAGACTCACTCATATCTTCAATATCTAATAATGATAACTTATCCTCATCAATATTGTTGAAAGAGTTTACTTTTCCCTAAACATATATATCGTTGTTCTGACAAAATTTGAAACTATCACCATGATGAATTTTCAGACTAAATATTCAAGGCAACATTATTGCATAAACGAAACAAATATTTACTCAAAATTAAGCCAAAAAATGAACCAAAACATAACAAAATGAAGAAAAACGAGCTGTTCATTAAACAAAAAAAAAAAAAAAAGTTATCAGTAATGAAATAAAAAACATAAAAAAAAGAACCTTACTTTATACATGACAAAACAATCAAAGCATAAACAAATATTATTCACATGCTTCTGTCAGGGAAAAAGAGGACAGGAGGGGACCATTGTCAATAAATAATTAGAGACAAAAGGAAAAAAGAAGATTCCAACATACTTTCTTTAGAATAAAAAGATTCGTGCATGAAGTTGAATTAAAAAAACAAGTAAAAATCAAGATTCCAACATGCATGCCATAAAACCCTTCAACCGAGCTAAAGAGTACGAAGAAATCAAATGTACACTTTCTTGGATTTCAATTTTCAATTTCAATTTTATCCCGTACATCTATTGCCGCGATGAATGTCACCTTCTTCACTCAACAGATATGATGAAAACCCTAAAAATGAGAGATGGTTGAGAGAGAGTTGCACACCTGTTGAAATGAAAGGAGAGTGACTGATGGTTTGCTTGCCTCATCCACATAACCGTTCCACAACTCACGTAATAGACACGCCCTCCTCACATATGTCAAATTACGTTTAAAACCCTAGCATTGGCATGTGCAAACCACATGAAAAAAATCCGTTAGGCTTCACCCCTTTTTTAACCGAAGAGTCTTTAAAAAAATGGGTGTAAATACGAGGGTCATTTTGATAAAAAATATTGAAGAGCCAAATAAAAAAACGTGTGCTAATATGAGGACTAAAAGTGTAATTTGCCCATTTAAAAAAAAGGAAAATAACCGGAGAAAACCAAAAAAAAAAACCGAAAAAGAAATCGCATTCAGGGCGCGCAATAAATATCGGAGATCAACTCAGGAACTCAGAAGCGGAACTCAGCCATGGCCGCTTCCGATCCCAATAAGTTGATTGCCAAAGCCGATAAACTGTCAGTCTCTCTATATCTGTTTCCCCCTATTGATTTGTGTGCGTTTGGGTGTGCTTGTCTATACAAACACTTGAATATTACTCCTCAGCAATCATTATCTACTGATTCATATTTCTTTGTTATATTCATATAATGATGATTGTGTTGCTAAGTAGATTGTTTACATATGTGAAGAACCAAAAATGGAGCGGAAGTGCGTGACTTCTTTAGCGATCAATTAATTCTTAAGTCATTTGGTAAACATTTTCTGAATATGGGTTCAAATTTAGAAACGATGATGTTATTTTATTGTTGTATATGGATCGGTGGAAGATGAATGAAGCTACAGGACGGGTCTTTTTGTTGGATATTATCATAATGATTTCCAGCATAAGAGATATTTCAATAATCCATTCAATTTTCCTTTTGACAGTTTCAGGGTGATTTTGACCTAATGAAAATGAAATTCAATAATTTTCCCATGCCTTTGGATATTAAAGTGGCGTTAGATAGTTCTTTTCCAATTATTTGTTTCTGGATAAGTTTCAAAGTTCGTTTGAAACTAGTGATGCAAAATTTATTGATTCTTGTTATTTATGCAACGTGAGAAGTTGTTATTGTAAGTTCTATTGCCTCTATCAAATCCATTGGAGTCCATGTAAGCATCTCCTCATGCTTTGGAAAGGTTTTTTTTATTAATAATTCTTTGAAAAGTGAATTTGATGAAAAATATATACAAAAGAATAAAATATATAAAAGACTTTTATTTTTGTGGTGATCGCAAGACTTAGGAAGAAGTGTTTACACATTAATTCAATTTGTGAAGAGATAAATGTCTGAGGCCAATCACACGAATAGATTGAGAATTAAACCTGATGATGCCAAAAACTAGATTGTCAGTAATGGTCTCCTTGGGATTAATAATGTGATCCTCCCCTAACTTTGGATTCTTGCAAAATAATGCACCGGGGTGGGCCTGCCAGCGCTGCACCTCCTGTGTGAGAATCAATAGAGTTTGAGAGTATTTTGGCAGAGTAACGGGTAGGAAAAGTAGTGAACATACTGGCTAGACTCCCCCCTTCTAGTATTTATATGAGATGAAAGATTTGGTCAATCTCCATTAGTGCTACTAATTTGGTGGGGCAGTTCCCGAGCACGAGGCATGCCCCCGAGCATGCCATGGCTCGAAGTCTTCCTCGGTTGACTCCGAGGATGAGCTCATGGTGTAATCAGGGCTTATATTGCCCGAGAAAGATGATGCTTGCTCAGTGTTTTCATAGTCTTTGTACTTGCCTCTGGTTCTGAGCAATATCCTCGGTTGCCAATAGTGATTTCGAGCTCCTGTGCCTGGCATGTGGTTTGGAACTCACGTGCTTAGCACATGAGTTTATTCTTACATGTGGCAGCTTTTGGAGTTGGTTGGGAAATCCATCGTCAAAACTGATGATTTATCTTTTGTTATGTGTTATTTCTGGCTGTTGTGAAGTTATATATGATGGTTGGAATGCAAAAGGAAGCTTAAGTGCGTCATATATTGTTTCTTATTGTAAATGTATCGAAAAATTTTAGTTTGTTTCTTCTGACTTTGAAAGAAAATAATCCTTTGGTTGTCAAAGAAAAGAGAGAAAAAGTAATATAAAATTATATGTATAAGATGGAATCTTTCTTGTATTATAATTGATCTCTCTTTCTCTCTTTATCTGGAATTTTAGTTTGTTTCTTCTGTATTTGAAAGAAATTTTTTCCTTATTTACCAAAGAAAGAAGAAAAAGTTGTATAAAGATATATCTGGATAAGATGTAATCTTTCTTGTTGCATTATAATTGATCTCTCTCTGTCTCTCTCTCTCTATTTTTCCTTGCTTCCCGTTTTGGCATTTCATAGAACAAAGCTCAGCCTGACTAGGTGGAGTGCTGATTGGAAGAGTGCAACTCAATTGTATGAGCAAGCAGGTAGGTATTTTTTGTTTTTTATTTATTAATATTATATATTTAAGTGTGGATTTGGCTTTGCTGTTATAACCAATTAAAAGTGCTAAAGGAAATTAGATTGGGCATTTTATGCCGTTTTTGCTCATATGTAGTTTTTTATGGGGTTCGTTTTTCTTTTGTAGCTAATGCTTTTAGGCTTGCCAAAGATTATGAAAAAGCAAAATCAGCATTTGAGAAAGCTTCTAAAGGACAAGAAATGCTTTCTTTGTATCTTTCTTATCGAAGAATATTTTGTTTTTACATCTACTTAGTGTTCTTTGATATCATGTCCTGGAAGCATCTGTTTCTCGGTTGAATACATCCTTGACAAGAAATTAGGCCCTGGGATGCTGCTAAGCAGATGGAGTCTGCTGCTGCACTGGCAAAGGAATTAGGCAACTGGATTGAAGTCGCTGACTTTTATAGACGGGCATCTGAGCTTTATAACGAGTGTGGAAGGGCGCAACCATCATCAGATGCTCTTGCAAAAGGTGCTCGGTATGTATGCACTTCGCTGGTCTGCTTGTGGTTATATATTTTAATCTACTTCAGTTTTACGGTTTATGTTTTTCACTTGAGACACCCATTGTTATCTAAATAATTGTGAGTATTCTTATTATGGCTTGAAAACTTTATAAGTCATGTGGATTTCCCCTTAAATGACGTTCTCTACTGAAATTCATTTGGCGAATACAACAATGAAAACGTGAACACAAGCATTTGCAGAACTTCATCCCTACGGACTGTAGAAGAAATAGTTCTTAATCAAATGATTAGTTTCAGTAGCTGTAAGCGGCTCTTTTCTTCAGTAGCTGATGCTGCTTAGAATTGCACCTGTAAGCCATGTTTTTGCTGTTTAAACCATATCATGGTAAAATGTGGTCTTACTGCCAAACATGAAGTCAAGCAGATGAAGTATCTGCTCAGGGTGTTATGATTAGCACAATGGATTCTGTGTATTTTCTTGTATCCACTAGTTTTTCTTCTTTACTTCTTACCCTTCTTCACTTTGCTGGTTCCTTTGAGGTGAAGAATGCTTACCATAAATTATTCCAAAGGCAAATTAAGATCATAAGAATCTTCTGAGGGTGTTACGAATAGCCGATATTATTCTCATAATGGATCCAACCGAAAAGCATATTATCAGCGGTTTTGTTTATCTTCTTGTATCCCCTCATTTCTCTTCTTACTTTGCTTTTTATTACGAGGTGAACTATGCTTAGTACTAGTTATTCCATGATTCAAATTAAGCTCTAAATTGAGACTTTGGCTGTCTTTGTCTGTTTTATGTTTATCTATTGTTTATAAGCAAATACTTTGATCTGAAATCATCTGTTCTTTTGGCTTCTGTTATGTAAAAAACAGGACATAGCTTTGAGAGATGTTTTTTCTTCTTCTTTTTGTCTACACTATTTCATCATGGATTCTGTTTTTAACCTATTTTTTTTTTTTTTTTTTAGTTTTTATTTGAACACAAAAGTGGATTATTTCATTGTTTTCCTTTCCTTTCCAAGTTCTGTTTTACTTCTCCACTTTCCTCCTTTCTGTAGAAATTAGAAATTGTTTGAGATTGTAGAATTCTTCCGCACGTGGAAAAAGGTATTTTTTCCCCAATCCTCCAGGATTAGCTCATGTGTAAGTGGCACTGCACATGTGGCCCTAAATGTTTTGTCTTTCCAATCTTCTCATGTCATGTAGAATGTATGGAACTTAGTATTACTACTGGAAGTTTCTCTCCATGTGTTTTCACAACAGTATTATTTTCCATGCAGTGCGTTGGAAGATCATGCCCCTGATGAAGCTGTTCGTCTGTATACTGATGCTTGTGAAATTCTTGAAGAGGATGGCAAGGAGCAGATGGCCTTCGACCTATATCGTGCCATCACAAGTGTTCTTATAAAGACTGAGAAGTAAGGGAATCTAAAACAGTGTGAATGTAATTGAGGGACATTTTAAACTAATTCAGGAAAATTGAACAAGATGAAGTTGTGGCATTTTAGGTATATAGTTGTGTTACATTCGTTATTGAATCAATGCCCACAGACTAACTGAAAATTTTGTCCTTTCTGCCACACGAAGTCAGCATTTAGGGGGTTGGTTCTCACCTAGTCCATCCCTCTAGTGTATAGGATTTTCCAGCAATCTATGACTATAGGGTGTAATGTGCCCTTCGATGTGTTTTCCGTAATTATTATTTTCTAATTTTCATTTCAAATTGGTCTTAAGTGTCCATTGTCAGTCATTTTCAATCTCCCTTAAACTGGTAGGATGTTATTCTCCATAAGAGAGCAATTTCATAGGATGTCTATTGCTACAGAATGAAAAATTATATTGTGATGTTAATTGCCAATCAATTTATATGTTTCTGAAATTCTCTTTGGACTAACCCTATGTCTTTATGCTATTCATAGCATTGCTATTGCTAAGTATTTGAATTACCCTTGTTATTCATGGAAATTTATTCCTTTTTTAATTGATGAATATCGTGCAGGAGATTGACATGTTCAGTGGTTACCATACAGACATAAGGAATTTTTTTGGGCTGGAAAATGTAAAGTAGGCATGTCTAATGGATTCAAGATCAAATACCTGGAGTCTGCTACTAAACAAGCAGTTGATGTCATAAGACAAAAAATTTACATATCCAAGTATTGCAATAATAAGGAATAGTTAATCATATTTATATTAGGTGGTTTTGATGCATACAGCAAGGATTGCAAAAGTCTTAAGTTGTGCGGGCTAAAGCATTGTGCGGTATCTAAATTAGTTGTGTGAGCTAGGGTTGTGCGGTAGGTTATGCATGTATAAGCACTAGGGAGTAGGGATGGTAGGTTATGCGTGTCTAAGCGGTAGTGATGAGCAACAAACAAGCAAGGAACAGAAGCGCATAATGTTCCTTTATAACTTGATTATTGATTATTGGATTCTTTAGAAATTTTCTATTTTCTTTTCAGTTGGCTTCTGTCGTCACAAGGTATTCAAAAAGACTAACTCCTTGTGTTCAAAATGTGCATGTTGTCAGGCAAATAGGATTAGAAAGGCATACAATGGTGAAGAGCACAAATAGGAGATAAACATTAAGAAAATTGCTAAGATGGTTTCGACAAGTATAGCATGCGTGATTAACTGCACCAGTAAGAAAGATTGCTTATAAGTACTGTCGATGGTATGGTTGTGATAGGGGGTGGGCTTAAATTTAAGTTGGTTAGACTTGAGAGACAGTTAAAGATTATATGATAGCTTGTGTTTTATCAGTTAGATATAAAAATTTGAAAACCTAGATCCATTTAATGCCCTAAACCTTAAACCCTAAACCCTAAAGTGGTTGGGAGATGGTTGGGTTGAGTTGTGATAGCTTATGACTGTTGTATGGATGAAGTTCTTGTGTTCACGTGTGTACGTCTATGTTCCTTGACATAGTCCAGAAGCTTTTGGACACCGTCAATGTTGAACTATTACATTTCTGTGATTATGCTTTTTCTATATACGGAGGATCCACAGGACCTGCTCAACATAAATTGGCATTCAAGGCTTAAATTTGAAATGGGTCCTTCCCTTACACAATGCATATAAATGCTTTTAATAATTTGCTAACTGAAAATTTAAATTTCTTTTTATGTAAAATTATAAACCAAATTTCTATTGACTTTTCAAGCTTTTGCTTTTTATTCTAATTTTTTTTAGCAAATTTCTATTTGTGGATTTTCACATTCATTCTTTTTTTTTCTTTTTAAATTCAAGTAACTAGTATTCAATCTTAAATAGAAAAAAAAATATTTTCTATACATTAATTTTAGATATATTTAAATGAAAATCTTTAGCAATCATTATATTTGGAAAAAAAAATGTATGTCTTTGTTGAATATTATTGTTTCAATTTTTGTAGATTTGATTTTTATCACGCATGGGTTAGATTATTTACCTATTCTACCAATAAAATTTATGAAAACTTCATTCATTGACAAGAAAGAACTATTTTTTACATTTTATGTTTTTCTGACATTGATTGTTATTTATATATTGAAATATACATATTTTAGAATAAAATTACAAAATTCATAAGCTATGGGGCCCCAAGTGTATTAAGGACCTAGGCAATGGTCTCATTTGCCTGCCCATAAAACTGCCTTTGGGATCAGGATGTCTATTTTCTTGTTTGCAAATATGATGGCAGAAGTTCAATAGTGTTTTATGGAAACAGTGGCAAAATTTGGAATATTATTGGCTTTGTTGCCTTAGGTATGCTAGACACATGATATAAGCATTCATGTAGTATAGAAATTTTGATTATTGGTTAGATTTCTACAAAATTTAAGTGGACCTTAAGGTTGGATTGGGATGGAAGGATTCGACATTCTAAAATGCATATGTTGGAATTAAAATATATATGCAGGTGGTGGATTTGAATAAGATGAATACTATGCAAAAGGAATTATTTGAAAACCATCCATTCCTAAAGCTATGCCGAGAGTTGCTTAAGCTCACAACTGGTTGAGTTACCATGTTATTTTAGTGCAAACTCTTCTCCTGACCTTATGCTTTTATGTGATCCCAGAATATTGGCAAGGGAAACACAACGGTGTATTACTGTTTTAAATAGATCAGAGACAAGTGTTCTAGGTTATAGAGAAACCGAAAAAAAAAAAAAATGACATGCGTGAATCTACTAGATGTTTTTTTGGTCTTTGCTTCTTGTCTCTTCATATACAAGTTGAATATAGATGAATGCAGTAAAAAAGGAACTGGTAAAAATATTTGTTCCCATGAGCTTTTTTTGTTTTATTAACAAATTGAGAATTTAATGTTGAATGTCCGATTTTTTTTTTTGATATTTCTTTTACATGCAAATGCTGCCTTATGTAATATGAATATGTGATAAAAGGGCCAGCATCTTAAACTTAGTGCCGGTGAACAGCATGGTGACTATCTTTAAGAGTTAATTATGAATCAATTGTCAGAGGTTCCCAACCCTCTTCTATGTATAACTTGAAAAAGCCCATAAACTAAGTGCTATATAAACTCCATGTTTGAAGGTTAGAGTCTTCATGTGTAAACTAGTCCTATCTGTTTGAATTCTCATTCTACATCTTTATAACTAAATTCTCTTTTGGAATTACATATTTGTTGTTTCATTGCCTACAGGTATATGGATGCTGCAACTTTCCTTTTAAGATGGGGCTTGGCAGCTGATAAGTGCAATGCTACTCATAGCCAGTGCAAGGTGCAAAATCTTGTTTCTGATTTTCATTTGCTGTAGCCTTCATGTTTTCTGTTTGCTTGACTCGAAGCTTAAAAGAAGTTTTTTACCTATTCGTGCATGAGAAGCTTTTTGAGCAATCACCTGCATGTACTATGAATTTCTCTTGATAGTCTAATTCTAATATCTTCATGTTTCACTAGCTTTGCGTGGCATCATCTTTTTGCCACCATTTTTATTCTTCCTTTTGTTTGCTGTGGGGTGGTTCTATTTCCTCTTCATAAAAGAAAGAGACTAGATCCAAAGGAATCGCCTGGCAACAGCTAAAGGCTTATGCTCATAAAATGAATGCTATTTAAGTTAAATTTTTGGGTTAGTTGCATTTGACCCACTTGTACTTACCCATCTTGATTGGAATACCATTTTACCCTTATAATTTTATTATATATAAAAGAGATGATTGTTTTAAAACAAACATAATTAAAAAGAATCCCTATTGGCTGTCGATTGTTCTTCGTGCACTCCAATTATTATCCATTATTTAGAATACGAATGGAGTTTCAAGAGTCCAAATAGTATTTTCTCAAAACAATTAAAAGTTAGAATTCAAGTCAAAATTTTGAATTTAAAAAAATAAAATCAACACATAATATCTAAATCAAAATTGCAAACAGAGAGAAAAGTTCAACAGTAAAATCTGAACATCAAATCCAACAATTTCTTAAATCCAAAATCCAAATTGAGGCACTCAATCCTAACAATAATATCTGAACTCGATAAACTCATTTCAATTTAATACCTCTCTCTCTCTTCATGTTCATCACTTGGCGCTGCAACATTCCTGGTCACCTTTATCTCTTCCAATTGGGTATTCCCGTCACTGCCACAATTTATGCCTTTCCATTGCTTTGTCTGCTCAAAGCCCTATTTTGACCCTGTGCCACCACAACTCTTTGTGTGCGCCTCTCTGCTGCATTAGTATCACTCATCAACACCAACACAACTATGGCCTTCCACCCAATTCCCTTTCAAATTAAACCAAAGAGCAATTGAGAGAGGCAAGAGGTTCAATGGCAGGTTGAAATCCAATCTCAAAGAGATCTAAGCACACCGGAAAAAAATCGAGAGAGGCAAGGTAACAAATTAAGGATGAGAGAGAGAGAGTTCACACCTGGGTTTGAGGGTGTGATGGTCTGGGCGAAGGTTGTACCACATGGGGTGGCAGTCAAGGAGGTGGCAGCAATTAAGGTCTTCAGTGGTGACAACCATAGGTGGTCTTGGTTATGGTTTTTGCCACGGTGATGGTGATGTTAGTGGTGGTGGTGGTGTGGGAAAGATGACATAGAAGTATAAAATAAGGAATAGAAGAGACGACGTAGACGACATGGCAATGGCGACGGTGTGGCGGAAAAAACTTGGCATTGTGGCGGTAAAGTTTGCTGGGTTCAAGGATTAAGGTGAAGAGAAGAAAATGAAAAAGGAAGGAAAAAAAGAAAAAGAGTAAATAAAGAAAAAGAAAAAGTAAACAAAAAAAAAAACAAACAAACAAAAATAAGCTTAACTTCCCTTATACTTTGATATTTTGACTAAGTCGGTAAGGGTATTTTTGGAACAAAATATAGATTTTAATGCGTTTTGGCACTGTTCATGTGAATCAGTGTGTGTTATTTAACGGATTTTGTCCAATTTTCACTTTGGTCCAAAGTATAGGGGTTAAAGTGCCTAATTCCTAAGTACAAGAGGATAAAGTAAACATGGACGAAAGTACATGGGGTAAATTGCAATTAGTCCTAATTTTTAGTACATCCACTTGAGACACAATATACTATCTGTCGGCCAATAGTTATAGGTTGGCAATCCCCACTTGATCTGAATAGTTGATCTTCGGAGTTATATGATCGAATATGTTTCAATTTAGGGGTGCTAATCATGTCATGTCGTTTGGTGTTATATTCGAGTATCAACCCTAAACTAATGTGTTTAACTACATGGGTAAAAAATCATGACCCAAACGCGGTGTGTTTATCTTTGGGGTAAAAAAGATCAGTCATGGTTGAATCTTTAAGCTTTGTTGTTGTTTCTAGAATTGGGAAGCGCTAGAGAGAGAGTCGACTGTTTTTACCATTCTCTTCACTTCTCTTGCTTGTTATGTTTCATATTGGGTTAGATTTTCTATTGGTGGAACCTTAAGGTTCAAGATGTTCGATTAGCTGGTGGAGAATAAAATATGCATCTTAGTGGGACTCTTATTCCTGATGATTATTTAAGAGAACTGGAGAATATTTAGGTGCTTAATGCATCTTATCATGATGTTATGGTTAGGTAGCCTTCTAATTCGGGGATCTTCTTGATCAAATCCACTTCGGAAGTTGTCAGGAAATAGCAGGATGCCCATAATTTCTTTGGGAAGATTTGGCATAAGTTCCTTTCCTTTAAGATTTCTATCTTTATGTCGAGGCTCTTACATCATATTGTTTCGGTGAAAGAGGCGATTCAGAAGAAAGACATGAAAATTTGTTCTAGATGTAATTGTTGTTGTATGCCTTAGGCTAAGTCATTGAATCATTTGTTCTCTCAAGGGGGGTTGGCTAAAAGTATATGGGCTGCTTTTGGGGCAACCCTATGGACTGGAGATGTTTTTGGTAGATTAATTAGTTGGTGGCAGTACCATAGATCTCTAACTCTTCAAAAAGATCATGCCTTGCTTTTGCCTTCTATGCTTTGTTGTGACGTCTGGAAGATGCGAAATAAGGTTAGATTTGATGGGGCTCAGTGTGATGTTCAACAAGTTTTATTCAATATCCATTAAACCATGGGTTGTCTTGCTTTTCCGTTGGGGGAAAAAGAAATCTAAGATTCAATTGGTTTTGTGGAACCCTCCTTGTGATAGACTGAAGTTTAACTTAGATGGAAGCTCTAGAGCTAACCCTAGTTATACTGGTGGTGGTGGTACTCTACGGGGTTCTAAGGGGGCCTCATTGTTTGGATTCTCTCAATTTATTGGGTTTGGTTCTAGTGTGCTTGTCAAATCACGCTTCAACATTGTGTTGATTTCAACCTAGTTTATGTGGATAGGGTCACCGACAATGCTCTGCTTGTCAAGATGGTTGCTGAAAAATATTTGGTGGCATAGAGATTGATGTCACTAATTAGGAATATAAGGATTCTTCATGCTTGTATTTCACATTGTTATAGGGAAGCTAACATGATTGATGACTTGTTGGCTAAGATTGGTAGTGCTGGTGAAAATCGAACTTTTTGGTCTGAAACTGAATGTCCGACATATGTTTGTGGAAGTCTAAGATTGGATAGGTTTCATTTCCCTAACATCTGGAAAGTAAAGGGAAGTTCTTAATTTTTGTTATGTTTTAATTCATTCTATTCGTTTATCTTGTTTTTTGTATTTATTATTAATTTGTTAGTTGCTTTGGTTCAGAGGTCAGGCTGTGCGCCCCTTTGATTTTCGTATTCTTTTTTAGAGATCAATAAAACTTTCATAGCTCCATTGGGGTTTCCAAATAACAAAATGAATAAATAAAATTTTCCCATCTATTTATTTATATTTCAAATTCTTCTCCCAACACCAACAACAATTTTCATGGAACCAAATCATCAACAATGCCAATCTAGTAAATATATTGTATATTGTCTAGAAAAAAGGATTAATGGGTGACCTTTTAAATAAGCACTTGAGAATGGAATTTCTGAAACTAATTGTTCTGTATATTATTTTAAACAAATTATGAAAGGTGAAGTAATTAAAATTGATTAAAAACTTCAGTTTTGAAACATTAAATATGGAAACTGTACATGTATTTTAAAACTATTTGGTACTCAATATCCGTATATGTAGTTCTATATGGCCAATCTAACCAAAATATTGAACCAAAACGAATCGTGACCCAAAGTAGAGAATCATCCAAGCCTAAACCTCGAATCATGAACCTAAACTCGTACCACGACTGAAGCCAACCGCACTGTAAGTAACTTTGTGTACAGCTAGGGAAAAATGCCTTTTAGTGCAAAATAGATGTAATTAGTCTAAAAGTTTATCGAAATTATATAATAGATGATGTTTGAGAAATTTGTACATGTAAAGAAATACATTTTGCTAGTATTGAAGGTTGGAATATATGAAGATGGTGACAAAGAGTGGTTCTGGAAAGCCTCCCTCGTTTATTCCTCGAGTCATTATCTTCATCTATAGCTCCACTGCCCCCACGTGCAAAGCATAGATTGCACGTGAGTGTGGTTGTTGAATCCCAAATAATTTTTTTTGGTTAAATAAATCACTTACTTGGTTGCACATGATATTTGTCTCTGGGAGCAATTGGTTATAATGTCCAATGTGCTCTGTATCTATAAATGTTTTGACCTATCTTGTTTGGATGTAGGCGTATCTTTGTGCTATCATTGTCTACTTATACGCAAATGAGTTCAAGGAAGCTGAGAAGTGCTACAACGACTGCTGTCAGTAAGTTCAAATGTTATACTGCTTTTTATGACATGAGGATGCTTTTTTTCTCCTGAACTTATTGCCCATCATTTGTATTATTCTGATATGCGAGACCAACATACTTGGCACGAAATTAAGGTGATTTTTTTTTTTTCTTTTATTTAGTTTTAGAACATGTCACACTAGAAAAAGTTACTTTCTATACTGCAGTTCATTTGCAACAACAAAAGGCAAGATATGTCTTCTCTGTCTGTGTGTATATAGAAGTCTCATGATTGCAGGATTGACAAGGATCCATTCTTGAGATTTATTTAAACTTCTTATCTCTAGGCCTCCCTATTCGTCCTCCTACTTTCGTCTTTTCCTCCTGTCTTTGCTTCAGATGATTAAATAAGTCTCTCCAAACTGTTGGGATGAGAAAGAACAAGAATATTTTGTCCATATAGTTTTGTACTTCTTAAAGATATATTTTCAACATCTCCTCTTTTACGGTTTTACTTTGTCCTAGTTTTCATTTGTCTTTACTTGTTTTCTCTTTTCTCCTTTACCCTTATCCTTTGCAATTGCCTGTTTTTTGGTTATCCGAATGTCCTTTCGGAAGATATATCCGCTACTTGATATGTTCTTTCCTGAATCTTGTTCTTCCACAAGGCTCCCTGTTAGAGTGGCAAATTGATCATTATTTACTTTGAGAGGATTCTGGACATCTTTATTAGGTGCAGTTGTATCGCATTCTATTTTATTAAGCTCAAACCTCATGTTTCTCATTTGACATTCTTGGCTTAAGTAATCACAAATGTGCCAAACAGCATAAGTTGAGATATGTAAACTGGTGAGAGAGTCGTGAATATTTGATTAATAGAGATAAACCCAAAATGGGCAAAACCGAGCCATCTATCAAAAAATGATGTGCTTCCCAGTTAGCGGAACAGGATTTTGTTGGGTTCAGTTGAGGAGAGCTGAGTAACTAGCTTTTCTTGGGTTTAGTTGCGGAGAGCTGAGCTGCTACGTTTTGTGAATTTAGTTGAGTAGACCGAGATATTTCCTTGAGTAATATCTTGTTGTATTGTTTAACTGCATTTTGGATTGATGGCACCTCTATCCTTCAGTGTTGCTCTGTAGCCATGTTGGCATGTTTTAAGGAAAAAAGCCCGTGTTCCTGGCAATTCTGGTGCAAGAAAAGGATGCATGTCAGTGTTTAATCTTTAGGTTGAAATACTTCTAAATTATACCATATTTCCTTTGATATAATCTCTAATTATGCATCTTATGCAGTTTGTTTGTATATGGGGCTCCCTCCTCCCCCATCCTAAAAAAAAAAAAAAAAAAGCAATTGTCCTGCTGCCGGTCCATCTCTTTCTTGTTGGGTAAAAATGTTTTCTACTGGTGTATGGCTGACTGCTTCAATTTAGGTTGTTTCAAGGACTGAAGTTGCCAAGGTACTAAAATCAACTAAGTAAAACTCGTAAATGCGACACTGATGAGGATTAAGCCATAATGAAATGACAGTTCAATTTGTTTTGCCATATATCAGACACATTACCTAGAAACATTAAGAGCGTGATAACTCATGGCTACGGAATCATTGAAGTAAATATTTTGGGCAGAGAAGAAAAAAAGTTGGAGTGCTGTTGTTATGATCTAATTCATGTGTTTGAAGAATGGCACAGAATTTCCACATTTTAAATAGCACCAGGCTAGAGTTATTTCCAAAAACAAGGGTAGTCTAATAGCTGCGCGAAGGTGATGCCAAAGATTGTTGATGTGTTTGATACATTATGAAGCGTTGCTTAGTGTTTAGATGGATGCATGCAAAAGGAACACGGTTAGACTTCAGGAGCTTTTGAGCTTCTTGTGTGGACTCTTTGATTTCAGATTAGGATGGGAAAGAACACTGCTAAGACATAGTATGATAGCAACTAGGAAGCATCAACACGTGTACGACACATGTCGGGGCATGTCCATTTTTTTATTTTTTTTAGATTTTGACACGGTACCGACACACGAAATGAACATTTTGGACACTTTAGAAGCCCGTGTTGTGAATTTTTTAGGGGCCAATTTTGTAATTTTTTTATTAACTTACTGTAATTACATTATTATTTAAGGGATGTATCTTGTAATTTGATATTAAGTAACCCTATTAAATGAGTCTTTAACAATTGGAGAAATGAGAAAGGCAGAGAGCTAACTGTCTTATTCGCCGATGAAGGATGTGGAGATGATAATCAACCAATCAACATTGAGTGAATTTTTCTTGTCTTTCTTACCTTTTTTTTTATGAGAATTTTTAAATGTGAATGTTAGTTTGAACTTTGAAGATTTATGATTATTGGTTTAATGGTTTTTGTTGAATAAATTGCTTAATGACACGTATCTTTCGTTAACTAGGCTAACACACATAAAAATATATATTTATTTATTGACATGTTTCTCCCGTGTCCGCATCGGGATTATTGAGAAATTGTGGTGTCTCCGTGTACGTGTCGTGTCATTTCCGTGTAGTGTGTCCGTGTCTGTGCTTCATAACATAGTAAGTTCTGTATAGGTGTCACTTGAGTGCGAGTCTTGGAAGTGTACTTTATATATCAATGGGGGGGCATTTTTGTAACAGTAAAGAGGTAAACAGACAGTTAGTAGTAGAGATAGATTCTCTTCATCTGTGTACTTGAAGATAAAAATATAACAAGAGTAACTTGTGTTGTGAAGATTGCATAGAATCTCTGCTTATTCTTTGACCTCTCTTGCAGGGTAGATGCTTTTCTGAGTAGTGATCAGTATCGCTGTGCAAGTAAATTTTTTTCTGCATATGCGGAGGGTGATGTTGAAGAAATCAAACGTATCGCTCAATCCAGCACTATATCCAATCTTGACCACGTGGTAAATCTTAATATCTCTCTGTTTGTGTCTACTACATTGGCCCAGTTTATCCTGATCTAGACGAGGTCTGTTAAAGGGCTATTAAAATGTGCCTATTTATTTATTTAGAGTTTTGGTTGAAATTTGTACCACAAATGACTATAGCTTATTTTAATTGATGAAACTAGCGGACAATGTTGATGAAATAATACTAGGAAGGGTTCCAATAATATGTACTAAGAAGACGAATAATTTTAAAAAGAAAAAAAATGCCAAAAGAGGACTAAGATAAATTTTTTTATCGCTATACTTATCCTCGATATGTGCTAAATCTAGTTTCTCTGGTGTGCATTGCTTTCTAATTTAATCTTTTCATGCAGTAATGCTGGTTAGGGGTGGTCATGGATTGGGCTCAGGCCGGGCCCTACCTAGGGTATATTGCAAAACAATGGTAAGCCTGAGCCCGACCCGGACCTACAATCGGGCTCTATGATCAATGCCCAAGCCCGGCCTTAGGAATTGTCATGTCCAAGCTCCCTAAAAAGTGAACGGGCCTAAATTTTGGGGTCCTAGCCTTGCCCATGGGCTAAAAAATTAAGCTCAAGTCCTAAAGAAAAGGCATTGGGTTGGGTGGGTTGAGCAGGTCCCCAGGCATGTGACCACCGCTAATGCTGGTCTTGTGATTGTGTTATGAAGTATTCCTTTTCAATTTCAAATGTTTTCCTACAATTACATATGACTCCGACTACATTCGCCGTTTGCAATATTCTCGTTCTTTCCCTTGCATTCTTCCTCTGTTGGTAGTAACTAATGCCTTCTGTGGTAGATATTCCCGGTGTAAAGCCACAATCATTTTCTTGCGCACACATTTGATCTCTTACACTACTCGTTCAGTCGTGATTTGTGGGAGTTGTGTCTATTCTTTTTAATTGATTTGTGGTTTTCCTGAATGGAATTTATGTAATTAAATGAATTATTCTTACTATGATTTGGACAATGAATTTGATAAATATAACATTGAACTGACTGCAGATCGTCAGGCTGGCCCGGAAACTTCCTACGGGTGATTTGAGTGCAATAAAAGCAGAAGCTGCGAAAGAAGAGCAGTTTGATGAGGATGATCTCACCTAGCACCCACAACTACTTGAATATTTTTATTTTATTTATTTATTATCATTTTTTTCGTTTAAAGTTGTTTTTTTTTCATTTGCATTTGTTAATCTTTGCGTTATTTGGTGAGTTCATATGCTAAATATACAAATTTATAAAAATTGTCCACCGGTCTACTTCTGTGCATCGGATAAGAGTGTGTTGTTTTATTTTTTTTGTAAACAAGTCTTGAAACTTTATGGCATTGGAGGTTGTAACATCCTTTCTCAACAGGCTACATGATTCCTTGTTTTACAATCTTTGACTATGAAAGTGAAGGAGCCCAATCCGAGATAAAAGACGAGCAACAGAAAAGGCTAGTCACAGCCTGTGCACTTGAGTGATTACGGTAGAAACCTCATTGGGTATGTCTTGAGGATTATTCTAGATTTTATATATAGCTCAGATCAAGTAATACAAGTGAGATCAAGTAATACAAGTGATGTGGGATTCAACACGCCGCCTCACATGCAAAGTGGATTTTGACAATCCAGTGCATATTGGGAGACCCAATAACAATATAGGACATGTCATTTCACACGCAAGGTAAACTTTGACAAACTATTGCGAACGGATTTGGAGAGAATGAGGCAACATTGATGTGGGATTCAACATACCCAACATCAAACAGAATGTCTGGTTCTAATACCACGTAGAAACCCCAATGGGCCTAACTCACTTTCAAAAAACGCCCTGTAAGATGAGGGTTGTCTTGTCCTTTATTTATAGCTCAGGATCACGTAACACAAGCGATGTGGGATTCGACAATCACCATCATTGACTATGAATGTAAAGGAGCCCAATCTGATAACATAAAAATCTCCAATAACTCCTACCATATCCAATTGATCGAAACACTCGCTATATGTTCCAAAGAATTGATTACTAATAATACTATGCATACTAATTAGATGTGAATGCTTAACACCATTCTGTAACATATGGTTTCATGAACCATAATAAGCATTGAACTTGCTAGTGGTAGAGCACTAAGAAGTTAACAGATCAACCATACAGATAGTCAGCTCCAAAGATAAATATCACCCATCTTTCTTGCTGAAAGAGATCGATTAGGAAATTTTCCAAGAACCTTATGCTAGAGGAATTATTAATTTTTTTTTTTTTGAAGTACCCGGAGTTTCCACATAATTTAGTTTTTCTGAATGAAAGTGAATCCAAACGCCAGAGGCTCAAACCAATTGTGAAGAGAGAGAAAATGATAAATTGAAGAAATTGTTGAGTTACTTGGACAAGAAAAAGCCTAGACCAATCTATCATCGAATCCACATTTCAAGATTATAGTTCTCGAACTATCTACAAAAGTTTGTTGGAACTAAACTCATTTTTACCCATGATAAGGTAGGAATTCCTGCCCATAAAACTCGAATTATTAGGAACATGGGTTATAGATTGTAGTGGGAAGTTTGGTTTTGGAAATAGTCATGATCCAATAGAGAAGGAAGAACTGGGCTTCGTCGAATAATCCAGAGGCATAAAAGGGGTTACATGGCCCGCAGTGAGTTAAGCCCATCCTAAGAATCAGTCAAGAAGGATTAAGATTAGAGATCAGATCGCAAGGGGAGATCTGTCCTAAATATTGAAGAGATCAAGTGTGAATTAGCGATATAAATATGTTCGTCCAATGTTCAATGAGTTTAAGTTTCAAATCTTTCTCCAGAATATATTAACTAATTCTCACGCCAAAAGGTTTTTGGTCAACATTACACCGATGTCTTAAGGCTTATGATTTGTTGCACGCACAATTGGAGAATTTTGGCTACATCATTTGACACTGTCTGTGAGAAAAGATCGATAAATACTAACTTGCTTGATGTCTTAGTTGAGGTTAGGACTTGAAATAAACAAACATATGGTGTTGGACAACCTAAATGGAGGTTTGGTAGGGGATCGATCGGCCACAAAAGAGATCACCTTATTGAATCAGCAGATCAGGGATCTTCACTCATTAGTGGGGCAAATGATGGAGGCTCAAAAGCATTAGTCGAAAGAAGTTTTGCCTAAGGAAAGTTGGGACAAAGAAGTTGATAGCCCGGGATCCTTGCCATGACCCCAGAATCAAAAGAAGGACTCATAAAAAGGATCCGCAAGTCTCTAGTACAATAGAACGAAGGCAACAAAGGATCATATGGAGTATATTGCCTCTAGAAAGAAACAAGATCTCCGACATCGCAAAAAGGCAACAAATGAATAGGAATGACTCATGTTGGAGATCTGAAGATCCTTCTAGGAGCAATTGAGCCACCATGTACTACTAAACTAATGGAGGAGCCCTTCCACCATAAATTTGACTAAACTACAATGGATAAGTATGAAGAAAAAAAAAAGGTCAGACCTGACGGATCACATCCACCACTTTAGGCACGTAATTGCGCTCTATGGTGTTGGTGACTCCATTCTGTGTAGAGCGATTGCAACTACTTGGAAGGGGTTAGGTTTTAAAGTAGTTTCATGAATAATAGGGAGAAACAAAGAAGAGATGGGGACGTGGACAAATCTTGTGACATCATCTACCAATTCACACTGGGAGTGCATTGACAGGAGAGTCAAATTACGCGTGAAAGAAAGGTAAGAGAAGTTGTGGTGGAATGTGACTACAAAGAGGTATATGAAATTGTGCCCAAAGTTAATTTGCCCCTGACGTTCACCAATTACGACCTCAAGGGAGTTTCACGTCCTCGTGATAATGCTCTAGTGGTCACTTTATGGATTAGTGGGCTTTAATTGAGATTTAAGTTCACCTAAGGAAACGATTATGCTCTCGGTGATAGTAGGGAGGATAACTCCAAAATCACCAAGGCCACGGAATTCATGGTAATGACCTCCAACTCGCCTTATAATGCTATTATGGGCCATCCTTTGCTCCATTCGATGAAAGTTGTCGCCTCTACATATCAAGTACCCCAATACCATTGGGATCGCAATCATTCATAGGACTAAGTGGCATCTATGGATTGCTTTGTAGTAATAATGAAGGGCAAGGAAAAGGCTCAATAGAAATCACAAGAACTATAATTGGGTGGCATAGAACCCGACAACTGAAGTTGAGGTGGGTGATTTTAGGAAATATCAAATCGTGATCCAATTGGAAGAGCTAGTTAAGGAGATAATTTGGATGAAGGGAATAAGAAATTATGGATTGGTTTAGCCCTGTCCCTAGATGATAAATAAAATCCGAATTATTAACAGAGTACAATGATGTCTTTGCATGGACCACGTAAGACATATAAGCAATTTATGACAGCATAGTTGCGCACTAATTGGATGTATCAAGCTCCCATCTTTCAATATGTCTATAAATTAGAATGTTAGTTCTAGATAAAGAATAAGTGATTGAAGGGGAGGTGAAATGTCGACTTTAGATAGGTCACATTAGGGAGGTCACTTACCTGAAGTGGCTAGTGGATCAAGTACTAGTTAAGAAGAAGAACGACAAATGAAGAAATATTCTTAGAATTCATTGATCCAAACCGATCATGTCTAAAAGATTATTAATGGATACCTAGAATCGTTCAGTTAGTAGATACAACTTATGGTTATGAGCTCTTTAGTGTCATGGACACTTATTTAGGATATAACCAAACAAGGAAGGACCTGTTGGAAGAAGATAATATGTCTTTCATCAGTCCGAGGGCACTTACTTCTACACAATTATGTTGTTTCTATTATGAAATGTTGACACGACCAACCAACAGTTGGTGAACTGAATGTTCTGAAAACAAACCAGGAAGGCGATGGAAGTCTATATTAACTAATGGCCCAAAGAGCTACCCAAGAAGGGAGGTAAATTGGATAATTACAAAAATTTAATAATGAAACACTTAAACACAAATAATCAATTTTCCTAAATCAATTATTATCTTGTTACGTAGTGGAAATGTGTTTAATACTAAATGTATGCCCAAACACAATATAAGAAAATAAGCAATGCAGCACACAACAACATATCCTGGTTCAGTAAGTTACTTTTACCTACATTCAGTCCCTCAAGCTCCATGGAGATTCGCAATCCACTAAACCCCTGATTCCTTTCCTAAGTAGGAATCAAACACTTATAATCTCGATTCTTTTCATAGGCTCCGAATCAACCTTTACAACTATTCTTTTCACAGTCTTAGGAAAAATCCTATTTTTTTATCAGGCTCAAGACTACCTAATTCTATTACATACAAAATTAAAACCTAAATCTTTTAAAAAGCTAAAGATCAAACCTACCACTCCCTCACACTTTTACACTTATCATTTTTGCAGACTTAAGAAGAACCTTTACAATCACTCAATTCTATTACCGGAAGAATCAAAATCTAGTTCTTTTCAAGGGAAAAGAATAACTTAACATTTTTTCAGGACAAAGATCAAACCTTAATTTTTTTTTAAAGGAAAAAAATCGAAATCTATTTACCTTGACTAAATACCATCTCACGTGTCTAATCTACTCAAATTCACAAATACAAAAAAATTATAAGTTTCTTCCCACAATGAGGTTCTACTACCTCTATACAAATATACTCAACTAATATCTTGAATAAATACTACGTGATAGATACAATGTGAAACAATTAAAATTCGATTAATAAATAAGGTGAGTAGTACAAATTTAGCACGTAATCAGATAATCAAGCAAAAATCATTTAAAAAGGATTTTCAGACTTTTAAGTTTAAAACGATTTTTTAGCAATTATAAACCAAACAATCAATATAAATATAACTTTAAAGCAAATAATAAAGCTTGGATAGATCTCACTAGAAAAACACCGAAGACAATAATAGTATTGCAATTGGAACTCAAATTGATGATGCCAAACAACAAGCGCTTTAGATCAAGAACTTGTATAAAATATCTAGTAGAAATCTCAGCAAAAATCTCACTCTTATAATAACTCAAGCTGATGTTCTTGATGCATATAATTTAATTCTCGTATGTCTCTATTCATAGACCAATAACTAGCCCTCCAACAGCTAGTTTTTCAAAGATATGCCATAAAATGACATTTTAAGACCTCATATATCATAATCGTTTATTATAGGTATGTTCCACTTAAAAATATATTTCAAATCTCTCATTTATGTCGATAAAACTATTTTCTATTTAAAACCACAGAAATAGAAACTATTAAATCATTTAAATTAAAAGAATCTTGAAATTTACAGCTCATATCAATAAGGATTACTAAATAGGTTGTTTATATCTGAAATACATTCAAATCTCCCAAATCATTCTCTTTGAATCATAATAAATGGATAGTTTTTTACCAAGAGACCAAATCAGTCGAATTTGTAACTGAAGCAGTCGGTTCATTGACCTGCTCCATTCGGTTGACCGACAGTGCCAGACTTCAATTTTAGCCATTGGCACAACACCAATCAATTGACCAACCCTGCCAAGTTGGCTGACCGATTGGATCAATGTGTTTTCAATTTCCACCATTTTATTTACTGACTCATTTGGTTGACCGATTGAATCAGTGTACTCATTTCTTTACCCATTTCAACTACAGTTTCAAACGGTTGACCGATTGCTTTTTTCAATTGACCGATTGGATCAGTAGGACTCTGTTTTGACTCAAAAAACTCAATGTTTTAATTAGTTAAACGATTGATTTTCTTAGTTGACCGAATTGACCAAAAAACACAACGTTTTATACTTTAAAACACATTTTTCAATTAGATCAATTATTAAAATCATTTCACATAAGGAGCATAAATAATATATTATTTTATGATCTTAAACTTATCACTTCTTATCACGATACACATAAAATTAACTCATTTTAAGTGTCGTGCGTGATTCTAATTCAAGTTTTATTAAACATATATAAGTAAAGAATTGTTTTCACCTATTTTTCTTCAGCGTTTCCAAAACTCTTTATATCTTCGTCATATCCATCTTGCACCATTTATATTTTCTTCATCAAATTTTCTTCTGAATCAAATGCATGAAACTCTAAATCTAAAACACTCGATAAAATCATTAGTTTCACAAAAAATATCAATACTTAATTGCTCATCAAAACCTCAGATTCAACATTAACGATATGTTGGTAGAAAACAAGAAAAAAGAAGATCATTTCAAATCTCTAGTGATCCAATGGCTAAAAAATATCTTTGAAAAATGTCTTTAAAAAGTATCTTTGACGATCCAATAGCCCAAAATTATATTTTAAGAATAGATGTTACTTGAAAGATATATTTGACCAATTATCCTTAGAGGGTTGGGTAAATTAGTCTCTAAAGTTTTAAACTGAAAATGTATCTCTTAGACTGTTCTTTTTTAGGGAATATACAGTTCAATAATTTTTTAAGCATATCATTATAATCTTGCAGAATTGATAGATAAGAGGGTATTCTAAACTTAGACTTTCTACTAAAATGATCTTTTTTCATGGGAGGTTGCGTTTAAATCTTTTTTTTTTTTAGGGGAGCGGGGGGAGACGATAAAGTGTATCTGAATCAGTTTACTCGCACATTGACTAATCACATTTCTAGGCAATATTAAGAGTGCATTCTCTCACATCAATCTGGTACATTCTGAATTAAATTCAAGATATAATTCCTGGAGTGTTCTCCAAAAAAGTCGAACCTTGATTGACAAAGAAATAAAATCTCTCTTTACCAATTGGATTAACATCTCTTAGGTGAGTTCCAATCTCTCTTATATGATTTTTTTTTTTTCCCTAATGTTTGAAGAGTACTAAAGAGTACAACAGTTATTTCTTCTCCAAGAATTTTGGATAACATTATATCGTTATTGCTAAACATATTCTAATAAAAACATCACAAAATCATCACTTTATTTCTTCAAGATATGGTTTGACTTGTTGATAGCGATAGGTATAGATTCCCTCCCTTCGTTAGAAAAAGAGTTTTATCCCACAAACAAATTGTATTTACTTTTTGTGAACATCAACTCACCAAACACCACCTTAATGCATAGAAAACAAAAGAGAGGGAGACAGAGTTATTATCAACCGACCATTATCTCTTGACCCAAAAACAAACAAACCATTATCTCTACATTCCAAAAGAATTTACAAAGCAACAAATTAAAAAATTGACATCTTCTCAACAATATTACAAAAAAAAAAAAAAAAAAGTCAATCCTCAGCTACTAGTGTTATTATATGTAACTTTAGTAATGACTGACAAGGGAATGTTCACAATGTGACCTTTATCTCCAAAAAGTCCAATTCTTCCAAAGCTTGCAACAGAACTGTTCATTGTTGCATTAATCAAAAAACTAAGTACCTGTTTGTTTCCACTCCCAACCCAAAAGCGATTCGGCATAACATTTAGAGAAACCGCAAACGGAGCACTCCAACTGACACTGTAAGTCTCGTCTCCAGCGACGTTAGTCACGGTTCTTTGGACCATCCGATACTGATCAAGCTTGGCTATCGTGATGGAGGGTAAGTTCAGATCTGTAGCATTCATCAATGGTCCTCCACAGCTTTGGCCAGTGTAGTTTAGGACTACAGGGGCTGATCCATTTATTCCACATAGGAAAGACATGTAGTCATCAAAATCTACAAAGATCAACACACATTTTCAGTTCAACAAGGAAGAAATGTGGATATGTATGTACGTAAATTACCCTAACATGTATAATCACACTCGCTTAAATTAAGATAGTATTGATTTCCCAAGCCTGAAGGTCGTTCCCTTTTTTTCTTATCTCGATTTATTTTGTTAAATTAAAAATAAATTTTATACTTGATAAAATTGGGAAATCCTCCCCCCCCCCAAAAAAAAAACAAAAAAACAAAATGAGAAATATTAAAGGTAGTAAAAAAAAGGCTTGATTAAACGATGGCTAAACTGTTTCATTTTTTTAATATTTGTGTTATTAAGTTCTATAGAACTCCTGATTGAATAGTGCCAAAACTATTCAATATTTGGATATTTGTGCTATAAAGAAAATGACTTACTTATATCAAAAATAAGACC
Source organism: Eucommia ulmoides (assembly GCA_016647705.1). NCBI lineage: Eukaryota > Viridiplantae > Streptophyta > Magnoliopsida > Garryales > Eucommiaceae > Eucommia > Eucommia ulmoides. The sequence goes on from CM028337.1 coordinate 25,117,076, forward strand.
CGGATCTAGTGCTGCAGTTGCATTCACAAAACCATTTCCCATGTCAAAGGGCGTTGCAGGAGTCTGGTTCAAATCAGGGTTTGCATAAGCACGCTGGGCCATTATGGGCCCACCGTTCCTGTCATAAAGAGAAGCTGTTGTTGAAAGTGATGATGCAATGGCTGAAGGACTGAAAGAGGGAAACTTCCGCTTAACCAATGCCGCCAGTCCAGCAACATGTGGAGCAGCCATGCTTGTCCCAGACATCATAGCAAAATTCTCCCCTACAAGTTCATTGTAGTTTTGGATTAGCATATAATCTCTAAGGTGGTGCTCGGTTGTTTCTTTTTCATTTCTTTTTTTTTTTTTTTGGCAAAAATTGGAACACAAACTGGAAAAAAAAAATCTGTTTTTTTCCCTGTTCCTAGAAATTTGTTCTAAAAAAACTGAGATCACAAAAGAAAAAATTTATTTTGTTCACATCTTAAACAATACCTTGGAATTCAAGTGACTCAGTTCCAAGGAAACTCCAAGCAGCCCATATAGAATTTCCAGGAGCAACTATGTTTGGTTTGAGTATGTCAGCATCATCTAGAGAACTGTCCTCTGGATCTGGTCCTCTAGCAGAATAGTACATGATCTTTGGAGCAGAATGGCAGAAGTTTGCCTTGAGTCCACCTAAAATGCTTGCAACTGCCACAAATTTATTAATTTTACCTGTAACTCCATCTCTCTCCAAGGAGCCATTATAATACTTCATTAAAATCTGTACAAAACATAGTAAAATCATTAATGGCTGCATAGAAAGTCTAGTGTTCTTATGTTCAAGAACCCACCATTATTCTCTGGACCGTAATACTAGAAGCCACACACACAAAAAGAGAGAGAGAGAGAGAGAGAGAGAAGAGAGAGAAGAGAGGGGGGAGTGGTTGGGTTAGGTGGCGTTTGGTTAGTGTTTCTGCTTTTCTGTTACTACTTCCAACAAACTGGGATGGGATTAAAATTTTGTTTCCATTCTGGAGTATTCCGGAAATAGAAACATATTTGGTAGCAACCATTATCCTGAAATTGTTTCTTTTAATTTATGAGAATAGAAACAAGAAACACATTTGATTGCAACATTTATTTTTTCTTTTTCTTTAAATGTATGGTGGCGCGAGATGGCAGTGAGAATAGTTTTGTGGGAGTGAGTAGGAATCAACATTTCTTAATGAATTTAGAAAATAGTCCAAAATTACTCCTAAGATTTTGGGAACAGAAACGAGTTTACCAAACGCATTTTCGTACATGAATCCCAAAATTTTGGGAGCGGGAATAGGAATCAGGGAACAGAAACAGTAACCAAACAGGTCCTTACTGTTTTGTTCCCAGAGAACAACAGGAATACAGAAAAAAAAAAAAAGGCATCGGTGATCGGTCCCTGCATTTTTAGAACAAACTTCTGCGAAAAGAACAAAAGCAGAGCTCTCTTTTTTCAGTTTCTATTTTCCAGGAAAAAAAGAAAGAAAAGAAAAAAAATAGGAACAAAAACACTAATCGAATTCAAAAGCCACTTAAAAAAAAGAGTGGCCAACATGCAAACTGACCTTGGAGTCTTCTGGAGATGGAATTATAATTGCAGGAGATCTCATTGGAACTGGGTTAAGCTGAAATCCAATGACAAAAGGATCCATGTAGAAGACAACACCAGCTGCGCTCAGGTTTTTGGCTGTTTGCAAGGCTTGTTTGATGGTGGAGAGCCCAAGCACAAAACGGATTGAGTAGCTACATATTAAGAGGTTCCCTCGGATAAGATCCTGATTCAAATTACTGGAATCTTGGCATTCACCGACATACATATCGTTTGCTGCCGAGTCATTCAAAGCATGAAGTGCATACACCATTGTGTACATTTTATCTCTCCGTGTTCCCGCTGAACCAAAGCCAAGTACATCAAAAGTCAGTCATATTTTCGTGTTTATATCACACGTCATGAAAGTATAGAAGGTTGGAATCAATTTAGTGCTAAAGGATGCACAAATTATGGAAATGAGAAAAGAAAGTAAAAATCACACTTTACCTCCCTCTTATTTTAATATATTGGCATTAAAGAGATGACATGAGAAATTATGAAAATACCCCTAATTTAACGGTTTCCATAAAATTTCTCTAATAAAAATTGTGATTGGACCAGATTAAAACCAAATCCGAACTTGAAGGGCCAAATGAGCAACCCATGAATTTCTAGTGTCCATTTAAATACCAACCCCAAACTTAAGGGACCGAAAGTGCACTTTCCCAATTTTTATTAGAGAATTTCAAATTTATTGTAAAAAAAATAGTAAATAATAAAAAATTAGTTAATAAAGTACATATATGAAAATTGAAGGGTTTGTATATAATTTAACTCAAACGCATTGGAAATGGGGGTGTTAAATTTTTAGACGGGAATTTACCCTAAAAAAAAAAATCCATAATCCAACCTCATTCATCAATTCCTCTCAAATCAATCTCACCCCTTACCGAAAAGATTTTTTTTTTTCAAAAAAAAAAAAGGGCCTAATTTATTATATAGATAATTGGCTTTCAATTGGTTTCCTCAACAACTATTTATAATTTTACTTTAAGTGGATATTATCAGGTGAATGAAAATAGATGAACAAGAAAGCAACACCGACTTACGTGCAAGTCCAACTCCAACAATGGTGACGTTGTTGCCAAGAAGCACAGAGTTACTACAGACCCTATAGATGGGAATTTACCCCCCCCCAAAAAAAATCCATAATCCAACCTCAATTCCTCTCAAATCAATCTTACCCCTTACCGAAAAGATATAATTATTTTTTTTTTTAAAAAAAAGGCCTAATTTATTATATAGATAATTGGCTTTCAATTGGTTTCCTCAACAACTATTTATAATTTTACTTTAAGTGGATATTATCAGGTGAATGAAATAGATGAACAAGAAAGCAACACCGACTTACGTGCAAGTCCAACTCCAACAATGGTGACGTTGTTGCCAAGAAGCACAGAGTTACTATAGACCCTATCATGAGCGGCAGCACCAACGGTGAAGATCCACGGACTATATGATGAAATACTCCTAGGCGATGGTCCCGTATTTCCAGCTGCTTGTACTACAAAAATGCCTCCTTTTACAGCTGACAGCAAGGCCATGTCTATGGGATTTAAGAAGGATGCAATGCCAGGAGGCCGTCTGTTTGGAGTGATTGACAAGCTTATGATGTCTACCCCATCCTGAGCAGCCTGCAAATGCATTCAATTTTAGTATCCAAAAGACCAGATTAACATATAGGAGTGACGTAAATACAGCTAGAAGTGCCCTAAAAAGGTGATAGAATAAAATGAACCATATAAAAAAAAAAAGAAGGAAATTAGATAGAGAAAAAAATGAGGGGCAAAATTTTGGAGCAAAGGTCGTTTTTTTTTTTTTTGGGAAGGGGGGGGTTGTCATAATAAACAGTGCAAAAACTTAAAGTTTCTGCCCACGCAGTCCACTCACTTGCAGTAACTTTCTGAGAAGTCATTGCATGATTGCAGTGATTTTAATGTAGCGTTGTGACTTTGGACTTTTGACTGAATTATAGACTACTCAAAAAGTTAATGAAAAGAGTGGGGTGTTAAATGAATAGCGGGTCGTCAAAATTGGGGAAAGATAGAGAGACAGAGATTTTGGTGGCAATTATTGGCGGTTACCATCAATAATTGTTCTAAATGGTTACACAATGGTACCCATAATTTATCCATAGTTACCCGCTTAAAATTGTGACTAAAATAGGTGTTCAACCAGCTAAAAAAGGGCAGATATGGGTGGATTAATGGATAGAGGATAATTATAGTTAGCTTTACGTACGAGTTTCAATTACCAAGAACCTGAATCAGTGCGTGGTACAATAAAATCAAATCAAACCATAAAAAATACTTACCTGGTCTATGGCAGCAACAACGTCTGCAGCAAAGCCACCAAAGCTCTTGTACAGTGCCTTGTAAACAGCAACACTAGAAAACATTTAAGTATAGTCAATAATTGGCCACAGTTATAGACAACTTGGGACATTTATTTTAACTGATTAGAGCAAAATACTATATAATAATATCAATTCAAAATCCATATTTATCAACATGCCATGAATAGAAAGTCTTTCAGATAATGGTCCTAAATAGATATGCTAGCTTTACACACGATAAGGTTGTCTTAGTGGTGCTAAACCCCCATCAGGTAACCATTAAATCCAAATTTCAGACAAGGCAATTTAATGCATATTATATAAGAACAGAATAGCATAGATCCCTTACTGTGAACGAGGAGCCATTCCACTTGCGTTTCCAAAGTGATGACCAGCTACTACCACGGGAATTCCATGGTTCCCTGATGCAATGGATGCTGTGTGGCTGCAGTTTGGTATAAATATACAAATGATCAGCCGCTTTATGCATGTCTAAGACTCTAGAAATGTAATCAAGACAGATATGCCATGGACACACCAGAATAGGTATTTGACACGCCCAAATCTGTGTGCTAATATTTGATGATTAATTTATTCTATGACACTTAATAGACACGGGTGGGACACGCTGAGGGGTACTTGTACCAATATTTAGGACTTAACAAGGTGGAATGAGCCAAGATATATAAATATGATGATCCCCAAAAAATTTATGATTACATCACGAAAAAATTAATTGAGCTTGGCTATTCATGATGCCAAAAATCTTTCATGATGAGCACCAAAGACTCAAAAGCCCAGGGATGATGCACTAAACCAATAGAACTTTTAACACATGAAAGAAGTGAGGATAAGAGGCTGTACAGTAAAAAAGAACTCCTATTGATAAATTAGAAAAATACTCACGTTCCATGGCCATCACCATCAAAAGGTGAAGCGTAGTCCTGCGATGCATTAAATATTCCTCTTGTTATTGCAGATGCTGCAAAATGGCGGGCCCCGACAAGCTTCCTATTGCAGGAGCCAGATGGAAAATCACGAGTGACTTCACAAATGCCAGAAAAATGCTGAGGAACTGGAAACGCATTTCCCGATATACCATCAGCAAAGCTGGGGTGTGTCGGATCAATTCCGGTGTCAACAAACCCAATCACAATTCCTTCTCCTGCACTCTCATAACCACCTTCTTGGGGCCATGCCCCTTGCGGTAGGCCCAAGAATTGTGGTGTGTGGGTGGTTGCAGTTCTAACTGAGAAATCCAATACCACATTTGCAACTTCTCTTCTCCTTGAAAGCTTCCCTGCCTTCACAGTTCATTACAAAAATTAAAAATGTTAATAATTTATCTAAATTGAAAAATCAATTTATTAAGTATTCAAGGTCGGTTCGTTTATTTCACTTAATATTCAAGATCAAGCAGAGTTCGAGGTGAGCCTCAAATCTTAAGTTCAAGCTTATCCATTAAAATAACAGAACTGTTCGCGAACTTGTTCAAGCTTTTTTAAAAATATAATTATTTTATGAATCAAATTTTAATGCTCAACAACTATAGAAATAATACAAATTTCTCAACAAACTCAATCATTCATATATATATATATATATATATAGAGAGAGAGAGAGAGAGAGAGAGTCTTTAAAAGTAGCCCTTGAGGGATTTTTATTATATAGTCCTTAAAAATAGTAGATTCTATGTATATGTCCATGAGGTAGTGAATATTAGTATTTAGTCCATAAAGAATGTTTAATTAATAGTCCATCAGTTTTCTTAAAGCATTGTCCCTTTGTCATTTAATTTACAAGTGATGTCACTCTTTGTTAAAAAAGATCAAACATCACTTTCTTAATATAACCCAACAATTATGAAAATAAACACCAACAAAGAAAAACACATTGTGAGCGTTCCCAATTGATTAAATTCATGAAAATTACACAATTTTAATCTACTTTTTTAGTTAAAAAAAAAAATCAAAAGTAAACGTTCACTAAATTTAGGGTTAATAAAATAAACACCAACAAAGAAAAACACATTATGAGTGTTCCCAATTGATTAAATTCATGAAAATTACACAATTTTAATCTATTTTTCATCTTTTTTATCTTGATATCCATATTGATTATTTTTTAGTTACAAAGAAAAAACTCAAAAGTGAACATTCACTAAATTTAGGGTTAATATTGTATTTCGTAATGACGTCAATATAGTGGTTTTCACCATCAATGAACATTTATTTTAATTGAACATGTATCAAGACTAAAAACACATTACCATTCCTAAGTTTTCTTAAAGCATTGTCCTTATGTCATTTAATTTACAAGTGATGTCAGCCTTTGTAAAAAAAAATATCAAACATCATTTTCTTAATAATCCACCAATTATGAAAAAAAATATTAAAAAAAATTAAAATATTTTGTGAGTGTTCACAATTGATTAAATTGAAAATTACACAATTTTAATCTACTTTTCATCCTCTTCATTTTGATATCCATATTGATTATTTTTTTAGTGAAAAAAATCAAAACAAATGTTTACTAAATTTAGGGTTAATATTGTATTTCGTAATGACATTAGTACAATGGATTTTGCCATCAATGAGCATTTATTTTAATTGAACATGTATCAAGACTAAAAACACATTATCATTTCGAAAACACCAACTCACATGATTTGGATTTAGTAAATGTTGATTCGAAGTCAGATAGATTCTATTCATACTAAACATTCACTAACACGTACAAACCGAGATTTTCCGTAGCAGTGAATATTCACTAAGTTTTACCTTGCAATAAGACTAAACAAAATACCAATTCCGGTAACATCTACTCCAAATTAGTGAACGTTCACCAATACTGAATCGTTATTTAGGGGGTTTTGTATTTATTGTATCTTACGTGAACCTCCACTAATTCAAAAAATCACACGATTAGTTCAAGATTCAATTAAAATCACACACATTCTAGTTGTTAGTGAACATTCAGTAACGAAACATGACGTGATCTCATGTTATTGTTCAACTCATGGTGAACATTCTCGTAGTGAATATTCCCTATATTAAAGTGAAATTCGATTCAAGTTGTCATCATTTCAAAGTCAAACAGATTCTAATTATAGTGAACATTCACTAATACATTAAGACATTGATTTTTCAATAGTGAACATTCACTTATAATAGATTATTAGTTAAGCATTCACTTAAAAATCATAGACATTCTACTTATTAGTGAAATGTTGATCCCACATTGATGATAGGCCTCCCAATATCTGTTCACAGTCGTTTGGCAAAGTCCGCCCTGCGTGTAGGGGGCATGTTAAATTCCACCTCGCTTGTGTTACCTGATTCTGAGCTATATATAATGCGTAGGGCAATCCTCCGCTTTCAAAACATCTTTTGAGAGTGAGTTAGACCCATTGGATTACTACATGGGATTCTTATATGATGTTGGACGTGTTGAGAGAGAGAGAGAGAGAGAGAGAGAGATAATGTCATTGAAAAGAGAGAGAGAAAGAGAGAAATAATTAATGACCTTGAAATCAAGCAAGGGCATTACAATCAAATGTTGATAGGCATTAATTGAGAAAGGACAAAAAATTAAACATTAACTATGGAAGGTTAATACAATGGTGGATGGTTTATTATTGTATCTCTGATAAAATCAATGCATATTTTTAAATAATCAATCTAATATACTAGTTGCATATTATAAATGATCATTTATAAATATAAATTCTAATTGAATGAATTTATATTCGTAGGGCAATCCTCCGCTTTCAAAACATCTTTTGAGAGTGAGTTAGACCCATTGGATTACTACATGGGATTCTTATATGATGTTGGACGTGTTGAGAGAGAGAGAGAGAGAGAGAGAGAGAGAGAGAGAGATAATGTCATTGAAAAGAGAGAGAGAAAGAGAGAAATAATTAATGACCTTGAAATCAAGCAAGGGCATTACAATCAAATGTTGATAGGCATTAATTGAGAAAGGACAAAAAATTAAACATTAACTATGGAAGGTTAATACAATGGTGGATGGTTTATTATTGTATCTCTGATAAAATCAATGCATATTTTTAAATAATCAATCTAATATACTAGTTGCATATTATAAATGATCATTTATAAATATAAATTCTAATTGAATGAATCCCTAAAAATGTTAAAAATGTTGGATTTGTGAGATTGTACAATTAAAGAAATCCAAAAGTCTAGTGTACTATATTTTTCATGGTAAAGATATAACATAGTGTTATTTTTTATATTATTCGAGTTGTTCATTAACAATAACAAGCCAACCTCGAATAATTCATGAACCGATTGATTCATTCATAGCCCTAGAAACTAGTAACTCCTTCTATAGGCCTGTTTGATAACACAATTTAACTTGTAAAACTAAATACATTAACGGCATGTATGATAACACAATTTAACTTGTAAAACTAAATACAATGACGGCATATTTGATTGGAGGCAATGAAATTGCATTCCGGTAGAATGCAATCGAATTTTTAATGGTCATTTTGATTCCATTCTGTCGGAATTCAATTTTATTACCTCCAACCAAACAAGTCATAAGTACTCATTCAATTAAGGCCGATAGGCGGTATGGAATCGCATTCGGCATGAATAGAATCAAATTTTGAAGAAATGCTCATTCAAAATTTGATTCCATTCCAACGGAATCCAATTTTATTTCCACCTACCAAACGTCCGCGTAAGTGCATTTGATGAAAAAATGAAGCAACTATTTAAAATAATAAATATTAATTGAAAATTGGTGCAATTTTAAGTTATATGCCTAATCATTAATTTTTTGTTACCAGTCATTATTAAACTACCACGACTAGAAAATATAGAGAAAAATGTATAAAAATAGAGAAATTCTTCTTGAGAGAAACAGCCTTCGAAAAACTAGTTACGGAGAGCGCTAGACCGGAAATAAAAGTCAAATCATACTTTTTTATTGAGATGATGGGGATGACGATGAAAAGACAAAAATGCCACTGCAAACATACCTGCGGGGAAGTAACAAGCACAGCAAACCCATTAATCAAGTAATGGTAGCTATAGAGTTTAAGATACTTTTCCCCTCTCAATGCCCTCCTCAGTAAAGAATCATGAACTCGGGCAATATAGGAGCCATAACGCCGATCTGTTCTTGAACTGCTGAAATAAAAAATTTAAAACAAAAATTAAAGGCGTGATCGAGAAGCTGGACTTTCTCAGTTCAAAAACTAACAAAAGATTGGGCAATAAATAAATAAATAAAATAGAAAGAGAAAGGGAAGATGAAATAAGGAGCAAGTCCTACCACTAAACATAATCATAGGTGTCCATGACTCATGTCAGTTGGAAAATAAGTAGCATTATCACACTTTCTCATACTTTTGAGAAAGCTATCAGAAATTAAGAGCTTTAACATTAAATAAAGATGGGAATAAAAATATCACCTCAGAACAGAATAATAGCTTTGACTTATACTAATTATTAAACAGAAATTCAAACAGTTTAAAAGACAGTCCACTGGAAAACACAATATTCAAGCATAGGAGCCACCACTGGGAACCGTAAGGTGGTCTTGTGCCTCTCTCAACCCCAAAATCTAGCTCATGAGTTGAGGTTTTCCCTCACACTTATAACTTGACCACTAGCCTATTTCACATCCGATGTGGGATAAACCCAACGATCTCCCCCTCATGCATTCGGTCTTTAGTTTGCTAACCATCGACCAATCTCTCTTTTTGCGGCTATTGGGCTAAGGTTGTTGTACCTAAGCTATGATATCAGTGTAGGCCTCTCTCAACCCAAAAACCAGCTGACCAACCCCATCCACATTCGATGTGGAATAAACCTAACAATTTACAACATCAAATTCACAACTAAAACAAGAATTACATTAAAAGTATTCTGCCTAACAGGATTTTAAAAAATAAAATAAAATAAAACATAGAATCAAATATACCGAGTTGATTTCAGTAAAGAACCAATTTTTGCCTGCTGAAAAATGAATCGAAGTACGAAAAATATAAGAACACAAGAGAGTATCCAATAGAGAGTAATTTGAGCTACTGAAAACAAGCAATTAATATAACCCATTAAAAATTCAAAGAAAAAGGTGTAGAGAATCGTACTTTGATTTGTCCAGTCTATTTACTTTCCCAGAAGCACCATATTTAGAACCAAGATGACGTCCATGACCCTTCACTCTCAGCTCACCATAGTAATGCGACACAGCAGGAGCTTGTTTTAGAGTTACAATATACACAGCAGGGACATCTTCACTTTCCTGACACAGAATCGACCCTATTAAGATTCCCAAACAAAGTGTTAAAATTAACTGCACATCCCCGTATATCCTCTTCATTTCGGAAAATTCTCGAACTCAAAACCCAATCTACCAAATTCCCATAGACCAAATACGAAGATCGAACTCGCTCTTTCGCCCAAGAGAAAGCAGAACAGTTAACTACTTCTCAACGGCTAAAAAAATGCAAGCCCTCCATTGAAGCAGAAGAAGCTTTTAAGTGAATAAAATTGAAGCAAACCCACAGAGCAACAGACCCTTTTGGGAATAGCTGTAAAGAATAACTCCTGAACACAATTAAAGCGCCAGCAAACATAGAAGAAGCGATTTGGGGCAAAGGGCAATGGGTACCCTGTGAATTCGGGAAGGGGAGAGAGAGTATGAAGTTATGAGAGAATGTGGGTAGAAAAAGCCGGTCATTGAGAAGCTGGAGAAGGAGCAAATCTGCAACTTTTTCTTGGGTTGTGTGCAAGTGAACGTTTATTTTATAATGTACACGAAAAAAGAAAAGAAAAAGAAAGAAAGGGATTTGACACCTATGAAAAACGAACGTTTTATTTTGTTTCTATTTCATTCTCCGACTGTTGGGTAAGTTGAGTGGGCCTAACGAGGGCATCAGCTATCTCTCCTAGAGTTTGTCTTTTTTGTTCATATTACCCTTCACTTTTTAAAAAATGACACAATCCTCCCCCTTTATTCTTTTGCTTTCGTAGCATATTCTCCTTTCACATGACAACCCGATTGAAATATCTAACCCCCTTTTTATTATAGGGTTAATTACACTTTATCCCTTGTAGTTTGACCCATTTGCAATTTACTCCCTATGGTTCAAACGTCGTCACTTAACCCCCATGGTCTTAGGCTTAAGTGCAAAATTAACACTTTCTGTCAAAATTGACAGAATTGAGCCACACGCGCCAAAAATGTGGTTGGGTCTGTTTTCTGTATTTTTTCCCTCCAAAATCATTTTTCTTTGTTCCCAATTTGCCCCACATTTCTCTATATAAGTGCAAGATTTCTTACTCATTTTTTGCACAAAATCAACAATAATTCACATTTATTACACCACAATAATTCTTAATTTATTATTTATTTTCAAGACTTCAATCATTATTATATCAAATTTTTTATTTAAAATTAATCTTATTAATTTCATTTGATTATTCAAATATCACATTTTTTTTATTCAAATATTTATTGATTTTCATGCCTTTTAATTAATATCACTTATTTATTAAAAATTTATTTTTAGCACTGAATGCATTTGTAAATAAAATCAATGGTCAATTTATTGAATCTGAATACAAGGATAACTAAATAAAAATTCTAGTGATTAATTCAAAATTAAAACATAAATTGAGAGGTGATAATGTAATTTATTTTCATACGCAGAACACTTAATTTGGAGTTACAGTTCTTCTTCCTTGAAATATTTTTGAATTTTAATTGAATTTAATTTCAATTGAATTCAAGTAAAAATACTTTCAATTGAATTGAATTCAATTGAAATTAAATTCAATTTCATTTAAAAATATCTCAATTGAATTTTTAAAAATATTTCGAAATTAGAAATCCGACACATTTGCTCTTAACATTTTAAAATCGTTCCAAATTAGCCCATGAGTCGGGTTCCATTAGTAAAATTTGGAGAAATTAGATGAAAAACAATCACATGACTATTTGGCTAAGGGTACATACATCATTTCATTTTTATTAATTTAATGAGACCTATTTACATATTTTGTTAAACTTAAGGTGTAAAAATATTTTTTTTCTTTAATTTTTTTTTTCCAGATCGTCTACTTTCCCTCACTGTCTTCTTCGTCTTCTTAACTGTCACCGGCGCTGTCTTCGCCGTCACCTCACTGTCATCTTCGTCTTCTTCTCCATTTCGACTTCAATTTCAAAGTGTTCTTCGCCTCTAGGTTTCGATTTGGCTTTCGAAATTCCCCATATGGGTATTTGATTTTCTCTATGAAGAAAGAGAAATCCAAAAAATAAATAAAAAATCTTTGGGTCGTGTGCTTCTTTCTTCTTTTTCATTGCGCCTGGACAGTGGAGAACGGAGGAGAGAGAGAGAGAATGGAGGAGAGAGAGAGAGAACAAATTTTGAAGCCGACACAATGCAGCATCCAAAATATGAACCTGAACACAACAAAGGGCAGGAACCAAAAACATTGGTTGCACTCAGCAGCCAAGATTCAGAAAAAAAAAAAAAAAAAAAAAAAAAAAAAAGAACAGACAGAGCATTCTCGCCACCGCCAAACACAAACGACGTTCAAAGAAATAAAAAAACAAGTTCAAACAAATCCAAGAACAAATTTGAAATTGAAACCCAAATCAAAGTAGAAATCGAAACCCAAATCGAAGTAGAATTCAAAACTCTATTTCGATTTCGGACCCTATTTTGATTTCGAACAAGATCAACGGTCATCATCCATACTCTATGTCGAACAAATCGAACAAGATCGGCGGCGAGGGCCGTCGTCGATGAACGAAGAAGCCTAATTCTGAGATCTATGTCTAGATCGGCGGTGAGGGCCGTCATCGTCTCAATAGCTCAGAGGAGCGTTGGCGTGAGATCGGAGAGGGAGCGAGAGCGAGATAGAGAGAGGGTGAAGAGGCGGCGGATGTAAGCTCTCAATGGAAGAGAGCTGAAAGTAATTTAGGATTAATTACGCTTTCTACCCCAATAATTGTGAATAATTATAGAAGGGCAAAATCGACATTTCACGCTTTCCGTCAACGGAGTTAGCGTTGCACTTAGATCCACAAACCACAGGGGGGTAAGTGGCGACGTTTGAACCATAGGGGGATAAAATATAAATGGGCCAAACCACAGGGGGTAAAATGTAATTAACCCTTTATTATATGTACACTATTATATAAAATATCAAAATAATTTTAAAAATATGTTTTTATTGTTTAACTCTTATTTAAGTGTTAATTTAGTAAAAATAAAAATTAAAAAATTATATTGTTATTTAATTTTTTTTTGAAATATTATTAATTTATTGCCTTTAATAATTAAAAAGAAATTATAGAAAGACATTTATGCCCTCTATATATAATGAACATTGAACAAACCCTAAAGTTCATTTCATGCTCCACTATCAGTCGCTCTCTCTCTCTCTCTCTTCATTTTCCATTCCCCATTTTTCGAACATCTTTATCTCCGTCTCTCATTTTGTCATCGTTGATGAAGACGAAATCCCCACAGTTGTTTCTCCAACCGTCGTTCGCCGTTACCAATGAAGCCAAAATCGCCACCGATTTTGTTGTAATAAGGCTCAATTGTTGTAATTGCCACCCACATTTGACCAATTGTCGTTCGCCATCCCCAACGAAGACGAATGAAGTAAAGGGAACCGCCATCGCCATTTGTCAGCCATTGTTCGTCGCTCCTGTCGTCCAGGTTCATCGTCGCCTCAAATCTAAGTACCATCTCTCGTGAATGTTCTTCTTCCGACGTCGTTCTAGATCTGGTCCAATTTGTTCTTGTTTTTTTCGATGTCTCTCTTTCTCTCTCTATCGCTCTCCTCCCCCCCTCTCTCTCTCTCACTCACCATTTCAGATCTGGAATTAAATTTCAGATCTAAAAAATTCTACATCGTATCCGATTTATTCTAGATTTATTTTGTGATTTGTTCCAGATTTATTTTGATTTGGTTTTTTTGTTGATTTTGGTTGAGGTTTGTTTATTGAATTGTGATTGTTCTTGTGTGACGGTTGTTTTGTTTTTTTCCATTGCCTTTTGATGTCCTTAAATTAGATCGGATTTTTACAATTGTTTGCTGCTGTCATTGATTTGTTTTTATGTGAATGTTCACGCTGATATGTATTTTGATGAATGTTCACGTGTTTTGGTGAAATATTCATTATTTTATTTTAGTTTTTTTTTCTATGTTTTTTTATTTGTTCTTGATCGTGTCTTTGTAATATTTCAAATCTGAAAAATTTTGGATCGAGAAATGCACTTCGTCGTTTTAGATCTGTTTTAATTTGTTGGTTGATTTTGGTTATGTTTTTGTTTATTCATTATGAGTGAATAGTTAAGTTAATGTTCACATAGTAAAATTAAAACACAACATATTAATATTGATTACTATTGAAAATTCGGGAATGTTTATACATTCGAACAACAAGAATACTCATGAATCGTCATTCTCAATTTTTAGGTATAAAGTGGACGAATATCATATCGGACAAATAAGTTAACATTTTACACACAAATGATAACGTGTATGGGTTTGAATATGATACATGAACATTGACGTAAATGTGTTAACTGTTTTGTTGATAGAAATATTGAGTGAATATTTGTTTTGAAATTTTTAAATGACCGTTGACTTTGAATGAATTGAAATAGTACTCTTAATATATTGAGTGAACATTCACATAGAATAGTTGTGTGAAAATTGAGAGAATATGGAATTAAGTGAATTGTGAATATCATTTCGAAATATTGAACGAATATTCACATAATTATGGTAGATTTCGTAAATAAAAACAAACACGGAGGACATTTGTTGTAGACTTTTTTCTATAGTTTCTTTGAGGACTAAAAACTTAAAGTTTGCAGTCAAATGTCTATTTTCTAATTTATACATTTATAAAAGACCAAATAATAAATTACTCTTTTAAAAATTATCATTTTATCTCTTCAAAAATAAGGAAAAATGGTTTGTTCAGGAATTCATATTTGGGGTGGGTGTTCAATGGCCCCTGATATTTTGTGTTTGGAACATTTACTCTGTAATCTATAAAATTAGCTTCAATTTGGTCCATTTGGCAATAGTGTTAGTCCAAATTGGATGGAATAAGTTACGTGCTAAGCAAATGCCCTTATAGCCAAGGGTACATGCATAGTTTTGAACCTAATAATTTTCAGTACTCTTTGGCTTCCAACAGCTCATTTAATGGGAACGAAAAAAACATAATAGAGAAAAAGATCAGAGCTCAAGAATGCGACGGTGTTGGCCCAAAGATTGATCCAAGAGGGGGGAGGGAGTGAATTGGATATATAAAACTTTTCGTACAATCTTTCTACTAAAATCTCAAATAAAACTTGTTAGTTCTTGTGTTTGTGTATGCAGTGGAATAATCAATCAAATCAAAATAATCAAAGTAAAGAGTAAGGGATAGAGACAATCAAACCACAAGACACAAGGGATTTATAGTTGTTCGGCAAGACTTTCTTGCCTAGTCTACTCCTCCGCGCTCCCGACGGAAAGTTCTAGTTCACTAATTTTTAATCTTCTTACGGGTGAAGATTAAACCATTTACAACTTTCTTATAGGTAAAGATCAAACCTTTTACAACCTTTCACTCTTCTTACGGGTGAAAAGAGCAACCTTTCATATTCTTCTTACGGGTGAAGATGAAATCGTTCCACGTGATCTTCTTTCCGGCGAGATCGGTCTGTCACCACCAAAGGGCACCTCCTTTGGTCTTCTTCAACTTCTTCACAAGTTGATGTTGATGTAGTGATGTTGAAGATCTTCCTTACTTGGATGTTTATATGAAGTACAATCTCTCAATACAACACTCAAAATGGTTTTGTAATCTAACTTACAAAATCGATCTTGGAATTCTAAACACTCTCTATAAATATTATAATACTTTGACTTACTAGGGTTTAGTGTTTCTCACAAATATTACTCAAGAAATAATAGATGAACTTTAAGTACAATAGTGATCACACAAGAAGTGTAAGAATAAGAATCAAAATGATATTGCTAAACAATATGAACTTGAAGATCTTTGGTATATAACTCTTGTAAGCTCTTGTATGTGATTCTTTTTTATCCAAGTTGTTTTGCCTTCATTTATATAACCAAATATGGTATAATATCAGTCAAGAATGAAGCTTAAAAGTCCTCATAACCATTGTTACTTGTCCTTTAGATCATTATGGCAAAGAGGCTTTTTGGCACTAAGTCTTCTCAGCAAATTTCAAAATTTGTTGCAACTTTTTTTCTGAGAAAATCGATCATATCCTTCAAATATTTCAAGTAGAACCCATATGCATTTATTATGATTTTAAATTCCTTTGAATAAGCTTTCCAACCATATGTGGTGCATCTGATTTGGACAAGATTTGAGAGAGATATGCTATTTTGAATAGACAAAGGTCCAGCTAATATTTTTTACTAGCAGTTACTGGTTGTTTGCATTAATGAGAATGTTGATAAGATATTTCAGTTTCAAAACGTGAATATCAAGCACAGATATAAAGCGTATTGAATTAGCTTTTAAATGGCTCAAGAATCAACTCATTTGGACATAAAATGAGTGAGATATGGTCAATTGAGTGAACAAAAGTCTATTTTGCGTTTTCCAAACCAGCTGTGTAGAATTTGGATAAATCATGATTTATTTCTAACTTTCAAGACAAATATTAACGGAAAAATATCAGGTAATCAATGTGAAAGTATATTGAGTTCAATCCATGAGAAATACAAGTTGTTGAATATGCATTTATAGCAAAATGCAATAATCAAAATTTTCAGCTCAATATTTAATAAAAGTTGTAAAGTAAAGTTTGAATATTTCATACATGTATATATAATGTATATACACTTTTCGTGTATGGTATTTCAATATCATATATATGAAGCATATTATACATGTATATCATCACATAGATCATTTGCATGAGATATAATAGGATCAAACATATGGTGTAGTAGATTTCATGCAAAAATATAATTTTTCATTCAATATTGTAAAAATGTCATTTAAATATCAATCTAATGTCATGAACTTGATTCAATCATGTATATAATATTTAAACATATTAATCAAGTTTGAAATAATATTAAACAAGTAATGATGAGATATCACAAATAGATGCATATATTGGTCAAATTATTAAGATAAACATATTGAGTATATTGAAAATATGTTTTCTCACTTTAAGCATATTGTATCAATATGTGAATTTTTCAATTAATCATGTGTTGAACAATCCAATTACATGTGTCATGATATAATCAAATAATGATCATGTTCAAATCATAATATCATGAATGTATGCACTCTTAGTATGTGTGTGTGTGCATCCTAATGAGTCAAGGTATATAATCTCTTCAAGAGTAACATCATTTAGACTTAACCTTATAAACTTAATATTATCTAAGTCTCATGAACTTCATATCGAGAGTATACCTGTATTTCACACTTAAAATTCATAGTGATTAGCACATACAATGAATAATTGAATCTTAATACCTGCACTTAAGATATCACTTTGGTTAGTATACTAAAGGTATGATTCAATCAAAGTACATTAAAACATATAATTTGTGTCTAATGTGACATCATCATATCACTAATATTCACATCATCAAAATACATATTGTGACATCAACATAAACATATATCAACAAAAGGGTTAGGGTTTTCGATTAGAAGGGTTTAGGCAATTTGAACGAAGCTAGAGTTTTCGATGGCCCTAAGGACGAAATAACCCGAGTAATTTGGCATTCCTTTATACAGTAAGTAATGAATAATTTTTAAACTATTTATCTTCTCAGTTTTGTTACTTCTCTGATCATTTGTAAATGTTGTAGGTTTGTTTTCTCTCTTATCTAATAAAAAATTGTTTTTAAATTCTTAAATAAAGTTTTGGTTAAGTTTTCTAATACCAGGAAAAAAAATGGTTAATAGTGAAAGCCTATCAACCAAAGCACAAATGCTCTTGGGATTTTTCGAATAGGCATGTCAACTCAAAATGGTTGTGTAATAAATACATGGACAAAGTTAAATATGACGTAAAAAATTGGAGTTTGAAAGGGTTTAAGACCACAATGAAAAATGATCTTAATGTTATAGTGTCGAAGAATAAAGTCTATTGGGCTAAGAGAAAAACTATTTTGACTATTGAGGGCAGCCAAGAAGATCAATATCATAAGCTTCAAGACTATGTTCATGAACTTCGGAGAACTAATCATGGGTCTACTGTTTGTCTACATGTTTTTTTATCTTGGTTGTGATGGTAAACTTCAATTTCAGAGTTTGTATGTGTGCTTAGAAGCTTGTAAGCAAGGGTGCGCAATTTGTAGGCATAGTATTGATGGGTGTCATCTTAAGGGTGTAATTGGGGAGGTCAATTAATGCCTATTGTTGGCATAGATGGGAACGATAATATGTTTCTAATTGCGTATACAATTGTAGAGATAGAGAACAAAGATTCATGGACTTGGTTTTTAGCATGTCTAGGTGAGGATTTAAATACACATAGACAAAGAGATTTCACCATAATTTTGGATTGACCAAAAAAGATTTTGTAGGAATTTGATGGCACGATTTCTTTTGTTGAACATAGGCATTGCGTTTGGCACTTATTCAATAATTTTAAAGGTAAATTTAAGGGGAGTGCCTATAAGGATGTTATGTGGAAGGCTATTAGGGCAACACTTCCAATTGAATTTGAGAAGTTTATGGAAGAAATGGGTAAGTTAGACAAAGATGCACTAATTTGGTTGAACGATAAGCTACCTCAGCACTGGTCTAGGTCTCATTTTAGTGTGTTCTCCGAAAGTATGACATATTGTTAAACAATTTATATGAGAGTTTTAATGCTTTTATTCTAGAGCAAAGAAAAAAAATATCATCACCATGTTAAAAATTCGAAGAGACCTTTTAATGAACAAGATGATAGTGAATAGAGAAAGAGGGCATAAGTGGAAAGGTAAATTTTGTTCAAAAATTCAGAAAATGTTGGATCTTGTTATGTAAAATATCAATGGATGCATACCACAATAGACCAGGGGTGGTTAATTTGAGGTATCTTGCATATGGGGTGATCAATATAGTGTTGATTTAGATGCAAATAGTTGTTCGTGCAAAAAAGGTGATTTGTCTAGCATATCTGGTACCAATGTTATTTGTGTCATTGTCTATAAGGATGTTGAGCTAGAGGACTATGTGAATAAATTCTATAGAATAGAGAGATACTTGAAGACCTATGAATCGATGATCAACCTAATAGATTCTTCCAATTTATGGCCTAGTTGTGGACAATCCAAAGCAATGTCTCCTTGCTTCACAAAGTAAATAAGGAGACCAAAGAAATTGAGAAGAAGAGAGTCTAATGAACCTATAGAGAATGCAACAAAGTCAAAGAGGACACATGTAGTTAAATTTAGTTTATATGTACAGTCGGGGCACAACAAGAGAAGATGTAAATCTGTCGAAACAGAAAATGGTACGAACATTTTAATTTAAGTTCTTGACTTTAATCAATTATCATTTTTTATTTTATTTTAATTATAAGTTGAATTAAATATTAGACAGGGTCATGATGGAGCTGCAGATATGAAGATGGAGCTAGAGTTAGAGATGCTGGAGTTATTGGAATTGTTGGAGTTGTAACTGGAACTGAAGCTGGATTAGGAACTACTGTTGGATGTTGACCCTAGATGTTTTGATGAACCAATTAACATTGATGTTTTGAGGAACTAATGCGTTTATCGGGTATTTCAAATTTTAATTCTTGTGCATCAATGAGAAAAAGATCCATGAGAAAAATATTGGTTTTCATAAAGAGAAATAATAAATATCGAAATGATTACAATGAAGACATTGAAAGTTTTGTTCAGCAAGACGATTTTGAGCATGAAGATGTTTTTTTTATTTATAGGTAAAACAACTCAACTCTTCTTACGCTCTTAATGCAACTTAATTAAGATCACGCACGACACTTGAAAATAATTTGAAATATTTTAACTATGGTCAGAAATGATAAATTTAAGTGTGCAAATATTGTTTTCCTAAAAACTTGTTTAAGATTTTGTTTGAAAATTTCAAAAAAAAATATTTTTTCGGCCTCAACAATAGACCAGAAGATTCAAGTTAGTGTTTTTGGGGTTTTCAGGCCAATTGCTCTACCACAAGTTGAACGATTGATTCAGACTTAAAACGATCAACCACCCAATCGACCGACTAGTGTTCAACGGATAAAAATCTAGATGTTGAGAGTCAACCAGTTGACCGACGTGTTTGTTTTCAAGATTTGACTAGAACGTTTTTAAAATATCTTCTACCCATTTTTCATGGTTTGAATGTTGGAATTTTATATTTTAATGGATTTTGACTGAATTTCAAAGATATATCATATATTTTGGGGATCTTTTGATTTAGTCGATATATTACTTGATTTTGTGATTTTTCCCAAGTAAACTTCTTTATATCCTTTGAGGGTTTAAATCAAAATCTTTTTGGGGGCTAAATTGAATGTTTTAAAAGTTCTATTTCTGGTTAAATATTGTTGATTTAAATTGATTTGATATATGAGGTTTGTATATACTATTTTTGGGCATATCTTTAAAAATATAGTCATTATAGGCATGGTTTAAAACTCCTATATATAGATTTTGTGGATTTCACCTTTACTCAAAGATCAAATCATATTTTTTGAAAGAGAGAGTTCATTTTTTTTTTAAATATATTTTTGAAAGAAACGTTTTGAAGAAGTTTTGGTTGAAGCTATCTTTGCAAAAACTCCAGATTTGATACTACGTTGCTATTTTAAATTTGTGAGTCATTAGGTGGCCTCACCCACTTAGCATTAATTATGATTCCGTATATTAATGATGTTAGGTGAGAATTATAAGTTGTTAGGTGGGAGTAATGAGGTTAGATGGAAGTTGTGTGGTTGAAATCAACTTCATTCACCTATAATTAGGAGGAGCCTTGGCAAAGGAAGGCATCCTATCTTGGAGATCATCATATCTTGATAGGGAGTATTCTTAGAGAGAAATAAACTTAGAAAGTTTTCTTGTAATCTTTGTGAGATATTTTAGGTGTAGAGATAAATGTAGCTGAGAGAGGGTGTACAAGGGTATAAGGGATCGGGTTATTTGGGATAAATTTGAAGGGCTAGCTTTTATGGTAACTCTATGTTTTCTATCAAATAAAAGGTTTGGTCTCGCCCTTGGACGTAGGCAAATTGTCGAACCACGTAAATATTGCGTGTTTTCTTCTGTGTGTTTATTTTTATTATTTTCAAAGCTATTACTGATCCATCATCTAATTAGTGGTTCGTCGTAACACACTGGTATTAGATCTAGGTCGGTACTATTCATATACGGTATTATTTGTCTGTGTCGTTGTATTAGACTTCTCGAAAATTGTTGACAAATATGAAATTTTGAAATGGCGGCAAAATTTGAGGTTGAAAAGTTAAATGGAAAGAATTATTTCAACATATGGCATATTAAGATGCACACTTTACTGGTGCAACAGGGGCTTCATAAAGCACTGAAAAGCAAAACGCGTTTACTCAACACAATGTTAGACATCGTCAAGGTTAATCCAATGAAGAAGACATATTGTGCAATTTTATTATACCTGAGTGACAGAGTGTTGCAGGAGATGACAAATGAAACTTCAACCGTAGGACTATGGCTAAAGTTGGAAAGTTTGTACATGACGAATTCTCTGACAAATTGCTTGCATCTTAAGAAGTGATTGTATACGTTGCAGATGAATAAAGGTACATCGGTCCAAGAACTTTATTTTATCATTTGTTTGTCTTTTTTTTTTTTAGACCCTCAAATCTTGCGGGTTTAGAAAAAAAAAAAATTATATTAGTAGATATTTAGCATTTGACTGTTACACATGAAACATGTAGAGTGTTGTTTATTTTAATTTTATTTTTAATAATATTTTTTTAAAATAAAATTAATTCATTTAGAAAAAAAAAAATACAACTTTCGTTCACTCTCATTTGTTTCACACTTTAAAATAATAAGTTATAAAGGGCTAAATAAATTTAAGTATTAAGTTCCAAGAGGATATATGTAATTTTTTAACTTTTTAATGTGTGTTTGAATAAAAACTTTATTTATTTATTTATTTATTTTTATTTTTTTATTTTGTTTGTGTTATTTAGTAGTTATTATTATTATTGAAATTTCAATAATGATTATCAATAAAAAAAAATTAAAACAAAAGAGAAAAAAGAGAAAATATAATAATTTTTTGTCAATTTAATATGTCATATTTATCATAAAAAATAGAAATTTATTTTGAATTGGAAAAAAAATATTAAAATACTTGGATAATTATTTAAAATGAATATATATATATATATATATATATGAGGGATTCAATCAATTTATAGTAAAATTCCATTAAAGTTTCATTATCTTTAAAAACTAAAAATTGCAAACTCACCAAAAGTAAGTAGTACATGCTTAGAGCCTTTATATTCAACCTAGACAAAAGTTTCCACTTTTAATATTAGATATAGATATTAATATTCCATTTCATTTTTCTTTGTTTTTCGGTGTACATTGAACTTGAATAATAAACAGACAAACGTGTAATTCCCTTTGATGTTAATTGAAGAAAATATATAGTTAAAAAAATATTATGATACGGTGAAAATAATTGAATATTTTAAAATTTGAGAATGTTGTGACCATTCTTATCACACACCTCCATTTTTTGTCCACAAAATTTTTATTGATTTTTCAACCATTTCCTTAAAAATGAGAATAATATTACTTTTGTCTTTTTCATTTGTATTTTTTAAATGTAAAATTTATTATTTTAGTTTTTGTTTCTTAATTCCTATATATATATTTTTTTAATTTTCATTATTTTTTCTTCTTGTTTATTTCTTTTTTTTTTTCAATATTTTTAATTTGTATTTGTTTAAAATTTTCTATAAAAATAAAACAAATAAATAAAATAAAAATAATAATTAAAAGGAAAAAATAAAAATGAAAAAAAGGGAGAGTAGAAAAGAGAAATAAAAAACAAAATGAAAAAAATTGTAAAAATACATTGCAAGGATATTTTTTACAATAAAATGTAATAGGGAGAATCTCAGGTAAACGAATTAAAATCATAATGGGTGTCTCAGGTATAATTCAAACTATATAGTGTGTCTTTGGGCCAAATGATAAGGGATTTCTCTTGCATTATTATTAAAATCTAAACTGACTTATAGCTTCAATTATTTGATTTATGCTATTTTTTTTCTAAAAGTTTTTAATTTATTTTTTAAAATAAGAAAAAACAATTAAGGATGTAGACATATCCAATCATGCCAATTTACTTATAAAAATACAAATGTACCATTTAATATTTATTTTAATAATAAAATACTTTATATAATTTTAAATTTTAACTAATTAATTACTTTAATATTATAGCCTATAACAATGTAAACACTACAACGTAATTATGATAAATAGAAATGATATTGATATTTTTAAATATATAATCCAAGAGATTAAATTATTTCTTTAATTGGATGGTTGAGGTTTAATTCATATTTTTATTACTAGATGTTATTTTTCTATTGACATAAAAAATTATTATATAGAATTCACATTTAAATATTGTTTTTCTTTTGTTTTCTCATAACATTTGAATTTGCAATTATGTTACTAGAGTGATTTATTTGTGATTTTTCATTAGGGTAAGTCATGGGAATTGCATTATGATAATAAAAGTAAGTAGAATACTCACGTCTTTGCCTTGAAAATTTAAATTTTGTTGTTTCCATCTCATTTAAAAGAAATAAAAATTATTTGATCAGTTTCGGTTGGGCAAGTTTTTGAAACATTTGTCCTGTGACAGAGGCCCAAGTGTGTGTCAAGTCATAGTCGAATGTCGTGGGTAAGCGGTTGCACACGACATTAGATCTAAGGTCATGGGTTCAATTCCTAGTGTTGAATGCAGTATAAAGCTAGGGTATATGTCTTTCCTAACACCAATTGATTTTAGGGTGAGTGGTTGCACTTGAGGTCCTACAAGTGGTATTAGATCTAAGGTCATGGGTTCAATTCCCAGTGGGAGCAATTGCTGAGGGAGAGATTGTTGGCCAGTTTTTTGCAACAATTGCCCCGTGGCAAAGGCCTAGGTGTGGGTCGAGTCACACTCGAATGCCGTGGCACTTGTTATAAGGAGGTTAGGGTATGTGTCTTTCCTAACACTAGTTGGTTTTAGGATAAGTGGCTGTGAGGTCTTACAATTTTAATCCATTTGATTACAATTTCATTTGGAATGTTGTTATTGTCTTATGTACCCTTTGGTTGAGGCGACACTTTGGTATATGCAATCTTTGAAAACCTAGTCAACCCAACTTATATATTTTCTAGAGATAAAATTTATGTATACATTTTTTTTATTAATTGAATCCTTCATGTAAAATCTAGGGCAGAGCTAGTTAGTGCCCTAGAGGACTCAAGCCCCTCTCAACCTTGAAAAATATTCACTATTACCCTATACTTTTTTATAAAAAAAATCAACCAAATCCATTCAAATTTTAAATTAGCTCCCTCTTAATTAAAAACAATCTAATAAACTCCCTAGAAACAATTTAGCCCCCAACCAATTTTCTATATCTGCCTTCGTGTAAAATATTTCAATTTTTGTTTTTTAATACTTGAGGAAATCAAATCTCATACATTATGTTCATAAAAAATCTAATTTATTTTTTTCAGAAGGAATGCAAAAAATTTTGATGTCTACCTTAAAATTTTATGATTGAAGTTGTGGAACTCTTGATCAAATAAAATTGAAGACTCTTTATCCGTTGTCATGGTTAGTTAACACTAACAATAATATATAGTTTAGGTGCGGATTTTTTTTTTTGAAATTTAACGATATAAAATATTTCTCCTGCACAAACAAATACAACACTAAATTTAAACAATAAAAAAATCTGGACATAAATTACTTGAAGCGAAAGCCTAAAACTAGTTCGTATTATAATTGAAGAACTTAATTACACAAAGCGAAAGAACAACAATTATATACATCATAAATTACTTGTTATAACAAAATAAATTTTATCGAAAATAAAAGGAAATGCTCGCACCAACAACTCTCATAAACTCAACTAGGTTAAATAGTTGTTCATATACATAACAAATGGATTAGGTTAAGGAATACAAAAAAATGGACGGATATTGTTAACCCTAAATGATTCAAATCCTTATTTGATACTCCAATTAATTTGAATATTTGTCTGGACTAATATCGTGTTTAAGATGTGCTGACAATATTTAAAGATATTAGTCTGATTTATGTCAGACCAAAAAGATTGTATGACAAATCTATAGCATTGAAAGAGGAATACGAATTACCGGGATGATGTAAGATGCTGACATGATAAAGAACTTTTTAAGAACAATTATTTTTTGTATTCCTATGGTAAACAACACTTTTGTTGTCCCTAGATATTTTGATGGACAAGTTAATATTGATGTTTTTTGTAGAACTAATGATTTGTTGAGTAATTTCAGAATGTTTCAATTGAGAAAATAAGAAAAATGTAGATTTCAAGATAACATTTGATGAAAGATTCAAGATGGTCGAAATGTAATGAAAATATTTAAAGATATTAGTCTGATTTATGTCAAACCAAAAAGATTGTTTGACAAATCTATAGCATTGAAAGAAGAATATGAATGAATGGGATGATATAAGACACTAGCATAATAAAGAAATTTTTAAGAATAATTATTTTTTGTATTCCTAAGGTAAACAACACTTTTTTTGTCCCTAGATAATTTGATGGATAAGTTAATGTTGATATTTTTGTCGAACTAATGATTTTATTGAGTGGTTTCAGAATTTTCAATTGAGAAAATAAGAAACATGATGGATTTCAAGATAACATTTGATGAAAGATTCAAGATGGTTGAAATGTCCTGACAATATTTAAAGATATTAGTCGAATTTATGTCATACCAAAAAGATTGTATGACAAATCTGTAGCATTGAAAGAAGAATATGAATTACCGGGATGATGCAAGACACTAGCATGATAAAGAAATTTTTAAGAACAATTATTTTTTGTATTCCTAAGGTAAACAACACTTTTGTTGTCCCTAGATAATTTGAAGGACAATTTAATGTTGATATTTTTGTGAAATTAATGATTTTATTGAATGATTTCAGAATGTTCCAATTGAGAAAATGAGAACAATAATAGATTTCAAGATAACATTTGATTAAAGATTCAAGATGGTTGAAATGAAGATATTGAATATTTTTGGAGTAGAAAATATTTTTTGTATTTCTAGGTAAAAACAACTCAATACTTTTTATGCTCTTAATGCAACCCGATTAGGATCACGTACGATACATGAAATTAATTAAATTATGAGTTATGGTTAGAAGTGATAAATTCAATTGTCTAAATGTTTTTCCTAAAAATATCGTTTCAGAAAATATTTTAAAAATAGAAAGAAAAAAAAAAGGTTTTTTCCCAACAAGAACGGTCAACTAGGAGATTCAAGTTTGGTGTTTTTTGGTTTTTGGCTTAAACAGGAGACCGACGTAGATATATGTCTACTGGGAGATTCAAGTTGGGTATTTTTAGAATTTTAGACATACTGGTCGACTGACAGGGTTGACGAAAGATTTAGAGCCTAAAGCGGTCAACTGACTAGTTGTGAACGGTTGAAAAATGAGTCATTGAAGAAGCAACAGGTCGATCGCTAGCATGGTCGATCGATCGAGTAGGTATTTTTTAGATTATATGACCAATCCTATTTTCGAGATCTTCAACCCAAATCTAAAGCTTGTGAACGTTATAAAATCCGATTTTAAGGTGTTTTGACTATATTTTATATATCTATGATATATTTTGAAGATCTTATTATTTAGTCCTTGTATTACTTGATTCTATGAGATTTATCGAGATTTTTTTTTTCTATTTTTAAGGGGTTTGAATCAAAATCTTTTGGGCTATGTTTAGTTCAAAGAATGAAAAATGAACAAGAAAAGAGAAATGAAAAGAAAAAAAAATTATATATTATGAAAGGAAAATTATTTTTCCTAGTGTTGTTTTATTAGGGAGGAAAATAAAATGAGGAAAACAATTCACTTTAATGTAATTTACTATTTTATCCTCAAATATTAAAAAAATAAATTAAAAATTATATTATCAAAGGTATAATTGTAATTTTACTCATTCTCTCTCACTTTCCTTCATTTTCTTCCAAAATTTGTGTGAAAAAAAAAAAAAAAAAAAAATTACTTCAAAAATTGTGCATTTTTCTTCATATTTTTTTTCCTCCAATTTTCCATTCATAACAAACAAAAAAAAAAATTATCCTATTTTTTTTATTATTTTCTTTTCCATCATTTTTTCAACCAACCAAATGCACCCTTGGGGACTAAATTGAGCTTTTTGAAAGAATAATTTTGGGTCGAACATTTCAGATTTAAAGGAATATATTATATGAGGTCTATATATGAGATTGTGGTCTTATATTTTGAAAAATAGCCACCATAGGCATAGTTTGAAATATATATATATATATATGTGTGTGTGTGTATGTATGGACCTGCAATTTTCATTATAATCAATTGAGAATGAGAGTTTTAATTAGAGCTTTTCTAAAAGAGATTATCATTTTGCTAAAATTATATTTGAGAGAGTTTATTAAAGAAATTTTTATTCAAGGTGTACATCGATTTTTGCCACCAGTTTTTATGCTACATATTTGTCTCTATTGTTTTCAAATAAATTTTGATGAGATCTTTCTAAATACTTAAGTGCTCAATATTTTGTGGTTTACTTGATGTATATATATTTGTGTGAGTTCATGGTAATTTTGTATTAAGAATAATTATATTTTATCTTTGAATATCCTACATATCTTGTGAAACGATTTTTGTCTGTGAAATCTGATTTGCATAATCGTTGTGCTTTAATTGTGTAATCATATTTATATCCTCATGTAGTTTATCGAGACACTAATTGACATATCTTATATTGAGGTGGTAGAAGCTCCTATGGGAAGAAACATATTATTTTTTCATTTGATGAGTATAAGAGGATTAGACATATTGGATTTAATCAGAGTTTAGGTTTGATTCTTAGCCTGTAAAAGGATTAGGTTTGACTCTTTCTTGTAAAATGATTAGATTAGTCTTTAGCCTGGTAAAAAGATAGATATGTTTTATTCATAACCTGCAAAAGAATTAGGTTATTCTTGAGCCTGATAATAAGAAAATTGTAAATGTTTGATTATGATCATGGAAAAAGAATTAGGTCAGTCCTGAACTTGTAAAAATAATTGTAAGGGTTTGGTTTCTACCTGGAAAAAGAATCAGGATTAGTGAATTGTGAAATCCCTGCGAGAGTTCAGGGGACTGAATGTAGACAAGAGTAGCTTGTCGAATTAGGATAAATCTGTGTTCATTTTCTTTATCCTTACTTGTTTGGTTGTGCAAGTTTTCGTTGTAGCTCAAAATTATAACCAGATAGAGAAATTGGTGATTGATTGATCGATAATTTATTTGTTTAATTTTTTATTACTACTTAATTCACCCTCCCTCTTGGTATATTTGTGGGCCAACAATTGGTTCCATAGCTAGTTTTAGCTGAATAGGCTTAACATTCTAACTAACACGATGACATGAATTGCATTGAGGAAAATATTTTGTGTGTATCTCCTGCTTGTTCTGTTAGTAGGATTGATAGAGATAGTGACAATGAGGCTGTTGATAAAACTATTGAGAAATTGATTACTCTACCATATGTTTTTGGTATGGAAAATTTGAAGCTTTCACAAAACAATATAACTCTTGAAAATGAAAAAAAAAAAATCATTACTTCCAAATCTCTTAAAAAATAGAATTTAGACAAGTATTTTGAAACTGCTGAATTTTTAAACGTTATATCCAAAATAAACACTCTTCTTGAAAAAGTTGAATCCCTTGAAGACAAATATTTTTCTAAAGAATGATGTTTCAAATATTCAATAAGGTGTTTCGAATTCTAGAAATCTTGAAACTTTAAATGAGGCTTTAAATATTGAATTGGATAATGTAAGGTGAGTACTTGATAAAGCTCGGTAAATTTTTATTTTGTTGAAAATGATTGCAATTCTTAAAAATGATCTTCAATTTATGAACAAGAAAATTTTTGGTCTTCAGATGAATGTTAGTTCGTTGGAACGCTCACTTGAACAGACTTAAAAATAGCTTAATGAGACTATTGATAAATTCAAGAATATTAAAGAAACAAAAGTTTTTGAAAAACCAATAGAACCTAAGGCAGTTCTGTTGAATCCAAGGTTTTGATGAGCAATTAAGTATTGATGTTTTTTATGGAACTAATAGTTTTATTGAGTGTTTCATATTTATAGTTCTATGTGTTTGATTAAGAAAAAGATTTGTTGAAGAAAAATGGTGCAAGATGAACATGATAAAGATATGAAGAGTATTGAAGACGCTGAAGAAAATTAGGTTTACTTATATACTCTTAATGCAACCTGAATTAGGATCACGTATGACACTTAAAATGAGTTAATCCTATGTGTGTCATGGTAAGAAGTGATAAGTTTTAGATCCTAAAATGAGAAATTTTATGTGCTCCTTATGTGAAATAATTTTGATAATTGACATAATTGAAATATGTGTTTTAAAGTATAAAATATTGTGTTTTCAGGTCAATTAGGTCAACTGGCAAAAAGAGTCAGTCGACTTATCAAAACAGTAAATTTTGGGAGTAGAAATGGAGTCCTATTGATTTGATCGGTTAACCAAGAAAAATAATTGGTCAACCGTTTGAAACAATGGTTGAAATAGGTAAGGAAGTAAGCACTCTAATCATTTCAGTCAACCGACAAAGAAGGATCGATCAACCGAAAGAGTCAGTGAATAAAATGGATGAAATTGGATGGCGCTAAAGAGTACAAAATTCTTATGGCAACATCTACAAAAATAGAAAAAGATGATACGGGAAAAAAAGTCAATGAGAAAATGTATCAAGGTACGATTGGTAGCTTATTATATCTTACTGTTTGTAGATCTGACATAATGTTTAGTATATGTTTGTGTGCTAGATTTTTGCCTTGTCCGAAAGAATCACATCTAACAACTATCAAGTGAATCTTTCGATATTTGAAAGGGACAAGTGATATATGATTATGGTATTCTAAAAGGAGTGACTTTAAGTTAATTAGTCCGATGTTGATTTTTTCGGATGCAAAATTGAGTGTAAAAGCACAAGCAACTCATGTCACCTTTTTGGACATACCTTGGTTTCTTCGTCTAGCAAGAAACAGAACTCGATTGCCTTATCTACGACTAAGGCAAAGTATATGGCAACTGGTAATTGTTGCACTCAAATTCTATACATTAAGTAACAATTATATGATTTTGAGATATGTATGGAGGAGGTCCCTATTTATTGTGATAGTAAAAGTGTCATATGCTTAAGTAAGAATCCGACAAAGCAATTACGAACTAAGCACATAAAGATTCAACATCATTTTATTCATGATCACATTTAGATAAGGGATGTAACTATTGAATATGTTGATACCTCCGATCACCTTACTGATATTTTTACCAAACCTCTAACTGAAGATCAATTTGTGAAAATCATTTGAGATTTAGGTATGGTTAGGAATAACGATGTATGCCTAGAGTGATATTTTTGGTTCTCTGCCCCCGTTTTTCAAGATGACAAAGAAGGAGAAGTTGATGTTTAAGGAGAAGTTGATGTTTAGGGGTTTGCTCGCCTAAGCAGTGCATTAAGTAAAGGGAAAAATTATTTTGAGCTTATGTTGAATATCTTAATTATTAAGAGTTTATGTTGAATATCTTAATTATGTTTCATTATTGTACTTAAATGAGTTTAAATATCCGTCCTTTGATTTAGGGGGAGTGTGGTTACATTATATTTTGAAAAAAATATCAAAATTAATTGTTATCATAAAAAATAGAGAGATTGTTGAATCTAAGGTTTTGATGAGCAATTAAGTGTTAATATTTTTTGTAGAACTAATAGTTTTATTGAGTCTTTTAGATTTTATAGTTCCATGTATTTGATTAAGAAGAGATTTGTTGAATAAAAATGGTACAAGATGGACATAATGAAGATGTGAAGAGATTTAAAGACGCTGAAGAAAACTAAGTGAAAATAATTTTCTACGTATATACTCTTAATGCAACCCGAATTAGGATCATGCTCAACACTTAAAATGAGTTAATCTTTTGTGTGTCATGATAAGAAATGATAAGTTTAAGATCCTAAAATGAGATATTTTATGCGCTCCTTATGTGATATGATTTTGATAATTGATCTAATTGAATAATATGTTTTAAAGTATAAAATATTGTGTTTTCGAGTCAATTCGGTCAACCAGCAAAAGGGGTCGGTCGACTTATCAAAATAGTAAGTTTTGGGAGTAGAAATAAAGTCCTACTGATCTAATAGATCAACCAAGAAAAATAATCGATTAACTATTTGAAACAATGGCTTAAATGGGTAAGGAAGTAAGCACTCTGATCATTTCAGTCAACCGACAAAGAAGGGTCGGTCAACCGAATGAGTTAGTGGATGAAATAGATGAAATTGGGAAGCCCATTGATCAAATCAATCAACCGACAAGGCTTAAGGCCAACAGCTAGTTTCAGCCGTGACACTGGGCGATCGACTGAGGGCTTGGTCCGGTCAACTGACTGTCTCAGTCAATGTTTTGACTGATTTGATCTCTTGGTAAAAAAAACTATCCGTTTTTTATGATTCCATGAGAGGGATTTGTGGCGTTTTAGTGAT
The DNA here is from genome assembly GCA_016647705.1 of Eucommia ulmoides. Lineage (NCBI taxonomy): Eukaryota > Viridiplantae > Streptophyta > Magnoliopsida > Garryales > Eucommiaceae > Eucommia > Eucommia ulmoides. The sequence continues at coordinate 25,148,852 of CM028337.1, forward strand.
ATTCAAATATGTATGACTTATTATGTTATCTCTATTAATTTGGTCCATATATTTGAGATTCTCTTAATTTAAATAATTTAACACTTCATATTCTTATGGTTTTAAATTGGGAAACGTCTTATAGACCTAAATGAGTGTTTCCAAGAATATATTTAAATGGATATACCTATATTAATGTGATATGTTATATGGGGTCTTAGAATGTCATTTTATGACATATCTTTGAAAAACTTGTCGTTGGAGGGTTAGTTCTAGGTCTATTTCATAATACCTGCGGGAATAAGATTAAATACATCAAGAATATTAGTTTTGAGTTTCTATAAGAGTGATATTATTACTGAGATTTCTACGAGAGATTCTATTCAAGTTCTTGATCTATAGCGCTTGCTATTTGACGTCACTGATTTGATTTCTAATTGCAATATTATCATTTTCTTCGGTGTTTCCCAGTCAGATCCATCCAAGCTTTATTATTTATTTTCTAAAGTCAAATTTATATTGATTGCTAGCCTGGTTTAGGATTATTAGAAAATCGTTTTAAAATTAAAAGCTTGAAAATCTTTTAAACGGTTTTTTACTTGATTATCTGATTACATGTTTAATTTATGCAGTTATTTATTTAATTAGATTTTATTTACCTCACATTGTATCTATCACGTAATAATTATTTGAACCATTAATTGAGGATATATGTATTGAGGTGGTAGAAGCTCCTTGTGGGAAGAAACTTTTTTTTTTTTTTTGTATTTGTGAGTTTGAGAGGATTAGACATGTTTAGGACGGTTTCTAATAAGGGTAGCTAGGTGTTTATCTTTTTTTGTGAAAAAAATTAGGATTTGATCTTTATCATGTTAAAAATGTTAGGTTATTCTTTTTCCTTGAAAAGAATTAGGTTTTAATTTAGCTTGTAATTGAATTAAAGAGTGAATTGTAAATGTTCATCCCAACCTTGTGAAAAGGACAACTGAGAAAGTGTTAGGTTGATTCTTAGCCTGTGAAAAGAATAAGGGTATTGTAAAGGTTGATTCTAAACCTATGAAAAGAATCGAGAATTGTAAGAGTTTTGTTTCTAGCTAGTAAATGAATCAAGGGGTTTAGTGGATTGCGAATCTCCGTGGAGCTTAGGGGACTAGACGTAGGTAAGAGTAGTTTGCCGAATCAGGATAAATTCTTATGTGTTGCATTGCTTTATTTTATATTTTGTGTTTGGGTGTGTACTTAGTATCAAACACATTTCCGCTGCGTAAGAAGGTAATAATTGATTTAGGAAAATTGATTATTTGTATTTAAAGGACTTAATTGTTTAATTTTATTCACTACCCAATTAACCCCCCTCTTGGGTAGCTCTTTGGGTCAACAAGCTCCTCAGTATCAGTATCGATATTGTACTCCTATACTGAAATTTAATTATTCTAAGAAACGCTTAAATAATTTTAGTTGCTATTATTGTGAAAATTTTGGTCGCCTTGAAATATAGTGTTACCGACTACATGGTACCCAAGTAGATCCAGAAATAACTGGATACCTAGAACGAAAAATTCTCATGCAGGTATGAATAATAGATTTGCCAGACTAAGAAGGATGAATGGATATGAAAGACAAACCAATGATTATCACCAAAAAAATGTACAATTTTAAAATTAGAAGAAGCCAGTGTACAAAGTCATCGCGGATCGTAACAAGTTTGATCAATCTCAAGTATCCTTAAAAAGCAAAGAGATTGTCACTAAAGCTTATTAAGAAATAACATTACAAAAAGAAGATATTATCAAGGTGAATCAACCTGTTTTATTTTAGAATATCAAGTTTGATCAATCAGATGCTACAAAGGAAACCAATACTTGTGTTGATCATCAAACTAAGGTACACACACTAATGGCTCCCAATGATGAACAAGGCATGCCAAATTTCTTATAGTATAAATGTAAAAATTTTGTTTGGGAGACAAATGTGTCACATTTTTCTACAAATTAGATTTATATTTTTATTTAGTAGATTTATGTTTTAATTTGACAATTTTAAAACGAGTTTTAAAAATAAGTATTTATGTGGATCATTTGAGAAATAGATGGGGCTAAGTATAACAAAAGAGATCAAAATTAAGCCAATCCAGTCGACCCCCGAGTTTACTCGATCAAAAATAGGCAGTAAGGCATCAAAGATATTAAATGAATCAAGGTCAGTCCATCACTATATAATTCAGCCAACCGACTGTCGGTGGATATATTGATAAACTTAGCTTATTTTCTTCACTTCTTTGATTCTTTTCATCTCCTCTCCTAGATTCACTCACTTAAGTAGATTCAGAGCTTATTGAAGGTAGATTTTGTGGTCTCAAGTCATCCAAGGGTTGTTCGAATTTCAAGTAAGATCTATTCCATCTTTTGTGCTTGTTCTGCGTTCGTTTGTTTGAAATTACTTGATTATTCTAAGTCCTTGCATTAGGTTTATAAATAACTAAGTTAGATCGGTTGATTTCTTGTTTGATTATAGGGGTTAAGCCAGTTGCTACAAAAGAGAAGAATAAAAAAAGCTCGAGTTTGATGAAGTTCGAATTTTTAATAAAGGAAATAAGAAGAAATTTAATAAGGACATAAACAAATGAAGGGTTGTTTGTGGTAGACCGATTGAATTTGCCAATTTGAGAAATAACCATATCGATCTTGTGGAAAGGTTTAATGGCTTGGGGTAGATTGATTTTTTGTCACAGAGTAATCCTTGGTTTTCATATTCGATGAAAATATTTTACAGTAATTTGATAATTGTGAATGATAGGCTTCATTCATATGTTAATGGAGTAGATATTAAATTGTCTCTAGATGATTTTTCCGACACTCTTAAGATTCCTGGAGGGACTATTTTTCCTTAAAACAATACCTATTGGATCTTGTAAAATTTTAATATTAATTAATCTCGAAGAAATCTAAATATTACTGATGTTAAGGCTAGGGCTCTGAGTTTAGAAAATAGAATTCTCTATTCCTATTTCATTGCTCCACGTGGTAGAAATCGTGCGATTGTTACTGATTTCAATTTGTATCTTCTATCATCTATTGCAAATACAACAAAAATTGATCTTTCATATCTCATGTTTGAGCATATGAAATATCAATTAGGAGTGTCCTCACATGTTTCGCCTTATGGTGATGTTATTCAAAGAATTCTTGAGAGTTTTGGTATCTTTATTGATGATGATTGCCCTGCATATGTTATAATGTGCTCATCTCATTTGAATACAAATAGTATCATATTAATGGGTTATGAACATGTGGCAAATAGATGGGTTAGAAGAAAAGGAGAAGAGAAAGCTCAAAGAGAAGAAGAGAGAGTAGGATTTGATGGATGTAGACACCCCATTTTGACCCGCCTATTTAAGTTTGCAAAAGTATCAAGTCAAAAGCGCAAATTTAAATAAATTTTAAACTAATGTTTAAAGGGAACAATTTCTACCTTAGAGATCGGTGTAGTGAGACCCCCAATCAAAGCGTCCATCTACACGATCTTATCCTTATGAGATCGTTGTAGTGAGACCCCAATCAAAGCATCCATCTACACTATCTTATCCTTATAAGATCGTTGTAGTGAGACCCCGTCAAAGAATCCATCTACATGATCTTATCCTTATGAGATCGATGTAGCGAGGCCCCCCATCAAAGCGTCCATCTACACGATCTTATCCTTATGAGATCGATGTAGCAAGACCCCCAATTAAAGCGTCCATCTACGCGATTTTATCCTTATGAGATTGATTTGGTGAGACCCCCAATCAAAGCGTCCATCTATAAGTTCTTATCCTTATGAGATTGGTGTAGAGAGACCCCAATCAAAGCGTCCATCTACATGATCTTATCCTTATGAGATCGCTGTAGTGAGACCCCGTCAAAACGTCCATCTACATGATCTTATCCTTATGAGATCGACGTAGCGAGGCCCCCCATCAAAGCGTCCATCTACACGATCTTATCCTTATGAGATCAGTGTAGCAAGACCCCCAATCAAAGCGTCCATCTACACGATTTTATCCTTATGAGATTGATTTGGTGAGACCCCCAATCAAAGCGTCCATCTATAAGTTCTTATCCTTATGAAATCGGTGTAGAGAGACCCCAATCCAAACGTGCATCTACACGATCTTATCCTTATGAGATCGGTGTAGTAAGAACCCAATCAAATCGTCAATCTACACGATCTTATCCTTACGATATCGGAGTAGCGAGGCCCTCCCAATCAAAGCGTCCATGTACACGATGTTATCCTTATGAGATTGGTGTAGCGAGACCCCCCATCAAAGTGTCCACCTACACGATCTTATCCTTATGAGAACGGTGTAGCGAGACCCCCATCAAAGCATCCATCTACACGATCTTATCCTTATGAGATCGGTGTAGTAAGATCTCTCATCAAGTCATCCATCTATACGATCTTGTCTTCTGAAGATCGGTATGGTAAAACCCTACACTAAAGAAATCCTTTAGACGATGTAGTTCATCGATTGATCGATATGGTAAGAGCATTCATTTCAGTGGCGGCCCAAAATGTTGTGTGTCTCCTATCTTTGTCATCACAAGTAAACTTCCATGAAAACGAGAAACAATTGTAGACATCCCATTTTGACCTGACTATTTAAGTTTGCAAAAGTATAAAGTCTAAAGTGAAAATTTTGATAAACTTTAAACTAATGTTTAATGGGGACAAATTTTCATCTTAGATTAAATTGAATACTACAAAAATCCAAAAACACAAGAAAGCATAAAATTGTCAATTTGACTGAATTCGGTATAAGTAAAAGTTTTGGGTCAATCTCGAAAGTTCCTAAAGTTAAAGAAGGCTAAAATGATATTATTAAAGGTTGAATTTTCATGAAATCACTTTTAATATGAATGAAATTATTTACTACCCTTTGCTTAAGAAATTTTCATCAATTACCTTTGTTACCCATTTTGACCTCTGAAACTCTTACTACCACCGGTTTTGTCTTCTTGACACCAAAAAAAAATTCTCTAATTTTTCATTTAAGGTATCAAATCCTTCAAAAAAATAAATTCAAAATCCTTGATCAGACCAAGAAATTGCTATGACAAATCCAAGTTACCTAAAGTAACTAAGGATGGACTCGGTTAGAAATCAACCAAACTGAAGTCATTATCACTTGCAATCGAAGCCCATCAACCAAGGGCCCTACAAAGCATTGATGACTCATTTAATGAGAATTAATTGTCAAATATCTTTCTAATATATTTCCCTAACAAAATATCTAAGGGAGAAACTAAGTTACTTAAGGTGTAACTAACGATTATCAAACTAGCCGATCCAGTTTGTCACCTAAGCAACGCATTTAATGAGCATTAAATGCCCATCCCATCAATAATTTAATGATTGGTATGACATGGAGAGACTACATTCAAAGCAGGATAACTATAACACTTGAAATGTGATTACTTGTTACAAGGCAAACCAAAATGATTCAATACAAATTGAACCGATTCAAAGCCCATCAGATCAAGTGTCATTGTCATGTGTTGAATTCCAAATAACACATCAAGGCCAGATCCATTGAACCTCCAAAGCATTTACGGTAACCAAACCGAAATAGTGAAAGTAACTGGTGTTTAGCCCCTAAACCAAATCGCATATGTCACTTCAAGCCATAAATGCACCCATGTGCAACCAGTCATATCCAATATTATGTAATGATGACTAATGATTTCTCATGATTGCAAAATATTTGCAATCATTATCAATCATTGAACCTAGTCATGCAATCATTACAAAATCTTTTAAAGATCTTAGAGAATCTTACAAAATCTTCAAGAATTGTTCAAAACCATTCAAGATCAAGAAAAGAAGGGGTCACCACTAGGCCAAACAGGACCTCAGGACCCTTCTAGGATAGCCTGCACATTGACCAATGCGCACGCCTCTCACCCCTATAAATAGGGGCCTTGTTTTCATTTGGAAGGGGTCTTGAAACTACACCTTCTCTCTCTAAGCTCAAGAAATCCTCTCGGATCACTAGGGTTTCCAAGATTTCTCTTGAATAAACACCTCGAAATTCTACTGAAATACCACCCCAGAGGAGTTCTTGAGGATCTTGGAGGAAGATCTCAAGAGGTTGACGACAACTAATCGAGTACAACGAAGAAGATCCAAAGAAGGAGAAGAAGGTATTTCGTTTAGGGAAAGACCACTCCCCTAAACTAGGTATGTTTCTTGATGATCCTTTGATCTTGTCTTAAATATGATAGTTTTGCTTGTACATAGCATGTTCATATAGAATTTATACTTGTTTTCCATGTACATATCATATCTATCATTTAATTAACTAAAAAACAATAAAAACATGTCACAATACACACACACACACACACACACACACACTATATCGTCGAGACCCTTGTGACTAAAAATTTAGGATAAAGGGAAGACCTCTATTTCTTCGGGTATATGTGTCAAACTTCTTCAAGAATGTTCTCGTCTTTCTTAGTTACGAGTAGGACTGACATATATATATGGTATTTTTTTTTCTTTTTCAACTAGCAACTAACACTAATCTCAACAAAACAAAAGAGTTCGGTTGTGGTGTTCTTGACAAAATCAAGGATGTTATTGACAAATCATTGCCTGATTCATGTCTTGTTTAATAACTAAAATTAAATAAAAATCATATCTTTTTGCATAAACGAACTACGTGATGACCTGATTTTCATTAATCTAAGATAAGTAGGCAACTCATATCCGGGTTCGGTCACCCATCTAAATAAATTAGTCTTATCTCTTGCATATTGGAACTACATGTCGACCTGATTCCTTGTATTTACTGGGATATGTAGGCAACCTTTACAAGGTTCGGTCGTTAAAAAATATGAAAACATTTTGTATATCTTGCATATTGGAACTACATGTCGACCTGATTCCTTGTGAAAACAGAGATATGTAGGAAACCTTTATAAGGTTTGGTCATTAAGAAAATACAAAATATTTGTGTTTCTTATATACTGTTATTGGGTTGTCGCTGCTAGTTTAGGTGTAGTTTACCTGCTTTTCATTACATCATACAAAAATGCATAAAAAAGACAAAAAATATAAAAGGGATTTGTTTTGTTAACAAAAACCAAAGAAAATTGCTTGGATGTTGTTTAAATATGAACACTTACTTATGTTGAGGTACTGTCTTCGGACGGGTGTCTTGGGGTGCTTAACACCTTCCTCGAGTATAACTAACCCCCGAACTTTAAAGAAATATCTTGTAAATACCAAATGTTTTACGAGTCAAAACTTGAGTCATTTTGAAAGTAAAAATGAATTTCTAAAATCTTGTTGACCTAACACACCATTTAACCTCATGCTAGGTGGCGACTCTATTTTTTATATAAATCCCAACCCAGGGAACGTTTTCAAAATCGATGCCTAGAAAAGCCCTTGAAAAACATATTTTCTAAAATGAACAGATTTTCGAGGATTTCGAGAGGAAGGAATGAAAATTTGTTTTCCTCGTCTTCCCGTTCTCTACTTCCTCGTGCTTTCAAGAGAAATTTGGGGTGCGTTAATGGAGTGTATCAAAAAATGGATCATTTACAAGATCAATTTGATAACTTCAAGCAATATATTGAGGTAGTTGATTGACGACTTCAAGGTATAAATGAAAGGCTTGATGGAATCTCCACTCAGCCGAGAAGAGTGGCAACACCAATAGATCAACATATGGGGAGGATGACAAACTCAATGGAGCAACTTCATGGGATGATGCAAAATTTTAAGTTGTACAATGCGCCTCCTAAAACAACTGGCCCGTCAAGCTCCTACTATCAGCAAATGCATCCTCGAACAACCAGTTAATCAAGTTCATACTATCAACCACCGCCGTCCGGCAACTCTCTTGGCTCGTATTATTCTTTTTCTAGTCTCAGTCCATTTTCATGAACAATCTTTTAATTTGTACTATTATTTAGATAAGCTTCAAACTTTTTGGTCTGTAATAGTAAGTAGGCTTGGTGATGAACAATTAGTAGTAATTACGTTTGTGGATGGTGTTAACTTTTTGGGTTTTGATATGGTTGGAATACATTAATGCTTAATCTCATATATTGTCTCAATATGATCCATATAAATATTAAGATAAGATATTTTTATGAATTGTTTATGCAAAACAGTTTTTAAACTTATATGAAAATGTTGATATTTTAATTGGTTGATTTTTATTTTTTTTGAAAATGAGTATTCCTCCATGTGCTTTATTGAGAGTTATATTCATTTATATCAAAATTTGAATTTTTGCATTGAATTATATCTCAATCTTAAGGATTGAAAAATGGGTTTCAAAATTTATTCTTCTGAAATTATGATTTTACTATAATTTTGATTTTTCCAAAGTTATCATAATTAAATTTTTGAAAATCATTTGAGGTTTGAGAATGAGGCATAATGGTGTGTGCCTAGAATAGATGTTTTGATCCTACATCCTCACTTTTTGAGATGATAAAAAGGGAGAAGTTATGATGCAAGAATTCATAAAAATATTTAGAAAGTGGGAGTAATACAATTTTATGATATACATTGCATATTCTTGAAAATATTTTTCTCATTATGATATTATGCATAAAATAGCCCATCCTCAAATTTAGGGGGAGCATGGTTACATATTTTGTTGAGAAAATATCAAAGTTAATTGTCATAAAAAAAAATGAGAGATTGTTTTCCCTAGGTATTTCCCTAGACAAGTTAACGTTGATGTTTTTTTGGTACTAATGATTTTATTGAGTGATTTCAGAATTATGTTCTAATTGAAAGAATGAGAAAAATAATGGATTTCAAGATAACATTTTATGAAAGATTCAAGACGGTTGTAATGAAGATATTGAAGATTTTTAGAGCAGAAAATATTTTTTGTATTTCTAGGTAAAAATAACTCAATACATTGTATGGTCTTAATGCAACCAGATTAGGATTATGCACAATACACATGAAATTAATTGAATTATGTGAGTTATGATTAGAAGTTATAAATTCAAGTGTCTAAACATTTTTCCTGAAAGTATTATTTCAGAAAATATTTCAAAAATTGAAAAAAGGATTTTTTTTTTTTTTTTTTTTTTTTTGTCCTTAATGGTCTACCGACAATATAGACAGTCGACTGGGAGATTCAGGTTAGGTGTTTTTTTGGTTTTTGGCTTGAACGGTCGACCAACGTGGAGACCAGTTGACTGGGAGATTTAGGTTGGGTGTTTTTGGAGTTTTAGGCATATTGGTTGACCAACAGGGTAGACAGTAGATTCAGCGCCTAAAACAGTTGGAAAATGAGCCGTTAAATGAGTAATCAGTCAACTGCTGGCATTGTCGGTCGACTAAGTGGGTATTTTTCAAATTGTTTGACCAAACTGATTTTCGAGATCTTCAACCCAAATCTTAAGCTGTTAAATGTTATAAAATATGATTTTAAGGGGTTTTGACTATATTTCATATATCAACTATACATTTTGAATATCTTATTATTTAGTCCCTGTATTACTTAATTATATGAGATTTACCAGAAAAACTACTTTCTATTTTTAAGGGTTTTGAATCAAAATCTTTTGGGAACTAAATTGAGTTTTTTAAAAGAATATTTTCGGGTCAAACATTTTAGATTTAAAGGAATATATTATATGGGGTCTATGTATGACATTATCATCTTATGTTTTGAAAAATAGCCATTGTAGGCATAGTTTGAAACCTATATATACGGATTTACGAATTTCATTATAATCAATCTAGAACGAGAGTTTTAGTTCAAACTTTTCTAAAAGAGAGTATCATTTTGCTGAAATTATATTTGAGAGAGTTTATTGAAGAATTTCTTGATCAAGGCGTACACCGATTTTTGTGCTACACATTTGTCTCTACTGTTTTCAAAGAATCCTTCGGTGAGATCTTTCTAAATACTTACGTGTTCAATATTTTGGGTTTTACTTGACATATATTTGTGTGAGCTCGTAGTAATTTTGTGTTAAGAAAAATCGTATTCTGACTTCGAATATCCTGCATATCTTATGAAATATTTTTTGTCTGTGAAATCTGATTTACATAATCACGGTGCTTTAATCGAGTAAAATTATATTTATATTCTCACATAGTTCTATCATGTAGTTTATCAGGGCATTAATTGAACATATCTTGTACTGAGGTGGTAGAAGCTCATTTGTGAAGAAACAGATTATTTTTGTATTTGGTGAATGTGAGAAGATTAGACATATAGGATGGGTGTCTAATCAAGGTTTAGGTTTGATTCTTATCTTGTAAAATACCCCCGTTACTGGTTCACCCCTGTAACACAAGGGATGAACACCCCCTGTTTCAGGGGGGTGTCACCTCCTATTGCACTTTCCGGTGGGAAGAGGGAGAGGGAAAGAGAGAGGAAGAGAGAGAGAGAAAGAGAGGGAGGAAGAGAGAGAGTTGAGCGGGAGAGAAAGAAGTGAAAAAGAAAAAGAATAAAAAAAAAAAAAAAAAATGATTAAAAAATTTTAAAAACTGTAAAATTACTATTTTGCCCCTTCATTCTGTTACTTTGGACGTAATGTTTTACAGAATGACAATTTAAAAACTTATTGATAAGTAGAAGGCTTACAATGAAACGCGCAAACTTAGAAATACTACATAGAAATGTGTCAATAGTTAGAGGGTTTAAACTGTATTTTGCCCTTAATTTTTTTATTTTGATTCAGTTAATCCAATTAATTATTTATTTAGTCATTATCTATTACTCCATCTCAATCTCAAATGGTCATATCACTGATATAAGATGAAATAATGGCTAAGATAGTCTTTTAATTTTTCTAAAAAATCGTGATGATTTGTATAATTCCATCGCGAATAATTTGAATTTATCATATCATAAAATTCAACATTTTAAATTTTTAAAACCCTCTACTTTTCGAGATGAAAAAGAGGGAGTGAATATGATGTTTTTATTGATTTTAGATTCTACAATCGTTTGTAAAAAAATTCATTTCATCATGAATTCGTGATATATTATTGATACATTCATATGGTAGAAATGAATGCACAAAACTTGGTATTGAGGAAAAAAATCATTATGTATCTAATTGGTTAACAAGGCCCGTCCTCATATTCAGGGAGAGTATGGTTTTATTTTTTAATGAGAAAACGCCAAGTTAGTTATCATCATCGAAAAAAAGGGAGATGGTTAACTATAAAGGATTTAAGTCCTGATTTGATAATTTTGATGATCTAATTAAATCGAATGTTTGTCTGGATTAACATCGTATTTGAGATGTGCTGACAATATTTGAAGAAATTAGTCAGATTTATGTTGGAGCAAGAAGATTGTATGACAAATCTGTAGCATTGAAAGAAGAATACAAATGATTGAGATGACACAAGAAGATGGTTGGATAAAGAAATTTTGAACAACAAATATTTTTTTGCATTCCTAAGGTAAGTAACACTTGTATTGTTTAAATTCATATCAACCCAACTATGATCACGCATTACACGTCAACATGTGATTAAATATTGTTTATGTGTGTGATAAGTGTTTAGAGTGTTTGTTTATATGATTAAATATTCCTTGATCGTACCTTGCATGTTTTAAAAGTTAAATTAGTTCAAACCAGTCTAACTCATATGAAAGTTTAGTCAACTGATCGTAACCAAAATTTGAAAATTTGAGAAACAAGTTAAATGAGTTGATTGAATGAGGATTTTAGTCTACTAGTTGATGCAGGGACCAAAAAATATTTAAAAATGATCAAAATAGTCAACTGATTAGAAGAATAAGTCAACTGATTAATACAGTTTCCCAGATTTTTTTTGAAAGGGACTGAAACAATCGACTGACTTGGTGATTCTATCGACTGGTGGATTCATGTTCCCAGAAGTTTTGTAAAATGAGATGTTTCGATCGACTGAATTAGATAATCCGATCAACCGGTTGAATTAGGTTCCTAGAACGTATGGTTGAGAACTTAAAAAAGTCGCCTAATTGGGCTAGATCGACTATATTTTATTAGAAATATTTTCAAGAGATTTTTATTTTGAAAATACGGGTTTATCAAAAAGATCATATTGGTCCTTAAGTTTTTTGATTTTTTGACTTGTTCGGTAAAATCTCTTGACCTATATTTTGACCAAGCATTTGAATTGAATTTTAACTGGAATCTGAATTTTAAAGTGGTTGAATTCATAGTCAAATTTGTTGAATAGAGTAGGGTCAAATAAGTTAGGGTTTAAGTACTAGAATTAAGGGTTTACTAGTCAAAAATAGTTGTTAGAGATCTTTCAAATTTTAGCTTATTTTAAGTAGCCTTTTTTTTTTTTTATTTTATTTTATTTTTTTTTGGGGGGGGGGGGGGCGGGGGCATTTTATTATAGATTTTGAAAGTTAAATCATCAGATTTTTGAAAGAGAAAGAGAGAGAAATTCAAATGTTTAAAAAAAATAGAGCTTGAAAATCAATGAAAAATCTAAAGAACTCTTGTGAAATCTGTGATAGTTTTTGTACGAGAAAAACTTGTTGAAGCTACTATAAAACCGGTATTCTAAGCTTTGATTCCTACATTCTATTGGAAATTTGGTGAGATTGTTTTTGTTTATAATAATATTTTCTATATGATATATAGTTTTGATCTATTTGTGCTTATTTGAAAGGGATAATTATACTTTACCCCTTGTGGTTAGGCCATTTTGCACTTTGAACCCCTGTGGTATTCGCATCACTACTTTTCCCCATATGGTTAAGTCTTTGTTGCACTTTATCCCCTCGATAATACTTTTCCCCATGTAGTTAGGCCTACATCACGAGGTAAAGTGCAACAAAGCCTAATCACATAGGGCAAAGTGGTGACGAAAATACCACAGGAGGCAAAGTGCAAAACGACCTAACTACAGGGAGGTAAAATATAATTAATCCTATTTGAAATTATATTTTGATTAGATCCTGACTTGATATTTTAAATCATATTTTAAATATGAAAAAATCATTTTCTGAAAAAATCATTGATCTATATCTTGAAAATTCAGTTTATATCGAGTTAAAGCGATTTGACAATTGTTTAAATTCATCTTGTGAATCGTGCACCTTTCTATCACACTTAATTCGGGCTGATTATTGAATTTATTATTTGTAAGTGTTGGTAGAACCTCTATGAGAAAATAAAGAGTTTTTTTTTTTTTTTTTTTGTTCTAGCTCCAACTTAAGCGTACCTACTTTGAGTAAGAGAGTGTTTGAGTATGAAGGAAACTTACTCAAACGGGATTGTACAGGTTCGATTCTCACATGGGAAGAGAATTAGAATTTAGTGGATTAATTTCTTGTGATAGCTTAGAGAAGTAGATGTAGGTAAGAGTAGCTTCGTACTACTATGAAATACTGATATTAAATATCTCTATCCTTATCTTCTTGTGTATGCCTAGATATAATGCTTCCATGCTAAATCAAATTAAATTGACAATGTATTAAATAATTTGATTCAATTTCTAAAACTACTCATTTCACCCCACTCTTGAGTAGACCTTTGGGCCAAGAGAGTTGATTAGTTTCATTCTTTTAATTCTTGATTTCTCGAGGTCAAATCCAACGGGATCATAAATTTACGTGTCAAATAAGATATCTGTCACCCATTTATTAATCCGATATAAAAATTAAGAATTAAAAAAATTAAAATTGATAATTCCAATCCATAATAAACATAAATCTAATACTAATACTTAAAAGTAGAAGGAGATAAGAGTTTTCAATGAAGTTAAAGAATGCGTCTTTCAAATCTTTTGGTGAGTTCTTACATTTTTTGTTATTTTATTTTTATATATCAAACAATGAGTGGTCCCACTCAATTTTGTATCTTTTTTATTTTAATTAATTTATTTTTTAATTAATACACAAATATATGATTACTTTTCATGCTCCACATTTTAATTTATTGACTTGCAAAAATAGATAAAACTAATCTTAATTTATGGTTATTTATTTGTTGTTTTATAGTATATTAAGTAAAAGTTAATTTGTAGAAATACTATTTCACTTTTATGATTATTTATATAATTTTTAATAGTATATTTATATTTGGTATCTATAAAACGTTATCACTCACTAAAATTTATGCATACATTTCTGGATATTACTATCAAACTAACCAAATGATATCTACGTGTTTCACGCTTCAATATTAAGAATTTATTATATTTTTTTCTAAGTACGCATAATGTCCAAGACTAAAACCAGTAAACATAAATACCTCGACTCTAATGACCACGTATAGATAATAATAATAAATAAATAAATAAAATAGAGTTCTTTACATAATAATTATAAATTGAATACAAAATATTTGAAAACTGATGTACTCAAATTTATTTACGGAAACCTCATAAAACGCAGGGGTGATTTGCATTTTTTGAAAAAAAAAAACACAAGTCTGATTTGCGGTTATACGGTCCGGATTTATTTTTTGTTGTTTCGGAAAAACGCAATCGTTGACTGCGTTTTTATCAGGAAAACGCAACCGTTGATTGCGTTTCTAAGCTCTACACAACAGCCCCTTGTGTTTCTTAGCTCTTTGCATGCTCTCTCTCTAGTCTACTTGCATGGCCTTCTCTCTCTATAACTAAAAAATATATTTTTGTTATATAAAAATATATTTTTAGTTACATTTTTAGTAAAAAAATACAACAAATATCACCACTTTTTTTTTTTTTAATGATATTTTTAGTTATACTAAATTAATAAAAAGTCTAAATAACTATTTTAGTTTTAGTCTCATCTATTAGAGTTTATGAAAATATTAATATTTCAATTGGGTTTGCATTACCAACCACAACCCCAATGTCATTGGCTGTCGGACTTTGGCCACCGAATTCTGACCATCGTCGGTAGTAGAAACTCCGGTCACCTGTCATCAAAATTATTTTTAGTTATATTCAACTATTTTTTAGTAATACTTTTTAAGTATAAATATAATTACAATTTTTAATCTCATTCAACTAATTTTTCGATCGTTAGATGTCAAAATATTATGTGAATGTAACTAAAAATATAGTAAAATATAACTAAAAATACACTTAAAAAATATAACTAAAAAATATATTACAAAATAGTTATATGATACACTTAAAATATAAATAAAAATACACTTAAAAAATATAACTAAAAAATGTATTACAAAAATATATTTTTTAGTTATATTTTTAGTGTATCATATAACTATTTTTTAATATATTTTTCAGTTATATTTTTTAAGTATATTTTTTAGTTATACTTCTTTTTGCTAAAGAAAATTTGAGCTTAAAAAAAATTGATTCTTTTGAAAATAGGAAAAAAAGTGTTTGGAAATCTAAAATACATCGGGATGACTATTGTGGAACTAGAGACTTTTTGGATTTGTTTTTGAAATAAATAATTTGCTCTCTGAAGTAGATTTTCTTGAAAATAAAAACAAAGTTTTAAAAAAAGATTTTGACGTGGTTTCCAAGCAAATGTCAGATCATGAATTAAATATTGACTTACTTATGAAAAATTTTGAAAAATCAAAATCCGACCTCAATTCTATTTTAAGAGATTCTGAAAATGTTTCTTCATCCTTTAAAACAATCTATGGAAGTGAATATGTTTTATCATCTCATTCTTCATCAAAAGTCAATTATTGTAATTTTGACATTGTTAGAAATTATTCATACTTTACTTCTCGTGCTATCTATGATAATCAATCGAAGTTGAGATGTAATTATTGTAATAGAATTGAGCATTTTAAAGTATCATGTCCGTTTAGGAACCCTAAATTTATTTCTAACAAAAACGGATCCAAAATGAAATTAATACCAAAAAGCGTTGCGCAAATGTCTTGTAGAGAGTTACATAATGACGGGATTGGAACGAAAAGAACAAACAAAAAGGTTATATCAAAGTCAAGATGGGAAGTTACCAAGAATCCACAAGCAACATGTACAAATCGAAAAGACGTATCAAATCCAAGATGGGAAGTTACAAAGAATCCATAAGAGACACGTACAAATAGAAATATGTATCAAAGCCAATAAGGGATATCACCAGGAATCCATAAGTGACACGTGCAAATAGAAATATCATTGAATCAAATGACAACAATCAAAGACTTAGAGGATATAGACATGCCAAGATAAATTGTACCTCCAAATCAATTATTGGTACAAATTAGGTAAAAAGTAAAGTCGTACCTAAGGATATAAGAGGTACTCCTAACCTATCGCAATTTAAGTTCATTAAATTTTTTAAAGAGTGAGGTGTTTGGCATACCGATTAGGTAAATCAATAATGGTTTCTAATACATGTGCTAAATTATGTGTTCTTTAGTTGTCTTAGAATTATTGCATGATGATTAAATAAGCTTACATATGTGTGTGTGATTTTCTTATGTTATATGAGATTTTCTAAAAGTTATGTTTGAAAATATGTGAAACATATTATGAAAATATATGACTTGTTCATCATTGAATTAAGTTGATTTATTAAAATACATGATATCTTAATTTATTTGAAATATTAAGGATATTTAAATGATAAAGAATGATTTGATTGATACATTTATATGATTTGAATTGTTCATGACTTTGATTATATGCTCACATGAAATTCTATTGTTAGATAATATTGGTTTATTGATTAAGATTGAGTCATGTGATGGTTATTAAGTTTATCATATTTCTCGTATCACATGTTACATGTTTTATAAAATCAGTATTTAGCTTGGTCTACTTTGCCAGCATGATCATATGAATTTAAGCCTGCATGGTTGGTATTGCTTTATGAAATTGTGTTAATCTATTTTTTACACGATTTGAATGATCATCTAAATATATATAACATATTAATCTATGCTTAGTATTTTAAGATAGATTTGTTAAATAACTGATATTTTTGCACGCAGATATCTTTATAGACATTAAGTATTTATTTGTATGCATGATAACATAAACCTAACATACGGTTCATGTCTCCTGATTTGAAATGATTATTATTCTATAAGAGATTTAGAATTTTATGAGATGACATCTTTAATATGAAATTATTCATGTCTAAAGTGTGCATTAGATTTATATCAATGATTTCATAAATAATCTATATTATCATTGAGATATGCTTCATGACCTCGTGTGCAAACGATTATATGATTCTGATTCAATCCAAAGGGGTGTTGGCAAAGGATATCATAAAATATTGAGTTCTTTGAAAACGTATGTAAACGATATTGTCTTCAGTTACTAGTGAAGATTTTTGCCAAGAGCTTTCCAAAATTATGTAAGTTGAGTTTGAAATGAGTATAATAGGAAAGTTAATCTTCTTTCTTGGGTTGCAAATTAAGTAAACCAAATAAGGAATTTTCATTAATCAAGCCAAGTATACAAAAAAGTTACTGAAAAAATATGGTTTGGATGGCGCTAAAGAATACAAAACTCTTATGGCAACATCTACAAAAATAGAAAAGACGCTACGAGCAAAAACGTCAATGAGAAAATGTATCGAGGTACATTTGGTAGTTTATTATCTCTTACTGTTTGTAGATCTGACATAATGTTTAGTATATGGTCAGAATTCGGCGTCCAAAGTCTGACAGCCAATGACATTGGGGTCGTGGTTGGTAATGCAAACCCAATTGAAATATTAATATTTTCATAAACTCTAATAGATGAGACTAAAACTAAAATAGTTATCTAGACTTTTTATTAATTTAGTATAACTAAAAGTATAATTAAAAAAAAAAAAAAAAAAAAAAAAGTGGTGATATTTGTTGTATTTTTTACTAAAAATATATTTTTATATTACAAAAATATATTTTTTAGTTATAGAGAGAGAAGGCCACGCAAGTAAACTAGAGAGAAAGAGCATGCAAAAAGCTTAGAAACGCAAGGGGCTGTTGTTTAGAACTTATGGCGTTTCCTAAAAACGCAATCATTGATTGCATTTCATTTTAAAAAACTCAATCAACAATTGTGTTTTCCCGATAAAAACGCAGTCAACGATTACGTTTTTTCGAAACAACAAAAAATAAATCCAAGCCGTATAACCGCAAATCAGACCTGCATTTTTGTTTTTTGTTTTTTTTCAGAAAACGCATAACCTTTATTCGTTTTTTGTAAAAACGCAAATCACCCTTGCGTTTAATGAGGTTTCCGTAAATAAGTTTGAGTACATCAGTTTTCAAAAATTTTATATTTAATTTATAATTATTATGTAAATAACTCAAATAAAATTAATATAATTGCGTCAAAAGTAATGCCCCATGTGACGCGCAAAATGTGGTGGAAAATATGATGTTGTATTTGGAATCTTTCTTTTTTAGAAATTTCTATGTAAAAAAAGTAGCAGGCTTCATGCTCCTATTGTGGAGGCCCACCATTTTATGATTGCTTACTCCACCGCAACAGTCCAATAAGAGACGTTGCAGTTGATTATGTATCCATTGTGGCTAAGAAGAACCCGATTCTACCATCATTAGTGTCTCTTTCCATTTCATAATAAATCATGACTTTGCTAAAGGAAACTCCACTTTTTAATTGTTTGGAAGGGTTTATACCAAGTATGTTCCCGTCATTTTTTCTGAATCATAAATTTTTTCTGATATTTTAAAAATATCAGTCATCTCATTTGATCAATTTTTTCATATAAAAAGGTATGAATATCATTTTCTTATTTAAGAATTATTTTTTCTTTTAATTTTTAATTATTTAATTATTTTTAAATAATTACAAGTAAAATTGGCACAAAAAAAATATGAATGTCCATCTCTTATTCAAGAAATTTTTTTCTTTTAATTTTTAATTGTTTAATTAATTTTTAATGATTAAAGGTAAAATTGTCATTACAATAAAAAAAATAGTGATTTTTAACCTATGGAAGAACTAAGGGGCCATTGACAGAAAATGATAAAGGGTTGACTGGTATTTAGTAAATGGCAAAAAAAACAATTTAGTTAATGACACAAAGACAAGGAAGGTAAATGTCATATACCCTTGTTTGGAATTGGGTAAGTTACACGATTGGTTCTTAAAGTTTAGGATAAGTATCGATTTGGTTCCTAATATTTCAACTAACTTAATCAATTTTGTAAAGTTGTCCTTTAAGTTTGTTTTAATTGTCCTAATTTGGTTCCTATGTGAGTTGCAATTTTTCTATAAGTGGATTTGACAAAAGAGAATAAGTTTGAGACATTAGGGGTTTGATTCGAAAAAATAAATAAAACCTTTGAAGACTAAAATGACAGGGACAATAGTATAATTAACTCTTCGGAATTCGTTCACAAGCATTTTGTCCCCTATAGAGTCTTTTTCACGGTTACAATATTTGAAGACTTATTTCTCCAAGTACTGTACTCGCAGAAAACGTATAGTGTTTTCAGCACCAAAACGCTAACCACAATAGCGCTTCTACCATTGATGATGCCATATCATATAGTCTCTTTGTAATCAAAGACACTATTTCGTAAAGTGTCTTCATAATTGAAGACACTATTTCGTAAGTGTCTTTTGTGGTAGAGGTGTTATTTGAAATAGCATCTATAGCATGGAGACGTCATTCTAATAGTGTTTTAACTATAAAAATATTGCTGACCATTTTTTGTCTCTTTTTTTTTTTTTTTTTTTTTGTGTGTCTTATTTTCCTCTCTTTTGTCTTTTTTGTAATCTATAATATTAAATTTTTTACAAGTTATTTTTCCAATTTTTTCCTTTTTTATATCTATAAAAAAAAATTAGTAATGAGTTTTAAGAGTTTTTTTTTAGTTTCTTAATTAGTATTTTGAAAATTTTAATTATGTTCATGGTTGACCTTATAATATATTTAAAGATATTAATTTCAATTGAATTAGTAGAGAAAATAAAAGCATTGAAGTATCAATTTCGAAAGAAAAATGCAGATTAAAATCGAAAGGGTAACAATTCAAGTAGTTAGAAAAATAAAAGACGACAATAAAAAAACTCAACAATACATAACCCAAAACTAAACTACTTTATCAAATCATTCATAACGAATAGATCCGTCTTTATAATCGGATAATGGCAAGTCATTTGCAGATAATGATAAATCATTTGCGGATCATGGATCGATAAAAATACTTTGGCATCTACTCGTTTGCATGCAGAGCGTTGCTCTTCTAAATCTCTTGTAGTTTTTGTTTCACACGAATCCGCTTCTCCAAATATCAAAGTCATCTAAGTCATTTTAAAATATTCAAAAACTTTCAACCCCTCAAATGGATATAATTCCAAGAGATTCAAAGTCTTTCCAACATTCAAAGGAATCATTTCAAAAAGATTTAAAATATTTTCCCCTCTCAAACGGTCATTTCAAACAATAAAATCTGAGTCTTTTCAATTCCTATTGCTCGAAGGCTGTCATTTTGAAAAGTTTCAAAATCATTCAACTCTCCCAAATGGGTCATTTCTAGGGAAAAAAAATCTCTTCTTCCCCTTGGAAGAGGGTTCATAGTTTTTCAAACCTTTCGAACCCTACGAAAGGATCATTTAAAGAAAAAGAAAAAAAAAATGACAGTTTCGTGAAGAGGTTATTTTCAACGTTCTCTAAACTTTTTCAACCCCTTAAAGGGTCTATTTAAAAAAGATTAAAAGTCCATTTAAATCTTTCTAACCCCTCAGAAGGCCATTTCAAAAAAAATTGAAATATTTCAAACCCCTCAAAGGGGCCATTTCAAAAAAATAGAAAATCTTTACAAACCCTAAAAAAATGCCATTTCAAAAAGATTTACAATATTTTCAACCCATCAAAGGAGAGCACCATGGCTTGTAGTTTTGCAGCCTAAAGCAGAACTCACCAACGATGGGAGCACCATGAAGACTACGTCTTTATCATAATACATAGCTAAGATTTGCACCCAATTGCTTTTACACTACTCTCTTAATTTTGGCTCTTAGACAACCAAACCCGTTGGCTCTTAAATGACTAAGGGTACAATTCTATACTTCATTGGCTCTTAGATGACCAACCACATTGGTTCTCAAACAACCAATGATTCAATTTCATAATTTTGTTGGCTCTTAGATGACCAAACCAATTGTCTCTTAATTGATCAATGGTCCAATTTCATAATTTTTTGGGCCGTTAGGCAACCAACCCCATTGGCTTTGAGGAGTCAGAATTATATTTCAATCTCTGATTCTTGACAAACTCAAACGAGTCCAATCAATATCTCTCAAAAGGACTTAATATTGGTGAATTGTTTATCACATCAATCCCAGTGAGCTTGTTCTATATTTTCATTGTGCCTCTTATTTGATTATCTTATCGATCTGAAAATTGAAATTAGATTTATCTTATGATTATCTCCTTTAATTATTTTATTGGCACATCATTATTATTCTAAATCTTTTATCATCGTATTGATATTCATACTATAGTTGGATTGACGTCTGAAAAGAAATAACATGTGTTAAACAAATTTCACATCATTCCTAAACCGTTTTAAATTACATTATATTATGAAATCCTTTTGAAAAATACAGATATTGTATTTTAACAATTTAATATTTCTATAAACCACTTACTTCGTGTTCCTACTTTTCAACAACTATTTTTTTGATAAATCTACTATACAGTCCATAACACATTTTGAACAGCCCATTTCTAACGACTTTTCAACGCCCAAACTAAATCTAAAACAAGATAACTAGCAAAACAATAGCTAGCACCATCCAAACAAGTGCTACAGAAACAGAGATATTCAGATAAATAGGGCATTACAAAAGGAACCACAAAACTTAAATGCCCATTCCAAAAACAAAGAGTTTAAATAACCTTACATGAGAATCAAATCACCTGATATACAAAAAAATACAACCAACTAAAATGTGAAGAATGTGTCAATTTCGCAGCTTGTTAGATAAAACAGATGCAAGATGCATCCACCTAAATAGGATGCCCCTGCAACTTAACCTTTGGCATGATGTACAAAAAAAGGTTCCGGTAACAAGCTTACGACATAATCGAACTGTTGTGTTCCTTCAGGAGGCTCCAAAAATTGAAAGAATAAAAAACCTAGAAGAAGAATAAATGGGGTTAGCTGCAAGAAAGCCTTTGAAAATCTACTTCTGACAGACAGGTCAGGTCAGGTCAGGTCACTGATGATGATGATGATGATGACCGTGAATCTTCTGTTTGGTTCACGCGGCACATGCAATCTGGACAAGGAAAGGAGTATATAGAGTCATTCGGTCTTTTCAGCTCAATTCCTTTCGAATCACTATGGCCCCTCATGTTCAGCAATTGCCGGCTGAAGCTTTTCCAGCTGGAGATTCAGCCACGACAAACAAATAACCAATAAATAAACATGTCCATATTAGCTCTTGCAATCGAAAAAAACTTAGTATTTACGATCAATTATGATAAATAAATAAAAAAAGACAGCATAGCACCTCGGAAACATGGACACTTATAGTAAACTAGCATATCCGTGTCAGACACGTATTTGTGTCCGACGCGCTGTGGAAATGCCTACATACGTATTCGACACACCTAAAACAATTCCCTAACATTTTATAATTAATTTATCATTTGGAAACAACCTCTTTGTATGCAGGGGGTTCCCCGGAACCCGCAATGACAAGTGTTTGTGTTTGGACACTTCCTTGACACACGAGGACAAGCGTATCTATCTACCAATCTCCATTCTCTCCATTTTCTCTTCAATTTATTGCCTCCACTGGAGCTAGTAGGTTGAATCAAGTGAGGAATAAATGGAGGGGATACAACTTTTTGATGCTTAGTTTATGATCTATTGATGACACTTAAATTTTTGTTTGGAGGAAGTTTAATTTCCCTTCTTTTTTTTTTTTTTTTTCCCGGACTCTAGTTCAATAGTTTGATGTATAGAACCATATATATATATAGCGAGAGACTGCGAGAGAGAATTTGAAATATATAGTTTAGAGTATCGCCGTGTCTATATCCCGCTGATGCCGCTTCTCGTATCCATGTTTGTGCTTCTTAGCATAGCACTTCTAATTTCTAATAATAATATTAATAATAATAATAAAAATATAAAAAGTAAATAAATGAGCAAACCATAGCTGTTAAAATTCATATCTAGATCTAATATTCCTAAGATTTTAATGATAGCATCTTTGATTTGATGGGACATTATCTTAGATCCCGATTCACCTGGAAATTTTGGCAATCCAAAATTATTATTATTATTATTATTTTTCTAAATATAAATTCACTAGGTCATTACGGTTTTCATTTCTCGGTCTTAACAAAATGATTAGCATACATTTGATACAAGGAAATTAACCAAATATCACTTATCCACAAGTTATGTTAGTCAAAGTCTCGTGAGTTTATTTTGTTCTTAAATTTCAAGATTCTCATTTGAACTCAATGTTTGATGAGGACGGTCAAAACTGCCCCTACATTGAATGTTTCAAGTCGCAAATTGGTAATAATGAAATAGGTCATATTGGTTAACAATAATGGAACAAATACATCAATTATTATTGAACATCTAATGTGAATGTTCTATAAATGAGGGGCAGAATTGGCAATTGAATGCTGCGTGTGTAACATACGAGGGGTTTTGGAATAAAAAATCATTTTTGCAGGCTTTCTGGCAAACTGAATTGACTCGATGGGACTCATGCACGCACGTAGCCTGGAGTGCCTAAAGAATAATGGGTACAAAAGATTAATAGCAATTGCTCAATGTTGTGAAAATGGAGGCATTCTAGTGGCTGACCAGGAGAAAGTTCTTCCGAGAAAAGTGCCACAACCATTCCCGAGTAAGCCTTGATTAAAGACGTGCAAACTTTGAATGCCAAGCCAATTGTGAAGCGGACGAACAAACATTGACAAAAACACGTGTCCAATCAATAAGACGAATTTTCCTAGACTCCTACAGCACACCCCAGAGAAAATTATGCAAATCTTCCTTAACGTTGCGTTTGATACGCTAAAATGAAATGGAATGACAACAGGATTGGAATCATTGTGGTATTGGAATGAAATGGTCATTACTATTTTTATATTTTGTGACAAAAGGGATTAAAAGTGGTATTTGAGACCCCGTTTGGTAACCGTTCCCATCCTATAAATTCTCATCTCATTCCCAGATTTTTGAAATTTCTATTTAGGAATAGCGTTTGGTAACTACTCCCATTTTTTTGTTTCCATTCCCATCCCATTCTAAAATGGGAATTGTGCCCATTTTTCTTTAAGAGTTGAGAAACAAAAAAAAGTCATTCCCATTTGTGCCCATCCCATTTTCATTTGCCAAAAAGGACACGGAGGGGATTTTTGTAATTGTTAGTGAGACCCCCCCCCTTCAATCTTTGGTAGGCTCTTTTCTCTCTCCTTTTTTTTTTTTCTTTTTTTCTTCTCTTTTTTTCTTCGCGTTCTTGCGTCTTGTTCGTCGATCGTTGATCGCCCATTTCAACCTCCTCTCAGTTCGTCAATCGTCGATTTCAACCTCACTTCACCATCGATTCCTCCTCTCAGTTCTTCATCTTCAACGATCGTCTCCATCCGATCTCCGGTTCATCGTCGCTTGTCGTTGTACTTCACCTTCATCTTCGTGTTCGTTCGTATGCGTCAATGGCATCGTGTTCGTTCGTCTACTTCAAAATCGTTTCGATTTCGATTTCGATTTCGAGTTTCGGTTTCGAAATCAAAATCAAAACCCTATATTTTGGTTTCGATTTGATTTTCGAATCGAAACCCTAATACGAAATTCGATTTCAATTTCGAATTTGTTATTGGATTTGGATTTGTGATTGTTGTTCCAGCTCTAAGGAAGAGACGATGCAATGCTTGGATTCTTGGATTTGTGATTTCCTGTTTCGATTTCGATTTGATTTTCAAATCGAAGAACAAAATCGAAATTCGATTTCGATTTTCGAATTTGTTCTTGGATTGGATTTGTTCGAATATGTTCTTGGATTTCTTCGAATTTGTTCTTCAATTTGTTGTTGGATTTGTTCTTAAATTTGTTCGTTGATTTGTTCTTAAATTTGTGGTTTAGGGTTCGTTCTTGATTTCTAGAAATGGAAATAATTACTAAACGCAATTCTGTCCCCAAAACAAAAAAAAAAATTGTTGTTACTAAACGCAATTATCCTCCCAAGAAGGAAACAAAATTCTCATCCCATCCCATCCCATTCTCATCCCACTGCATGGGATGGGAACAGAAATGGTTACCAAATCATTCCCATTCCAATATTTGGTTAGTATTAAAAATAAATCAATTTTTTTTTTTTTTAAATAGAGAATAGTTAAACATAAACCAAATGAAACCAACATCAAATATAAACTAAATGATCAACACCACCCCTTTTACTTAAGGATGATAATTCAACCCGAACCGACGGTAACCGAACCAAACAAAACCGAACGGTTCGATTTTGAAACTGATTAAATGATTTTGGTTTTGGAATTGGAATTGGAATTACGTTGAACTTCCTTGAGAGTTCTCACCATGAAGACCGGGATGGGAAAGTACGTCGTAGACCAGAAAGGGTGTTCTTGAGAAAAGTGAGATGGTCACTTTGGAGAGAGAGCGATACTTCCAACCAGCAAGGTTTTAGCGAAAATACTCCACTACCGACGCAAACACCACGGAGGAGTTAACTTTGGTACCCTTTTGCTACCTCCAAACAATGGTGGAAGAAACAAGGGGAAAAGCCATCAGGGCAAGGGGTTTATGCCCCTAGCAAGAGTTCAGAGCAATAACTGGAAGCTCCTACAAGTCTCTGTCCTCGACTAAAATAAGGCTGACGCAGAAATCATCCTATTACGGCCAATTGACCAGTCTTGGAAAGCAAATCCTAATAAAAGCACACAATCCTGTTTCTAAATTTATCCTCTCTCTAAAACCAAATACCACGAAAGCAATAAGCATGGAAGATAAATAAGTACCTGTTGAATCCCACATCGCTTGCATTACCTGATCATGAGCTATATATAAAGCCTAGGGCAATCCTCCTCTTACAAAGTTGTCTCGTTCTTTTCCTGATGTTAGGCCCATTGGATTTCTACATGGTATCAGATGCAGTCCTTTTCCGGATATGTGTTCGCAGTGGTGCAAAGTCCACTCAGAACGTGAGTGGGCTTGTTGAATCCCACATTGATGTTGGGCCTCCCGATATTCGTTCGTAGTGACTTGTCAAAATCCACCCTGCGAGTGAGGGGGCGTGTTGAATCCCACTTCGCTTGTGTTACCTGATCCTAAGCTATATATAAAACCTAGAGCAATCCTCATCTAACAAGGCGTCTTTTGAGAGTGAGTTAGGCATTGGATTTCTACAGTACCCTTATGAAAAAGAGCCATTTGGTGGATGTATTTAGTGTAGTGATCCCCTTCAATTGATTTGAACAAGCAGGCCAAGCCATGCCTGCCCCTCCAAAAATCCATCCACCTAACCAAAAGGTATCCCATAGAATTAGGGCTGGCAAAACAAGTATTTACACGATGACACGACACGAGACCGACACGAAATTAGCAGATCTAGGTTTTGCTTATCAGGTATCGGGTCGTCATCGTGTCAGACCCGATAACCTGATAAGAAATAGTGCAGGTTATCAGGTTGACCTGATAACCCAATAGGTTACACGATAAGACACGATAAGAATTTCGTGTATTCAGGTTACACGATAACCTGTGACCCAATAGGTTACCCGTTAATTTAATAAATTATTTTTACACCCCCCAAATTATCAAATATTACAAATTAGTACTTAATATATATAATAATTTGTTAAGATGGTTTTAAATTAACAGGTTAACAGGTCGTTAACGTGTAATGGGTTAACGTGTAATGGGTAGATTATTGTATAATAGAAACCTATCAGGTCTTATCGTGTCGTGTTTACCTGATAGGTTTCGTGTTATCGTGTGACACGAAAAATTATCGTGTCGACACGATAATTTTCGTGTCGTGTTCGTGTTTGGTAGTCTAACACGATAAGCTTATCGTGTCGTGTTCGTGTTTGGGTCTTATCGTGTTTCGTGTTATCGTGTAATGACCTGTTACACGACCTGTTACCTGTTTTGCCAGCCCTACATAGAATCATGATGCAGCCTGCTGAGCCGATATCATGGAGAGCACACCACTCATTAAACTTCCTCCTCCAAAGGGGCATAGCTACATGAGGTGTTACCATGCTCAGTTTCGTCTCCTGAAGATAGATAATCCCCCCATGACTTCAAAGCTTCTTCCACCATGATCCTTAGGCGCCGGATATTCCAAGAGAGAATTTTCAGCTTAGTCAAAACACATATTGAACAGCAGCTACCAACTCACTCCCACTGCTAGAAACCCAAGAGCCTACATCATAGTCGATATTTGAGATTAACTTTTCATGAACAAGACGGTGGATCGTTGCAATAGCCAAGGAGAGCCATTAAATCATTCTCAAAACCCTCAGTTGAAAGTTGAAACTCCCAAGCAACAGTCAATCAACTTCATTTGCCTCGTAACCAAGCCCAAGCATTCAAGTCCGAGCCACTGCCATCTGAAACTCAACCGAAATCACCACCGTCATCCGCAACAACATATGATTCGGCCATTGAGACAAGTTGGCTTGACTGGGTGCCTTCTTCTAAATCACCACTGTCCTCAGAGAAATAATCAGAATCAGGGGGTTGGAACTCCCCAAGGTACTGGCCTTCAAATGTATCGCCAAATTACCAACAAATAGGGTGGGGATTACAATTAAATGCAAAAGGAAAAAGAGGCTCAATGGGAGGAAACAGATTGGTGCAAACATCAGTAAAGACGTGCAGAAAATATGTCCCAGAAGCAGGTGGTCTGAGCAAGGTCTCTCCGGCTTGAACCACCTAAGGTGTTCCAGAGAGAGCAGCAATTGAGATAAGAGAAGCTGTAGGATCAACTGGCGGGCAAGGTCCAGAACCAGCAGTTCAGGACAAGATCATTGGTGACTGTTGAATATCTGATCACTAAAGAAAGACTTGGATACCTGGGGAAGCAAACCAGCTGCCCAGAGGGGGCCTGGTTGCATGGGCCTGGAACTAACAGCAGGGGAGGATATCTGGGACATGGTTTTTTTCACTTGTAGGACTTTCTTGGTGTATGCCTCACTCATGTTTCGATCTTCTCCATTGTTGACAGGGAGGTAAACCGGAGTCCCAAGGGGGCTTTGGTGTTTGATTCTGTCGGTTCTTTTTTGGAGTCTGTTGAGGGAGAGGTATCGGCATATTTTCTACAGGGATTTTGTCTTTCCCCTTTTTGGAAACAACCCTTCTTGTATATGGTAGGTGTCACAGGGTCGAAATTTTCAGCACCAATTTCAACCGAGTGATGGCCTGATCGTTGCACAATCAGTCAGCCCACGGTGAATGCACTGCCTCGCAAAGGAATTACACCGACAGAATTGTAAACACACACGTTCTTGTAACGAAATACAACCGGAATGCACCGAAATACTACCGAAACGCACCAACGCAACAGTACACACACGTATTACGGGAAAACCCAACCTTGTATTAATAAACTCCGGTTACAAGGAACCAAATACAACACACTGTCTGTAAAATCCGCAGCAGTACATTCTAACCTCCAAAAACAGACCAATACGTTACAATTTATAGGCAAACACGGCAGTTGACAGCCCCAACTGCATAGGCAGAAAGATGACACCTGTCCGACACATGTCAGCACCACAGGAGTTGGTTTTCCTGTCTGAAAACCGACCAAAACCGCCCAAGAACTGCCCAAAACTGCTCACACATGCACTGCACATGTCTGGAAACCACCAGTCCATCAGCTCACCAGGTAGCATTCTTCCAGCGTTTTTGCACCGTCCCAACGTCTGCCCGTTGCCATCTCGTACCGTAATCTGCTAACGTTCGCCAACGTTTTGCCACACCGCCTGCATGGCCGGAACGTGTCGTTGCGCCCAACGACTGCCAACGTTCCGTGTGCTATTTCCGCACCAGAATGCACCGTTGCCCAACGGTGCGTCATGCCGCTACATGACTCAGCCCAACACGTAGCGTTGCACCTACGTTCTGTTTTGTTGCATCGTTCTGCCCAACGACGTCCCAACGCCGTATGCATTTTTCGCACCAAAATGCACCGTCGTTCCCAACAGTCCGTCATGCCGCCCACATGACACTGTTTACCACGTATCGTTGCGCATCCGTTGCACCATTTTGCCTTGGTACCGCACCGAGATCTACCTTTGGTCCCGTCATTCCCCAACGAGAACCCCATTATCAGCAACCTCTGCTAACGCCGCCAACGTGCGTCCACGTTGCCCAACAGCGCACCGTTTTGCCAACGCCTGCCAACAGCTTGGTCCAGCGCCTCCCCGCTCCTCCAACGTGTGTTGCCGCGTCTAAAGCACCGTTTACAACGTAGCGTTGCACCTACGTTGCACCATTTTGCCTCGGTCCCGCACCGAGGTCTTCCACACGGCCCAACACCCGCCGGTGTTGTGCAACAACGCTGCTGCCCAACGGTAGGCACCAATCTGGTGCCCTTTTTGCCAACGAACCCATCCGTGCTGCATGCACCATGTCCGGTAGCAAATCGCACCAAGTCGGTGCTGTTTGGTCCTCCAGCATTGTTAGGGTCTAACAGTAGGTGTTAGACCCAAACAATGCTGGAGAACCAAACAGCACCGACTTGGTGCGATTTGCTACCGGACATGGTGCATGCGGCATGGAATGGTTCGTTGGCAGAAAGGGCACCAACTTGATGCCTATCGGTGGGCAGCAGCGTTGTGGCACAACACCGGCGGGTGTTGGGCAGTGCGGAAGACCTCGGTGCGGGACCGAGCCAAAATGGTGCAACGTAGGTGCAACGCTACGTTGTAAACGGTGTTTTGGACGCGGCAACATGCGTTGGAGGAGCAGGGAGGTGCTGGACCAAGCTGTTGGGCCGGCGTTGGCAAAACGGTGCGCTGTTGGGCAACGTGGACGCACGTTGGCGGCGTTAGCAAAGGACGCTGATAATGGGGTTCTCGTTGGGGATTGACGGGACCAAAGGAAGATCTCGGTGCGGTACCGAGGCAAAACGGTGCAACGGAGGTGCAACGATACGTGGTAAACAGTGTCATGTGTGCGGCGTGACGGACTGTTGAGAACGACGGTGCATTTTGGTGCGAAAAATGCATACGGCGTTGGGACGTCGTTGGGCAGAACGATGCAACAAAACAGAACGTAGGTGCAACGCTACGTTTTGGGCTGAGTCATGTAGCGGCATGACGCACCGTTGGGTGACGGTGCATTCTGGTGCGGAAATAGCACACGGAACGTTGGCAGTCGTTGGGCGCAACGACACGTTCCGGGCCATGCAGCGGTGTGGAAAAACGTTGGCGAACGTTGGCAGATTATGGGACGAGATAGCAACGGGCAGACGTTGGGACGGTGCAAAAACGCTGGAAGAATGCTACCTGGTGAGCTGATGGACTGGTGGTTTCCAGACATGTACAGTGCATGTGTGAGCAATTCTGGGCAGTTCTTGGGCGGTTTTGGTTGGTTTTCATACAGGAAAACCAACTCCTGTGGTGCTGACAAGTGTCGGGACAGGTGTCGGTAGTCTGACTATGCAGTTGAGGTTGTCAACTGCTGTCTTCTCCTATATATACTGTTGTTTTGGTCTGTTTTTAGAGGTTGGAATGCTTGCCTGCGGATTTTACAGACAAAGTGTTGTATTTGGTTCCTTATAACCGGAGTTTATTAATACAAGGTTGGGTTTTCCCGTAATACGTGTGTGTACTGTTGCGTGGGTGCGTTTCGGTAGTATTTCGGTGCATTCCGGTTGTATTTCGTTGCAGGAACGTGTGTGTTTACAATTCTGTCAGTGTAATTCCGTTGCGAGGCAGTGCATTCACCGTGGCTGACTGATTGTGCAACGATCAGGCCATCACTCGATTGAAAATTAGTGCTGAAAATTTCGACCCTGTGACAGTAGCAAGGTTTTAAATATCGGCCGTTACGTACCGTAACGGCCGATTCGTATCGGAAATCGAACTCTCCGATACCGTTACACGGCCGATTCCGGAGTCTAGGGACGATTCGCACCGTATCGGGCCGTTACGGACCGATACGGTGCTGTAACGGCCGTTACGGAGGCCGTTACGGCCGTTACAGCTCTATTTTCAGGTTCGACACCCATATGAGCTCTAGTTTTTCAACTTTCTTTAGAGAATCTTCCATATAATTGAGCAGAGGTGAAGAAAAAAATAGTAGAAGACAAAAAAAAACTTACTAATTAACAGAAAATCAAAGAGCTCCTCGCCAAAAGTTGAGATATCAATCGCGCCGCCAAAGCCTAACAGAAACAACTCGTCGCCAAACATAGCTCTCGCCGTTGCCGGAGACGTCACAGTCGCAGCTCTCTCCGTCGCGTCACAGCTCCTCATCTTCGCCTCACTCCGTCCGTCTCTCTCTCTCTCCATCTCAGTTGGGCATGTGAGTGAGTGTGTCGGTTGATTTGGGTGGGTCATGGGTATGTTTGGTTGATAATTAGGGGGGTTTGGAAATAATATTGATTTATAAAATGATAAATGGCTTGTTTACAATTTAGTCCTAAAATTTTCTAACTTTTATTTTTATAGCATTTTTTTTTGTCATTATTATTTATGACATTATATGTATAACTATATATATAATGGTTAATTTAGTGTTAATTAGCTTTAATTATGATTTTAGTAAATAGTATGAATTATACCGACGCCGACTATGAAGAGCCTGAGCGCAATTCGTTTTGGTATTGATAATTTTATATGAGTTTATTATTTTTGTAATATGATATAGAAGTACAATTTACTCTTTTATTATGTTTGTATAATATATTTTTATTAAGTATTGTATGCATCATCTTATTCTTTTAAGATTGTTAAGTACGACGGTTTTTTCGTCTTTTTTTTGTCTTTATTCTGTTGTATATAACCCTAAAATGTCATAATACCTATTATAATATGTTTATTAAAGGTTAAATGAGTAAAACAATTACTCTTATTGAGTTTTTGAGGATGTTCTGGTGATTTTAATAAATTCACGACCGTTACGGCCGATTCCCGTTACGGACAAGCCGATACTCCCAATACCGTTACACCGCGACCGTTACCGTTACGTAACCCGATACCGCGATTTAAAACCTTGGACAGTAGGCCTTTGGCAGAAAGGTTGTTATCCTTCAGGGAGCTGTGTGTTTTGATTTTCTACGAGAACTAAAGGCTTCATAGTTGTGCAAGGTTGACGCCCCTTGCATCCTTTATCTTATAATAAATAATAATAATAATGTATTAAAAAATTAAATAGATATTTTTTAATATGCGGGTCTCCTAAAATGTTATATTTTTTGAATAATAATTTGTGAAAAATGACATGCAATTTGTATCTTGTTTCATAAAGTTACTGATATTCTGTTATAATTATTGATCAGATCTTGTTTACATATTATTTTACTAGTTATGGGATTAATACACATTTTTAAGATTTTTTTAAAATTTTTAAAAGTTTCATATACTCTGTTTTTAGTTTGCAGAATCTTACTCTCAGTAGTTTCTAGTCAATGACATTTTGTTCCGATCAGTAGTTTAATAAGTCATTTATAGTGTATTGAAGTTGTTCGAGTTTTTTAATCAAATGCTCCAATTAAATTCAAACACACACCCAAACTAGCCAGGGGAAAGAGATATTCGATCAAACTGATGACCAACCACAGCTGAAAGTTTGGAATTGGAATTATGCATTAATTTATCGTAATGTAGTTTGGAATTGGAATTATGCATTAATTTATGATTCTAATACCAAAGCTGCAATTGCGTGCTTCCAAAACTAACTCATTGCCTCTGGCCCAAGTACTCGTCTTCTATATTTACTTCCTTAGGTATATTTAACCATCCCCGGACTTCTGACATGAGAATATACTGATTAACTGAATAAATACAATATGAGATGAATGCATACCCGATCTTAGGATTGTCAAATAATAATGCGAGTTTCCGTTTGTCAGGCTTGATTGTCTTGGAGTGCCCACCGTACAAGTATCTTCTGTGGCCCAACAGGAAATGGGGGAAGTTCCCACCCTGAGTTGTCACAAATACTTCACTATGAAGACAAACAGTGTAGTCTATGGCAGCCATCCTGGAAGAATAGTCCTAGGAGAAGTATTCAAGTCAAAGCATGATATTTAAATCAGATGCGAAACGTGAATATACCAGCAAAGCATTCAAACCTTGAATGGAGCTAGTTCTTCTGCAGATGCCAGCATCTCTTTTGTTTGCAAAAGGGGAAACATTTCAAATAGTGGAGCCATGTGTCGGTCAGAATCATATATCTTCCCAGATGCTAAATAGATAACTGTACTTCTACCAAAACCCATTCCACGGAGTATCAAACCAACCTGATGGTATACAAAAAAGAAAAGAACAGCCTTAGCAACTACTATAAATTACCCATATATCTGAATTATATTGGAAATTCCGATACAAACAAATAAGTGAACCCAAATTCCTCTAGAAACACCATCTCCCATCCACAAGTAATATCATATTACTGCCAATAAATCTGATAATATATGTCAATATGAATTCCCAAGCTCCCCCCATCCTCACTCCACCCCCCCCCCCACCCCTAAAAAAAAAGGAGAGACAAAAAGGAACAAGGTGCCACCTAACTGTAAAATCCTCAACAATAAAGTGATAAACACACGTCTTGTCCTAGAAATCACAGCCACGCATAACCTTAATATGCTTCACATATGAAGCATGATCCCCTCTATGACAACCATAGCAAAAGAAGCAGAAAGGCCTAGACGTTCAGTTTCATTCTTGGTTGTTAAAGAAAAAATAATGTAACTCATTCAACATTTTAAAAAACTTGAAAATTGATCAAAGCCAGCAATCCCAAACCTTAACACTGACAGAGAAGACAAGCTCAGGGAGGGTAAAGTAGAAGCATGATAAACCTCAATGCGGAAGTTCCCTAACCAGCCGAGATCAGCATGCTCATCTGCCTATCTACAAATCCTACTCATCTCCCATCATATCAGTCACAGAATCTGGTAATAGAGTAAAACCTATCACAGCAACTACTTCAAAATTCACAGTACTGTACTAACATGCATTAACAGATGAACCTATATGTGGTTGAGATAAAGAGGCAAGGAGACAAGTACCCACTTGACCAATACCAACAATAACCTATGTTGGGCGGTAAACAAGAGGCATGTTCAAAAAGTAAGGGTAGCGTAGATAAGGATGTTTATGTGGATGAATGGTAAAACAAGGATGGATAAAGTTATGAATGAGATTAGTAGGGAGAGGTTAAGAATAGCACCCGTTGAAGATCAGTTGAGACTTGAGAGAAAAGCGTTTACGATGGTTTGGAGTCTTTCGAGAGGTGTATACAAGACCTAAGGATGCATTGGTGCGAAAATGTGATTTCTTCTTCTTGTTGTTGTTGTAAGCATCAGCCTAACACTCTATTGAGGGCTAGAAAGTCTTCAAGTGTATTTTAGTAATTTACTGGATGCCTTGGGCAAATATAATCCCAAAAGAATTTCAACCGGGAATAGGAGAGATGGTTAACTCAGTAAGAGAAAGAGAACTGAACCACTCGGTAATTGGAGTGTATTGTTCCTCAGACTGAAAATGAAGTTTGGTTTCATGAGGTTTTGAATGCTCAAAGTGCAGCATCAATGGTGGTTTAGGATAGATGAAGACTATGGATATAATTTGTATGTACAACGTCCTCAAAATCTGTATTTATACATGTGTAAAGTGTTAAATAGAATGGGGTGTGCTTGCTTATTGTTCTTGCAGTGGTTAAACCAGTCCGAGGTCACATTTTAGCCACTTTTAGGTTTGGTCAAACGTAAAATGACAGGAAACTGGACAAGGTTTGGTCATGTCGCAGGACCAAACCTGAAGAAATGTCATGTCATGTTGGTTGACTGTTACTTGCGTGTGATGTCTATCACTTAGACACGAGTAGGCTGGAGCTTGCCATCAGCGAGTACTCTGTCTGAGCCCCCACTCCACAAACTTCCCAGGGTCCCGAGCAATCAACAAATTGCATATGAAAATTCTGAACTGTATTTGTTCACTTAGCAAATATATTATCCATTTGAATAGTTTTTGCTTTCAAAATTTCTGATTATCTAAATCAGTAATGATTCAGAGAATATACACGGTACCTTAATGCCTAAAATGGTATGGGCGCAATTTGACTGATTATGCAGTGTGTGCTATTAGAAAGTTGCAGATTCTAGTTAATATCAAACCAATCAAATCACAGACAGATCAATTCAACACACTACCTTTCCATTTACAGTGCACATATGAAGTAAAACGATACCAGTCATAAAGTTAACTATTTTTCATATCGTAACTTACATCTAAAGAAAGTAGAGGGAGAGAGAGAGAGAGAGAGAGATGTGAATATAGAAGACTCATTACAGTGCGGAGAGCATGCATCATACCAACCAACCTACAATGAAATAAAAAGGTATTGGACTAGAAGCCTACATTGAAGGTGATGATGATATAGATGGTTGCACAAAAAACCACAAAAATGAATGGAATAGCGCAACAACAGTTTTTGGAGTAAAAGTCAACAGACTGCACAGAAGCAAATATAACTTACCTCCAAAGGAGTTAAGGGACATTTCCCATTGATTCGGATTGCTCCAGGGCGAATAACTCGCCCAGGCTTAGTGAATTTTCCCTTCCAACCTCTCTCTCTTGCGGCATCCATGTCTCTTTTTTCTTTCTCTCCACCATCATATATACAACAAGAGAAAGCAATCATATCCTGTGTGATAATATGATTGAAGCTTTTCAGGTTCCTTGATAATCTAACCGCACTTATCGTATGAATTGTTAGAATACTGCAGTTCATAGACCACAAAAACTAACCTCTTCAAATCGGAGATGCACAGAAATGTATTTGCCACTATTCTTTGCACTGCGTTCTTTCATTCTAGCAACCAGAGTTTCACCCATAGTTAAGATGGGATTAGAAAACTTTAAAGCTTCATAATTTGCCAGGCACCTAAGGTGTTGAACAGCTGGAGGAGCGTCAAATGACAATCGGTTTGCAAAAGGAGAAATCCTTATGATCCTGATTTGACCATTTAGAAAACAGATGATTTAAATTATTCGCCAGGATAGAATGATGAATACTGTTCAAAAATCAATGAGAAACATAAATATCAACCAGCTAACCAAAATAGAAGATACAAAACCAAGCGACTACGTCTTGGAAACAATTAATGATGTCAAGGTAAAATAACCACTACACAAATATTTTGGAAAAAAAAAAACAGTACTAGAAAGAACTACCACAGAAGGGGACAAAAAAATACTAATTTTGAAAACAAAAGCAAGACCTTGAGCCAAGAAGCACATGTTGATAACGTAATTGTGAACTTTGATGGATCTTATTAGCTAGCTTCATTGTCTATTAAAGATGGCAAGCAGAGATTAAAAGGAAGGTAGGAAAAAATGAAAAGTAGGGGAAATGCAAAAATAGCAACTCACTTTTCTTCAAGGAGCTTAGGCAGAACTGTATTCCTGTAGTACTGGATGGATGACCAGGCCTTTACTCTGAAGTTGTACACATTAGATATGTTGTGGTCGAAGCGTTCCATTATGTACCCCGGTACCTTGTCAACAATCCGTACATCATTCTCCAAGTTTTTAACAAAATAATCTTCATCATAGATATCTCCAAATTTGCTGCATACAAGCCGATAGTCAACCATTTTGTTCTGAAAGAAAACAATAGCATTTCTTACTGACAAATTGTGTTCATGACATACGTAAGCAAAGAGAACAACACAAGATGCGGAGGCAGCCTGTGTTCTTAACAAAAATTATTTTTTAGATGCTGATGGAACAGCATATACACGTGTTCTTTAATGTGTGTAAACTGATGGGTCACCTAGGTGGAGTTTGGTTAGTGTTTCTGTTTTTCTGTTTCTACTTCCAATAAACTGAGATGGAAAACGATGGGAATTTTGTTCCCATTCTAGTGTATTCCAAAAATAGAAACATGTTTCGTAACAACCATTATCCTGAAATTGTTTCTTTAATTTATGAGAATAGAAACAAGAAACATGTTCGGTTGCAACATTGGTTCTTTTTTTTCTTTAAATGTATGGTGGTTGGCAAAGTGGTGGTGGCAAAGGGTGGTGATGGTCCGCGGGGTGGTTATGGTTGGCAAGGTAGTGATGGCCGACAGTTGGTGGTGGTGGCCAACGGGATGGTAGTGGGAATAGTTTTGTGGGAGTGAATAGGAATCAAAAAAAAAAAAATTGTTTATCACATTCTCAAGGAATTCAGGAAATAGTCTCAAACTAATCCCAAAATTTTGGGAACAGAAACGTGTGTACCAAACGCGTTTATGTGCATTAATCCAAAATTTTGGGAGCGGAAATAGGAATCAGGTTTTGAAAACAGTAAACAAATGGGGCCCTAACAACCTAGTCTTTTCCAAATAATAATTGTATAATATGCACTGATCTTTGAGCTACATTAGCATGTCGCAAACAAATATGACAAGAAAAGGCATGAGAGAGTTCTGACACTAAGCTCTAAAATATCTAATGTCCTCTCTCCCATCTTCCCCAAAAAGATCCATGAACTTCTATTTTGCTGATACCTAAGAGGACTTCTATTTCTCCATTAAGGAGAAGCAGGAATATTGACTACGGCAGATTTGACAACATGCTGAATGCTAGACATTAGGCATACATGAACCAGAAGACTACTAAGTAATCGGAAGAAAATTTACAATAAAGTCAGGTCAAATCCATCCCCCACATAGAAAGAATGTGGTTCTGATCATCAGAAAGGTCATTTCCATTGGAAACTTGAGTACATAGATGGGTTTCATTTGATTAATATTTCTATTTTTCCTTTTTTCCCCTAAAAACTACAGAGAGAAAATCAGAAAATTCAGCATCTCCTCTGGTTCAGTTTTTTAAACGAGTTTCTGGCAAAACAAACTCTTTGTTTCTATTTAAAAAATCTAAAGAAATGACAAAAAAATTCTAATTTTCACATTCTCCGAGGACTTCAGGGAAAAGATGAACAAAAATTTGTGGATACCCTTGGAACATTCAAGCTACTAAGTGGTACCAATCACTAGTGATATTATAGCTTCATTTTTTGTTGTGATAGTATACATTAGGTCAGATTTTGGTTTTAAAAATGTTTAAGACATCTAACGGTTAAAATTTGTCCAACAAAAACAGAAGGGTCAATATTTGGCCACTCTCTTGGTATCTCACCATCACCAACATTCTCTATTTTGTCTTATGCTAAGTTCTCTTACTCTTTTCTCTCCCTCATTAAATAAAACAGTACTGCATGCCCCACCTCACATCACACACAGCTCACCCAATCGCCACCGTGCAGCACCATAAGCTACCATTGCCACCTTATAGCCTGCAGCCATGACATCTCTTTCACGTTCTCTATCCTTACTCGTATCCTAGATTTCTTCCCCATGGTCCAGATCTATGGCCCACCAGCAAGAATATTTTCTTCACCTGTAACCATATAAATTCCTTTGTGTTCTAACTTCTAATCGTCGAAACAATTTATCCCCCATGCTGCCTCTGATACCAATTGTAAGTTGTAACATGCCTCATCCTTGAGAGATACATTGTACGCTTCGAGGGGGACAAGAACCTCCGATTAGTTCGCTTCAATGGCGAACTCCCTCCTAAAAACTACACAACAAAGAATTACAACACCCTACCTCCAGCCATAATGACCACTACCCGTTGACTGAGAAAACAAACGCGCTATTTTGCCTAAAACTACCCACGCTAATAACTTTATCCCACTACTATCACAATAAAGGGCCAAAGACTAATTCTATAGTACAAGTAATAAAAATAAACTACATCAAAACTAAACACATGTAACATGCACAAGTTGCAAGTTGCATTTGTTAGCATCCATTTACTTTCCTTTCCAACTGCTGCTCACTGCCCACCTTAAACAAGTGAATAGAAAGAAAATTGCATGTGCGCCGCTAACAAACCTGGGATCTCTCCAAATGCTGTGATAGTGGAAATAGGGAATTATAAGTGTTGCATTAAGATAGCCAGCAACTGCAACGGCATTGCATATCTGTTAAAGCATAGTCAGCAAACAAAGAGAGAAAAACTTAGAGCTGTCAATATTAAAGTCTAAGCAACTACCACTAATCAAACATTTCATTAGTGAAATGATACCGATGTTCTCTGCTGATTCAGACCACCATTTGCCTCTACATATATGTAGCCATTTGACTCAGGTAAACCTACAATATTGAAAAGTGACACGTAATTCTCAGATTACATTATTTATTAAAGTATATATGTGTAAATATGTGGAGTATACATCTTGCGAGAACAAAAAGAAAACATTCTTTCATCAACAACATTTACAGGAACAGCTACATTGTACTCAAAAGAATTTGTGGTTAGGATATATGCGGCAAGCAAACAAATAACAGGGTATAATTTGGGGGGTAAAATACAAAAACGAAAATAGTAAGAAATAAACAAAAAAAAAAAAGTGAAATTATGAATGACAAAAAGCGAACTGATAAAAAGCGCCTCAAATTGTGTAGAATGAGAAAACAAGATGCTTAATGCGGGATCCAAGTAGTGGGAGATGCTTAATTGAATTACGTGATATACGTTAAGTAAGCGATGCATTTCTATACAGTGGTAGGGGTATAAATGATCCGAAAATTAACCACATTTAAAAATAGGCCCTTGAATACACTGATGATAAAATATATATTAGTAAAATACTATAACAATTTAAGTATGGTCAATGGTGAGGCCAGAAGAAGCAAGATGAACAGAAAGCACAGCCCAAACAAGATAAGGGAAAAATAAAAAATACAATAAAAGAAGGACTCATATCAATTCATATAATAGTTCCCATTTTACAAGTGATGGGCACTTCTAGTCCTCTAAAAATTTAGTGTTGGTCGCCAGGGACATGAGAATTGCATAACCCAATAAGGAAAATTTCTTAAGGAAGCACATGATAAATGATGTAATGAAGCTCTATTTCAGCAGAAAAAGGTTGAAAATTATCAACCAAAGGACAAGATCCTTCCATGTCTGATTTCAGTTAAATTGTACTAAATCCAAAGAAAAGAACAGTTCCATCGGAAGTCAAAACTAAATCACGGGAGACCATAATGAGCAGGTTCAGGTTCTTGTACCTCGTGAAGACTTATTTATACATGGTTTCCACTCCCCACCCTTATAAGAGTGCCTCCATATTGTTGACATCTACAGAAAATTTGGCATCTCATGTCAGAAGAATTAAGAGTTTGACATAAAATATAGCAAGAAAAACAATGAATGAAGCTTCCTTGATCAAATGGGAGTTGTCTAGTTTTTAAGATTTTTCACTCGTAGGATCTTAATAAAACAGAACTTCAATAAAGCAAAAGAATCCAAGAACATCAAAAGCAAAGCAAGGTATAAAGCAAGCATGGAACAAGTCACAGGAACTACTGCATTGCCTAAGTCTACAAAACCACCAAGCTAAATTCTATTTGAAGTTAAACTTCACCTTCTGCTTTGCAGCATACTAATTAAATAGATCCATATACAGCTTGTGATTCAAATACACACACTCTAAGTTCTCGATGCATTTCATTCGATTCGAAACAAGAACAGTTCGACTTCTTCAACTTCTAATTAGTTAAAACCAAAGTCCCAGTGTCCGTTTGTTTTTCAGAATAAACCTAAGAAATTGACAGAATTGACAAGCCAGTCCCAGAGATAACCGTTGGGCGAAAGCTAATCAGAATTTACTAAGGCATCTTTAATCCAAAATGAACAACCCATTCACCAATTTGATCACCTCTCTCACAGAAAAAATGAAAATTAAGGCATTAAAGCTAGATCACAACACTGACCGCATCGGCCGAAGAATTGTCGGAATCCATCTCGGCTCGGAGCTTGGCGTAAACCTGCGGACTCCTGTACAGGGACCCAGGTGCCGGACGATGCTTTATGACAGGAACGGCGTCAAACGACACTGTCCCCATGTAGAAAAGCATTCCAGAGATGTAGAGTAGAGGGGCGAAAAGGAAAACACCTTGCCTTCGGAGGAGAACCGAGAGGAGGATCCAAGCTAGACGATGGGGCAGGGTTCGAGGGGGTTGGCCGGGAGTAAACCGGCCTGTTTTGGACCGACCGAGACGGTGCCTGGGTGACCGGAGCGGCGAAGGTGGCGGTGATGGGCTGTTGTGTCCACTGCTCGGTAGCCTATTGTACGCGAGCATCGCTTCCCCTCACGTCACATGACACAACCAGACAATCAATCTCTCTCTAAATGCATATAGATTTAGAGGGAGAGAGTTCTCTTTGCTGGATTCAGCAAAGCAGAGAGAGAGAGAGAGAAGGGGGGAGCACGTGACTTTAAGAAGGGGATGTATGTGTTGTTTTTGAATGGGGATGATGTGTAATGGCAGACTTTGTGGGTCTGCGTGGGAGGAAGTCAGGAAGGTATTTTGGGTTGGGAAAGAGAAAAATGAGAGAAAACACGTGCTTTGTTCGGTAACAGAGGACCGATAAAATCAAGATGATGGCCGCCCGCGGGGAGGGGGGGTCTACTTCTACTCTATTGCATTTACCACAACTGAAAGGCCTTTGTGAGTTTTATTTCTTATCTTTCTTTCATCCATGAGTTCATGAGGTTGCGTTTGGGTAACGTTTTTAACAAATCCCTTAGGTTGCGTTTGGAGTAAGGAATTTGATTAATTCAAGAAATTTGTAAAATAAAGAGATTTCAATTTTGAAATCCTTTCATTTCATAAATCCATAGTTTAGATGATTGTTTGAACTGAAGTACTTGGATAGTTTTTTTTATCTATTTTTTATCCCACTTTTGGAAAGAAAAAAAAACAGACGAAAATGGAGAAGAATAGACGAAAAAAAAAAAGACCAACAGATTGAAGAACAAATTCAGACGATTTCGATTCAGTCGTTCGATTCAGTAGTCAAACAGAATTTGGGAACAAAAACCCGCTGATGAACAAACCCAAATCGATGAACACGATGAACATATTTCGATTTCGAAGACGAAATCGTGATGATGATCGAATTGAAATCGAAACGAAATCGAAACCCAAATCGATGAACAAACCCTAAATCGAAGCAATGAAATCTAAGTAGAAATCAAAGTAGAAATCGAAACCCTAAATCGATTTCGTTTTCAAAATCGAAATCAATCGAAATCCTTTCGATTTGGTTTCGATTGATTTCGATTTCGTTTTCAAAATCAATCAAAACTAGACAACGACGATGAAGTAGCAGGCGACGGCGACGGAGGAAGACCAGATGACCGCAACGGAGACCAGACGATGGCGACGGAGGAAAACCAGACGACGAAGGGAGCTCGTTGAATGAGAAGGAAAAACAAGAAGAAAAAAAAAAAAAAAAAAAAAAAAAAAAAAAGAACAAATCGCGGCTAAAGGTTGAAGAGGGGATCTCATAACAATAATGAAAATTACCTCCGTGTCCTTTTTGCAAAATGGGAAGGGAATGATTTGAGAAATTCAACCTCTCCCAAAAATATTTACAAATCCTTTCATTCACCCCCAAAAGGATTTGACAAATTCTTTCATCTCTTACCCAAACAAGGGATTTGTCAAAAGAAGATTTTGAAATCCCTCTCCCAAATGAAATTCCTCCTACAAATACCCTATCCAAACACAACCTTATGGGTATTTAACGTTTTTAACAAATCTTTATAGGTATTTATTAGGAAGAATTTATAAAATTTCTTGAATTTGAAAAATAAAGTAAAAAGAGGATTTTTAAATCATTTTATTTTAGGTGTTATTTACAAATCCATTCAAGAAGAAATTTTAGATCTGACTAACGCTGCCGCCGACCACTGCCGGCGGCGGCGATGATGGTAGTTATCTTAGGAGGAAGATTAAAAGAAAATATAAATAGCCTTTTAAAACTCAATGATTTTTAAATTACATTTACAAATATTTTACTTATCTAAACAAGCAAGAGAATTAAAAAATTACACGAACAAATTATTCACCTAAAATAGTTATCTAAACAACGATTTTGAATCCCTATCATTTGCAAGCCCCTTGGATTTGTCAAATCTCTTACCCAAACGCAACCTAAGGGTGTGTTCCTTGAAAATAATCATTGATAAAAAAATTAAAAATAAGATAACAAATCAAAAAAAAAAATATTTGGTTTAGATAGTAATAAGGGAAAATTCGACCAAAAGCTACAAGGGTGTCACGTGTTCTCAAACACACGACTAGCCTGAGAGCTCCTGAATCGATTGGTCGGACGGGCTTATTCATGTACTCGTTCTGGGTCATTATATCGTTCCGGGTCTCCATGTCCGTTCTGAACCTCTATACTCATTCCGGGTCGTTCCTCCTAGGGCGACAGCGCCTTCATGCTCTCTCTCTAAAGGCAATCAAAACCGTCTCTCCCACAAAGGAAAGTACCATTATCATAACGATCCTGGAATCTTCGCCTGTCATCCCAGCCATCTCTATGGAAAAGGAACCAAGATCTGTGCCACTTACCATACCGGTATCCAGAGAATCTGGAAAAACAACTCTTACGCTTACTACATTAACTACCTTTCTTTCAGTACCTTATACTAATTCTCACACTGAAAGTGCAACGTCGCTACGCCCATCTGAGGTGCATTGTTTTGCAGGAACCAAACCAAGAGATAGTGAGATTTCCACAGCAGTCTATCGCCTCCCCGATCTCAAAAGTTGACGTGTCCAGTTATCCACTTCCAAGTATCATCAGATTGGCGTCGTCTGTGGGAATGACTTATAGTTGTTCTTACGCTCTCAATTGAATGGTCACTTTGAGATCGGGAATCATGACTAACGATGGCAAAAACGCGAGACAGCCACTCTGCACGGCTGCCC
The DNA here is from genome assembly GCA_016647705.1 of Eucommia ulmoides. NCBI lineage: Eukaryota > Viridiplantae > Streptophyta > Magnoliopsida > Garryales > Eucommiaceae > Eucommia > Eucommia ulmoides. Next base: position 25,192,747 of record CM028337.1, read on the forward strand.
CTGAGAACAATCCCTCAACAGAATCACCAGCACTCCTGGCGGAGATAGTGAAAGAAGTCCAGAATCTCACCCAAAACTTCTAGAACCACTTCGAGCAGATGTAACCTCAAAAGCCCCATCCACCCTTGTCAGAGTTACAAGAGGTGGCGCCACCCGTAGATAAGATGCGACCCACTACTTGCTAGGGACTAAGGGCCCGACGCGAATAAAACTAGGAAAAATAATGATGCCCTACATGGTGAGACTTCTGACAATAGTTGAAAAGGATCCGCGCGAAATAAAATGAACCGCGCCAGCAGACCAGACATCGCAGGTGTGACACTGAACCCCCGAGGTCGAACTAAACCCCTAGTATTCATTCTCGACTAGGACCACAAGTGATAGGTGTAAATTACCTATATATTTCCAAACCGAATTTGTTAGTTTTCAAGTACATTTAGTACGTTTTTAATACGTTTCAATATATTTTTATTTTTTATATTAAAACAGGTGTATGGGTGAAAAGGTATGAAATTGGAGCGTAAACGATCAATTCGGACCAAGAACGGTAGGAGAACGGTGGAAAACAAGCAAGGAGGCAAGATTCTGAAAACAGCAACCCACCGCCTGGGCGGTGAAGATGCAGAGAGACCCCATTCTTACTGAATACCCAGCGCCACGGTGGTGAAATCCATCGCCGCGGTGGTGAAACATCAGGATGGTCCTTATTCCAGTGCCTTCTCCACCGCCGTCGCGAAATTTAAACCGATATACCCATCGCCTAGGCGGTGGCCTTTGTATAGTTTAGATATTTGTTTGGCATATATATATACTCTTCTCTCCTCCTCTCTTCCAATCTCTTCGGCCCCTAAGGCCTTAGGCTATATTTTAGGGTTAGGATAAGGGATTTTTTAGGGAGAGCTCTCAACCCAAGGTGGAAGATGAACGAGGAAACGATCGATCAACGGTTTTAGCGTCAAATCTTTGAATATCGGCTAAGTTGTTCGTTTCTTTTCTCTGTTTTCTTCATTTTGGTAGTTGTTGAGCATGTTTACGCCATTTTACATTGTATACATGATTATGGCCATTGGTTAAACATAGGTTGTTTAAGGATTATTAATATAATTTATGAAAATGTTGTTTTGTTGAATTTGTGTTTCGTTTGTGAATGTTCTTCGTTATTTTGATTGTGTATGCCATATTGTTTGTTTATCATGCTTAGAATAATGTTATGAGAATACGGGGTTTAACAAATTCCAGATTCGAACTAGAATAAACGAATGCCACGATCCAATAACCCGTGAAGGAGTTGGATTGTGTACAATCGATGACGTTGGGGTAAGACTCACGCGATCTCGGGTCGTTAAGTCATTGAGGGGAACCTCTTCGTTGACACGAAATCACGTATTCCCCCGTTTTACACTTGGGAGAGGTGGCGGTGGAGTTTACGAACCAAGATTGTCGGATATCATAAACACCGTTATTGTTAACTAAATGAAATCAAACATATATTAAGTGAACGAAATCAATCCCTAGGTAACCAATTTAGTTAGAATTAACCCACAAATTGTATTAATTAGTTTAATTTTAAAATATTTCTTGAATCGTCTGAATAAGAGGAGACTATGCCAATTGCGGTATTCAATTATTCACACCGTCTATGTGGGAACGATATCCGATCTTAAAGATCCATTATATTAAAACTGGATCTCGTGCACTTACGAGTAGTCAATACGCGAGCGTGTAACAAACGCTCGCGTATAAGTTTTTAACGTCGTTGCTGGGGATGGTGTTGAATGCGTAGAATTGATATTACGACTAAGTAGTTGAATATTAATCCAGACAATTCTTTTGTTTTATTTTCTTTTTAATTATTTTGTTCTTTTGTTTCATTTGTTGTGATCAAGCAATGCGTGCCACATAGAAGAAGTTGAAATTCTTAACTCTTGATCCAGAGATCAAGCGTACATTGAAAACGATAAGGAGAAAGAGAAGAATCCAACTTCAATACCATGAATCAAGATCCAACGGAGCATTCTATCCCAAATTCCTTGTCTATAAGGAATTTTGATGAAAAATGCTCAACCAAGTCCAGCTAGGGACGGTAAATTAAGCAAGTCACGTTTTTTGATCCAAAACCAAGGGTATCAAATTTTACCCGATTTTTACTATTATATTTTTTTTTTAGGCCGGAATGGTTGCAGAGTGTATTTGAAGGTAAATTAAGGAGAGATGATTCTCGGAGATGTATTTCGCACTTAAAAACATTGAACAAGCGAAGTGAAAACGCATAGAGTGGAGTCTTTGTGTGAAAACTTGAAGAAAAAAATGAAAATCCAGCAGCAGGCTCACCGCCTAGGCCATGGACGTACCGTCGCGGTGATGAAAATACAGGATGTCAAGTTTTCAGCATAAACGCCTCACCGCCGCGACAGTGAAGCAATAGAGTGTTAGGTTGTGAAAAAGGCGCTTCACCGCCTAGGCGGTGATTCCCACTGCCTAGGCGGTAAAACAACAGAAAGTTGAGGTTTTAAAAAGGCGCTCACACCGCCGTAGCGGTGATTCCCACCGTCGCGGCGGTGAGGCCTCTGTTTGATTAAAACCATCTCGCTAATTCAAAAACACCACAACCACTTCAAAAACTCCAAAATCTCTCTATTTCCATCCTTCCAAACCATTTTCAAATCCTCAAATTCATCTTTCTCTTAACAAAACTTGTGATTTCTACCACAAATCATCCTCCAAAAATCGGATTTGCTCCCATTTTCGAAAAGTTGGGGTTTAAGGAACGACAGTGCGAATTTCTTCAATTTTCAATCGTTTGGACTGCCATTTTTCAACAAGTAAGTCTTTATGATTCTACATTTTATATTTTTGTTCAAATCTTTGATTGATTTGCATGTTTATTTCAAAAAATCATTGGATTTGGATTGTGCCCTAACCCCTTAAACCCCCATTTTCGCGATTTTCATTCTCTATGGGATTTTGGTTTAATTTTTGGTGATAAACTAAGTTTTTATGGATTGTTAAATTGTGGGAAACAAAAATGCATGCTACATTGTTCATATTTTGTTAATATCGTTGCGATTGGTGTATGTGTATTAAGATTGTGCCTTATTCTTGATAGTGTTGATTTGGGGATTGTTTTGTATTGTGCATATATGATTAGGTTGTTCTCTTTTGTGATTGTGATTGCTAGGAAACATGACTAAGAGAGTTTCTTCAAAGAGGGCACGGGGTGAAGGATCAAGTTCTTAAACTGGAGGTGCCGTCGCGGATTACGATTCCGCCCGCTTTGTGTCCAAGCAAATGGAGGAACATTTCTACCGATTTGAGAAAAAGAAAACTTGTATCCGACAAAGGGGATTTGGACCATTAGATAACCTCCCGACGGAATTTCAAGATGTCATTCGAAGCCGCGGTTGGGAAAAGTTATGCGAATCACCTCCCCAGGGCGAGGTTGCCTTAGTGCGGGAATTTTATGCCAATGTCACTAAAGCCATTGACTGCCAGACAAGGGTTCACACTCGCCCCATCTCTTTTAGTCCAGAGTTCATCAACGAAGTCTTGGGATTGGTGGCCCCGGGACCACCCACTAACGAACCTTATGAGGGCCGAGACCCAAGCTTGGATACAGTAATCAGAGCCCTCACTTCCAACAATGTCTAATGGACACACACTGGGCCGAGTCTCGCCACATTCCCAGCAAAATTTCTCAATCCAATCCCTAAGATATGGCACTATTTTGTGTGTGGAAGTATTCTCCTAACGTCGCACTTCTCAGATGTCTCTAAAGACCGGGCTATGGTGCTATATTCGATCCAGATTGGGAAGCCGATCAACGTTGACTCCTTGATCTATTCTTCAATTCTCCATGCAATCAACACGACGAAGGCCGGTCTCCCATTTCCATCACTCTTGACCAAGCTTTTCAGGCGAGTCGGGGTGGTGATCCTTGGGGATAGCCCATTGGACCCAATCAATGCTCTCGACCTTGCCATTATTACAAGAATGTGGAAGGACAATGTTCAAGGCCAGACTGAGGGAGGAGCGACAGAGAATGAAGAGCATGCAGACGACGAGGCAGGGCCTTCTGAGGCCCCAATTCCCAATTCCCAAGGCAACGTCTGTAGGTAGGGGTGTGCATCGGATCGGTCCAACCCACCAAAATCGTCCAAACTGCCTAAATCGCACCGCAAAAAACCCATCCAATACTAACCCGCACATGAATGGGCGGGTCACGATTTGGTCCATTTTTTTACGGGTTCAACCCGCCCACCAAGTAAAACACAAAAGGACATTATTTTGCGATGATATAAATAATATCTAAGCCGTAGCTCAAGGTTGTTATTTGTTCCAACCACTGTCAATCATTCCTCTTGCATCTTGTTATCTTCATTCTTTTTATAAATCTTAATTCATTCTTCGCCTTTGTGAAAATTTCTTCCTAAATTCATTCGCCGCCTTGGGCAATCTACGATTCTAGTTAGCCCAACCCAAAAATAGGCCCAACCCACATACTATTGGGTAGCCTACGGTTTAAACTAGCCAACCCACCCCAACCCGCACATCATTGGGCGATTCACGGTTCGAACTAACCCACTTCGCCTAGTATTGGTTTGATCCACGATTTTGGTTCAAACCGCCCCAAATCGCCCGTTGCATACCCCTATATGTAGGGCCGTAGCCAAGAAGAGGAGGCCGCCAATAAAAAAAAAGAAAACTAATGCGCCCGATAGTCACATAATCTGGGCGAAACGATTCTCAGTCGAAGAAGAAGTGAGCGAGATAGAGAGGGGCTTAGTCGATAGGAGGCAGATGAGAAACAGATCCCCTCGGTGCTTCAACAACTTCACATGTCTCAATAACCTGATAGTTACCGTCATAATGAAAATCAATGACAAAAAGCTGCTCAAATGGCCTCAGCCAAGGCCCCTGGAAAGAACTACCAGGCTGACAAGTGGTGCGACTTCCACCGAAGTCATGGCTACACCACTGGAAGTTGTTTTGAGGTGAAGAACGAGATTGAGCAATTGATCCGGATAGACTATCTCAAGAAGTTCATTGCCCATAGAGGTTAGGATGAGCAACGCCTCAACGAAAAGAGAGAAAGACCCGAGGTTCGGGGCAATATCCACACGATTTATGGTGGATTCGCCTCCGAAAGAACCTCCCTAACTGAGCACAAAGTTCATGCCTAGTGCGGCAAGTGCCCAGCTGAAGAACACGTGTTCAAGGTCTCTTAGAGATCGCCTACCACAGAGGAGGATATCGTCTTCACCAATGAAGATCTCCGTAGGGCCCATACATACCTCCACGACGATGTTCCGGTAGTCAACCTGAAATCATCAACTACAATGTGAGCCACTTATTGGTCGACAGCAATAGCTCAATAAAGATCATCTTCTTGGTCATGTTCGACAGAATGGGGATCGACCGAAAACTACTGCAATTGATGATAATCCCTCTGGTCGGATTCAGAGGAGAAACTGTGAAGCCCTTTGTTTGGATCACGTTGCATATTATAGCAAACAAGTAACCGAGGCATGCCACTGTCGATGTGTGGTTCATGGTAGTAGACTGTCTATCAGCATATAATATTATCATCAAGACACCTTACTTCAATGCCCTGAGAGCCGTTGCCTCAACGTACCACCTCATGCTGAAGTTCCCTACGAAAAACGGTGTAAGAGAAGTGTGCATATGCCAAAAAGTGGTTAGAGAATGCTTTGTGGTCAAGATGAAACTCCCTGAAGTGCCACTTGCCAAATAGAAATAAAAAAATCAGGAAGCTGATGAAGACTCCCTACCTACGGATATAACAGAGCGCCCTAAGACAGGAGACATGTTGGACCCCCGGGTCAAGTTGCCAAACCAACTGCGACCTCGTCCCGATGAAAAGCTGGAAGATGTCTGAATCCATCCAACAGAGTCAAAACGAACAGTCCAGATTGGAAGAGCCCTAGCTGGGGGCACGAAGGATCAACTAGTTAAGCTCTTGAGAGCTAATCACGATATGTTCTCCTGGTCTCATGTAGATCTACCTAGGATAGACCCAAACATCTCCATACACTAGTTACACACGGACCCAGCCTACTCGTCTATCCATCAAAAGCGGCAAAAGTTCTGACTAAAGAGGCAAGCAGCCATCGAAGAGGAAACGAAGAAACTCTTAGACACTGGCACAATTAAAGAAATCAACTTCCCCCTCTAGTTGGCCAGCATTATCCTGGTTAAGAAAAAGATAGGGCAATGGCGCATGTGCGTGGACTTCACTAACCTGAATAAGGCATGTCCCAAAGGTTGTTTCCCTCTCCCAAAGATTGACATAATCGTGGATGGTGCAACTGGTTATGAGTCACTTAGTTTCCTCGACGCATTATCTGGGTACAATCAGATCTACATGTATTCGCCTAACAACGAAAAAATAAAGTTCATCACCGATAAAGGCATCTACTGCTACAAGGTCATGCCCTTTGAACTAAAGAACGCTTGAGCTACTTACCAAAGACTGGTGAACAAAATATTCGCCCAACTACTCAAAAGAACCATAGAGGTCTACATCGATGATAAGCTCGTCAAGAGCAGTAAGGCTACGAACTACCTCGCTGACCTGCGAATGCTTCGACGTACTCAGGAAGCATCGAATGAAGTTAAATCTGAGCAAGTGCATTTTTGGAGTCAATGCTGGCAAATTCCTCAGTCACCTGTTAACCCGAAAAGAAATTGAGGTCAGCCCAAAGTAAGTCAAAAAATCTTGAACATGGCATCCCTGAAGACAATCAAGGAGGTTCAGAGCCTAACAGGGCTAGTAGAAGCCTTGAACCAATTTATCTCACGAAGTTCCGACAAATGTTTACCCTTCTTTAAGACTCTACGTGGAAACAAGAGTATAGAGTGGACCGATGAATGTGAAGTCATCTTTAAGCGCTCAAGAAATACGTTTTAGAACCTCTGATACTCATCATCCCGAAGCAAGAGCAGGAGATGATCATATACTTGGCTACTTCAGCAACTTCCATAAGCTCAACCCTAGTAATCGAAGAGCACGGAACTTAGAAGTCTATGTACTACATCAGCCACATGCTAAATAGAGCGGAATCCCGCTACCCCTGCTTAGAGTTAATTGTGTATGTGTTGATAATATCTACTTGAAAGCTTAGGCACTACTTCCAAGCTCATCCCATGGTAATGCTTACCAACCAGCACCTGATGGTTATATTGCATCAACCACAGACCTCTGGACGACTGTTGAAGTGGCCAATCGAATTGGGGAAATTCCACATTAAGTACTGGCAACGAACGGCCATCAAAGGTTAGGAGTTGACTGACTTCATCTCGGAATTCACCTTCCCGGAAAAAACCAATCTTTGGAAGCAAGAGACGATACCAGCGACCCAAGCTAGTGTTTGGCCAAATGTTGGAAAGCACACATGGACGGGTCATTGAACTACAATGGTTGAGGGGCCAGAATTGTGATCTGTACCCCTGAAGGCGACATCCTGGAATATGCCCTAAGGCTCGGCTTCAAAGCAACGAACAACAAAGCCGAATATGAAACATTGATCTCTTCTCTAAGGATCTTTAAAGAATTCAGTGCCACCAAAGAAAAACTCTTCTATGACTTTCTCCTAATAGCAAATCAGGTTAACAAGAAGTACATCACTAAAAAGGCCAAGATGATGGCGCACCTGAGCAAAACCGCACTCATAATGCAAGGATTCAAGAAAATCACGATCAAGCGGATCCCAAGCGAAGAAAACAAGTACGCCGATTCACTAGTTGGCTTAGCCTCCGTCTTTGACTTCCCGGGGCACCGGAACATCATAGTCAAGAGTATCCCGCAGCCAAGCTGTGACGAGCCTGAAAATAAGGTAGAGATGATGGCACACCAACCTAGTTGGATAGATTCGATCTACAATGGCCTCCACAACGGACTTTTCTCGGAGCAGAAAAACGAGGCCAGGAAAGCTCGCTATTATGTATCCTGATACACCTCACCACTCTGCTACCTACGCCAGAATGAGGGCCACTTGGTCCTCCTAAACATCCATGAAGGTCAATGCGACAATCATTCAGAGGCACGATCCCTAGCCAAAAAGACACTCAAGCAAGGCTACTTTTGCCCCACGATGGAAGCCGATGCTAAGGAACTAGTCAGGAAGTGTGACAAATGCTAGAGATTCAGAGCAGTTATCAATATCCCAACTATGGGTCAGCTGCTTCCAGACTATGGTCATTCGCCCAATGGGAAGTAGACATCCTAAGGCCCTTTCCTATCACAGCAACTCAAAAAAAAATTCTCGTCGTCGCCATCGACTACTTCACCAAATGGGTAGAAGGTGAAGCCATAGCAAAGATCCCCAATGCCAAGATCAAAGACTTTGCCTAAAAGTACATCATATGCTAATTCTAGGTTCCACAAACCATCATCACTGACCATAGCTCAAATTTGACTGTACTATGTTCAAAGACTTCTACATAGACCTGGGAGTCCGATACCACATGTCGACCCTAGGCCACCTGCAATCTAACGGACAAGTTAAGGTAACCAACCAAATAATTCTACATATACTGAAGACTCAACTAGAGAAGTCCAAAGCTAAGTGGGTAGATAATCTCTCCTCCATGTTGTAGGCCTACCACACCATCTCGGGGGTCTTTATCGGGAAAACACAGTTCTCCATGATATTCAGATAAGAGGCAGTAATTCCCATCAAGTTGGGCCTACCAACCTACAGAGTAGCCAACCACGATCTTGACAAGAACTAGCGCGAGCTAGCACTAAGCTAAGATATGCTGGAGGTACAGCAGGAACACGCCCATATCCAACAAACCGCCTATAAGAGATGGAAGTCCCGGTACCACGATAAGTGTATCAGAGTGCGTTCATTTAAAGAAGGTGATCGTGTCCTACGAAAATTCACATTGTCCACGCAAAACCGAATAGAAAGGAGCCTGGGACCAAACAGGGAAAGACCCTACCGCGTTACCAAAGTCATCAGCCCAGGCACCTGCGAGCTCAAAATGGTGGAAGGAATATCATTAAAAAAGCCATGGAATGTAGAACACTTAAAGTTATATTTTCAGTAGCACATGCCCTTAATATTTTTCTTAAGAAAAATTTCTACACATGTCGAGAAAAAACAACGGATATGCCCGATAAAGCGGCTATGGCCCTCAATAGCCTGGACAAATAGGCGGCTACGACCCTCAATAGCCTGATTTGATCTTCAGGTAAGTACGGCCCCCAATAGTCTGGTTGGGATCCTACACCTCACCCCACAGGTAGGAAGGGGATTGCCTCCAGTTAATGGCGCTACTCGTCCGATATAATGGCTACGACCCTCAATGGCTTGACTTGGCAAACAAATGGCTACGGCCCTCAATAGCCTGATTCAGTTCCAAGAAGCTACGACCCTCAATAGCCTGGCCCAACAAGACAGCTACGACTGCAATAATCTAGTTGGGATCCGATACCTCGCCACACAGATGGGAAGGAAGTCATGCCGGCCATTGGCGTGACTCGCCTGATAAGGTGGCTACGACCCTCAATAGCCTGGTCCCTAGACGACTACAGTTGTAATAATCCTAAAGGACGACATAACAAAATAACCCTTCCATACAATCAGCTATATCCGGTAACCCGAGCCTACCTTCAAAAAGGGCTCGCGAGGAGCTAGAGAACGTCATCATCAGCGCGCTGAAAGACTCATCCGTAGTTGGTCACTACTGATAACCCGAGCCCCTTCACAAGAGAGGCCAACGAAGAGCGGAGGCCATCCGACAACCATTCGAGTTATAGACAACTCTGAACTTAACAACAAAGTTTACATATGGATGAAAGAATTCTCCATATACTTGGACAAACCCAATAACCTGTGTCTACCTGAATAGGGGACCAATGAGGAGAAGAGTCTATGTCCTACCAACTTGAGCCCATTGCTAGATAAAAAAAACCACCAACGGGTGCACTTACCACAATAAGGGCCAATTATAGACTACTCTACAATACGTACTCGACTATTTGCAACATTATTCAAAGCTTCAAGGTTATCAAAATACACACAACCAACAAAGCAAGCATATACATAAAGAAAAATGTGATTTTATGCATATGAGTAAGCTTCCTTAGAAGTGCTCTCACAAGTACATCTCTACAAAGTCGTCCAACACAATATAGAAAATGCCCTAAGGAAAATATGGGTGGAAGAACGACCTTCCAACAATTGCATACTCTCCTAGAATAATCTTTGGGAGAAAAAATGATTGAGAGATCCCTAGCATAGACGCGAAAGATGACAAGGAGGATAGGATTCCCTTGGCTCAGACAAGTTCCTTAAATGCCCACTCCCTCCGCCATCACAGTAGGAAGAGAGGTTGGAGATGCCAGCAAAAGAAGCTAGAAATCTCCCAAAACCAGGAATAGGCGATCAGGCAACCTTCGCCTATAAATATCTCAAAGTAGGGTAAAGGGAGGTCTCTCAAAAATGATCGCACTCGTTAACCTAAGATGGGCGGAAAAAAAAAAAAAAAAGACTGAATGAATTGGCCTTAAGGGAAACAAAACCCCTCTCGGCCTTTAGAAGCCCCAACAGAAGAGCGGTCGTAGCTTCCTCCGCCTCGTTGAGCACTAAACGGGCGAGACTCTCTGTGAAATAAGAAGAAAGTCAGAAAGGGGACAGTTTGCTAAAAAAAAAAAAAAAGTACGAGAACAAACTTACCCAGATGCAACTACCTCCTCGACATAGGGCGGGCCTTATCTTCGCTAAAAGGTTGTTCTTAGGATCCTTTCACTAAGACCCACATGTTTTTCTAGTTTGTTCTCCAGGATCCCAACAATAAGCCGCCTACTTCAGCCCTAAAATTAGTACCAGTAGTCAAACGGCATCGCCAACCTGGCAAGCTAATAGAAAAAAAAACCGAGAAGATAAAAGAAGAACACCATTCCGCAAACACAGGATGGCGAATACCACCATCAACCTCCACGCATTGGGCTAACTGTGAGGGTGCCAACTAGACAACATGAAGGACCTCACAGAGGGAGAGATGAAGTGGAAAGCACATACCGCCATGGAAGAAAAAGCACATACCGACATAGGGCGGGCCCTATCATCGCTAAAAGATTTTTCTATCTGAAAGCACATACACTTCCAGTTATCATCAGATAAAAAATAGGAAGAAAAAGAATATAAGAAGGAAAACACACAATTTTTAATGCAATTTTTTTTCAAGGAGAAAAATAAAAAAAAAAGTAAGGAAAAAGTTTTCAAGAAGAAACTAAAATTATTATATATCATTGATAATAGATTTTTTAATGGATTTTTTTTTTTTTTTTTAATTGTTGAGCCTTTATTTAAAAGTTTTTTTTTTATTAAACAAACCTTGGAAACATTTGTGTTATAATTTCGTCACTTTTCAAAACATTATTAATCTATAGTCCTTGAGGGTTAACAAAAAATGGAAGATTGACATTTATACCTTGATATAAATATAGGAAACCATAAAGCCCGCCTATTTCTACCGCTCTATCTTCATTTTTCCTGTCAATCGATTGTCGTTCTCTTCTCACCGCCTCTACTAAATCCGACGACCTACCATCGTCACGTCACATTGTATCGTCGTTCACCGTTCGTGCGCTACTTTTTGCTATTCGTCATTCAAATCTAATTCTGGTGACACAAGATGTCCTCATGTCTCGTTTTGGCAAAGACAAACGGCTAGATCTAGAGCTTGAATGCGATGAATGGAACACGATGTGCTTTCAGATCTGGTTCCGATTTACACCGTTTTCAGCTCCATTGGATTCCGATTTGGTTTCGCCGATTGATTTTGCCAATATGCCTGTAGTGTTGCTCCTCCGTTCGCCACCGACACCACGTTCACTCGAAGACCTCATTTGTCGTCATTCGCCACTGTCGTCACGCACCTCAACAGTTTCTTTGGACTGAAGGTCCACAATAGAGAGCTAGGAATTTTCCAGATTTATCTCTAGGCCAATAAGTCGCTCATCTTCGTTTTCACTGAATCGAGTCAAAATAGGATCGTCATTCGTCACAAATTAAAATCGAACCGATGGGTAACTGCACGAAACCAAACGAGCAATCCGATTCTGAAACCGACTAAATGATTTTGGTCGTGATTTTGGTTTTAAATTTAGTAACCGACAGGTTTTAATTTTGGTTTTAGTTTTGAGATACTAACTACGTAATCGAACCGCATGATCGAACCATTTAACCGATTTATATATATATATATATATATATATATATTATTTTTTATTTATTTAGTATTTATAGTTTAATCCCTATTTTATATGAATATTTTGTATTTATTTTTTACGCTTTAACCCTAGTATATATATAAGCTGACTGCTAGGGTTGTAATTCATTTGTTTACTTGACTGATCAAGTGCTCCTGCTCCTTGCCTCTTCTCTTGCTTGTTTCTTATCGCTTTACTGTGACTATTATCTATGATTTTATTATTGTATTTTATTTATCGTTAGGAACGTTTATTGAAACAATTAATAGTTTTATGGTTTGGTTTTTGTTTTTGGAATTTATGTTTTATATTTTAATTATATTTTTGTTCATACATAAAAAACAATGGTCTGAGGTTTTGGTTTTGATTTTGATTTTGGTTTTGGTTTTGGTTTTGGATTTGAGTTTTCATAAAATTTAAAAATCTTAAACGGTTTTACGGTTTTGGTTTTGGTTTTGGTTAGAATTAAATGGTCTGGTTTTAAAATTGTTTAAAAAAAAAACGACAGTTTTGGTTTTGATTTGGATTTTATATATATCTAACGGTTTATGTTTTGGTTTTGCATGAAACCGAACCGAAATCGGACCATTGACATCCCTAAATCCTAGATCTGGTTTGTCTTTGTCTTGGTCGAATCGAGTCAATCATTAGCATCAGATCCTATGCTCAAACATTCACATGAGATCCCATGCTCAAACATTTACATCAGATCTGGAAATATTCACATTAGGTTTGGAAATTCCAGATCTCGAAACATTCACATCAAATTTGGAATTTTTGATAGTGGTTCCTCATTTCGTCTTCGATGGTGGTTCGCGAGGAAGCGACGGAAGATCTGTTCTTCAATGGTGATTCGTCGTTCGTCTTTGCCAATAGTGGTTCGAAATATTTAGTAAACATTCACAACAATCGCAGAAATATAAATGTCTAGAACCAAGGCATCGCTATTTTCAGTTTCATAAATGTTGTTCTTTTTTTTTTCTTTTTTTTTTTGAATGTTCACATAGGTATTGTGAACATTCAAATTAACAATCGAGGCGTTAGGGTTTTCTTGTTGGACTGAAATAGATCAATTGAGGCATTAGAATTTTCTTGTAATAAGCATTAATTACACCATCCTTCTTGAATTTTCACAAGTATATAAATAGTAGTGTAAATGTTCATAACAAAATAACGTAAATATTCTTTCCGTAGTTTTTGTGAATATAACAAAAGAACGTGTTAATATTTACAGCAGCATATGTTTAAAAATAGAAAAATAAAAATTTGAACATTCACAACAACACAATAAGCCCCATTAACATATATTAAATGTTTAAAAATAGCAAAATAAATATGTGAATGTCATGTTGTTATATTTTACAGAATGACATTTTTTTGTAAATGAGGAGAAAACGATGGTCAAAGATTAAAGACCATTTTCTAAAAAATCTATGGAGACTAAAAAGTTTATTATTGTAATTGGGAGTCTATTTTTGAATTTCTATATCTTTTAGGAAATAATAAATTTTTCATCTTTAATTTGTTTTTGTAATACATGAGAATAAAATAGTAAATTGTATTAAACTAAATTATTTTCTCTCCTTTCATTTTTCTTTTATAAGCAAACAATAAAAATTAATTTTTCTTTTATAATGGATAAAAATATTATCCTTTCATTTTTCTTTTCTTTTCTCTTTTTCATCCACCTAACCAAACGTACCCTTCTAAAAGTGTGTTTGTTTAGGTGGAAAAATTATTAATAAGAAAATAAAAAGGAAAATAGAATGGGAAACTTGTTTAGTATAGTGGAAAAATAAGAAGAAAAATAAAACATGAAGAAAATGAACAAGTTCGAAACCAATTTTTTTTTCCACATCAATTAGGCAGGAAAAATTAGGAAAATGAGAGTTTTTCAAGGAGAGTAAAATTACAATTATATTATTAATGATAGAATTTTTATTTTTTTTAGGTAATATAAGAGAATAAAATAGTAAATTATTTTTCTTTCTTTAAATTTTTTTTTAACCAAAAAACATTAAGAAAAATAATTTTATTTTTTTTCACAATCAATAAAACTATTATCTTTTCAATTTTTCTTTTTCTTTTCCATTCTTTCAACCAAGCATACCCCTAGAGTAAAACATATTCTCAGGACTAGCTTTTTTTTCTCTTATTGAGAAGTTCATTTTCGGAAAAAGGTTTGACCCCAACTCCCCTGTCGATGTGGTGGACAGGGGAGTGGGGGCCGGTGGTGCTAGGTGTGTTGGGGGTACCAGATGGGGTGGGGTGGTTTATGAAATTTTAGAAAACAAATGGTTTTAAAAAAGGAAAGAGAAAAATATTATTTCAAGAGTAAAATAGTAATTTTAAATCATTTTGTTTTTGTTTTTTTCAAAACAGGGGCGTAAATTTAGCATAAAATGGTGTTCATATAAAATTAACGTACAAAAATTCAGCAATAAGACAGTTGAGAAGAGAACAAATGGTTATTTAATTATAAATTTCTCACGTTCTACAAATAAAAATTTCTTCTCAACTGTATAATCTCTTCTTTCTACATCACCTGTATAAAAAAAAAAAAAAAAAAAAAAAAAAAAAAAAAAAAAAACATTTGACATACTGAAAAAAAAAATCATCCATCAGCCTTAAGATGTCACAAGGCTCTTGCCTTTCTCCCTCCTTTTATGCTCACAGCTTCACATAGCCGGCACGGTAATGTGTCTAGACTAACCCCACGGGTTTCCCAATAGTTACCCAATACTCCGCACCTTCTCCACGCATGGTACTCCGCATATGCCACAGGATCATTAGCAAGCTTCTTTACATAAGCCGCCAACTCCTCCATCGACCCAAATTTCGATCCATCTATTATCGAATTTGGTGGAACAAAGTCCCAAACATTAGGGGCGCCAAAATAGATTGGCACTGCACTAGAATCCAGCGCGTAGAACAACTTCTCGGTCACGTAACTATCGGTGACCGTGTTTTCAATAGCAAGCACAAATTTGTAGTGAGACATGGCACAATGCAAATGATCCCACCATTTCGGGGTTCCGCCAGCGTCCTTGTTTAGGCACTCGGGATAGAGTGAGAGTGCCATATCTAGGCCGCCTACATTGTTCAAACACTTCCCAAACGAGTGGTGTGGCACCAGACTGAGAAGATTCTTGGCAAGACGGTTTCTCTCGGGAAGACAACGCGACGAGGACCAATAAATGAGAGTATCCTAAACAAATAAGAAGATTAAGCCGTGTGCATCTTATTATAAGGAGAGCCTGACTAGAATATTTCTGAAACACTTACATTGTCTTTATAGGAGGATAGATGATAATTGCGATTGTTATGAAAGAGGCCACCGGCATAAGTTGCCTGAACATCATCTTTGGCATGGTAACTAATGAAAATATCCTCTGCCCCTGACTTCTTCCTGCCTGCCTCAAGATCCATGTAAACACGAAGTGGATCTCCATTGCGTCTCTAACAAATAAGAAAAATTTGTATTTTGAAGAAATTGAATGGGAAATCATATACATTTCTTAAGTTATGCTGCCGTATCAAAAAAATAAAAACAAAATAAATACGTAAACTAATCCTAAAACAATCTACATAATATAATAAAATAGGACAAGTTTTTGTATTCTCGGAAATGTCCTTGAATTGCTAAAAATGTCCAATTAGAGAGTTGTAAAAGTCAGAAATTGTGCTCGCAAAGAGATTAAATTGTGAAAAGTAAATTAATTAATCTGAAAATTAGAAGGGGAAAACAGAAAAGACAAAAGAAAAATATCATGACAGCCATTTGATAGACCACTGATTAAGTGCACTTAGGTATGGCAAAAGTATTATGGAGGTTAGACTGCATAGAAGCTTCTATTCTATTTTGGTTGTTAAGTTGTTTGAGTTGGTTAGAGTTAAGTTGTTGAGTTTGTTTTGAGTTGTTGAGCTTGTTGTTAGGAGTGTTTAAGTTTCCAGTATAAATAGCAGTGGAAGGTTAGGAGAGAAGCAACAGAAATTTGGGGAAAAGAATTGGGAGAGACTAGGCTCTCGAAATCCTAGAGTGTTTACTGTTTTCTGTATTTGTTCTACATCATATTTAATTCAATCACATTTTCCTTTCAATTACTCTTACTTCCATTCAATTGATTGATGTTTGAGAGTGATTTAACAAATTGGTATCAAGAGCAATAACAATTTTGGGGAAAATGGCACAAAAGAAGGTTGAGGCATTGAAGGAGAGAATGGACCTTGTCTCTAAAGAACTCGACTCTGTGCGTAGTGAAGTTAAAAAAATTGGTGGGTTGGAGAAGACAGTTGGGAGCTTGGAAAAGTCAATCGGGAGTTTAGAGAAGACTGGCCCTTATGATGGAGAAGATAGATCTAACGGCGCTACGAAGGGATGATTCGTGTTCTTCATCAGGTATGGAGGAAAAGCAGAAACAACCTCAGATGATGGAGTCACAGACTATGGGAGGTGGAATTACGACTGAGACGATTGGGAATAGATCGTTTCGGTGATTGGAGTTGCTTATTTTCAATGGAATTGATCCTGATGGATGGATTTTTCGAGCAGAAAGGTATTTCACGATGAACAAGATGAGCAATGGAGAAAAGTTAGAAGCAGTGGCTCCGAGCATGGAAGGGAAAGCCCTTGCATGGTATCAATACGTAGAATACAATCTTAGATTTCATACCTGGAACGCGTTCAAACTAGCTTTCCTGCATTGATTTCGATCGAGTATGGAGGAGTCTCTATGCGAAAAGTTCCTGGCCGTCCGCCAGGAATCCACCGTCGAGGAATACCAAGAGCGCTTCAAAGTTTTGGCAGAGCCATTGAAAGGACTACCGGAGGAGATTCTAGAAAGCACCTACCTCAACTGATTGAAGTCGACAATCAGAGCTGAGGTAAGACTTCTCAGACCTAGCATTGTTAGAGATGATGGAGGCCGCTCGGATGATCGAAGATAAGAACGAGGTGTTGCAAGTATCGCAGGTCGGATCCAGGTCAAACGGGTCGTGGATCAAGGCATTGTGTTCTGTGTCGGGTTCAACTTATTCGAACCCTAAGTATTCTACGACTTTCGCGACGACGACATTCGAACCTACTAACACTTTCATACAACCAACGCCGGCAACAATCATTCACACGACAACGCCAGCACCACCGACGACAGCGACTACTACGCGCACGGAGCTAGAACAGAAGACGAATGAGTCGGAGTTTTCAGTGGCACAAAAACAGAACGACAACCGGCTATACACCAACATTGAGTTTTTGAACTGCTGCAAGAAGGGTTTGTGCTTCAAGTGTGAGGAGAAATACTCTCCTGGCCATGTGTGCAAGAATCGACACCTTAATGTGCTACTCTTAGATGATTCCTGTGTAATTGAAGAAGTAGGAGAAGAAAAGGAACTTGGGTTACTAACAGTACAACACGAGATTGATACCCAACTTCGAGCTATGGACCACAATTTGGGAGAACTCCAATGCCATTTGAATCGTTCTCTGAAACGAATGAAGGATTCTATGCGGATAAGAAGAGGCACAAAATCGAGTACGCTAAAGGGGATTGGGGTTGAACACTCAATTAACAACTGTTCACCTTGAGGACAAGGTGAGAGTCCGGGGGCCGGTATTGATAGACCACTTATTAAGTGCACTTAGGTATGGCAAAAGTATTAAAGAGGTTAGATAGCATAGAAGCTTTTATTCTCTTTTGGTTGTTGAGTTGTTTGAGTTGGTTAGGGTTAAGCTGTTGAGTTTGTTTTGAGTTGTTGAGCTTGTTGTTGGGAGTGTCTAAGTTTCTAGTATAAATTGCAATGGAAGGTAGGAGAGAAGCAACAGAATTTGGGGAAAAGAATTGGGAGAGACTAGGCTCTCGAAATCCTAGAACCTATCTACTGTTTTCTGTATTTTGTTCTTCATTAAATCAGTGAATTCAAATACATATTCCTATCAATTTCTCTATATTTCCCATTCAATCGGCTTATGTTTGAGAGTGATCTAACACCATTCTTTGAAACCATGTGGTGGTAAGGATACAGGGCATCAACCTGTAAAGATCTATATAAGATGTGGAAAAGATAGTTCACATGCTCGAGCGTTGATTTTGTATATTAACTCGGATGAGATGGGACTAAAGTTGGGACCTTGTTTAGCAATTTTTGGTAGTCAGGGGCATTTCGGTAATTTTGTAATTTTAAACATGGGATCGTATTTCTTTTTTGGTATGTTTCCTAAGTTCAAGTCAAATCAATATTTTCGAAATTAAGAGTCCAAGTCCTACTAGAGTTGGGAATATCTAAAAACTATGTAAAGCCTTGTACTAAATCTGCAGGTTTTCGAAAACAATCTGCAGACCCCGTCCAGGGGCAAGAATTATGTACTTGATTATGGGAAATACACATGATTGGAAGTTATAAAAGAAGAATTATCTCTAATTCTGTTGTCCGACATCTCTCGCAGCCCTGAGGGTGGAATCAAAAGATTGGCGACGTAACTCGACATTCCAGATGTACTCCCTATGAAAGTTACACACATTCTTCTTGGCCGGCCTTGGTTATACAATCGAAATGTTAAACCTTTTGGTTATACAATCGAAATGTTAAACCTTTTGGTAGAAAAAATGGATATGCTTTCTTGTTCAATGAGAAGGTAATTACTTTGAAGCCAATGAATGACGTTTAGATGAAAAAGTATGAAGTACAAGAAGCAAAAGTTGCCAAGTACAAAACTAAACCTCTCCATATACTTTCAAGTTTCAAGAAAGCAATTTGTGAAGCAAAGCAATGAAACCAATGTTGAGTATGCCCTGATAGCGAGAGAAGGGAAAGAATCTACGGCTAGTTGCAGATCTAAATGCCTGCAACAGTCTATCGGCTATTATCTGAATTTTCTGATGTGGCTCCAGATGAATTGCCAAATGCGCTTCCTCATATGCAAAATATACAGCACGCCATTGATCTCATAAGTCATACCAGGTTCTCAACTACCTATCTTCCAACATATCGCATGAAAGCATGTTGAGCTTAAAAGGCAAGTGGGTGATCTTCTATCCAAGGAGCATGTTCGAGTAATTTTTAATCCATGCAATGTCCCTGCGTTGCTTACACCAAAAAAGGATAGTAACTGGTGTGTGTGTGTGTAGATAGCCGTGCTATTAACAAGATTACCATTGAGTATCGGTTCCCTATTTCCTCGGCTAGATGATATGTTTAAATATGATGGTTGGTGTTATGTTTTCAAAGATAGATCTAAAGAGTGAATATCATCACATTGGAATAAGAGCCAGAGATTAATGGAAGATTACTTTTAAAACTAAAGATGGCCTCTACAAATGATTGGTAATGCCTTTTGGTCTTTCTAATGCTCCAAGCACCTTTATGCGTTTCATGACACGAGTATCGCAACCCTTCATCGGTCGATTTGTAGTAGTTTACGTTGATGACATCTTGATTTATAGCAAAACCAGGAAGTAGCACATTGTCCATCTCCAAAAAGTTACGAGACTTCTCCGCCAAGAAAAACTCTATATAAACCCGAAAAATGTTCTTTCATGAGTTTAATAGCATTTTTGGGCTTTGTTATCTCTTCTAAGGGCGTGGAAGCCGATCCGGTTAAGGTAACTTTTGCATATTCTTTATTCCATGTCTGTCTGAGTGCATTGCGTTGATTTACTTAAAAGAGAATATACATCTTGCCATGATTTCAGCAAAACTCATGAAGATCTTTTGAAAGGGCAACATGCAGAATATCCAGATCTCTCCTGACATGATGGCTGTCTTTTTCGAGGTACCCGTGTTTATGTTTGCCAAAAACATCCCTACGTGAACAGGTGCCTCAAGAGCAGCATTCTGGAAGCAGGAAATCTTGGAAGAGAGAAAACTATTGCCATGGTAGAAGATCGCAACAACTGGCCAAGATTGAAACAAGATGTCGCCAAAATAGTCTCTAGATGTCGAACCTGTCAATTATATAAAGGGAGAAAGAACAGTATAGGTTTTTACATGCCACTGCCACTGCCACTGCCACTACCTCATGGACCTTGGCGAGATTTTATAGTGGGTTTACCAAGAACACTTCACCCTCACGATTCCATTTATTGTGGACCGATTTCAGAAATGACTCACTTTGTTCCATGTTCGAAGACTTTGGATGTTGTCCATGTAGCAAACTGTTTTTCAAAAATTCGTCTACATGGGTTGCCTCAATCAATTGTTTCAGGCCGTGAAATGAAGTTCACAGGTTATTTCTAGTGTACTTTATGGAAATTACTTAACACAAGTCTGAAACATTCTTATTCTTTTCACCCACAAACAGATGGCCAAACGGAGGTGATTCATTGAACTTCAGGAAATCTACTACGTTGCCTTGTTGGGGACAATGTTTCTAATTGGGATCAGATTCTTCCCACGGCAAAATTTGCATAAAATAGCTGTGTAAATAAGTCTACTGGTCGCAATCCCTTTGAGATTGTTACTGGTTTGATTCCTTGAACATCAATTGATTTAGTTCCCTCACCACTTGAAGACCGTGCTAGTGTTGAAGCTGATGCATTTTCTCAACATATTCAAGATATACATGATGAGGTTTGCAAAAGAATTGCCATAAGCAATGCGAGTTATAAAGCATATGCTGAGTTCAAGAAAAGGTTTGCTGAATTTAATGAAAGTGGCATGGTTATGGTGCGCATTAGACCATATCCTATAAAAGAAACGGGAATAAGTAGTGTTTAACATTGAAGATCTAAATTTATATCGTGGTCACAATGATGATACAATTCAAGATACTGTTGTTGACCAACTACCACCAGGACCACGTTTGAAGGAAGAAATGGAAGATGTCTTTGATCACCAAATAGTTCCTACTAAAGGAGGTACCCAACAAAAATATCTCATTAAATGGAAGGACTGACCAATTTCCAAATGTCCTTGGATCTCCGACAAAGAATTTCAGCACCTTAATCCTAATCTTTATGACCAATTTCATGCCTACAACTCGTCAAGGTTGAGTTTTTCCAAGTCTGGGAGAGATAATATGGATAAATAGCAGAAGCCTATAAAGGTCGACAAAAGACGTGAAAAATTAGTTAACAGGCACAAGTAATGATAGTCCAGGGGTACTTTGGCAATTTTGTAATTCTGAACATGGGTTATATTAGCTGTCCATGGATCCTAGTTTGAGTCCAATAAGATTTTGGGTTATCATATTTGATTTTTGGTAGGTTGCAGCTTCTACTACTGAGAATGAAAGAGTGAATAGTGATTCACAAACCTAAAATCCTCGTGATGATAGACTCAGATGGATCTTTCCTAGTTAGCCTAGCAGTTCTCTAAATCATTGCCTATCGTACAAAGCTGTTTCTATAAGTTTGAAGCAAGCTAGTATTTGCTAATTAAGAGTCCAAGACCTAAAGGAGCTCGGAATATCAAAAGCGTATATAAATCCTTGTACTCCTTAACTAAAAGGGGAGAATATCTCTGAAAAAACTATTATTTATTTCAAGGATTGTGAGATGCAATTCCTTTCCTTGGTGTGATATCTAGGGTGTCTAGGTGTGACACCTAGGGTTTCTTCTTTTCTTTCATTATTACTGGTTACAACACTGTTAACAAAACACCGTTCACAGCCTTCCTGCTCTCCGACATCTTTTTACTACTGTTTTAAAACCATAAGAATTTCATTAATTTTCTATTTAGCCACAAACCCTAAATTTTAATCCTTCTAAAATCATATTCAGCATTGAACTCCTAAAAAATTGCCCCCTCATTTATCCTACATCATGCGGTATTACCAAGTCATTTACATGTCGACCAAGACCATGGTGGAAAGCTTCATTTGTCTCCAACTCATATTTTCAAGTGGATTGCATGTTTCTAATGGATTGAGGTAGATTTGATGAAATAATCAGAATTTGAAGGACAAGATGTTCTTCATTCCACCAAAGGGAAAGGGAGTTGTTGGGTGGATTTTGGAATTTGGGAATTCAAAGTGTTGTTCGGCTAACATTTCTCTTTTGTTGTTTCTACTTCAAAAAAAAAAATGGGTGAGAATTATGTTTCCATTCTCCATAATTCTAGGAATAGAAATACGTTTGAGAACGACAATTGTTTTTGAATTGTTTCATAATTAATGAGAACAAAATCAAAGAAACACATCTAGTTACAACATTAGTTCTCATTTTTTTTTTACCTTCAAATATAAAGGATAGAATTATATATTAATTTTAGGCAATCAATTTCGCAAGTTATAGCAAAATAAAAACATATACATAAGATTAATCACAACTAATAAATCAATTATAGAAAATTATTGTATTGTCTCCAACTCATATTTTCAAGTGGATTGTGTGTTCCTAATGGATTGAGGTGGATTTGATGAAATGATCAGAATTTGAAGGGCAAGATGTTCTTCATTCTGCCAAAGGGAAAGGGAGTTGTTGGGTGGATTTTGGAATTTGGGAATTCGAGGTGGCGTTTGGCTAACATTTCTCTTTTGTTGTTTCTACTCCAAAAAAATGGTATGAGAATTATATTTCAGTTCTCCATAATTCTGGGAACAGAAATATGTTTGAGAACGGCAATTGTTTTTGAATTGTTTCATAATTAATGAAACATGTCTAGTTACAACATTAGTTCTCATAGTTTTTTTATTTAAATATAAAGGATAGAATTATATATTTATTTTAGGCAATCCAAGTTATATCAAAATAAAAACATATCTATAAGATTAATCACAACTAATAAATCAATTATAGAAAAATATTGTATTGTGTTTCTTGGCCTAAATTGATGAATAAAAGGAAAAGAAATATCACTTCTCTATATTTACGACTAACAAGATTTGAAGGGGGGACCTGATTAAGAATTTCAGAATACCGACCTAGTCCCTTTAAGTGAGAATAAGTTGAGAATTATTTTTTTTTGAGGAGAAATGGAAAGAAGTTTTTTTATTTTCTCAAAATCCTAAAAAAATTTGGGATTAATCTCAAAAATTTGAGAATATTTGTGAACAGAAATATTTTAACCGAACATGCATTTGTTCTTACATTTCAAAATTTTGGGAACGGGAACAAGAACAAGAATTTGGGAGTAAAGACACTAAACAAACGGGGTCCTAGTTATTGTGGATTTAATTTTAGGGTCCATGGAAGATGACTTTGGTACCGATGTTTCCAATGTAGGTTGTTTAATTTGTCTCTCCAATTTTTATATTTTAAGAGATCAATAAACTAAAACCTGTCCAGCAATTTTTCTCATCCATCTATGAAATTTATTTGAATTAAGAGATCTTTATATGGAAAACTCAATTAAGTTTTCTGATCAAAAAAAGTATTTAACAAGAATGTTACCAAATGGTACCTTAATTAGTCTATGGTCATATTAGTCGTTTGGGACATTAAATAAAAACTTTTGCAAGCTTCATAAGCAAGAAAGAGAATGCATCAATGCACCACCTCCTGCAAGTACACATCATGCTTCATTGTATTTCACATAATTACAAGACATAAGACAGAGAACGAGAAAAGAAAGAAGGAATGAAAAGGAAAAGTTAAAGAGTTTTTACACCTACACTTCAATTAAAAAATGTAAGGTGTTTGACTTGGGCAAGATTTGGGTTTCAGAAAATGGGGAAACGGCCCCATGCATAAAACTAAAGCGCCATGGAAATCCGAACTGCAGGGGACATTGAGGATTTGTCTGATATGTTGAAGGTAGATGTACAATCTCAGACATTGAATTGGACAAGAAAACTACTTATTTTCTAAAAAATTCAAACTCTATTGATCCATCTTGAAATTAAGGACTTCATTATCAAGTTATAAGGTTTTACATTTGTCACAGGATTATGCTTTCAGATCTCATGTTATAAGCTATTGTTTAAATTATATGCATTTACAAGTGATTACTGAACAGCGGTGAGACCATGACTTCTACGATTGCTAAGCTTCAAAATATGTTCAATGTATGTGTCCTTGCTCCTATTCCAAAACCGTTGTCTCGGTATATAGCAGAACCAACGTCTGGTGTGCCTCGAAAAGGCATTGTTCAGTCATGTTTTTTCTTACATCATGATACTGTGATGTTCTATTTACAAGTCTTACGAGTTCTCATACAAGTGAATGTGATGGCACAATAGCAACATGAATAACTTCCTTAAACATTAACTAAATGTTATAAGTAATATTGACTTGATCTGTTACATAAGTATCCCTTAATCATTAACTAATTGCTACAAGTAAAGTTAACTGGATCACATTTTACCAAAAAAAAATATTAATATATATATTTTCAGATATCATCATTAATTTTTGTATGTTTAACTAATTGCTATAGGGATGATTTGGTGGGATTTGAAGAAGATTTTATGACTATTGGAAACGTCTGATATTAACCCTATTGATTATCACGAAATTAATTGGAAACATAAGAAGAAACAAACTGAAAAAATACTCTCAACTAAAATTTTTGAGCTTAATTCTTGGGAGAAAAAGAGAGATTTTTCGGAAGAAAATTGTGTGTTGATCTTGCTGAAATTTCAAGCCAATCAAATCCATCTTACTTCTGGGTTATGTAAATATTTGATTTGATTTAAATTTTCATATATATATCTGGGTGAGATTGTTCTTAATTATTATCATTTAGATCTGAATTTTTACTGAGCATTATTAGAGTAAGATCTACCTAAAATCATCTGTGATTGTCTTTGATTTCATTAGTTGCCTCCTAAACTCACGATTTGAACTTGTCTATCATTATTTGAGTTTGAATTCTTGATAATCAGTACATGTGCTTAAATAGGAAATTATTTCTTGTCCAATTACATTGATACTTAAATCGTTAACTGAACTCACGTCCTTCAACAATCGGTTATCTGATTCAATCGAGTTAAACGGTTTATTTGGTATTATCTGGATCTCTTGATTACGTGTCCACATTTTATATAATTCCAAATAAATTAACACGTGCTGAAATTTTGTTTATCATTATATCGTGTTAAATCACTTCTATCACAATTAATCAAGTTGAGATTATCATTATCTGATATTTATAAGTCTTGATAGAAGCTCTCGTGAGAAAAAAATTAATTTGTGAGAAATTGTATTGTACCTCGAACTGAAGAGTTTTAAGTTAAAGTGAAAATGTTAAACATAGTAAGGGGTTTGATTCTCACATGAGAAAAGGATCAGAATTTTATGTGTTGAACTACTACAAAATTATGCGTGTTAAACACAGTGAATTGAATTATCCACAAGAGCTAGGGGGAGCTTGTTGAACTACTACAAAATTATGCGTGTCACTGTCTCTATTCCTTATCTTCGTGTGTGATTGTTTGTTTGTGTGTGCATCGAAACATTTCCACTGATAATCTAAGTATTCTAAAACCATATAATAATTTGAAAAGATCACTAAACTTAGATTAATTTTTAAGCTATATCCCAAGTAGTTCTTTCAGCCAACAATTGGTACCAAAACTCATATAGCTACATAGGTCTAAAAATCAAGTTAATCGATCAGATGGCACACACAGCCTCTGAGACATAGGATAATCTTCATTACATATCTGCTGCTATTAATTGTGATAAACCTGTATACTCCAACATTGCCAATAATTCTTGTTGCATCAGCGGCAATGTTAATGATAATGATGAAGAAGTATCCTATAAAGCCATAGAAAAACTAATCGTTTTCACAAATCACTTTGCTAAAGAGAACCTAAAACTTTAACAAAAAAAATTGCTTTCCTTGAAAATAAAAAAATTGGCATTGTGTTATTTCTTAAACACCATGACTCATAAAGGTATTTTAAGTCAAAAGAGTTTTCAAATGTTTTTCTTGAAATAAACAATTTAATTGATAAGATTGAAAATCTTGAAGACGAAAATTACTTTATCAAAAATGATGTTGAAACTTTATGAGAAAACATTGCAGCCTTGAAAATTCTTGAGAAAGAAAATCAAGCATTAAAAATTGTTCTCAAGAATTCAAAAGGAGACAATGACAAAACCAAATTGAAAATTCATGTGATTGAAAATTACAGTAGACTTCTAAAAAATGATTTTGAGTTTATTAACAATAAGAATTTTGGGTTTAAAGTAAATCTTGAAGTTTATGAATGAGCTTCACATCAGATTAATTTTGAACTTAAAGAAGCTCTTGAAAAAAATTAAAGAAATACGAGATTTGTCTAAAAGAACTTATGGATCGAATAATGCCACTTCATCTAATCGTATATCTCGTGCACCTGTATGCAAATCAAGTTTGACAAAAACTGATAATTATTATGCCCCGCGTTCTCAGCTCTATTAAAACTTTAATGACCACTGACTTTTAAATGCTACTTTTGTAATTAGTGTGGTTATGTTAAGAGGTGGTGTCCTTATATAAGAAATAGTAATACTAATCAAAGAGGATCCAGATGATTTGGAGAATTAAATATCGCACAAGTGATCTTAATGTAGATAAAGGTGCAACTAAGTCTCAATACAATGGTGTGATCAAACCATCATTTGGACAAAACGGAAAATTCAACCCTAGTCAGAATGGATAAACCTAAAATCATGTAAATCATGCCAACAATGGAAAATTTCTAGAACATAAGGAGGATGAGCCTAAAGCATATCTCATACCAGATGATGAAACATACAGACGTAAAAGTAAAGCTGTAGTAAACAGGAACGAAGATACATCTTACTCTTCTAAATTTAAGTTCATTAAATTCGTAAAAGAGTCGGGTGTTCCACACATTGATTAATTGCATTCTTAAACCCTATTCAAAGACATGTCTCTTTGCTTATGTGCTCTTTCTTTAAATATGTCTTTGTAGAATTATCTATGTATTATCCTCTATATATGTGTGTGTGCGCGCACACGCGCGCGCTTCAATAGGATTTCCCATCATGTAATCATAATTGAACAATTGATTCACCAAATCGTTTCTTTTAATTCCTCTCTCTAAATCAATACTTTTCGAATATCAATTAAGATAAAATTAATCATTTGTTTGATTCAAAAAAATCCACAAAATGACATAATTACTATCATTTGAATTAAAATGGTCGACCAACATACGAATCCGATCAATCGGTTACCCAAAAATACTTTAAATGGTTCATATTGCCTAATCCAATCAATCAGCATCATAAACCGGTCGACCAAGATCCTGCCGGTTTTGTTAAACCCCTAGTCTGTCCCTATCGTTCGACCGATAAGGGGATTTGGTTGACCGACTTACGACATTTATATCTATACTAGGTTCTTTTTCTTCAAATCTAGATTCATTCCCTAGTGTTTTTAAGTACATCCCCTGAAAACTCTTCACATCTCTCATGAAATCTCTTCATTTCTTCCTTCAATCTCTTTAAATTTCAAAATCTATGGCTAGAATTGCACATACTTGCTCTTGAAACTGCGGGAAGGACTCCATTGAAGAAACATCTCTTAGATTTTGCCTTAGCTAATCTCATTAATATGAAATTCCTCCAAACCACCTACCATACTCCATTCACGCTGCACTATTTTGAAACGTGATATTAAAGATTAATTTACATTTTGCACCTCAAAATACAATTCACATTTTATTGTATCAATTTCCACACTATGTTCATATAAAATTTACTCCAAACCACCTATCACACCCACACTAATGGTTTTGCAGAATTCCGAAACATAATGTTATAATTAGTTGATTCTAAGCATTCTTCAATCATACATCAAATTACATTTCGTATTTCATTATATTCTCCCACCAAAGTTTTATATTAGCTATATAGTTTGTTCTTTCCATCCAAGATTGACCAATTTGTGTACAACTCCATAGTAGCTATCAAATTCACACTTATTTTTTGGCACTGCAAAATTAGTACCTCTAGGCACGGGTCAATCGCTAGTATAATATACAAAATATACATTATACATTCCGACAGGTTAGAATTGTCCAATTAGATAATTGAGCTTAAAAAGAAATACCTGAAGTGGAGGTGTGGTCGTCTCAAACAACCACGCATCGGGCTTATCAGCAAGCACAGATGATTTGGTCCACAAACAGCTCAACCCACATCGGCAAGAGTACAGATCGTCCAAATTATCTGGAATCCAAGTCCACCCTTTAACCAAAACACTAACATGATCCATCTTTAAGTCACTGCATTTCAATTCACCGTCCTGTTGCAAAGAAGGTGAAGAGGAAAGTGATGAAGATGACACATTTCTCAACGACCCACTGTGTTTTTCTCTGAATCGAGAACAACCAACTTGAGCGTCCCATTTCTCGAAAGCACCAAACAAGTCCCTAAATGGGTCCGGTGGAGAATTCGGATCCAACATTGAGTCTTTGGTTGATGGGATTGAAGAATTGACGGGGGGAAATTCGAGGAATCCAGAAAAGAAGAGGATCAAAAGAGCAAATCCCAACATGAGTGTGATGGCGAAGGCGTTTATGGATTTGAATGGCATCGTTTGGCAAGATTCAGAGTTAGTTCTCCCTCTCTCTTTGGAAGAGAGAGAGAGAGAGAGAGGGAGAAAGAGAAACCGAAAGTGAGATTAGTGGATTTTCAGTATAGTTCTTCCGTTCTCGGGGTAACAGCTTGGTTGCTCGATCGAAGACGAGAAATCCACAAAGAGCTGATGAAGACTACGCCCACATCGGCCGACTGACTTGACTATCATGAGTCTACGCGATTAAGGCGTTACTTTTCAGTCAGGCCGCTCGCTTTCACCATGTTTGGTGAATGACAAAGTTGGGAGGATGTAGGGATGGCAAAAAGCTAAAAAATGATCGGACTGATTTATCTCGAATCGTGATCCAATTTTAAAATGAGTTCTTTACCTAATAAATATTAAAAAAAAATTCTGACAAAAAATATATTTTAACTTATTTACGCAGTCCGTGTATTTCGGGATTGGTAATCTTGGGAACTGAGATCCCGGGATTGCCAACCCCGGGATCTTGCGTTTAAATTTTTTATTTTTTTTTTTGGACATATCATCCCGGGGTTACCAACCCCGGGACCCTAAGCTAGAGCAGCCGGTCACAGACCGGCTGCTCTATGCCGCTGTCAGCTGCAAAAGCAGTTGAATTCAGCTGCTTTTGTAGCTGAAAATCAGCTGCATAAAGCAGCTGAAGCAGCCGGTCCGTGACCGGCTGCTTTATGCAGCTTCAGTTTTGAAACCCCCCCTCCACAAACCCCTATCGGCATGCGGCTGAGCCCCATATAAACCCCAACCGACCTCCTCCATTTCGTGCAACTCTCAGCCTTCTCCTTCTCCTTCCCCTTCTCCATCTTCTTGTTCCTTCCTCAATTTCACAAATTTTGATCATTCCATTTTTAGTGTAAAAATTTAACGAAGATTGTTCATCAATATTTGACAAATTTCACAACTTCACATATTCTTCCTCCTACTACAAAAGGTAAGTTTATTTTAATTTTTTTAATTTATTTGTTAATTAGATTAATATGTTTTTTACTTATTAAATTTACTTACTTGTTTAATTGTTAGTTTAATTTTTTTGTTTAATTTTCTTGTTTGTTAGTTTCATTGATTACTTGTTTTTTACACATTATATAATACACTATTTAATAAATTAGTTAGTTTAGTTGTTAATTTAATTTTTTTAAAACATGAAAAAAAACATTAAAGGATAGTTTAATTTTAATTTGTTACTTGTCTAATTTGTTAGTTAATTTTGTTTATTTTGTTAGTTAGTTTACTTGTTTAATTTGTTGGTTCGTTAGTTAAATTAATTTGTAAATTAGTTAGTTAGTTTAATTTGTTAATTTAGTTGTTAAATTAAAAATTACACTATGGCCCCTTTCACATATGTAGAAAAATATAGATTAATATATTATTTAAAAATATTGTTAGTTAGTTAGAAAAATACACTTTGACCCCTTAAAATATAACAATTAGAAAAATATATGATTTAATGTATTGTTTTAGAAAAGTTTAAAAATAAATTGTTATTTGTTTTTTTTTTTAATTTAGTTAAAATATTGAATTATTTAGTTTAATTTATGAATTTAGTTGTTTAATTATAAAATTTTAATTAAAAATTGTGCACTTTGACCCCTCAAAATTTGACAAATTATAAAAATTAAAATTAAAATATATTGGTTTAAAATAAATTCTAAGTTAATTTGAGTTTATTTTTTGAATTTAGTTGTTTAATTAAAAAAAATACATTTTGACCCCTCAAAGTATGACAATTACAAAAATATATAATTTAATGTATTGTTTTAGAAAAATATAAAATTTAATGTATTATTTTAAAATAAATTGTTAGTTGGTTTTTTTTTTTTGTTTTTTTTTTTTTTAAATTTAGTTAAAATTGTTAATTAGTTAGTTTAATTTATGAATGTAGTTGACCCTTCAAAGTATGACAATTAGAAAAATATAAAATTTATTTTATTGTTTTAAAATAAATTGTTAGTTGTTTTTTTTTTTTTATTTAGTTAAAATTTAGGAATGTAGTTGTTTAATTATCAATTTTTAATTAAAAATTGTGTATTTTGACCCCTCAAAATTATGCAAATTAGAAAAATATATATATTGGTTTAAAATAAATTGTAAGTTCATATGAGTTTAATTAAAAAAATCCACTTTGACCCTTCCAAATATGACAATTAGAAAAATATAAAATTTATTTTATTGTTTTAAAATAAATTGTTAGTTGTTTATTTTTTTTTATTTAGTTAAAATTGTGAATTAGTTAGTTAAATTTTAAGTTAAATTTAGGAATGTAGTTGTTTAATTTATAAATTTTAAATTAAAAATTGTGCACTTTGACCCCTCAAAATTATGCAAATTAGAAAAATATATATATTGGTTTAAAATAAATTGTAAGTTAATTTGAGTTTAATTAGAAACCCTTCCAAGTATGACAATTAGAAAAATATAAAATTTATTTTATTGTTTTAAAATAAATTGTTAGTTGTTTATTTTTTTTTATTTAGTTAAAATCGTGAATTAGTTAGTTAAATTTTAAGTTAAATTTAGGAATGTAGTTGTTTAATTTATAAATTTTAAATTAAAAATTGTGCACTTTGACCCCTCAAAATTATGCAAATTAGAAAAATATATATATTGGTTTAAAATAAATTGTAAGTTAATTTGAGTTTAATTAAAAAAATCCACTTTGACCCTTCCAAGTATGACAATTAGAAAAATATAAAATTTATTTTATTGTTTTAAAATAAATTGTTAGTTGTTTATTTATTTTTTTATTTAGTTAAAATTGTGAATTAGTTAGTTAAATTTTAAGTTAAATTTAGGAATGTAGTTGTTTAATTTATAAATTTTAAATTAAAAATTGTGCACTTTGACCCCTCAAAATTATGCAAATTAGAAAAATATATATATTGGTTTAAAACATACTCAAAGACATAAAAAATTAACACTGTAAACATTGGTATAAGAACATACTTTTATGATTGAGTTTTAGTTGATGATATTTTCTTCTTGTTTTGTTTTGCCTTTTGAAATGATAGCCGCTTGAAATGGATCACGTCCGTTTGTTATTGTATTGGGGTGGTAGAATATTGAAAGGTACTGAATTCGGGATTAGTTACAGTACATCAGCTATAAAATCTTTGGTTGTCCATAGGGGAACAACCTTAGATGAATTAATTGAGATGATAAAACCGTGTGTTATTGAGAATGAGACTGACGGGAATTTGAAACTGAAGTGTAGGATGCCGATGGCACTTTTCGGGGCGAATTATAAATATACCCTATTTTCTATCGGAGATGACTCAGCATTAAATCAAGTACTTGAGTTACCACTTTACATACCCTCGCTTCTTGCTGTTGAGGTGTATGTAGAAGTAGAATAAGCATTTGTTGATGGTTCGAATTTTTTCCCTCGAAGTGGTCATTTTACCAACTTAATGAGTCATAGTTTTAATCCGTACAGTAGCCAATCTGATGGCCAATTTTTTGGCACCTTCCCCCAAGCAGTCCAGTCTAATTATATTGTCTCACCCCCTTACATTCTAGAACAATATCATTCCCACAGTACTCCCATGCCGCACTCCCAATCTGATCATGATCAGGGTACCAGCTCTGGTCTTCCACATCACCATTATTCATCGACTAGTCCACCGCAACATGACACAAGTAATTATGGTGGTGAGTTTGATACAATTGATAGTCGTCATGATGTGTCAGGGGAAGAGTTAGATGCAGATGTTGCGTTTGACCTAGACGAAGTTGTAGATGCTTGGCCTAGTGGGCAAGGGAGTGAGAATCAACAATTGCCATTGGAAAGGGATATTCCATTTTTCAGTAACTTGGAATGGGGTGACGACGATGATATGGCAAAATACGAGCCGAAATTGCGAAAAAAAATTTGGACACCAGAGATGGACGAATTTCGTGTTGATATGGTCTTTAAGGATAAGGAACATGTGCAACAGGCCGTTAAATATTATCACGTGAAGAAAAACAAAGAGTTTCGTGTGTTGGAAATGAACAAAAAGGTCTGGTCAGTTCATTGTTTGCATGGATGCAGTTGGAGGTTGCGGGCGGGTAGGAAAAAAAGTCACGACATGTTTCAGATTACGCAGTATGAAGGGCAGCACACATGTTTTTATAATCATACTGCTGTAGATCATAAAAATCTGGATTATGGATTCATTGCGAACCTAATACTTGGACAAGTCGAATAGGATCCAGAATTGAAGATTGGCGTGATTGTGGCTTACGTCAAGGAGTCTCAGGGATTCACCATCTCCTACCGAAAAGCTTGGATGGCTAGAGCTAAAGCCATCGAGACCTTGTTCGGAGATTGGGACGAATCTTATCAGAAGTTGCCGAAGTTTATGTTCGCATTGCAGCACTATAATCCGGGAATGATTGTAAAGTGGAGGATTGTGTCGACTGATATGCCTGCCTACAAGACGTTCGACATGGTATTTTGGGCATTCAAAGCTTCAGTTGACGGATGGCGTTATTGTCGCCCCGTAATCACCATCGACAGGACGCACTTGTATGGTAAATACGAGGGAAAGATTTTAATCGCCATTGGAATGACGTCGTCTAACAAGTGCTATCCATTGGCATTCGCCATCGTATCGACAGAGGACTACCGATACTGGCGATGGTTCATCTATATGCTTAAGAGGCATATTGTCGAAAATCGCCCTGAGGTAACATTGATATCGAACAGCCACGGCGGCATTACTAGTGCGGTTGACAGTATTTGGCTTAATCAACATAATGAGCCTGTCCGACATCATCGATTTTGTTTGCGTCACCTTTGCAGCAATTTCAACAAGATTGCTAAAAATCAGCATCTCAAAGATCTTACTTGGAATGCGGGTGCTGCGACACAAATTCGAAAATATAATGCTATCATGGAAGAAATCAAAAAAATTGATGTTCAGGCACATGCATGGTTGAGCAATCATCCACCTTATAAATGGACCAGGGCACACGACGATGGTAAGCGTTGGGGAGTGATGACGACCAATTATGCAGAGGTATTTAACAACTGTTTGAAGGGTGCAAGAAATGTTCCAATTACTGCATCCGTGAAGATTACGTTCTACAGGATGGTTAAATACTTTGATATTGGTCGACAACAAGCTCTAAAGGACTCGGCCGATGGTTATGTATATGTTAAACACGTCGTTGAGAAAATACTGAAATCTCAAGCCAAGTCTAAAACATACGAAGTTCAAATATTCAATGGGTAATTTATTATTTTTTAATTATTTTCATGTTACATATAACTGCATCGACACATATTTAATGTAATATAATTTTTTTTCTAGAGAGAACATGATCTACCACGTGAAAACTAGAAAGACTCTCATTGGGGGCCTGATCGCTCATGAAGTCACATTAGGGGATAACGCTAATTGCACATGTGGAAAGTATAAAATTTGGCGATATCCGTGCTCTCATATGCTTGCGGCCACCGAGTATAGTGGAGTTGATGCATTTCGCTATATTGCAGCTGAGTACACAATGACAAACCAATTGATGGCATGGGAGTCATCGTTTCGCCCGATTATTCACGAGGACTACTGGCCAGAGACCAATTTTCCGAACCTAATTCCAGATCATGACAGACTTCGGGTTGTGCATCGTGGTCGACCAAATTCCACTCGCATTCAAAACGAGATGGATCAATCGCGGAGAATAATGACAAATCGTTGTGGTTTATGTTCTCAAACTGGACATGATAGGCGGAGGTGTCCATCCCGACCCCGTCATACGCCCAATTAATCTTGTCGGTTCATTATAATTATACTTATGCTACTTTATTTGTTTGTTATGTTAACTTTTATATATTATAAATTCCATGCACACATTTCTTCATGATCAATGCTATCTTTTGTTTATAAATGTCATTAAATTTTAATTTCATACTAACAAATTTACCACAAGTGTTAACGGACCAAATTTTAGCTATGTCAATCCCTGGACCCCGAAGATGTTTCAGTTCTACATATGCAGGCGCAACATAGGTCTGAAGTAGTCTGGGCAACACAGGTAAATATTTAGGCTATTGCATTGTATTAATTTTTTTATTTCAGTTTTTAAAAAAATTAATGTTATTTATTGTATCTTATTTAATGTTTCAGGATATTCGTTCTCTTGACTGTCCTGGATCTGATGGAGGAGAATGGAGAGAAAATGTTCCCCCTCAAATTATACAATTGATAGAATCAGCCGGTTTCTACGGCCCGTTCAGGTTGTGGCCGAAGCGGTTAGATAGGGCTCTCATAACTGCATTGGTAGAGAGATGGCGTCCGAAACACACACTTTCCATCTACCCATCGGGGAGATGACCATCACGTTACAGG
The DNA here is from genome assembly GCA_016647705.1 of Eucommia ulmoides. NCBI lineage: Eukaryota > Viridiplantae > Streptophyta > Magnoliopsida > Garryales > Eucommiaceae > Eucommia > Eucommia ulmoides. The sequence goes on from CM028337.1 coordinate 25,227,778, forward strand.
ACGTTGCCGTCTTGTTGGGGTTACCCGTGCATGGGAAGCCGGTTATCGCCAATGAGCCAGCGCGAGCGGGACCCGAATGGCAAGCACTTTGCCTCTAGCTCCTTGGAGTAGTACCGCCAGAGCCACAGATTAGGAATGGGTGTTTGAAGCTCAAGTGGTTACGGAACACCTTTGTCGAAGTTCCTGAGGATGCCGACGAGGAAGTCATGCATTGCTACGCACGTGCGTATTGTTTACTTATACTTGGCCAGATGTTGCTGCCTGATAAATCGCAGAACAGCGTCAGGCTAATCTACCTCCCATTGCTTGGTGACTTGACACCTAGCGTCAAGTATAGCTGGGGCAGTGCGACGCTAGCAGTCCTCTACCGCGAGCTATGTAAGGCGTCGAAGGCCAACACGAAAGACATAGCCGGTTGTCTATTTTTGTTGGAGTGTTGGGCCTGGGAGCGGTTTCCGAGGCTTCGACCTAAAGTTATCCCTGAACCCCAGTATGACATCGCAATCGGAGAGCTGGACTTCGGTAACGGTGTGACGTTCCCAGCTGCTCCAAGGGGTGCTTGGTAACTAATTCGTATTTTATTTTTAATTTCATTTACCATGTAATAAATATTTATTTATGGATATTAAACTTATGATTTATATGTTTGTTGTACAGGTGGACCCTTGAGTTCAATTTAGAAAACTTGCCGATGCATGTTCTAGCGGTGTATCGCGATCAGTTAGATCGCTTGCAGAATGACGAGGTTACTTACTTATTTATATCAAAATTTAAATAAATTTATTTCTTTATTTATTTAAACAAATTTATATTTTGTTTTGACAGGTTATTTGGATGCCCTCTATCTTGTCGACTTTGCCTCCATATACTACAGATGGAGAAGATATATGGATAGCATCGCTGCCTCTCATTTGTTTCGAGGTCGTCGAATACACGTATCCCCTGCGCGTGCTACGACAGTTTGGTTATCGCCAAGGGGTTCCTCAGCCGGTAATTATGGATCGGGACTTGCACAAAATGACTCGGCGAGGATACTTTGGTGTAAACTGGACTGAGAAGCACCACGCACATATAGTTGCGTGGAATAGACGACGAGCACCAGATGTGCGCAGATTTCAGCAAGGGATAAGGGTTGACCAAGGATACATGGACTGGTATTGGAAAATCACATGAAGGATCTTGGTCAACCCAGTGTACCGACCTCAGTTTGGGTACTTAGCAACGGGAGAACGAGTTGTGTTAGAAGTATGGCCCCCATTTGACTGTACCATCTGTTTAGTTATATGAGTTTGATTATGTTGTTATTATTCATGTATTAATTAACCAATTATATGTGTTTCGTAGGATACAGAGGTATCAAACCTGATACGCTTGAGTGATCTAACTCTGCGGTCGGGTACTGCGGAATCAGGTATTGCATTGGCTCATGCCATCAATGATGGCACCATTGGGAGGATGCACCGAGGAGTACCACGCCATGTGGCAGTTGACGTTCCTCCATCTCCGCAGCCTGCTCATCAGTCTCCTCCTCAGCCATGGACTTCTAATGCCTACTATCCAGATAGTGTGGGTGATATCGGACCATCCACATCGTACAACATGGGTGCTTATGACGGACTATCTAGCACGTACGAATTGGGTGACGGTGCTGGGCCTTCCGACGTGTACCAGATGCACGACCCTTATTCGCATGAGCCATTGCAGCTAGGTACACAACCGTCACCTTCATTCTTCACTCCTGCGATGGACAAAATTGTCTCAACTTCAGGCGTGAATCCTCCAATGGCATTTGTCCAACCGACAAGATCGGAAAGACAAGTGTCACCGGTGCCATGGTTGGGGGACGATGGACAAGTTACACAGCTTCATGACGAGGTTGAGGAACCTCCGATTGCTCAACGCCGAGGGCGGAGGAACGTCCGACGTAGGCCTTGTGGTACATAGTTAGTTAAATAGTAGATAGTTTAAGTATAGGATTGTAAATACAATTTTTTGTAAATAATCCTCTTTTTTTTTTTTAACGTTTGTAGAGGTTAAAAAGTTGTTAATCTACCGTACATATTTATTCTTCTTGAATTTGAAAGAAACTTTTTCGAAGGTAGACATGATATAGACAAGGTATAACAAACGCAATACATAACAAAGACAATACATAAAAAATAAAGTACATAACATTACGAAAAATAGTTGTCAAAAAAATATTAAAGTAACAAACTAACTAAGAAATTAAACAAGTAATCTAACAAATTAAATTAACTAACTACTTAACAAATTAAATAAGTAAAGTAAATAACAAACAGATTAACTAAATAATAATTTATTCAAATTTTGAAATGTTAAAGTTCCTAATTTTTAATTAAATAACTAAATAAACAAATTAAATTAGCAAAATAACTTAAAAAATAAATTAACTAAATTAATAAATTAATTATAAATTAATTAAACTAATTGATTAAATAAGTAAAAAATATAATAATCAAATTAACAAATATATTAAAATTACCTGAAAATCCGAGAGATGAAAGAGTTGTAAGAAGGGGTCGGTTGGAGAAGGCCGAGAGAGAAAAGAGTTCCAAACAGTTGCGGAAGGGGAAGGGGTTAGATTTGGCGGATTAAATTTTTTTTTTTTTTTTTTTTTTTTTTAAGACGGATGGTCCCGGGGTTGGTAACCCCAGGACCCGTCAGCCGCCGGAGATGCCGTCGACGGCATCTGCTCAGAGTCCGGCCATAAGATCCCGGGGTCACCAACCCCGGGATGGTCACGGCTAGCTGCTTGTGCAAGCAGCTGCACAAGCAGCTGAAGCTGCTTCAGCTGCTTGCACAAGCAGCGGCTCTAGCTTAGGGTCCCGGGGTTGGTAACCCCGGGACGATATGTCCAAAAAAAAAAAAAAAAAATTTAAACGAAAGATCCCGGGGTTGGCAATCCCGGGATCTCAGTTCCCGGGATTACCAACCCCGAAATACACGGGCTGCGTAAATAAGTTAAAATAGATCTGTTGTCAGAATTTTTTTTTTTTTTTTTTATATTTATTAGGTAAAGAACTCATTTTAAAATTGATTAAATAGTTTAATTGTAATTTTGATTTTGTAATTATCAATCGAAATAATTTTAATTTTGATTTTAGTTTTAAGATAATAACTACAAAATTGACCCACAAAATCGATACTATTAAACATATATACTCATTTTTTATTATATTTACAGTTTAATTCCTAATATATATATATATATATATATATATATATATATATATATATATATATATATGGTACCAATTATGGTCACAACCGTTTATTTTATTTATCGTTATTTTTTAATTATGGTTAGAAACGTTTATTATAATAATTAATAGTTTTGTGCAATATTTTAAAAATCGGACCAGACCGGTCGGTTCAACCGGTTGAACCATCGACCGGCTCAGATTCCGGTCCGGTTATACCCCTAAAATCGTTTACCCCTTAAAATTGCTCAACCAGCCAGTTCGAATCGATTCAACTGCGAATCGGTGAACCGTTTTTGTTTTTGTCGAACCGGCCGGGTTTTCTTAATTCCCCATTTGCATAACTATTTCCCCAAAAAAAACGTTGCCTTCTCCTTCGTTGTCGATCAACCGTTGTCGACCATCGCCATTCAGACTTTCGCTAATCAACCGTTGCCGACCATTGTCATTCAACCGTTGCTAAGCTGCACCGTCATTAGGGTTGTGAGAGAAAGAAAAAGGGAGAGAGAAAGAGAGAGACGTGTACCTGTAACTGTGAGAGTGAGAGAGTAGGTACTAAGTAGCAGTGGAATTGGAAATGAGCTTAGAAGCGGGGACTGATACATTTAGTAGGTTAGGTTGTATATTTTTGATATTGACCTTTTGATCAAAAGTGATCCAATAGTTAGAAATGTGAGACTAATTGTTTTTTATAAGGGTATTTTTGGGCACCTCCGGATCAGTACTTGGGACTCAGGCACATATCCGTATTCCGTAATCTACAACACCGCGCTGGTGCATACGCGAACCTCGGCTCCTCCCTGGAATCTCATTTGTACCTAGGGAGGAGCGAGGAGCCCTGCAAAGACGTGTCGCTCTGAGCTTTACGTCGTGCCCTAGATAATCAATTTCAAGGACTCAACCATTTATCTCGACCGGCTCCCCCTTTTCGGATCGTTTTTTCTCTAGGACTCCACGAATCTCCGCTCTCCTCCACCAGCTCACGGCCGTAGGCTTGACAAAGGCTCGCGGCCTTTGCCAAATAGGCTCAAAAGTCCAAGCCCAACGATTATCTCCTAAAAGCTCTGGATTCTTGGCTAAACACAAGGTTTTGACTAATTAACCGTGTTTAGGCTCAATTAATCATCTCCAACTCTTAATCGGGGGCTATACAAGCCCAAGGTACGCTTGAATACGCTTTACATTACGCGTGAGTTCATTTCTCTCTGAGCATTGATTACCCCGCCGGAGGGGATTGACCGGGATGAATCCCGGTCTGAGCCTTCTGCAGGTATACTCCCTAAGGAGTTCAGTTTTTCCAGAACCCAGCACAACTCCTGAAGAATTTTCAACCGACAACTCCACCTCAGCAAGTGGACTCACTTGTCATCCTACTGGACCATATTCGAGATGTATACCATTTTTATACACCAATAAATTGACTTAACAAATGTCATACTAATTGATTCTCGTGCTCTAAAAAATCTTTGGGATGAAGCACTTTTAACTGCATGTCATGTTATTAATAGGGTCCCACATAAGAAAACTAAAATTACTCATTTTGAGTTGCGGAAGGGACATAAATCAAATTTGGGATATTTTAGAGTTTGGGATTTTTTAGCCTTTGTTAGGTTAACAGACCCTAAAAGATTTAAATTAGGTGTTAGAGCTACCACTTGTATTTTTCTTAGATATACGGTAAATAGCACAATCTATAGATTTTTAGATATTAAAAATAATATTTTCATTGAATCTAGTGATACTATTTTTCATGAAGAAAAAATTTCTTTTAAATCTAAAGATAGTGGGGGTAAAGTAATTGAAAAAATATTTTATGTAATTCTAGTTCTTCCACTCCTATTTTACAAAACAAAGGTGATTTTGAAATTGAGTTAAGAAGGAGAAAAAGAGTTAGAGTTGAAAAAGTTTATGGTTCTGATTTTTATGTTTTTAATACTAAGGAAAATTTAATTACTTTTCAACAAGCTTTGTCATCACCAGGCACAATTTTTTGGAAAGAGACAGTAAATGATAAGATTCAGTCGCTAATTTCAAACAAGACTTGGAAATTGGTTGATTTACCACAAGGTTTTAAAACTATACGGTGTAAATAGGTTCTTAGAAAAAAAAATTAAACTTGATGGTTCCATAGATAAGTTTAAAACTAGACTTGTTGCTAAAGGCTTTAAGCAAAAAAAAAAAAAAAAGATTTCGATTTCTTCGATACTTTTTCTCCAATTACCAGAGTTACATCCCTTAGATTGTTAATTGTTATTGTTGCAATTTCAATTTATAAATTCATCGAATGGATGTCAAAACTACTTTTTCAAATGGAGATCTAAATGAAGAAATTTATATGGATAAACCCGAAGGTTTTATTAAGCCCGGACAAGAAAACAAAATGTGTAAATTAAATAAATCCTTGTATGGTTTAAAATAAGCTCCCAAACAATGTCATGCAAAATTTGATTCATGTATGATAAAAAATGGTTGTAAGTCTAATGAGTGTGATAAGTGCATCTATTATAATTCTTGGAATAAATTCATATATTTTGGTTAGTCTAGATATAGATGATCTTTTAATATTTAACTCTATGTTAGATGTGATAGTTGAAACAAAAAATATGCTTCGTAACCATTTTGATATGAAAGATCTTAATGAGGCTAATTTTATTTTGGGAATAAAAATTACAAAAACATGTGATGGTATTTTTCTTGATCAGTCGCATTACATTGAGAAAAGTTTGAAAAAATATAATTTTTATAATAGCAAGCATGTTGCTACTCCTTTCAATTCTAGCATACATTTATTTCCTATCGAAAATGATTCTGATGTGATTAATCGAAATAAATATGCTAGTATGATCGGTAGCATGCGATATGCGACTGATTGCATTAGACTTGACATTACATATGCAGTTGGAGTACGTAGTAGGTTTACTAGTAAACCAAGTAAAGAACATTGGTGCAGACTAGAATACATTGTCAGATGATTCTCTTTTTACAATTGGTTATGTTTTTATATTAGGTAGTGGTGTTATATGTTAGAAATCTAAAAAACAAACTATCATTTTTAGTTCTAGTTTCTACAAGTGAGCAAGCGAATTGGTTAAGAGACTTATTATAGGAAATCCCACTTTGGGAAAAACCAATTCGACATATTTTAATACATTGTGATAGCACTACTACAATTGGTTAAGCAAAAAAAATATTATTGTAACGAAAAATCCAGACCTATACGGAGAAAGCACAATATTATAAGATCTTCTATGAGTAATGGTGTTGTTAATGTGGATTATATTAAATCTTGCGATAATCTTGAAAATCCACTAACAAAGGCCTTAACTAGAGAAAATGTCTTGAATACATCGAGGGGGATGGAGTTAAAGCCTATACATTAGTAAGTTACTTATGAGGATACCTAATCAAGGGACCAGACATCCTGAGAACTAGGTTCAATGGGAAAAACGAATCATAAGAAAACTTGAAAAATGCACTACTTTATTTTGAACCATACCTACGATGCAAGTGCATTTATCCTGTAATGATTGGAGGGTTGAGTTTTATGAACTCTTAATGAAATCTTTATCTCTTATGAGTGGGGCATCGTAATTACAGGAGTACCCTTGACAGATATCACTTATATAAGTGTGAAAGTGGGGCTACTTTTTATGAGAATTAGGATATTCTCAAAAACATTTATGAAAATTGGGGTAACACAAGGCCATAATGTGCTTGCTAATAAAACTCATGTTAACACCTGAAAAATCATGCATGGACGGTGGTACTTTATTTCCCTTAAGAAGTCATAGTTCAAGTCCGAGACCACTATTGACTTTGGAGTAGAGATTACTGTTTCACTAAGTGAAGGTTCAATGCAGAGCACACATTCCTTATGCATGTTGATCCATCTTTGCCCGATAATTTTATTTATATTAAAATGAGTGGAAAAATATTGTTACATTCTAATATAATATATATTATTAATTAATTAAATTAGTTATTTTGGAGTTTTACAAGTTATGGAGTTAAAAGTTCTCCCACTATCTTAGTAAGTTAGTGTTCCATTATGGTCTCATTTCATTTTCTTGTAACTATCAAGACTTTCGGTATTTTTTAATATTTTTTATTTATTTTTGTGTATTTAATAATGTTTGTTTTGGGAGCCTATAAATAGGTCTTTCTACAAATTTTGTGAATCATTTATATTTTCATACATACATACTTTATATTCGCAAAGAAAAGTATTATCTTAGTGGAGTTTTGGGTTCTAATACTTGTGCAAAGTTAGTGTGAATCAAACGATTAAGTCGAGCTGTTATATTATAGAGGGGACAAGTCAAAGATAAATTATGTTACACCTGTCTCAAGGCGTTGCCAATCACAGAGGGCTTGAATCTCCTTAGAGAGAACAAGATATCCATGCCTCAGTCCGATATTAGTTTTTTTCCCTCAATTTATTTGTATTTTCTCCAACACAATTTAACAATCATGTTATGTAAATCTAGGTTTAACATAATGAAACATATAATCAAATATCCTAGATAAATCAAATTGTTTTAACTCAGTGTAAAATTAATTTCCAAGATAAAGATCAATGAGTTTTATTATTTTTTTAAAATCAAATTTTACTTTCAAAATTCAAGTTTTCCAGCATATAACTATCACAGATTTCTCACAAGAGTTCTAAAGATTTTCACTGATTTCAATTTTTTTTTCTTTGAATATTTGAATATCTCTCTTTTTTCTTCTAAAAAATCTAAACATTAAGCTCTTAAAATCAGAATTTAAACTGTAAAAACGCATCGGTTAAGTGACGTGATGACGAGGGAAAGTGCATCGGTGAAAATGATTCGATCCAGACGTAATGGTGGAGAGCAGTGCTTTCGGCCCAGTTTGAGAGGTGGTTCAGGTGATCATCAATGGAGTCTTGGAAGATGGGAAGGATATCTACTTTAGAGGAAGAAATAGTAGACGATGAAGAAGAGAGAATAACGAAGAAGACGAAGAATAAAGAAAAAAAAAAGACGACAAATAAAAAGAAAAAAAGAAAAAAGAAAGAATAAAAAAGTAAATAAAAATTTAAAAAATATAAAATCACAATTTTGTCCTTAATTCCATCCAATTTGAACAAAAAATTTAACAAAATAATCTTTTAACCACACTCATATTTAGAAAATTTTAACTGAAACAGAATAAAATTATGGACCTGGCTACAATACATCCCTGGTTTCGCAAGTATGGAATACAGTCAAAACCTAGACCGTTGGATGGGCTGAGAATAAATCTCAGCTCTCCATTTCCCCAAAAGTAAAAACCACCTTCTAATACCCAAAACCACCTTAGAAAAAAAGACACCGGTTGCTTACTTTCTCTATCTGGTTACCCAAGAATTCCCACTTCATCATCTTCTCAACTCCCCACTGCTCTCTATCACTCTCTCTCGCATGGCATGGTTGTGGCTTCTGTCTCTCTCTCGTGGCGTGGTTGTGGCTTCTGCTCTCTTTCTCGCATGACGAATTTCAAGAACATCTCATTCGCTCGTGAAGAACATCAGGTTTATTTTTCTATTTCGTTTTCTCGCTCTGTCTTCGTCTGTGGTTTAAAAATAGATGTTGTACCCTACATCGCTCCGGTGTTCCAACTCAGTTTGAAAACCCTATATTTGTCAATTTTTTTATTTTCACTCGAATAATCTATATCCTGGGTCTTAAAATTAATATATTTTTTTTCTGGTAGTTTAAGGAATGAGAGTCTCTACACGAGTTTGTTTTCATCATTTGGATACCAGACTAATGTTTGGTCCGGTATCATGTGATACTATATGCAGAGCAAAAAGAGATTTGTGTTTTGGATTTGTTGGAAGCCAAACGCGAAATGACCAGGAGGTGATAGCCATAGGTTTAAATAGATTTGTTACGTTTTTGTATTTTTGTACTGAATTTCGTTTAATTGTTATTCTGTTTTTTATTTCGAAATTGATTTCTAAATCGAGTTGGGACACCGATGGTTGTTTTTTTCTTTCTCCCCCTTTCATTTTACCGATTTCATATTAATTTAATGTTTAAATAATGTGATACAATTTGTTAGTTAATGATATGTGGTTTTAAATATTTACCTATTTAGGTTTCTTGTTACATTTATCATTTTATGATATTTGTGAAGTAAAGTAGTTTTAACTTGTTGATAATTTTTTCTTTTTGATTAAAGTAAAGGAGAGGGACACTAAGAAAAGAAGAAAAAGAAGTTTGAAACGCAAATTTAATGTGCCAAATTTATCTGTGTAAGTATTTCTCTAGAAATTAATTGTTGCCTTTGTATTTATTTTATTTAGACATGTGTCTACTGCTTATTACGGTCTTGTTAATATTGTAGTGCTGATGTTGATTCCAATGTTGACAAACGTGCATTGGAGGAGGAAGCGAAAGTCTTAAAGGGTACAAGGTAAGTATTTATCTTAAAATTAATCAATGTGTTTGTCTACTACTTCTTGAGATCTTTTCAATTTTGTAGCCCGAAGGACAATTGCAATGTCGCCAACCATGGTGACGAAAATGAGAAATGGAATGTCTCCGGTGATTCACCAATGGTAAAAGGTAAAGTTTATAAGGTTGGTTATTTATAGTTGGTTTAAGCAATTTTGTTATAGAATTGTTTTTAAGTTAAGTTTTTTTTTCTTAGAATGTTACTTATTTAATTTGTCTATGTTCATAAATTGTAATTGCATTGGAAGTATGTTACAAGTTCTTTTGCGAATGTTACAATTTTATTATGTAGCTTTAGAAGTTTTCCATCTTAGTTTACAAGTTTAGAGTTAATACTTAATAGTTACAAGTTATTTGACTAATGTTTCCATTTGTCACAAGTATTCTGTCAATACAAGTTTTATTTCTCCTAGATTGAAGTGGTTTGAATAATTGCACAATTTTTTTGTTCAATGTTACAAGGTTGGGATGAAAAGTTTAGGATTAATAGTTACAAGTTCTAATGAATTTACCTGTGACAAATAATAAGTATATGATGTTTCTAAAATTTAAATTATTTGTCTTTGAAGGCCCCCATTGGTATGTGATAGGTGTAAATTACCCCTATATTCCCAAACCGAATTTATTAGTTTTCGAATACGTTTATTATGTTTTTAATATGTTTTTATTCTTTTTGTACAAAAATAGGTGCGTGGGGTGAAAAATGTATGAAATCGGAGCATAAATGATCAATTCGAACCAAAAGCGGACGAAGTTACGGTGGATAAATAAGCCCGGAGGCTAAAATATGAAGGAAGCCCACCGCCTAGGCATCCAGACTTCCGCCTAGGCGGTGAAGATGCTGAGAAAAGAACAAATGTTACTGATGGACCACCGCCTAGGCAAAAATTCCTTCGCCTAGGCGGAAATCCAGTAGAGGAAACAAAGATAGGCTACTGACAGCCCTTCGCTTAGGCGAAAATTCCTTCGCCTAGGCAGAAATCCAACAAAAAGATTTCCAAGTCCTCCACCTACTTCTTCGCCTAGGCGAACAGCCAAACCTACCTACCTTTGCCTAGGCTGAAATTTCTTCGCCTAGGCAGAGGTCTCTGTGCAGAATAGATATTTTTTAGATATTTTTTGGCCTATTTAAACCCTTATCTCCTTCTCTCTTCCGATCTCTTCGGCCCCTAAGGCCTTAGGCCATATTTTAGGGTTAGGTTTAGGGATTTTTGAGGGAGAACTCTCAACCCGAGGTTGAGGATGAAGGGGGAAGCGGTTGTTCGACGGTTTTAGCAGCTATTCATCGAATATTAGCTAAGTCGCTCGTTTCTTCTCTTTGTTTTCTTCATTTTGGTAGTTGTTGAGCATGATTATGCCATTTTACATTGTATACATGGTTATGGCCATTGGCTAAACATAGGTTGTATAGAGATTATTAATATAATTTATAAAAACGTTGTTTAGTTGAGTTTAGTTGAGTTTGTGTTTTATTTGCGATTGTTCTTTATTATGTTGATTATGTGCACTGTATTGTTTGTTTATCATGTTTAGATTTACATATCAAGAATACGGGATTTGACAAATCCCGAATTCAGACTAGAATAAACGAATGCCGCAATCCAATAACCCGGGAGAGAGTCGGATTGTGTACAATTTATGACGTTGGGGTAAGACTTACGTGACCTAGAGTCACTAAGACATTGAGGGGGACTTCAGCGTTGACACGAAGTCACATATTTCCTCGTCTTACACTCGAGAGAGGTAACGGGACAGTTTTAGAACTGAGATTGTCGATAGGATAAACACAATGCGACGATCCAATAACCTGGGAGGGAGTTGGATTGTGTGCAATCGATGATGTTGGGGCGAGATTCACACAGCTTAGGGTCGTTAAGACGTTGAGGGGGACTTCGACGTTGACACGAAGTCACGTATTCCCCTGTCTTACACTCGAGAGAGGTGGCGGAGGAGTTTTAGAATTGAGATTGTCATATAAGTCGAACACCGTTAATATAAACTAAAATGAGATCGAACACGTATTCATAAATGAAACTAATCCCTAGACAACCTATTCTCTCAAAACTATCTCGATATAGTATTAGTATAGTTAAAGTAGTATTTTAGTATTAGTAATAATTAATTAAATTACATTTTTGTCACCTAAATAAAGTCGAGTTATGATAATTATGGTACTCGATAGTAATAACACCAATCCCTATGGATATGATACCCGACCGAAAGATCCATTATACTAAAATTTGATCTGTACGCTTGCGGTGAAAGTGACAACGCTTAATTAGCGGCTACCAGTATGAGGACAACTATGGATTCAATATTGGGTGTCATGGAGTCTCTTAATGAGATGCAAAGAGCACTTGTTGTTGAAATGGGTTTTGGAGGGGTCCTTGGGATAAATTTTGGGCAATTGTCTTTAACATTTTTGAGGTGGTTAGTGGAAAGATTTGATCCAATTTTTTGTTCTCTAACAGCGCATGGCAGTAAATTGGAGATTACTTCGAAGGTTGTGCACGACATCCTTGGAATAAATTATAAGGTACTCCTTGTCAAGAAAGATGGGGATGTTAATGACATTAAGGAATTGAAGAGTCTGCCCGGTTTGGGGTGTCAATCGGTACGACTAAAGAACCTTCGGGATGAACTATGTAAAATACAGACGGATGGCGTAGAATTCTTTGTGAAGTTCTTGTTGTGGTTGATTGGGGGTTTCCTTTGTCCAACTAGAAACACAAAGGTGCCTCTATTGTATTTGCACGCCCTCAACCCAGTGGATAAAATTGCTAACAGGAATGGGGCAACGTTCACCCTTCGTTTTCTTTGTAATGGTTTGAAGAAGAGGGTAAAAAGTGCGACGTCAGAAGCATCTGGATGCCTTCCACTTTTGATGGTAAGCTATATTGTTCTAGTATTGATATATTATTTGTAACCTATTCATGTTGCTTCCAATTAACTTGTTCTCTTGAACATGTTTTTTACTTTAAAAATTTCACGTCTGTTGGGATATTGTTCTTCATTTCCTAGAAAATATGGCCCTACCCCGAATAACTGCTTGGGGTAAGGACAATATAAAGCAATGTATTGATCATCTAAAATAATTAAGAGCATTTGATACGGAGGAGGTACTCTTTTGTAGCCTGTTATTATTTGTCTATTCATTTGTTTGTTTGTTTTTTTTCGTTTTTTTTTTCATGTTTTAGTCATTATTGTTTCTATTGACATTTTTTTATTTACTTTAGATTTTACTTGTGTCAGTTGTCAGGCCACAAAAGATGGAAGAAATTGTGGATAATTCGGAAAGGAAGGATGAGAGTAAAGAGGAGAAGGGAGAAAAAGTTAGGAAATGTGATCTTGATGACATCCAAAATATTTTGGATGTCCATGGGTCGGACATTAAGGAGGTGAGGGTTGAGTTAGGTGTAATCCAAAAAGATATAACCGACTAAATCAACTTGGACCGCGCGTTCGATGCACTACTAGGGCATCTTACAAAAGATCAGAAACAGGTCGATGATCGGGATGCAGCTGCAGTGGAGCCGTTGATGTCCCTGGATGCCTTGGTCAGGGAGTAAGTACGGGCAGTACCAAACAATCAAAATGAAGATATGGTGTTGTTGAATGTTGAAGACATGCCGAATACGGTACTGCCTTTAGAAAATCTAGATGTTGCACGTTTATTGGATCGGGCACTGCACGGAGGAAACAAAAGAAGCCTTTAATTAGGCTGAGAAAAAACAATGAGTTTGTGCCAAAAAAGGTTGCTACTGTGCGAAAGTCGACAAAGTCTTCGGTGAGTAATGCACTATTATTATATTTTGTATTACTTTTTTTTTTGTTCCATCATATCCATTCTTACCCTCCTCGTCCAATGCAACGTAAGTAAATGAATTTGTTTTGCGTTATTTATGTAGGCTGCTATTAGCAACAAAGTAAATTTATTGATGCAACTCAGTCCTAGGAAAGAAAGTGTGCGAAAGTTCATTTTTTACCCAAAACGGAATCAACGGTACGCTACGTTATTCATATTTGAACGGGTTGTTAAATCATCATATATGTTGATTTTTGTAACTTACATTGGTGTTCTGTCATATATTACAACAAAACGTTGGTTGATATTATAAGTGTTGCTACTACTCGGTCAAATCTTGCAACGCTTGCACCGAGAACATGGATCGGTGGAGAGGTAAGTCTTTCATCATGGACCGTTGTCCTTAAAATTATGGCACCAATGTCGTTAGTATTGATTTGATTGATGATGTCGATGTAAGTGATTAATTGTGTTACTATAAAGCTCACTTATGACCAAAAGGTTAGACATCATCCCGGTCTCAATTGGTCGTGTTGGTATTTCCCCACATATGTCGGGGTAAGCTTTATGAACATTACTCTTAGTTGTAGATTTTGTCAAGTGAATACATTAGAAAGTGAATGAATTTTTATACATGATATTTTTTTTGGTAATGTTTGCATTACAGACAAAGCAGCTATTATCGAGTAACCCCAATGTGAAGTCTATGGTTACTCCTTGGATGGGAGAACATCATTACAATGGTGATTTTGATGCTTGTCGCATGGTATGACACAATAAACCCCAAACATATTTTTTTGGTGACCTATTTCGTGACTTTAATTTAATGATATCGAAATCCACTGCTTGTTAGATATATTTTTCTATTAACGTGGATCAAGCACATTGATTTCTTGTGGTTGTGGATTTTGTTGAAATGAAGGTCTTTGTTCTTGATTCATCCGTGTGCCAAAGAACATCCAATTCCCACAAAAATAGGGTCAGACACTTGGTAACTGACATGATTTAAATTGGTACTTTTAGTTTAGAAACAGTATGTTGATCACATTGTTGATGTTTGTCGCGTCATACATGTATGTAGGTGAAATACCTCTATGAAATGTGTGTATAACATTTCAATATGAAGAAGAAAAACATCGACATGTGGAGTTTCCTAATTGAAGTCGCAAATTGAGCACCACAGCAGCCAAACACGTAATCATTCAATAATTCATTGGAACGAACAAGGATTCCTGAGTTTTGTATATATAATTTTATATTCTTATTTTTCTTTTATACTTATTTCAGATTTGATTGTGGAATGTACGTAATCAAATTGATGCAAGTCGAGGTACTGTATCCTGGAATGGATTTGAAGGTAGGCAGGCTGCATAGTTGCTTTTCCTCTAACCCTGCTTGTCCTGGAATGAATACGTCACTAAGCATGTTCCCAATTTACTTCTTGTTTCAGTTCAACTCCAATGTATCTAGGGTTCGACTTGTATTGGATTTGGTCATGTCCGACGGGAATTTAGTTTGGGAAAAGTGGTGCATAAAGTAAAAGAATCGGTCAAACAAAGTGATCAAAGGTAATCCGGGATAAAGTGTTGCGAACCGTCGGCACTCTGAAAGATTGCTGGACCATGCGGTGCCTCCACATTGAGTGAAGTTCAGTTAGGATTGTCGGGTCATTCTCGGGCCGAGCGACCTCACTTTTAACATCGGCAACACGTGTCTTTGCTCATTCGATGGGAGAACAAAAAATGTTCATGCCCGACCATCAATCGGTTCTGATCCCGAGAGTGTGGGATCCATGTTACCCTAAAATGAAGCCCATAGTCTCGAGATCAGAACCGATCGGCGATCAGGTGGGAAAACCTTTCGTTATTCCATGGAGTGAGCAAAGACACTTATTTCCGGTGTCAAAAGTAAGACCACTGGGTGAATATTTTTTGTGATCATTTCATATTCGGTGGATATTTATTTTTTTGTTTGTTTTGTTACATTGTATTGGTGATTTTTTATTTTTTTTTTGTTTGGTTTGGTTTGTTTCTGTTAACTCGTGTAACTTTTTTTCTATCATGTTTGCTGTTGTTTGTCCATGTTATTGTTCAGGTGTTTGCTAGTGTTGCTTGTTCTTTTTGATTTCTACCCAAGCTTCTATTGTTGTTATGGTTGTTGGGTTGGTTGTTTTTTTCCTCGGTTCAATGAAACAATTGTTTTTTCATGCTGCTGTTGAGTTATTTCGGACTTGGTATTTTGTTGTTTGTTGTTTTGTCCATGCTGGTGTTGTTGGAGTTGGATGTTTTTTTCTTTATTGTTGCTGTTTGTTGTTTGTCCCTACTGTTAGGGTTATTGCTGGCCTTGTTCAGATGATTGGTCCTCTCCGGTGTTGTTCATCGTAAAAAATATTAATTGTCAACTCTAATGAACATTTGTTTGTCGTTGTTGGCATTTTTTTAGTTTTCCTCATATTGTTAGAGGTAGTTTATCTTTTATTGGATTGATTATACTTGTAACTATTACTTGTATATCTCTAGGGGTCTTTAATTCCCGTTATAATACAATAAACATTATACCAAAAATATAAAATCATTAACTTGTATTGGGTAGGTTGTTAACATGTATAAACTGTGTTAACAAGTTATTAACTTGTAATGACCAGTTCCTTCGACTATTGTTGTTAGGATCTAAGTTTGGTATTCTTGTGCAGGCACTTGTTTGCTCTGCTGTTTCTTTTCCTCATTGTTTGATGTTTTTGTGTTTTGCTTGTATGGCTACTGCATTTCCATCTCCCCAGGTACAGGTAGTGTTTTCATTTGGTTTGCTTTTGGATTCTACTATGTTCTTCTCATTTCAGGTTTTCGATTTTGGATTAGGCTTGGAAGTTCTAATTGCTGACTTCACTGTTAGCTTGGTTTGATTATTCCATGACAAGTGAATACATGCTGGTTAGGTTGTTGTGTAGGCAATCTTATTCGGTTTGCTGTTTTCTCCTCTCTATTTGAGGATGTTTTGTTTTGTATGTTGCTTTAGGCCTCCCTTGCGTATCTTTTCTTGGGGGTTTTAATTCCCCTATTAATGAAATTCTCCATTTATTCAAAAAAAAAAAAAGTTATTAACTTGTAATAGGTAGATCATGGGCAAATAGGTAATATCTTATTGGGTTGTGTCAACCCGTTTGTTTTCTCGTTATTGTGTAACACGATAGATATCGTCTTACATCGGCACGATAATTTTCGTGACTTGTTCGTTCTCAAGTTTTATGACAACTTATCGTGTCCTACTTGTGTCAGACCGTGACACGACATAACACGAAAATGTTCATTCCTCATCCCAACAACGTAAGTGAATCAATTACAATGTCCACCCAAACTTTTAAACAAATTGAGGGCATTAATTACACTTTCCAACCAAAGGGTCATAAAGGCCTTAATTACACTTTCAACCTACACTCATAAATAAATTATAACAAAATAGGCACCAATTGATTACACTTTTTATAAAAGATGCAAGAATTGATTAATTACACTTTCCAACCAAATTCATAAACAAATTAAAACAAAATAGACACCAATTGATTACACTTTTCATAAAAGATGCAAGAATGAATTAATTAGATTTTCTACCTACACTCGTAAATGAATTAAAACAAAATAGACACTAATTAATTACACTTTCAACCCACACTCATAAACAAATTAAAACAAAATAGGCACCAATTGATTACACTTTTCATAAAAGATGCAAGAATGGATTAATTACATTTTCCACCCACACTAGTAAACAAATTAAAACAAAATGGGCACCAATTGATTATACTTTTCATAAAAGATGCAAGAATGGATTAATTACACTTTTCACCCAAACTCATAAACAAATTAAAATAAAATAGGCACCAATTGATTACACTTTTCATAAAAGATGCAAGAATAGATTAATTACACTTTCAACCCAAACTCGTAAACAAATTAAAACAAAATAGGCACCAATTGATTACACTTTTCATAAAATATGCAAGAATTGATTAATTATACTTTCCACCCAAACTCGTAAACAAATTAAAATAAAATAGGCACCAATTAATTATACTTTTCATTAAAGATGTAAGAATTAATTAATTACACTTTTCCCCCATACTCGTAAACAAATTAAAATAAAATAGGCACCAATTAATTATATTTTTCATAAAAGATGCAAGAATGGATTAATTACATTTTCCACCCAAACTTGTAAACAAATTAAAATAAAATAGACACCAATTGATTATACTTTTTATAAAACATGTAAGAACGGATTAATTATACTTTCAACCCATACTCATAAACAAATTAAAACAAAATAGACACCAATTGATTATACTTTTTATAAAAGATGCAAGAATGAATTAATTACACTTTCAACCCACACTCGTAAACAGATTAAAACAAAATAGACACCAATTAATTACACTTTTCATAAAAGATGTAAGAATTGATTAATTACACTTTTCACCCAAACTCGTACAAAAATTAATATAAAATAGGCAACAATTGATTACACTTTTCATAAAAGATGCAAGAATGGATTAATTTCACTTTTCACCTACACTAAACAAATTAAAATAATATAAACACCAATGAATTACACTTTTCATAAAAGATGTAAGAATAAATTAATTACACTTTTCACCCACACTCATAAACAAATTAAAACAAAATAGGCATCAATTTCAAGGGCTTAAAGTTAATTGTAGCTGTGTGAGTGTGTGAGGAGGGAAAGACAGGTTCAATTCCCACCATTTAGTTACTTCATTAACCTCTCACCTACCTTATATCTTTCTCCTTTAAAAGGCAAGTAGATGAGCTTTTATTTCCCATTTTGAAGCATGGTTGTAGAAGACCATATCAATGGTAATAAATCAGAGAAGAACAATGCCGATTTTTTATTAATGTCAGAAGAGAGTTTGTTTGCGTACTTCATGGACAAGGGAGAACCCATGTCAGAGATTTTATGGTTGCGGAAAATATGGATAGGTAGATATTCATTTTTTTAAATTCTATTACCATTTTTTGATCGACCACTCCACAATCAAAAAAATAAAATAAAATTTAAAAAACTGATTTTTTGCTTGGATGAACTGGTACCAATTTTTTTTTGGAAGAATTGATGAAAAAAATTGCATAGGGAATTTTCTTTTACTATTTTACCAATTTATGGAAAATTTGAATTGAGAATGACAACCTCTTCAAGTGATATATTGTGTTTTTATTGTAGAGGGGAGGAGGTTGTGGGTTTTTTTATGTGGCATGATAAACCAATATGTGATAGAGCAAAACAAGTGATTTCAGGTTTGATTAGAAGGATCGAAGCACGTCAAAAAAAGAAAAAATACATGTGGGTTTATTTGATCATGAGTTGGCTAGCTCTTATTTTGGCAATGTATTTTTATTTTAAGGAAATATATTGACAATGTACAATATTATGGTTATTTTAGTGCAACTGTATTGGCAATTTATTTTTTTGCATGTTTGGGAGTATGATTGAACAAGTTTTTGGAGTATGTTTGATTTGGAATTTGGTTGAAGTTATATAAAACTACGCACATGACATTTTGCTTAGTATGTTTGGTTGGATAAATATAAAAAGAGTGAAAATAATATTTTATGTGTCTTAAAGGAAGAAAAATAAATCAAAAAGACAAAATATACTGATTTAATTTACTAGTTTACCCCTATATATTAAAAAAAAAAATCTAATAGGGGTATCATGGTAATTTCAATATATTTCAATTTAATGGTAGCCTAAGTGTAATGATTACACTTAAACCCTAAATAAAGAGTAACAAGTATTATTATGAATGAGTTTATATGCACATTGGTTGGTTTGGGTGAAGTGTAGCCTTCAATATCCCAACTACCCAGTACCATGAAATAGTGCTGTAAATAACAAGTTTTAAGTGAATCATACTTGCTGAAAACAAAATGAGATAGTGGTTAATATAAAAGTTTTTACTAGTAGGCCCTGTCAAGAAGTTGTCATTCCACAAGATCAATGTATCTCTTTCTCTAGGGCTTTTACCTAATACCATTGTTTTCTAGTCTAGTGGCACCGAGAAGGAAAGTCTTCTACTACCGGCAAAATGCATGCATGCATGGTGTGTACGTCGGTTTGGCAATTAAATGTTTAAATTTTTTTCTCTTTCTTCTGCCGTTGAGAAATGTTCTTAAAGATTGAAATCCTTTTTCCTTTCAATTGTTTATTAGTTTTTATTTTATATTTAATTTTTTATTTTTTTTTATTTTTGAGAGAACCATGAAATAAACTCATTTGGCTTAAAAAAAATAAATTAAAAGAAACACTATATGTTTATCTATAATTCCTCAATCAATCTATTTCACTTCTTTAGTTAAATTTTTTTAATGTTTAAGCATCTTCTTGTCGATTATTGAAAAGTACTCGGTTTTGACGAAATATTATATGACTTATATCTAAATCATGCAGTAAATAGAGCACAACAATGGCTGGTAAAGGGAAAGCACCCTTGATTGAATTAAGTAACACGGAGGTGGATTCGAACGAGTATGATGAAGTCTCTCCCGACCATTGAAATGGAAGAGGTTACGAACGAGGAGAGAGAAAAGGCATGGGCCTCAAATCAAGGGTTGGATGAACTGTCTGACATTCAAATTATTGAGAAGACATTTCGTCGATTCGACATGCGGAAATATACATTGCGATTTTTGTGGGTAATTGCCTTAACATCTCTATTTAATTTTTTATTATTATTATTATTATGATTGCCATGCACATCTACAATAACTTAATGTTCAACGCCATAGAGGATGATTGGTCACAGGTTCCTCAAATGTCCCAGTTACAATCAACATTTGGTAAACTATTTTGATGTAAATGATAGCATGCATCTGGCCGGTGGAACTAGTGACGTTCAACAGAATAATTCGGACTACGGGAACTTTTCTCATGAACGTACAGATAGTTCGGATGCAGTAATGCTTCCAGATGGTGGCACTATTGATTTCTTCAAAGTGGTATTTGTAATCAGTGTAGCAAATCTTTTGCAACCTATAGTGTTTTGGGCTTTTAGATGAGTCTATTGTTAATATAAAAATCCCCTGTTATATGTTACTGTAATATTTATTTTGAATTGAAATGCAATTTTATTTTATTTTTGCATATTTTCACTGTATTCTCTTATTTTTAAAGTGTATTAGTTATCCTTTCATCAGAATGAAAAAGTTTAAAAAATTAGGTCTCACTTGGTCAATTATACGGGGGGAAACTATAATTTTGACTTATTAAAATCAATTTAATATTGGACAAAGAGATCTCTAATTAGTCCCAATTTAAAAAAAAATAGGTCTTACTTGGTAAATTAAAGTCACTATAGTTTTTATATGAAAAAATAACAATAATGTCAATGTAAGATACAACTTTTGAACTTTTAGAAAAATTATTTGCAAAGGTAAAACATTAATTTCATGCAATGTTGACCAAAAGCTCTCAATTTTATTTCGATAACTGTATTAACTCTCTCCTTATGATGTTTTGATTTTATAATAAAATTATAAGTATTAAAGAAATATATAAATAACAAAAATAAGATTACTGATAAATTTAAAAAGAAGAATATAACTTAGAAAATTACTAATGTCAATAGATAGAGTTTTGTGAATTCTACTTCATTCTCAAATGTAATCTTTTAATTTTAATTTCTTATATAGATACAGCCATGAGAACTGACCGTGGATAACACGCTCAATTATAATTGATGATAGTGGAAGCCAATGATACTTATTGATCAAAAAAAGAAAACAATGAGACTTATTAAGATGTCATTGGATAACAACTTTATTTATTTATTTATTTTTAATGTTAGCTTTTAAACAATATAGTAGCTAATAATGATTATAAAAAAACATTCACATCAAAACAGAAGAAGAAAAAATATCAGAAAATATAATTATTTTGTCGAATTTAATATGTTATATTTATTTAAAAATAATATACATTTTTTTGAAATAAAAGAAACATTGAATTACTTGGAGATGATGTATTAAATGTATAAATTAAAGAAAACAAAATATAGATTATCCTAATTTTTAAATAAGATTATGAGATTAAGCTTCAATTGTGGATTTAGATAATGGAATTAATGTTCATAGTTATAAAGATTTTATAATTTTTAATTTCCTATTAGAAATGAAACAATGGTTTTGTACTTTGTAATCATTGTTGTGACGCTTTCTTAATCAATGCGTTTAACATAAAAATATATGTCCCCTCAAAGTACGAATGTGTTACATAAAATTACAGTAATAATTGAAAAATAAATTCAAAATATTACTATAAAGTGTCTTATGAAGTCATACCCAATACAAAAACTGCAATCCGAGATAGGTTTCATAAACTTCCACAACCAAATCTGTAAATAGCAAAAGAAAATTGTCTACAAGTCTATAACTTCAAATATTTCTCTTGTGGTTCAATCAACTTATAAATATATAAGATATGGATACATATCGACACTCAAATATATGTGCATATTATAATTTTTAGAAAATAAAATCGGAAACAAAAAAGAATAGTAAATTTATTGAGCTCATCTTCTGATTGACGTCGTGCACCTATCTTGTTCAGTGTTCCTTGAACCCTTTACCCATCGACATAATTCCATATTAAATTAGGGAAGTGAAGTAATCAAACGGTGTAGATGTGAAAGAATAGTTAATTTACTCCAAATGGCATCATAAATTGTCATCATTGAATCACCTAATGGCCTATTAAATTGGGGAATGACCATTGAATCAACTGATGGCATATTAAATAGAACTCAAGTCGGTTGGTGTGGAAGAGCACTTCATGAACTACTGCCATGCCAAAGTCAATGAATGTCTTGGACGCTGAAATGAACTTGTTGTCCCCTCACTCACACGTGTTGCATCATTTAATGTTTGCCAACCACTTCCAAGTTAGTGAGTATTAAGTCTCTCTACAAAAAGGGAGATGAGTTATTGGATTTACTTCACTCCAGTGCAAAACAAAAATAGAGGTATTCTTCAAGTAATCTGCATCATTCTCTTGAAGCATCTTTCTCAACAGGTATGTTTCTTACTTCATCTAAATCATTTTGTTTGCTTAATATTGGTCCCACCGACAAACGTAAGCCTTAATATTTTTTTGCTCATTGTTTCATTTTGTTTACAAACACTTTGCATATGTAGCATAACCTATATTTTCATAAATAAATGGCTAACCGTTTTGAGCGAGCAGCCCACCGGTTCTTACAAGAATACAGACAACTTGAATAATCAGTGATAGGCTTGAGATAGAGACTAGGATCGGCCCAAACTAGACTGCGGTGGACTGAGGAAGATGTGCAACGAGGGGCACAGTGACTATTGGAAATGTCTATACCTACTGCAAATTTGGAAGCGGAGAGAGACCGACTTGAAGTTGAAAACGAAGCAATGAGACATATGCTGGAAAATCTGTTGCCCAATGGTTACCATGCACACCATGCAAATGGTCACTATGCCAACGGTCACCGTGCAAATGGTAAACATTTATGACCCTTTTTTTTTTTTTTTTTTTTAAGGGTTTTGAAACGGTTGGTGTAAGGAAGAAGTGCTTATGATAATGTATTGATTTTAGACGTTGAAGTATTAAGTTTATGCTATAAATCATGTTTGCTTGTCTTTCGGTTGTCCGGGAATATTATCTATTGTGTTCCCACTAGGATCGAAAGTACTCTCTGCCGGTAGGACAGTTCTTTCCTTCTTCATTCAATTTAATGGTTGAAACATGAAGGGATTCTTCATTTGCAAATTACTTGTCATGAACTAACTACACTTGAGGTGTAATTTAATGATTATGAGTCTAATCAAAATTTGAGACTCAAGTATTAATGGAAACAACCTACCCGATCTGACCAATCTATGCACTTGCTATAAATGGACTACTACTTCATCATAATGATCTGTACTTAGGGGTTTTTTCCAAATTTATTCTCATTGTATGACAGATTTATTGACATTCACAGTGCAAGTGATATTTCATTCCCAAAATCTAGCATTAAAAAGAAACTACCCTCCATTTCAAATGATGCACTTGTTATAAATGGACTATTAGTTATTATAAACGCACTTTATGTGTTCTCCACAATTCATTTACATTTGCAAATCCAATACTTGGTAGTTCTGGAGAAGATAATTGAAGTACTATTATAGGTGACACCGTCATCCTCGTCTTCAAGTAGTAGTGTTTAATTTTTTAGCGTATGTGTTACCAAATAATGTCAATCTCATCCCTTCTATGGTAGTAGATATGGTCACACAGGTTCGAGTTGCACAATAATTAGTACGAATTTCGGTGTCTTGGTTAAAAAAGTAAAGAAATTTGCTTGAAATTAGTTTTTAAATTTTAGGGTTCTAGGATTCAGGTAATAAATTTCAAAACTCCAAGTGTAAAAATCTAAACAGTTTTTCAAAACACTTAAATGTTATTTTGCTCACATCTTAATATTTTTATAATAAAATCTTGCAAAACTTATTACTAGTAATACCCATTATTTTAGGTCCAATGACATTATTTATGTATTGATGGTATGCAATTACCCATTATTTTGAAAGTTGCTTACATAGTTGCCTTCAAAAGTTTGAAATGAACTTGGAACAAATTTCACTAAATTTAATTATCGTTCAATAGCTTCATTTTTCCCACTTTTTACCCTAATATTGTAAGTTTGCATCCAAACATCCTCCGGTTATGGAATGAACTTGCAACTAAGATAGATAACGTGTACCCTAAGGCATTTTCCCAAGTTATAAGTCCATTCTATAAAAGTTGCAAGTTTGTCTAGGAACCCGTAACTTTTATGAAAGGAACTTGCAACTAGGAGAGAGTAATAGTATACCAAGGCATTTTGCAAAGTTACAAGTTTGTTTCATAAAAGTTACAAGTTTATCTAAGAACTTATAGCTTTTATGAAATGAACTCACAACTAGGAGAGAGAAATGGTGCATCAGGGCATTTTGTCAAGTTACAAGTCCGTTCCTTAAAAGTCATAAATTTGTCTATGAACTTTTAACTTTTATGGATGAAACTTGCAACCAGGAGAGAGAAATGCTACAATAGGGCATTTTGCCAAGTTACAAGTTTGTTTCATAAAAGTTACAAGTTATTAGAAAAACTTGCAAATTTTATGAAAGAAATTTGCAACTAAGAGAGAGAAATGGTACACCAAGGAATTTTGCCAAGTTACAAGTTTTAAAAGTTGCAAGTTTGTCTACCAACTTGTAACTTTTATAGAATGGACTTGTAACTTAGCAAAATGTCTTGGTGTACCATTTATCTCTCCTAATTGCGAGTTCGTTCTATAAAAATTATAAGTTTGTAAACAAACTTATAACTTTTATAGAATGAACTTGTAACTTGGAAATATATTTTGGTGTACTATTTCTCTCTGTTAGTTATGAGTTTGTTTCATAAAAGTTACAAGTTCCTAGACAAACTTGTAATTTTAATGGAACGGACTTGTAACTTTGTAAAATGCCTTAGTGTACCATTTTTCTCTCTTAGTTACAAGTTGCTTTCATAAAAGTTACAAGTTTTTAGACAAACTTATAAGTTTTATGAAACGGACTTGTAACTTTGTAAAATACATTGGTGTACTATTTCTCTTTCCTAGTTTACCATTTCTCTCTCCTAGTTACAAGTTACTTCCATAAGAGTTACAATTTCTTAGACAAATTTGTAACTTTTATGAAACAGACTTGTAATTTGGCAAAATACTTTGGTGTACCATTTCTCTCTTTTAATTACAAGTTGTTTCTATAAAAATTACAAGTTCCTAGATAAACTTATAACTTTTATGAAACAGATTTGTAACTTGGCAAAATATCTTGGTGTATCATTTTTCTCTCCTAGTTACAAGTTGCTTCTATAAAAGTTACAAATTTTTAGACAAACTTATAACTTTTCTAGAAAGAACTTGTAACTTGAAAAACTATGATGGTGTACCATTTCTCTCTCTTAGTTGTGAGTTTGTTCCATAAAAGTTACAAGTTCCTAAATAAACTTGTAATTTTAATAGAACAGATTTGTCACTTTGTAAAATGCCTTGGTGTACCATTTTTCTCTCTTAGTTACACGTTGCTTCCATAAAAGTTACAAGTTTCTAGACAAACTTGTAAGTTTTATGAAACGGACTTGAAACTTTGCAAAATACCTTGGTGTACCATTTCTCTCTCCTAGTTTACCATTTATTTCTCCTAGTACAAATTGCTTCCATAAAAGTTACAAGTTCCTAGACAAACTTGTAACTTTTATGAAACAGACTTGTAACTTGGCAAAATGCCTTGGTATATCATTTCTCTCCCCTAATTATAAGTTATTTTCATAAAAGTTATAAGTTCCTAGACAAACTTGTAACTTGAAAAAATGCTCGGGTGTACAATTTCTATCTCTTAGTTGCAAGTTAGTTCTATAAAAGTTGCAAGTTCTTAGACAAACTTGTAACTTTTATGGAACAAACTTGTGACGCGAAAAAAATACCTTGTAAAGTAACATATAACTTGTCCTCAAAACATGCAGTGTGTAATAATTCAATGGCTAACAAGGAATTGGCTAACAAAGGAAAGGAAAAGATGATAGAAACCAGTGAACGCGACTACGATGGAAATAAATCTTCTCAATTTGAGTTGGATGAAAGATACATTAGTGGTATCAATACTCACTCATTGAATACGTCATCAGAAAGCCTTCTGGACCTACATGATCGTGACGATGTACTTCTACAAACATAGCATGAGGATTTCGATGATGGACTACACACCTTATCGCAAATAGTATAGCATCGAAGACGTTTGCAACACCGGAGGATGCAAAAACGTTCTACAATATGTACGTCAAATCAGTCGGTTTTAGCATACGGCGAGATGTGAGGCATGTTGACAGTGACAATAAGATTTTAGTTCGTAATTGAGTATGCTCAAGGCAGGGTCACAAAGAGGGGAAATATTTGAAATTAGATAGCCAAAAACGTCAACCAAGGGCTCTAACACATATGGGATACGGTGTACATTTACGTATCCGATACAATGCAAGTACAAGTAATTATGTCATTGCAACGTTCGAGATAGAACATAATCATGACCTTGCTAACCCAAGAGTTGTTCAATTTTTACATTCTCACCGCTATATTAACGAAGGTAACGAAGCACAAATGCAATCCCTGCACAACGTCGGGGTTAGAAATAGAAATATCATGGATTTGATGGTACAACAAGCTGGCTCATATGGCAATGTGGGTTTCACCAAGAAGGGCCTAGACAACAACTTTAGTCAAGCACATTGCCGATCTGTAATACATGATGACATGGAGTCGGCATTGGCTTATCTGTGTACAAAATAGGACAATGATCCATCATTTTGCTACCACTACGCCGTCAACCACAAAATCCAGTTGAATCAACTATTCTGGAGTGATTCGATTAGTCGATTGGATTATGGATACTTTGGGGAGGTTATTGCTTTCAACCTTACATACTGAACAAATGCATACATGAAACCCTTATTCATATTGGCAAGGGTGAATCACCATTACCAGACAATAATTTTTGCGTGTACATTATTGGCAAACAAGATGGTTGAAACATACATATGGGTTCTGGAAACGCTATTGATAGCTATGAATAAAAACCACCTTAGAGTGGTAGTGACTAATGGTGATTAAGCGATGAGGAAGGTAATAGAAGTTATCTTACCAAACTCACGTCACCGACTGTGCAATTAGCATTTACAACGTAATGCTATGTCAAATGTCTGGCCAACCGACTAAGACTTCAAGTGGTGTTTGGCATTGAATAGAAGCCACAAGCAATTTGAGCAGGAGTAGCTCGCATTGATTAAGAGATATGATCTATAGTCAAACAAATGGGTGCATAACACCTACGGTTCGAAGCATCGATGGGCCAAAATATATCTACAGGGTCATTTCTTCCCCGGCATAAAGAGAACATAATGTTGCAAGGGTATGAATTTCTTTTTCAATCTCTTTCTCAAGGGACGATTGTGATTGTACGAGTTTGTTTGCAGTTACGATCGTGCACTGGCCATGATTCGTAATAATGAGGCAAGGATGGATCATGAAACAATGCATATAACACCTGTTCTCGTCTCTTCCTTACTACCGCTTAAGAAACATGCCTCTAAAGTCTTCACGCATACAATATTCAACATGGTCCGCAAGTAGATTCAAAACGAGAGTAAGTATTTCGTAGTGCAAAGTATAGAACATGACCACTCAACAAGTTACTATCTGGACAAGTATTTGATGCTATAAAAGAAGTGGCAGGTCGTATCGTACTAGGCGGAGAAGCGCTTCATATGTACATGCTTGAAAGTTGAGTCATTTGGGATACCCTGCACCACATAATTGCCTTCATAAAGGTCGAACATGTAAAGAAAATCCCCGAAATGGCTTAGTTACAACGATGGACAATGGGGGTAAAATCGAATTGCCTTCAAGAGTTGAACACTATTTCAGAGATAATTTCTCAGAAGACAAGATATGGTTTTCTCGGTGGCTTATGCTCAAAATTATGTTACTATGCATTGCAGAGTTGTAAAGCAACTGAGGTTGCTCGTTCCGGGATTTTGTTTTTAACTAAAAAAGCTAAATAGGCATGAGATAAACAACAACACCAATCCACTTGTGCAGAAGATTCATGCATCCACTTCTGTGTACAAGACCCAGATATTATGGTAACGAAAGGTGCTCCACGTGTTGGAAAGAGTTGGACAAGAAAATCAAAAGCATGCCGCAGTGGATATTGTCGATAAATTTCTTAACTTCTTTATTCACGTGTGCGTATGTTTCTTTATTATTTAGACATCAAGTCATTGCCTGATATTGTATGCTTATAGGATGAAAGGTCACACGAGGCCAAAATATCTGAAGTTTCACCAAGAAAATCAAGGAGTGAAAGGGTTGAATATAAATCTTAATATCACTCCTCAAAGAAGGGATGATGATTCAGTTGATGTGGTAAGTCTAGGACATACCAATGATGGTGTAGAGATTCTATCGGACCTGTATGGGATGGGTGCGACGACAGATCATGTTGATAATGACTTCGATTTGCTGCGTCAATTTATCAGTACCGATGATCCCGCATTTGATTATTTTAAATATATTTTAATTAAGAATAGGACATTTTACACTCGACACTCTCATATTGTTCAAAAATTCTAAGTTAAATTTCTTGTCATGCTTAGTGCCATCGGACCTTAAGCCACTCTAAGTCATATAGATGGTATTGTAGTGTACTTATAATGCTTACTGTCGATGGTATAGGAGCATCTGTAGCTCTCTACCAGTAGGACATTTTGCAATAGAGACTGAAAATAAAATACCTAAACTCATATCCGATACATAGTAGGAGGTAATAGAAAATAAAGATAGTAACTCTAATAATTTACAAGTCACATAGAGAACAAAATTCAATTTTGTTCCCCAAAAATGAGATAATTATCAATCCGTGATTCAAATTTTTTGTTCCTCCAAAAAAATAATATCAACCGACATCAAAATTCATGATAAGCTAACATACGCTAATTTATCAACCCATTTTGAAACACCCGATGACATAAACAAATCACTACACAATTTCAGTAGCTCCGCAAACTTGTTCCAGCAAAAAGGGAGGCTAATAAATAACTGGCATTAGGTAAACAAAAGAAACAACGATGTTCCAGCACTCTTACTATGCATCCAATAATCACGAAGAACAAACCTGCGATTTCAAAAGTAAAATTAGAAGATTTATCAATGAATTAGCACAAGAAATAAGCAGCACCACCTAGAACTAAACCAACAGGTAGTCTCATAAAATTTACAATCAATGTAAATAATAGTAAGTTAAAACAATGTTATCATCCTCATAAGCAATATGACAAGATCGGGTATCATAAACATAAACATGAACCATGAGATTGTATGCAAATCACGTAACACAATATGTAAGGGACAAATTGGCAACCGAAAAAAGAGTAGTAACACCCATTTATCCGTAAATATATAATTAACCCTATCCTATGAATTGGTGACAAAAACCAACATATTTTCAAGCTAATAACTTTTGATTTTATAGGTTGAGGCATGAATTGGACTGTTGTTAGCCCTTAACAACGCCGGAGGACCAAACAGCACCGGATTGATCCACTTTGCTACTGAACACGGTGCATGCGGTACAAATGAGGTCATTGGAAAGGAAGGTGTCAGTTGTTTGCCTAGGCAGTTGGGCCTGTTAATTGTTGTTTT
This sequence comes from Eucommia ulmoides, assembly GCA_016647705.1. Classification (NCBI taxonomy): domain Eukaryota; kingdom Viridiplantae; phylum Streptophyta; class Magnoliopsida; order Garryales; family Eucommiaceae; genus Eucommia; species Eucommia ulmoides. Next base: position 25,257,571 of record CM028337.1, read on the forward strand.
TTCCTATATATAGTCATGTTTTGGGTTAACTGTTGTTTTTTCTTATATATAGTCATGTTTTGGGTCAGGTTTTAGTTAGCAAATGTATAGTTGCGGATTTTCAAACTGTTATTGTAATTGGATTCTTTGTTTCTTGAGTTATAAATACAAGGTTAGATTTTCCCGTAATCGTTGTTGTGGCATTGCATAGGAGCGTTTTGGTACTCTGTTCCATTGTATTTGGTTATATAACGTTGCAGGAATATAGCTGTTTTACAAACAGTCGGTGTGTTTTCTTTGCGGGGTAGGACATTCACGGGCTGACTAGTTGTCGGTGCAAGTAGGCCATCACTCGGTTATAATTTTTGCAGTAAAAATTTAACCCTGTGACAACTGCCAAATAGTGAAGAACATACATGGACTTTAGATTCAGCAAAATAGTATATAAAAAAAAAAATCAGAATTGAAAAATCATTTATTGAGCTTAATTTGTAAAGAAAATAACATGAGAAAAGATACAACTATATAGCTTAATCGCCAACTTAGGAGGAATTTATGCATCCACAACACATATACTCCACCTTCAAAAGAAACACTAACTTTTCTACCAAATCTCAACATGCAATAACTAGATGTATGTTGGAGAAGACGAACATAAATAAATCCCAAAAAAATCATTAAATAATACTTAATGAGAAAACATAACACAACATTAAACAGTTATAGAAGTGTGAGTCATTACCATTAATCCTCCTCCACACTATCCAACGTACAACTTTCAACATCTAGCGCTGAAGCGATAAGATTTTCAATGTCCACTATTTTTCGATCAATGTGAGAAATATTGTCCAAAAGTCATTCTAGCATTTGTGCAGACCCATCATCGATCATCCTTTCCAATCTCTCCACTCGATATGCTAAATCACCATTACCACGTCATGTGCGAAGGGTTTCAGTTTTAGGTCGTGGGGGACGGGGTAAGGGACATACCTCATGTCACAACCCGTCCCGAACACCCATCATCTCGGGGCTGGCGTGACTACAGCATGACATCACCACAACCCTAATATGACTAATAGAAATGACAATATACACCCACTGTAAATACATACATCTCTTATGGGGGCTGTACCCAGCCCGAAGTTTTTTTTTTTTTTTTTTAAACTAGAAGTATTCATCAATGAACCTTCTTAGGTTCGCCTTTGACCGCTTCTCTCAAATCGTCCACATGACTCCATCACATAGCTCTACCTAGTGCCAATAGGGGCCGACTCCTAGCTGTTGTACCTGCGAGTGTACTGCCTTCTTAGTAAAACATTTCTAAAATATTAATACTTTCTAAATATTTCCACAATCTAGTATGGATCAAGCACAAGTATATAAGCATTGACAATAAAGCGATAAAGATAAGTTTCATCTAGTATAAAATCCCACCAATCATCATAATAAATAATATCAAATCAACCCATATACGTAAAACATCACATTTCCAGCACCGATCTCAAATACACACCTCCAACACACACACACTGGCCAGTCCTAGTGATCGTTTTAACCTCACGATCGGGAGTTGCAACGGTACCGTAACATCTATAGAAATGCCTTCTTACGAAATATCCATACTCCTTTTTGGGGAGAAATATAATCCACACCCCTTACGGGGAGAAATATAATCCACACCCCTTACGGGGAGAAACATACTATGGCATCGTCACAATCAAATACAGCATCATCGAATCACAACTCAATAAATATCGTCTACTCAATATCATCAAATTACTACGTCTATCTCTTTTCCTCAACCCCAACATTTATATCCAAAAATCATATTTCATATCTTCTTTTAAAGAATACGTCTAATTTTATCAAAATCATTTTTCTACCCTTTTATATATAGAAAACCCGGCAATTTTTTTTTTATTTAGAAAAACAGATATTTTCTATTTTTTTTTTGGAAAAACACCGTCTGATTTCACCGAAACCAATCAAAAATTTATTTTTAACTTCTTTCCGAAAACCATCGAAATCTTCCGAAGAATCCAGTTTACCCACTCCCTCAAATACTGCTTGATCCATAATATTTATAAATTCATACCATTTAAATAATCACATATTTTATCATGTATATTAATAGAAAAATAGTTTGGCAAGAAGATAGTACACTCACCTCGATATCTGTTTTGCAAAACTGACACTGACCACACTTTATCTGAACGTCAGTGCCTGCGAACTTAATAGTGGCAGATTCTAAATTAATATCTTATCTAAAACATCCTAATCATGCAATGTGGATCCTATATTCTGAATTGTTACTAATTTTATGTATCATGTACTTAAAATTAATTAATCGTCACGAAATTAATATGATTTTAGGATTTGTAACATTAGCTAAAATTTAATTTAACGAGAATTTATAATCGATTGAGGTTTCACCTGTTTCCGAAACGTTTGGCGACCACGAGATGGGTTTTGGATTTTCCTGGGGTGGTTTCTGCAATTTTCCCTCTTTTTTTTTTTTTTTCTTTTTTTTTCTTTTTTTTTTTTTCTTTTTCGCGGCTGTTCCCTGCGTCTGCTACAGTTCTACCGGTGAGTTCTCTCACTCTTCCTGCCACCGTCCGTCGGCCACCCTGCACCATTTTGCACACCCACACCCACACATCGTAGTAGCAATACTCACATACCGGACAGAACCCATGCCGACGACGCCACACCTCCGATCATAGCCCCACGATTACCGTCGGCCCATGCCCACCGGCGATCACAAACACACACACACACAACAGCAGCTGAACACCCCCACACAAACCACCAAATGATCTCCCCCACACACACAGTCGCGTGACCATTTCTGCCTCCGTTTCGTTTCAGTCGTCCGCCGGAACCGACCCCGACGCCGGCGAACCCTTCTCTCTCTTTCCCTGTCGCCGACCCATCTCTCTCTCTCAATTTCTCTCCGCCAACCTTCATCATGGCGATCAACACACACAAACGCAGTTGACGACGAGCCGAACACATTACCGAATGCTTACCGAACGACCAGCGACGATCACCCACCACCTATGCCGAACCACCCTCTCCGTCGACCACCGCATGCCCACGCACGCCCACAACCCTGTAATCGAAACACCCTGCCTCGCTGGCGATCACTTTTCAAACACGAACTCCGGCCTGCTCTCTCTCTCTAGATTTCTGATTTTCAGATTTTGGATTTTTGGATTCTTGATCATGGGATTTTTTTTTATCATTACCTGTGCATGAAATTAGTAGATTCGAATTGTCTAAGCGTTCCACGTCGTTCCTCTTATCTGTTTCCTTGCCGGCCAGCTTTTTCCCTCCGACCGCCGATTTTGTGGGTCTGTATATATATAAAAAAAAAAATTCATTAATTGCTCTTTCTTCCCCCCAATTTCCCTTAAACCTTGATTTTAATCCTTTTCAACTTTTAAAAATTTCTAAGATTTTCAATTTCACCCCCTGAAAGTTTCATTTAAATGTTAAATGTCAATTTACCTCCCTAAATTGGTATTTACTGTTTCTATATTTTCAATTTGACCCCTAGACTTTCTATTTAAATTTTTAATTGTCCTAATTTCACCCCGAATTCTCACAATTACTCTAAAATACCACTGAAATGACGCACATACTACAATGGAGCTCTTATACCTCATTTGTCCCTTCCAGATCAGGCTATGTCCTATCATCAATTCTCTCCTTGTTCTTGTCTTCAATTTTCATCTTCGGCAACGTCCCTTCATCAATGCAACTCTTAGGAGACCAACACTTCTCTCCCTCTAGAGACAGACCAAAATATTTGAATATTTTTGTCAATAAGCTTCGGAATGGCAGGATGAATGCCTTCCCTTCGTCGCTAACAACTTTGGCCATTTATTTCAAGATCAAGTAAGGGACTGAGAACCTAGTACGACATATAAAATCATACAACACCATACAGTTGGTGTACTTCACAATACCGTGGTGTCCCCCCCGAGGTATTAAATTATCTTTTACGTATTGGTGAAGGAGGCGTACGTGCGGTCTAAGCTTGGTAGATAGACAACAACCTTCAAATAAACTTGTTGTTAATGCCCTATACATGTCTTTGGTTTCGTGGTATAGGACACCGTGCAAATCTAATTCAGAGTTAAAATAGTACTTCCTAGGTTCGTTAGGGGTCTCCAAGATTTCACTCAAAACGACACAATTCAAACGAATTACCTTCCCTAGAACAAATAACGTTATGAAAATATTTTTTGGATTTACATGTTCAACCACTTTCATATTGCTATAAAATACACGAACAAGCATTTCATAAATGATAGGCGAGAATCTACTTAAAGTCCTAATGCCTTGCCCTTCCAAATACTTAAACAATAGACTTTTAAATGTACTCTTTTCAAAATTTTGGTCCCTTTCGTTTTTCAAGGTTCGTGAAACAAAGATACAAACATATCGTTGCTTGGCAGCTTCATTTTCGAAGAACTTACCATGCCCCTTGGTCACGTCCATCTTGTTCAACCCTCTTCCACGTGAGTTGTCATCTAGGGCAGACGATTGAACCTCACCCTTCTTACCACACGGAGTCGTCGCACCATCCACCACGTCAGGTTCATTTTGGCAGAACTTTCCACCCCCTTTGTCTGCAACCCTCTTATTCGGTATTCTTTGAAGGGAGTTGTCTCCTAGGGCAGACGATTGAAACTCACCTTTTTTACCATACGTAGTCGTCGCACCATCGACCAAGTCAGTTTTATTTTGAGACAACATACTATCCTCTTTTACCGTGACCCTCTTCTTCGGCTTTCTTCGATGGAAGTTGTCTCCTAGGGCAGACGATTGAACCTTACAATTTTTACAGCACTTATCATTCCCACCATCCACCAGGGTAGCTGCCAGATCATCCTTCTTCCAACTGGTGTCGTCGCCTGTGAAGTATTTCCATTCGCAGATCCATCGATTGAAGAGTCTACCTTGTGTTTCTTAGCTGATCTAGCATGTGTAGTAGAAGCCATCGACTTAGGTTTGGAACTTTTGGTTCCAAAAGGAGATGAATGATGAATCAAACCATAGGTTGAGGTTGAGAGGAGGAAGTGAAGAACGATTGTATGGGTTTAGAGCTAAGCAACTTCTCTAAGAAGCTTGAACTTCTATTACATTAGCGGTAAATTAATTACATTAACCACCCATCACCTTTAATATATGTCACATTAATATCTTCTTATTTTATCTACATAAAATAATCTTATAATTTTTGTTATTTCAATTTAAACCCAAATGTTTCTAATAAGGCTTGATTTACGCAATTTTCCCAATTTATAATGTAATTGATCATCTCAATTGACACGTTATGTCATCGAATTACAAAATTATCATACGACTTCCCATAATCTAAAAATTTAATTTGTAAATTATATTTCAGTAACATTGTATTTACTACGATTGTGGGGTTTGGATATAAGAAAATTCAACTTTTATTACAATGGGTTCAAGTAATTACATTAAGCGCCTATATTCTTTACCATAACTGACATTAATATCTTATAATTTTTGTTTTCTTAAATTAACCCCAATTATTTTACGAATTACCCGTTATTGTTTCTAATAATTCATGATTTAAGAAAATATCTCAATTTATATTGTAACGGATTATGTTAATTGACAAGTTAAGTAATTCAATTAGATAATTATCAAATGACACATCCAATAATATGAAATCTTAATTTATAAATTACCTCTCCATCATTTAATAACACCATATAATTAGTACAAATAATAAATTCTTGTTCCAATAATATGAAATCTTAATTTATAAATTACCTCTCCATCATTTAATAACACCATATAATTAGTACAAATAATAAATTCTTGTTCAACGAATGAAAAAATGACCATAAAATCGGGGTTTGAAGTTTAGGGTTCAGGGTTATGGGTTTAGAGTTCAGGGTTTAGGGTTTAAAACATATTTCCCAATTAAAAAAGTTCATATAATAGAAAATAATTATTCAATTTATGTTAAACTACTTATTTGATCGTCCAATTGAATTGTTCAATCTATAAATTATAAATTAAATTTGATATATTGAAATTATCTCAATTTATAACAATGGCATAACTTTATTTTTTTTTAAATTAGCTCCCAATACTGTTATAATAGAAAATATTTATTCGATTTATGTTCTTCTTATTTAATTATACAATTCAACAATTGGATATGAAATTAATTGTTCAATATTGATATAAAGAAGTAATAAATTTAATAACAATTGAATAACTTATTTTTTTACAAATTAGTTCCTAATATTTCTACAATCGAGAATATTACATCAATGTTTGTTCTAGTAGTTCAATCGTCCGACTAAACACTTCAACTTACAAATTACATATTAAATTTTGATATCTAAATGTGATAAATTTAATAACATTTCAATAGATTCATTTTTAACAATTTCACCTCTCATATTTATATTGATTCAATTTGTATTATACTTACTTATTTAATTGTACGATCATTCAATTAAACCATAATTGGTTCAAATGTAATATTTTATGTTGAAATTAGGACTCAGGGTTTAGGACTCAAGGGTTTATGGGTCAACGTTTTAGGGTTCAGGGTTTAAATATATTTCCCAATTGAAAAAGTTCATATAATAGAAAATAATTATTCAATTTATGTTAAACTGCTTATTTAATCATCCAATTGAATTGTTCGATCTATAAATTACATATTGAATTTTGATATAGTGAAATTATCTCAATTTATAATGAAGGCATAGTTTTATTTTTTAAAAATTGGCCTTCAATTCTGTTCTAATAGAAAATATTTATTCGATTTATGTTATGCTTATTTAATCATATAATTCAACAATTGGATATGAAATTAATTGTTCAATATTGATATAAAGATGTAATAAATTTATTAACAATTGAATAACTTATATTTTTATAAATTAATCCCTAATATTTCTGCAATCGAGAATATTACATCAATTTTTGTTCTAATAGTTCAATCGTCGCTTCAATTTACAAATTACATATAAATTTTGATATCAAAATGTAATAAATTTAATAACATTTCAATAGATTAACTTTTAATAATTTAGCCTCTCATATTTATATTGATTCCATTTGTATTTTACTTACTTATTTATTGTACGATCATTCAATTAAACCATAATTAGTACAAATATAATCTTTTATGTTGAAATTAGGATTCAAGGTTTAGGACTCAAGGGTTTACAGTTCAACGTTTTAGGATTTGGGGTTTAGGATTTTCACATGTTTCCTTATTAAAGAAATTCATATATATAATACGACATAATAATGTTCTACTACTTATTTTAATCATACGATTGAACACTTAAATTTAAAATTAATTATTGAATTTGAATAAAAAAAATAATTAATTTAAAAAAAATTAAATTAATCAAATTTATATAACTTAATTTTATTTTTTTACAAATTAGCCCTTAATATTTATGTAATAGAGAATATTTAATCAATATATGATCCATTACTTATTTAATCGTCCAATTGAACACTTCAATTTATCAATTACACGTTGAATTTGATATCAACAACACACTAAATTTAATAAGAATTCAATGAATTAATTATTTCGAAATTAACCCCTGATATTTTTATAACAATTTAATTTATTCAATTAGTTCTATTTATTTTAATTATACATTTCAATATTTCAATTTACAACTCGAATTTTCATATCAGGAACACAGAACAATTTAATGACAATATAATGGCTTAAGTTTTCATAAATTAGCAGCTAATATATCTAAATATGTGATAATTAACATGCAAGATCACAATTAACAAAATTGTTCTATAAATGTTGCAAGTTTGTCTAGGTATTTGTAACTTTTATGGAACGAATTCGTAATTAGGAGAGAGAAATAGTACACCAAGGTATTTTACAAAATTACAAGTCCGTTCCATAAAAATTACAAGTTTATCAAGTAACTTGTAACTTTTATGGAACCAACTTGTAATTAGGAGAAAGAAATGATACACAAATGTGTTTTGCAAAATTACAAGTTCATTTCATAAAAATTACAAGTTTGTTTATGAACTTGTAACTTTTATGGAAGCAACTTATAATTACGAGAGAGAAATAGTACACTAAGGTATTTTGTAAAGTTATAAGTTCGTTCCATAAAAATTATAAATTTGTTTAGTAACTTGTAACTTTTGTGGAAACAAATTTTAACTAGGAGAGAGAAATGGTACACAAATGCACTTTGCAAAGTTACAAGTCTGTTTCCATTAAAGTTAAGTTTGTCTAGTAATTTGTAACCTTTATGAAAGCAACTTGTAATTAAAAGAGAAAAATGGTACACCTAAGCATTTTGCAAATTTAAAAGTCCGTTTAATAAAAATTACAAGTTTGTCTAGGAATTTGTTACTTTTATGGAAGCAATTTGTAACTAGGAAAGAGAAATGATAAACTAGAGAGAGGGAAATGATACACCAAGGCATTTTGCAAAGTTATAAGTTGTTCCATAAAAGTTACAAGTTTTTCTAGGAACGTATAACTTTTATGGAAGTAACTTATAACTAGGAGAGAGAAATGGTACACCAAGACATTTTACAAAGTTACAAGTCCATTTCATAAAAGTTACAATTTTTTCTAGGAACGTATAACTTTTATGGAAGTAACTTATAACTAGGAGAGAGAAATGGTACACCAAGACATTTTACAAAGTTACAAGTCCATTTCATAAAAGTTACAAATTTTTCTAGGAACTTATAACTTTTATGAAAATAACTTGTAACTAATAGAGATAAATGATAAACTAGGAGAGAGAAATAGTACACCAAATCATTTTACAAAGTTATAAGTCTATTTCATAAAAGTTACAAGTTTTTCTAGGAACTTGTAATTTTTATGGAAGCAACTTGTAATTAGGAGAGAGAAATAATATACCAAGGCATTTTGCAAGGTTATAAGTCCGTTCCATTAAAATTATAATTTTCTAAATAAACTTGTAATTTTTATGGAAGCAACTTGTAACTAAGAGAGATAAATGGTATACCAAAGTGGTTTTACAAAGTTACAAATCCGTTCCATAAAAGTTACAAGTTTGTGTAGTAACTTGTATTTTTTATGGAAGCAATTTGTAATTAGGTGGTTTACCAAGTTACAAGTCCGTTCCATTAAAGTTGCAAATTCCTAGATAAACTTGTAACTTTTCAGGTAGAATTTACAACTTATCTACTACTTATTGGTGATCTACTAATTTAAAATCACCTTGATTTTTACAAAAAAGAACATGGAAGGGACATCAATGGTTCAAATGGTACTACCTGACTTATTCTACGGTTCAGATTGGAATTTGATTTAGGCTGTATTCCATACAACTATACCACTAGTTGTACCATAATTTTTGCCTAAAATTATTAGATTACATAAAAATGTACCCTTCCATTTGTTAAATTTATTACATAAGAAAGGAAAGAAAATCGTTTGACTCCCCCTTCTTCCATTTCCTTGACTCCACTTTCCTCCTAACCAAACGCCAACCTTAAAATCATCCATACGTATGAGCTAAGCTACTTAATTTAACACGGTCGGGAAGTGGGAGAGACATGAAATTAGCTCTGGGTTTCAACAGTCACTGTCTATTCAGTTCCCAAACGTGTCGCGCCCTCTGTCCCTTCTTTAAACCCTCGCCCAGCGTTCTTCCAAAGCCCAAAACCCCTTTTTTACTCCACCACCAGAGATCCATAAGAGAAGGTTTTTGCTATCGTTGGAGAGCAATGTCGACTTCATTGTCGTCGATGACACCAGTTCAAGTGAAAGACAGCATCAATCTTACGGACAAGGAGAGGCAGATATTCGATCGCCTTCTTCAGGTTCTTCGCCACTTCAATCTCCGAACCCAGCTCCGCGTCGCCGGTGGTTGGGTTCGCGATAAGGTCGGTGCCACTCTTTCTTTGTTTAGTGTGAGGAAACAATGCTGTTTTTCGGGACGCATTTTTTCGGTGGTACATGTTTTGTCCGTGATCATGGAACCCATGTCTTTTAAATGGCTCTGGACGAAATCATTGTCACAATTGCAATTCCCTTCGTCAAGTCTGATTCCAGTACATGAATTCTAACATCTATGCTACGAAACGTAACATAATTTACTAGTGCTGCGTTTGAAATGAGTTCAGGAAAAAGAATTGAATCGGATATACTTGTGGTGAAGTTGGAGCCGACTTTTAAATTTGAATAACTAGGCTCTTCATTCATAATCCTTTTCTATTTATATTTGGTTTTGAATAAATTGGAATTCAATTCCACGGTAAAATGGGTGAATGTATATTCAAAAGACTAAGTTCAATACATGTCAGGTTAGTGTAAATTGTAACCACAATTTTGTTGTTTGTATTCCCTAATGGCATGCCGAGCAGTACATGTGGAAACATAAAGAAAGTGTGAATCTAATATAAACCAATTCAGAAGGAAATTCAACATCATTAGTTTCTTGTTTGTCAGAGAATAATGAAATAGCATCACGATGTTAAATAGGCATGATTTTGTGAATAAAGAGTAAAGATTTTATTTTTATTTTATGAAGATACGAGACTTCTTATGGCTGTCTTATTTGATCCCAGCCAAAAGTTTTGATCAAGTGTTTAAATTTGATTTTTCCCCTTTTAGCCCAACTAGTCATAAGGAATCAATGGACTCATTATATAACCACCACTTCATCTCGGGAATTGCTATTGTCAGACTAAAACAGGCAGACTAAGTGGCAAGAATGGCTAAGCTCTAGCCGATCAAACAAGTTGCGAAAACTTTATAAATTTGAAAAGAATAGGATTGTTTGAGATTTGAATATTGGACTCTGGAATAGTATGTCATTCATAGGGGTGTGCAGCGGGTTGGGTCAACCGCCAAACCCGTCCAAACCACAACACTGACACCGAAATGCAAACCACCTATAGTAACCCACTAACTATTGGGCAATCCACGGTTCAAATTAGCCCAACCTGCATAGTAATGTTTAGGTCTGCGGTTTTGGCTCAGATCTCCCAACTTGCCCGCAACCCACCCCTAGTGTTATATTAAGTTTGCAGGTTTAAACTTTATTATTTATGTTTGTAATTATTTTTTTCCTTTTTTTTTTTTTGTGATGGTTTACAAATTACATTGTAATTTTTTTCTTGCTTTTTTGTTACTGTAATTTTGAGATAATTTTTCTGTAAGTTTTAGTATTATAACCAATTTTTTTTATCAATATTTATTTCAAGGTCTAACGCAAAAATATTTGGGCAACCCATGGTTCTCATTTGCCCAACCCGAAAAAAGGCCCAACCCGCACACTACCGGGTAGTCCACAGTTTAAATTAGTCAACCGGCACACTCCAACCTGTCCCACCCCGCACATTATTGGGCAGTCCACGGTTTAAATTAGTCAAACCCGCATAGTATTGGTTTGGTTCATGGTTTTGGCCCAAACCGTCCCAACCCGCCCGATTCCCACCCTATTCATAAAGTTATTGTGAACACAAATTAATGAAATGTACAAACAACAAGACAACAAGTTGTTCTTCAAGTAAACCTTCAAGTTTAGCAAAGCAACGAGAGAGTGGTATTGTATTATGGATTTATGTATATAGTTTTTCTTTTACAGGTATGACATGTTTCATGTGCGGGCTTCAAATTGATTTTTTTTTTGGTATTCTTTAAAATTCAATAAAAAAGATTAGAGATGTCAAAGAATTGCTGTAGAACTCGGTTCTATTTTTTCCATATTAGAGAATTATAAAAAATTAAGTATGAATTGTATTCTTATTTTATGCATAGAAACGGAGTACAAAGAAAATGATAAAATACTGTTGCTGTACTTGTTGAGTCTTTGTTAATTTTACATATGTTCTGTCTTTTGATACCTTGCTTTATGTTGTTTTATGTTCTTACTGCAGTTGCTTGGCAAAGAATGTTGTGATATTGATATTGCTCTTGACAACATGTTGGGCAGAGAATTTTGTGAAAAAGTTAACGAGTACTTTATATCTGCAGGGGAAGAAACACAGGGAATTGGTGTAATCCAATGGTACATGTCCTTGTCTTTTGCTTCATATCTTGTTTTATACAATTTCTGTTAATTTCATGGAAAATATTAATCTATTGTGTCATCTGGAATTGTTCCATTTATTACTTCATATCTAAGGAGTTCAAGAGAGATATGGGACACGGATAGGACATGACATGGACATGTTCATATGTCAATTTTCAAAAAAAATAGGATAGTCGTAAGCTAAGGACATTTTTAATGTTTAATAAATTAATTTTGGCACCTGTTATTCAAACTAAAATTCAAATATAACACGTCGATATTGTGAATAATAAATGATATATATGTTTAACTTATGTAGCATTTATCTCAAAACTCGTCAGATGATACTAAATAATATTGTTGCGATGTTATTTAATGTAATTAACAAATACTGTATGTGCCATCATAAGCATAACATCTTAATTAAAATCATACAATTTAAACTTAAGATTACGTCATATAAAATTTGGGCATATTTTGACACGTGGAAAAGGAATATGAAAAATGTGGAGACACGTCAAGAAAAGTGGTAGACATATGTCCGATATTAAGATAGTTTATTTCAATTAGGGACCTGAAAAATGGAAAGTCTGTCATGTGTCTAGGGTGTTTCAGTGTTTGACGTGTTGGAGACAAACACGTTGTACGTGTTTCTTAGGTAATAGTTCAAATGATTTAGTCCTTTAGTAATTTTTCTTTGTTGTGATAACATTTTATGAAGGGTTCATCTTCTCATAAAAATGCATGAAGCGAAAAGGGGCTATGAGTTCCTTTTGTTTTAAAATTTACAATTGGCACTGTATTTTTGTGCTATGGATTTGCTCATCAAAAATTGATTTGGTTTATGTTGGTTAATCTTCTTTCCCCTGTTATTGGTACTTAAAAGTTGGCACTATATATATGTGTTGTGACATTGGATTGCAGCAGGATTTTCCATTCGTTATTGTGTTGCGTGGTATTTATGTTTTCTCAATTGTCAGCAATCCTGATCAATCCAAGCACTTGGAAACTGCAAGGATGCACATTTTTGATATATGGATAGATTTTGTCAATTTACGTTCTGAAGACTACAACGAGACGAGCCGCATTCCTACCATGGTAGGCACTTAGCAATTTGTAATCTACTTTTTACTATTGCAATGCTTTATATAGACAATTCTTGTTTCAGAAGCAACCAGATTGCATATTCAGGAATGTACAATAGTCTTTAGAGCAATGATGACACTATGGGAAAAAGCTGTTGGAAATGTAGTCATTTGATAAATCTGATTAGAGATTTATTATATTTGTCTTGCATTTTATTTGCTCCCGTTTCTTGATTAACAAAATGGGATACATGCAGGTGGGTAAGAATGCATTCTAATGTTTGATTTTGTACTTCATAGACCTTTTTGTGCTACAAATATACTTATGAAACTAGGTACACAACTTCTAAAACCAATTATAACATGGATTTTTAATTGTTCAGAGTTCGAAAATATTGTAATGACTTGTAATTCCCGAGACATTATCATAGAATATACTAGCGCTGACCTATGCTATGCACGGAAAAGGTGAAATAAGCACAATTATTAGTTAATTTGCCCCAAATGGTTACATGATTCAATGAATTTTACACAAATGTGAAATTTTCGGAGGTTAGGTGACAAAATTGAAAAATTAAGTTGGAAAAGATAACTCTATTTTTTAAGGTACAAAGTTTAATTCAATTTTTTGTGGGTTTGGGAGCCACGAGGGAGATAAGAAATTGAGAGAAAATATAGAAATCGGGTATATCGATATATTTTATTTATTTATTGAATTTTTGTAAAATCAAATATGACCCAATTAGAAGATAACACATCAATTTTTTTTTCTGTGAAATTAGCATTCGGGCATGAAAAAGCAAAATAAATAAAATTATCATTTAGTGTTAGAATCCCTCAAATGAGTATATATATTAAAGGAGCTACTTCCCATGATGCCATATGATTTTAGCCGTTTAGGTTGGGACCTCCTAACATGGTATCAGAGTTGGGTTTGAGAAGGCTCGTTTGTTTGTCTTCTTTTTATGATGTCCGTCTTCTCTTTTCTGATGTATGTCTGATTGCATCACGTGCAAGGCGGGGTTGCACGTAAGAGGTGGTGTTAAAACTCCACATCAAATTTATGAGATTTCCCAAATTGATCTATATATGAAATGAGGTACTTCACTTGATGCCATATGGTTTTAGGTCGAAACCTTATAATAGTTGGATTGTCCCTGCAGCCATATGATCCAATAATTTTAAGAAGATGCGAGACTTTTATGGGTAAATATGATGAAATTAAAAAATTAAATTACAAAACATAATTATATTGATTTTTAAGGTTCAAAGTGCAAATAAAAGTTTCTTGTGGGTTGAAAGAGGTGAGAGAGAATAGAGATAAAGAGAAAAATAGGAAGTTGGCAGAAAAGTGAGAAGTTATCGAGATAGTAAGTTTTTTAAAAATATGACTTTAAAATATGATCCAATGAGAAGGTGACACATGATAAAAAATAATAAAAAAAAAATTTGAACTTTAAAAAATAAGGATTCATGGTGGGAAGGCTTCTCAACCCTCCTACAAATATGCAGTATTTACAGACAAAAGTATTCGGTTATTGGGAAAAAAATAAATATACCATGATAAGAAGGCTTGTCAATCCTCCTACATTCAATTGCATATATAGATTTCCTTCTAAAAGTCCTTTTTTTTTTTCTTTTTCCTTTTTCGATTTCACTTATTTGCTCCCTTGTGTCTGCAATCTCCTGCAGCATTGGCTTCCTAATAACGGCTCAGCACATGATATAATTAATTTGTCTTAAAATGTTTTATTGTGTAATTAACATTATCATCTCTGGTCACGTAATGGATCTTCAGTTTCATGTTTTTTGGTGAAAATCAGCTATGTTGAGGATATTAAATTTCTCCCATTTTGATAACAGAGATTTGGTACAGCAGAAGATGATGCATATAGAAGAGATCTAACAATTAATAGGTACTACTTTAATGCTATTTATAGGTCTTTGTTTTCTTCAAATCAATAGCCTTGTCCCCTAAAAACGAGAACCATAGCTTCTTTGGTTTTTAGATGTACAGAATTGGTTATACATCTTTTCCCTTTTCTTTTGGTATTATGTCTTCTCTTTTGGTAATATTTCCTGTTACTCTTTGACATCAAGTTATTTGGTTCTGAGATCATCAGTTATGAACCAAATTGATTGATTCATGGACCCTTTTTAACCTACTTTTGCAGCCTGTTCTACAACATCAATACTAATTCGGTTGAGGATTTTACTGGAAGAGGTCTGTTTAATTTTCAATTTCTTTCTGCATGACCTTTTCAGGATTCAATTTACTTCTTTTTTCTTCTTTTAATTAAATTAGCATATTTTTGTTTATATAATCCAGGTCTGGCAGATTTGAAGTTTGGGAAAATAGTTACGCCTTTACCTCCAAAGGAAACATTTTTAGATGATCCTCTTCGAGTTCTTCGAGCCATTCGTTTTGGTAATAGATTGCTATCTCATTAATTTGCCTACCACAATTTATTTGTATTAGATTTTAGCTGTGTGCTTCATGAATGGGAAACTTTTGAGGGTTTATACCAATAGCACCCCCAATCATTTCATTTTGATTAGTTCGACGGGGAACACCCCCCCCCCCCCCCCCCCCCCCCCCCCCCCTTATTTTTTTTAAAGAATACCACGAGAATCCTCTGGAGGAAATGGGTACCCTTATAATTATTGAATATAAATTTGAATAATTAGAATACGCCTCCCGACATAGTGTCATACACTTTCTTTTTTCCCCTTTCTTCCATCTCTCTCTATACTTTCTTCTTTTTTTTTTGAAAAAGTTCTCTCTCCTCTTTCTTCTTTTACCCCGATGACATCTATTCTGCACCAGCCTCCCTCGCCCTCAACCCACGGTGGATTAGCCCCTCCTATCCCAACCTCCCCACCCATCTCCTCTCTCTTTACCGCCTCTAGAACTCGATTTTTGTAGGTGTGGGTATACAAACCCAGATCCATTTTTGTATTCAAATCCAGATTCTATCTTCCAACTTACCAAAAAGTTCAACCATTATAATCCTTGCAAAAGCTCCAAACTCAACCACCACATGAAATCTTCCACCTTCATGATTTTTACAACCACCACCATTGCTTCATAAAAACAATCTGAAAATCCAATACCTAGTTGTGTAATTGCCACCAGTCATAGCCATAAGTGAAAGCTAAATTTGATTCTTGAAATTGCACCGATTTTAATTCGAAATTAGGGTCTAAATTTAAATCCTATAAGGGAAACAGTGAAACACATTATCATTTTGGTTTGAATTTGGTGTTCATTGAAATTTTGTGGAAATTTGGATTTGGGACAGGTGTTTTTGGCAATGGTGGTGGTTGGTTTGTGTGGTGGTGCTGGTGCCAGAATTTTCGGTTTCGGCGATTAGTGGTCATGCTAGATTTGGGGTTGGGGAGGTTGGTGATAGTGGTGGTTTTGGTTTCATGGTGAGGGAGTTTGGGAATTTTGTGGTGGTATGGATCTACGGTTGGTAGTTGTGGTGGTCATGTTTGGCAGTGAGAGGGTTGGGGCTGTGGGGTGCCTAATTTTGGCAGTGATAGCGGTGATGCTGGATTTGGGGTTTGGGGGTTGGGTTGTGCATAGTAGTGTGGTGCCGAATCTGGGAGTGGGGGCGATGTCAGTGTGCTGGTTTGTCGGGGATAAAGAGATGAGAAAGAGGGGAGTTAGTAAAAGAAAAATAAAGAAATAAGGAAACAAAGGATAAATGAAAAAAATGGACAAAGAATACGAAAAGGAGAAAAATAAAAGAGAAAAAATATGCTTGAGCAAACTAGTTTTGGCAAGGATAATGAGAGGGACCCAATGGTATAGGAAATTGTATCCGGAGAAATATGAATAATTTTTTAATTGTTTTGTTGGCATCATAATTTCCGACAAAGGAGGAAATGACGTGGGATTCTTGTCGGTTTGTGAAAAATGAGGGGCTTTTTGTGGAATTAGTCAAAATGACAGGAGTTATCTATGGTGACATGGTATAAACCCCAAGTTTAAAATAAATTTTTAACTCACGTTGAGGTACAGATGTCTAAATAGCTTTCTCAGTGCAAGTCTTTTGTGAATAATGATATTTATACCTAATCACTGGTGTTGCATAGCCTTTCCTTCAGGCTTGGTATTTATTCAAGACGTATATTCTTTGGACCATTCTTTCTCATGGTTCCCCACTCTCTCCTCGAAAATAAACAAGCAATTTATATTTACCTTCCTGTGGTCCTCGAACAGCCTTTAACTTGCATTGGCTTTATACCCTTTACCGTCATCAGTACTAAAGCATGTTTTTCCATTTGTGCCTTCTATAATCCCTTCTTTCCCCTTTTATTTTTTTTTAATTTCTTGGTTGTGATGAAAGAATGATGATGGCAAAGTCAGAATTCTAACACAGCTTTCGGCCTTAGATTTTCTTTATTGTTTAGCTAGACTATTAAGCATATTTTTATCAATCCCCCATATGAAAGTTTTAATGTGATAGATAGTCCTAGTCCCCAAGTATGTCTTGTTGTTTACACATTCTTAAATTTTAAAATATTGTGGTAAATTTAGTACCAATTTAAAATATTGTGGTAATTTTTAGGTTGACAACTTGGAATATAGGAATGCTGATGGTAAGACTCGAGAATTGGTAGACGTGATGAGTAGGAGGACGATTAATATTCTATGGTTGTAGGAAATTAAGTGGGTAGGAGAGATGTCTAGAGAAATTGAGAGTACGGGGTATAAATTATGGTGTACGGGGAAGGACAAATATAGGAATGGGGTGATATTAGGAGAATTGGCGATAGGATGATAGTTATGAAGTTGGTGATTGGAGAGGAGGTGATTAACATTATTAGTGTGTGCGCTCCCCAAGTTGAATTGCAAGAAAATGTTAGACGAGAATTTTGGGAGAAGACGGACGAAGTTGTTCAAAGTATACCTTACCAAGAAAAAATATTTATTGGGGGAGACTTGAATGGACATGTAGGGAAAGAAATGGGGACTTTCGAGAAAGTACATTGTGGTTATGGATTTGGAGAGAAGAATACAATGGGTGAGATGATTTTAGATTTTGCTATGGCGTATGATTTAGTCCTTCTAAATACATGTTTTAGGAAAAGGGATGAACACCTTATTATATTTAAGAGTAGACAGAGAAATAGCCAGATAGATTTTGTCCTTACTAGAACGAGTGATCGTTTAATATGTAAGGACTGTAAAGTCATATTCGGAGAGAGTATTGCTTAACATAGATTGATGGTAACCAATTTGAAGTTTTAGGGGTGGAAACGGGAGTATAAGATACGTAGGCATGCAAGAATACGTTGGAGAGATCTAAAAGGTGAAAAGATAGAGTTGTTTAAGGATAAAATTAGCAATGATGAGTTATGGAAAAGACATGAGGATGTGAACAAAATGTGGAGTAATATGGTTAGTCGTCTTAGACAGATAGGAAGAAAAGTTTTAGGAGTTTGTAGAGAAGGAGAACTGTGATATAAAGAAAGTTGGTGGTGGAATGAGGAGGTTCAAAAAACCGTTCGGGACAAGAAAATAGCCTATAAAGAATAACAAAAATGTCGAAGTAGGTAGAGTTTGGATAAGTATAAACATGCAAAAACGGAGGCGGAGGCGAGAAAAGTAATTAAGGAATCAAAATTTAGGGCGTACGATAATTTGTATCAAAAGTTAGACACAAAAGAGGGAGAGAAGAATATATTTAAACTTGCTAGGCGACGTGAATGAGAGACTAGAGATATTAGAAGTGTCAGACATTGTTATTTAAGACTTAAGGCGCACTGAGGCGCAATGACTCCCGAGGCGGAGAGGTGCAAGGCGAGGCACGGGCTTATTTGAGGCGAGGTGTGGGCTTGTTTGAAGCGAGGCGCACATTTTAAATATGTGCTTTTCTATTATCATGGATGCGGAAAATATTCATATTTCACCAAAATAAAATATATATTGCATGTTTAGTAATAAAAACATACTTTGAACTAGTTTCATGTAATATTGCACTTCAAATTGAACTCTAATACTTGAAGAACGGAATTTAAAAAACAGATGATAAGTACACTAAAAAAATCAAAACCAATCACTCAACAAACATTAAAATCAAGTAGTTAACAAACATAAAAACCAAACAATCCAAATATAACTCTTAAAAAAACTAGTCATCGTGATCGAAGATATCAAGGGAGCCACTATCACTAGAATTATCCTATTTATATCCTTCGGTGTTGTCTTCTTTTGTCTCATCCGATCCCACTTCTTTCTCATCTATGAGATGAACTCTGCTCAATGATGATCTTGAACTTTTCGTTGCCTTTGAACTTGATGCTGCTGTAGTCTTTTGGCTGCTTTCTTCAACTCCAGCAGCTCTAGGAATATCTCCCCAAGTCAAATTGTCATCATCATAAACAAGCTATTCATCATCATTTGATTCTCCATCCATTCTTCCCAATAACCACTCGTTGCTTTCATCAATATCATCTAAAGTTATTGGATCAATAGTGTTTCTAAAACTATATCGATGTCTGAGTGCTCTATTGTATTTGACGAATACCAAATCATTTAGATGTTGCTAAGCAAGTCTATTCATTTTCTTACTATGAATCTGTAAAAAAAATAAAAAAATAAATATTAATATCTACTTTTATTTTTTATTTTTAAAATGACATTATAATAAGTCCTTACATGCTCGAATATGCTCCAATTCTGCTCACATCCAGATGCATTACAAGTAAGGCTAAGAACTTTAACAACAAATGTTTGTAAATTTGGAGTAGAAGAACCAAATGCAGTCCACTTGTCAACTGTTAATTTGTAGTAAAAGATAATCTTTAAACAAAAAACAAACTATAGAGACTTTGAAATTTATATTTAACGAAAAAAACAATGGGATTGGGGCCATTACCTGGTGATCTTTTAGTTCTTTGCCTAATTGCCATGGGCATGCCAAAGAGACCTTCTTCTCTTGTATATAAAGGCAATTCTTGAGAAATTTTGTCTTGCAACTCTGTGTTCGGAACCAATCTTTCTATGCATTGGTATAAACCTGCCATCACTTCTTTGTCTTTCTCAATATCTTTATTTGCATAATGAAATTCCGGGTTCAAATAATAACCAGCTGCATGTAATGGGCGATGCAATTGAACATCCCATCTTCGGTCAATTATTTCAAATATCGACCTATACTTCTCCTCATTTTCATTAAAAGATTTGACAATAGTTTCCTTAGCTCGATCCATGGCCTCATAAATATATCCCATCGGCAGTTTCTTCTCACGATCAACCAATCTAAGAACATGAACAAGAGGTCCAACAACCTTAAGTGCATACACAATTGTGTTCCAAAACGAAGGCATCAATATTATTTGTGCTGTCCTTTTACCCTGTGCCTCCTTTGCCCATTTGCTTGTTGTCCACTCGTCTGATGTTTCTTTAAGTTGTTCTTTTGCTTGTGCATCCTCGACAAAGTGATAAACGCGGTAGCAAATTGAGTTTTTGCAGGCTTCAACAATTCCTTCGCTTGAGCGAATCTCCTCATCATATTCAATAATTCCGTGCGATTATAAATATACCCATGTATAGAGATTGCATTTTGAAATGCTTTCTTCAAGCAGGGTATTTCGAAAATGTCCTCCAACATCAAGTCCAAGCAATGGGCAGCACACGGAGTCCAAAATAAATGTAATCTTTTCGCCATTAGAAGTCTCCCTGAAAAGACGACGACGACATAGAATGAGAAAAAATAAGAATGAAAAATTAGAACTTACAACCTTTACAAAAAAAAAAAAAAAAAACGTGAAAATGAAAAATATTACCTGCCAATACATTAGCCGAAGCACTATCCGTGACAATTTGAACCACATTAGCTTCTCCAATACGCTCAACAAACTTATCAAGTAATTGGAACATTTTTTCTCCATTTTTTGCATAGGTTGAGGCGTCAATGGACTCAATGAACATGCTTCCTCTAGGACAATTGACTAAAAAGTTAATCAATGTCCTATCTCTCTTATCTTTCCACCCATCGACCATGATAGAACATCCGTATTTTTCCCAATCATTTTTATGACACCTCATTATGTCATTAGTGTGATTTACCTTTTTTTTTTAGTAAGGGAACTCTCACCTTGTGATAAGTTGGAGGCTTCATGCCTGGACCATATTGACCAAAAGCTTCAACAACCGCCGTGAAGCTAGCGTAATTCACACAATTAAATGATAACCCAACATCATACATCTATCTTGCAAATGTTTGGGAAGTTCGCTCTCTTAATGCTTTCTTATAAGGGTCATTCTCATCAATTTTAGTTTGTTTTCCCTTAGCACGTTTTTGCACTACAATCTTCGGATCAGGTGTGAAGAATAAATTGATAGGTCCTTTTTGTTTCGATTCTTTCAACTGCTTCGCTCCGTGACTATGAGTAACCATTGGTCTTTTACCTCGCTGATCCACCTCCACCACGTCATCTTCCTCCTCTACATCTTCATAGTTTATCATATCATTGAAGTCAGTCAACATATCTATTTGCTCTTTCTCCACTTTTTTCTTATTTATGTATGCCCTTATCTCTTCTTTCACATGAGGCGGACACGATTTACAGGCGGTTACATTTCTAAAGCCTCCAGAAAGTTGTTGCTTCAATCGATATGCGCCTTTCGTTATTTTCCCACAAAAGTTGCACTTCAAATCATTAGACTTTTGGGAATGCAATGGTTGTGCATATTGCCAAGCCGGATCTTTTCGATTACTGCTATTGCGGCTACTCGACATTTGCAATTTGTTTTTTGTCTACTAGATTGGAAAAAAGTCAAAAGATATAATTTAGGTTATAAATTCAACACATGCAAAAAAAAGAAAAAGGACAGGGGCAGGGGGCTGTTAACAAAAGGGCTGTTTGTGCCCCTGTTGCTGCACAAAACAGGGGCTTGTTTTTGCACAAAACAGCCCCTGTTTTTTGTGCAAGCGTTGTGATATAAAATAAGAAAGGTTTGATTGAGACTTCTTACTTCTGCATTGTTGCTTATTGCTGTTACATGGAACAATAGAATGTAATGACTTTGTGATTCTTTATGCTAGGAATTGCATATTGTCGTATTAAAAAATGAGCATGGAATTACTATAAACTAAATCACTTGCGAAAACTGATGTAAAATGAATAACTGGAGCACATAAGAGAGCTTGAACCTTGGGGAAAAAAAAAGGGTTAAGGGCTGGAAAAAAAATAATCAAACAAGAAGAAGAAGAAGAAGAGGAAGAGGAGAGGGAGAAAAGAAAAGAAAACCAGCGATGTTTTGCAAAAAAAAACAAACAAAAAAAACAGGGGCTTCTAGAAAAAAAATCAAATAAGAAGAAGAAGAAGAAGAAGAAGAGAAGCCCAAAAGAAACCAGCCGTGGAGAAGTGACATACCTGGAAAATTGAAGAAGAGAAGAGAGCCGAACCTGGAGAAGAGAGAACCTGGAGAAGAGAGCCGAACCTGGAACATATTCTGATCATCTATTTCTCTTATTATTTTAGGGTTTTAGGGGTGTGATCACCTACTTCTCAATAAAATAATAACTACAATGCAATATTATGGGTTTTCATCAACTATTTCTCACTAATAATAAGTAAAAAGCTGTTTAACAAAAATAAAAATACTAGCTTCAAAGAGGCGCACCTTAGCGCCTCTGTGAAGTCGCCTCGCCATCGAGAGGTGAATTCTCATCGCCTCGCCTCACTGCGCCTTAGCACCTCAGGCGTGCCTTTCACAGCAGTGGTGTCAGATGCATCAAAGACACTAATGAAAAGGTCCTGGTAAAGGATGAGGAGATTATGAAATGATGGAGAAGTTATTTTTATAGTTTATTTAATGAGAACTACGCCGGGGAATCTAGACTAGAGTTGCTTAGCTTATCTTCAGATAAGATTTATAGGTTCATAGAAGAATTATGGCTTCTAAAGTTAGAATAGTACTAAGGAAGATGAGGATTGGAAAAGCAGTAGAGCCAGATGAAATTCCTATAGAGGTGTGGAAAAGTTTGGGAGATATTTGAATAGAGTGGTTGACTAGATTTTTTAATAACATTTTGAGGATTAAGAGAATGCCTGACGACTGCAGGAGTATCTTAGTGTCTATCTATAAAAATAAAAGAGATGTTCAAAGTTACATGAACTATCGGGATATAAAACTCATGAGTCATACTATGGAACTTTGAGAAAGGGTGATAGAATATTGAATAAGACATGAAACGAGCATAAAAGAGAACCAATTTAGATTTATGCCCAACCGATCGACCATCGAAGCCATCGATTTACTTAGGAGATTAATAGAAAAATATAGAGAAAAGAAGAAAGATTTATATATAGTATTTGTGGACCTGGAAAAGGTTTATGATCGGGTACCCAGAGAAATTTTGAGGTGGGTGCTAGAAAAGAAATAAGTGTCCAATGTATACGTTGAGGTAATTAAAGATATATATGAAGGTATAGTCACTAATGTTCAAACAGGAGGATGAGATACTTGTGCATTTCTTATTAATATAGGTTTACATCAAGGATCATCTTTAAGTCATTACCTTTTCATTCTAGTGATGAATGAGCTCACAAAACATATTCAAGATGAAGTAACTTGGAGTATATTGTTTGCGGATGATATAGTATTAGTTAACGAAAATAGAATAGGTAGAAACTTTAGAGTTTAAAGATTTGAAGTTTAGTCAAAGTAAGACGAAATACATGCATTGTAATTTTAGTTATACCCGGATAGATGTTGATGCGGTCAAAATTGGAGATGAGGAGGTGCTAAAGGTTGATCATTTTAGATATTTAGGGTCAATGATTTAGAGTAATGGCGAAATCGATGATGATATTACGCATAGAGTCAAGGCAGTTTGGTTAAAGTGGAGAAGTGCAATCGGGGTGATTTGTGATCATAGGATTCCATTAAAACTTGAAGGAAAATTATACAAAACTGCTATAAGACCAGCTCTGCAGTATGATTCAGAATATTGGGTGGTAAAAACGACGCATGTTCAGAAAATTGGAATGACAAAATGAGGATGCTGCGATGGATGAGTGGGAAGACGAGAATGGATAAAATTAAGAATGAAATTATTAGAGAAAATTTAGGAATAATATCCATCAAAGAGAAAATTAGAGAAAATTGTTTACGATAGTTTAGGCATGTGTATAAAAGACTCATTGAAGCACCAGTGAGAAAATGTGATTTAGTTCAAGTGCAGGGGCTACTAGAGGGAGAGGTAGATTTAAGAAGATATTGGACGAGACTATTAGAATTGATTTAATGACATTAAACTTGGCTGTGGGGATGACCCTTGATCGATTACTATGGCGTAAACGGATTCATGTAGCCGACCCTACATAAGTGGGATAAAAGCTTTGTTGTTGTTGTTGACTTCCAGATATTGATTGCTTGAAGCAGTTGACTTCTTGACTTTTATCATTTCAGGTGCGAGGTTTGGTTTTATGCTAGATGAAGGTCTACAGAAAGCTGCTGCAGACGATGATGTCAGAGTCTCTCTTGCAGATAAAATAAGCAGAGAACGTATCGGTCATGAAGTATGTGGTTTTGTTTTAGTTTTGATGAATTTTGGGTCTAGATGAAAATTTTCTGCAAATACAAAATTTTACGTTTCCTCTATCTATCATTAATTTATTTTTCAGATTGATCTTATGATGTCTGGAAATCAACCGGTTAAAGCTATGTCCTATATTTTGGACTTCAAGTTATTCTGGGTTGTTTTTCATATTCCTTCTGTAGTGGAGCCTCCAGCCTCAGAAGGATGTGATAGGTCTGTTTACTTCCTAATGTAGCAACTTTTACTCTTTAGTTCAACTTCATTTACTATTGTTTATTTATATTTTGTTTTCTAAGTGATGGGTTGATGTTGAAAGTTGTTGGAAATAGTTTTTATTTATTTATTTTTATTTTATTTATGTTTATTTCCTTGCAACCGCCACCCTCCACATTCCTGCCGAGTCTAGGAAAAAGCACCACAACCACTTGTCCAGCAGAGCCCGATTAAACAATTTCAAACTCCTAATCCTGAGCCCTCCCTCCCCTAAAGGATGACAAATGTTCTCCGTCCCAACCAATTGAATCTTCCTCTTCTCAATGTCTCCCAAAAAAATTCCTGAAATCTTCTCTATTGCCATCGGTATTGGGAATACAATAAGAACAACAAAAAACCCTGTTCCACTTAACAAATCCGTCTACACTATCGGTATCGTTCTAGGATCATCCCACTCATTAAGTTCAATGCCATCAAGTTGTTCCTAATTGTCTCTTTCCAAGTTCTCTTAGGTTAATCCCTCTCCTTTTCCTTCTTGTCACTTCTACTTGAATTAAATCAAATTTTTAATCAATATTTCTGCTTTCTTTTGTATACTTACCCAAATGAATTTAATTTTTGTTTTGGGCAGTTCATATTCAATGGATGTTATTTCTAGCTTCTCTTTAAGCAGCTCGGTTCTAACCTCAACATTGTGAAAATTCATAAGTGGGCAGGTTCAACAAAGTGCTCTGAATTGACGGAATCTCCTTGTTATTGGATCCTGAATCTCTTTATATTTTTGCTTTGCCCCTAGTAGGAAACCGAGATAGGTACACGGCAACAAGCCCACTACACAACCAAGTACTGCTGCGAGGCCTTTTTTAACTGTCAACCTCTTTAACAGGTAAGACAAATGGCTTTGTTCGCACAAAAGGCTAGAGACCCCACTATGGATTTCTGCTGACACCCAACTAAGAAGCATTGAAATAAGCACAACTATGATGCTTTCTAAGACAAAGCTTGAGATCACTAAGAAACAAACATGGCAATAAAGGAGCCCCTCGCCGCAGGCTGCAGAACTAGAGAGGAATCCCTCTGGCGATCCATTTACCGAAACAAAGAGTGACCAGTCAACACATTCCAATCATTGCATGTATTCCACCTCTCACCAAACCCCATTTTCTGCGGTTGTCGCCAAGTTCACATGATTGTATGCCTTCTATGATTAGCTTACACAACACTCCGGGAAAACTCTCCTTTAACCTCAAATCCACAACCTCATTGCCGATAAAAACGGCATCCAATAATTGATAGATTTCTTGAACGCAATTGATATATTTTGCTTGCTTTATTGCTTTACATCCATTCAAGTTTATATAATTTCGATACTCACAAAACACATAGATACCTTTAACAAAATCAAAATTTTAGGCCCTTTTAAATTAAGAATTTTCAATGTTACTTATGAGCAAACTACAAGGCCTGACCACCTTGCAGTGCATTGTCTAGACCTTGAAGAAATACCAAATAATGTCATTTAAAAATGGACCGTACAACAAAACAACTAAGCTGTTATCACACTTGAGGGAAACTATATCATCTGTTTGCACCACATAGATCATTCTAGGGTCATCCCATCCTTCAAGTGCAATGCCATCAAATCATTTCTAGTTGTCTCTTCTTAAGTATTTGTAGGTCTACCTTTCCCTTTTATAGTGTCTCCCACTTGAAGTAAATTACACTTTCTAACCAATGGTTTTGCAGGTCTTGTATGTACTTG
The DNA here is from genome assembly GCA_016647705.1 of Eucommia ulmoides. Taxonomy (NCBI): domain Eukaryota; kingdom Viridiplantae; phylum Streptophyta; class Magnoliopsida; order Garryales; family Eucommiaceae; genus Eucommia; species Eucommia ulmoides. Next base: position 25,284,233 of record CM028337.1, read on the forward strand.
TGCTACCATCCTAAATGATTTTCTTATGTCTTATCCTCCATGATTGCTACTCCTCACCTCCGTTTGATAACCTTGTTCCTAATTTCTCAATTCATTTTTACAACTCATCCACTTTTACATCTTCATCTCTGCTACACTTACTTCCAAAACATGCTTCTTGTTTACCAACCTATTATATAATATTGCGGTTCTTATTGTACTCTTAAATAATCTATCTTTTACTTAAGATGTTCTTGGCTAGACAAATTATGGCTATTCAAAGTGTGATCAATATAACATAAAAATTTCTTTACTCAGTTAATAATGAAAAACAAGTAAATTAAGGACTCCGTGGTAAATTTGGGCATTAACAGAAATTCTAAATAACAAATGATTTGAGGTGGTAAAACTTTTATCCTTAATTTGTTCTCGAAATGATAGCGGCCAAATTTACCTGTCTATCACATATTAGTAATATTACGTTGAATTGATATAATTTTTTTGTAAACTTGAAAAGGGGAGTAGACAAAGGCAAGAGTGGCTTGGCGAACCATTTACTTATCTATTCCTTTAAGCTTTGCTCTTGATGCTATAAACGTATAGATTCGTGAAAATAATTTGTTTTGATAGGAGTTGAGTCGACAATCGAAGAAGTGCAACACTAAGATTGTTGTATTGCAAAAGGCAATGAAAACAGGTAATTTAAGCTCTTTGCATAAATGTTTGTGCGATACATGTGTATGTGCATTAGATAGAGGGAGAGATGTATCTTGCACAAAGTATAAATAGGCTTGGAACTGGGGCTGGACCAAGATGGGGTACTAGGGTTGGAGACCCCCCAGCCCCTACCAAAAATAAAAAACTGATTCAAAACCTCCATCTTATATAGTGATATTTATTTTATATATCCCTAAAATCAAAATGTATATATTTTACCACCACAGAAATTTCAAAATATGCCCCTTTTGTACTATCGCCAGCTCATGTTCAAATTCATGAATCCGTCGGAACGATGTGTAGAATAGGGTATCTTCCTTGAAAGGCAATGTGACATTTTTTTTTTAAATCAATGCAGAATTTTATTGAAAACCAAATGAGGAGTTAAAAACCTCCAACTTTACAATGTTTGATTCTTCTAAAACTAGAAAAACCACAAGAATCTAATTTCAAACAACCCCTAACAAATTGGGGAAGATCAGAAAAAACAGTAGAATTTAAGTAATTCCCTGAACTAGCATACTTAGCCAAACCATCAGCAACTCCATTGCCTTCTCTAAACACATGTTGGATGGGAAAATCACCTTTTCTTCTCCAAAACTTGATATCTGCTAAAAATGGATGTAATCTCCATGGAATTGCAGCCTTATTCATAATCATATCAGCAAGAATCTTTCTATCCACTTCTAGAATAACTTTCAACCAATTATTCTCTAAGCATACCTTGAGCCCATGCCAAAGAGCATACACCTCAGCAAACATATTAGTTTGAGAGCCCAGAGGTATTGAATAGGCCTACATTAGCAAGCCTTGATGATTTCTAATGACTCCTCCAGCCCCAGCACTTCCTGGATTTCCTATAGAACTTCCATCAGAATTAAGCTTCATGAAGTCCCTTAAAGGTTTTGACCAATGAACCAGAATGAATTTGAAAAGTTTAGTCTTTATAGCAGGCTGCATATTGATTATGAATTCAATTCTGCTTATCACAGCATTGAAGAATGGAGGAATTTGCTCAAACTTGGCTTGGCACCTTGCTTTCCAAAGCTCCCAGCCAATCAACGCTGGAACACCAACACTGAGATTTTTATCTAGCCACCACTTCAACAATCTAGAAATCAAAGATCCCTCATGTTCAGGACTACCAAAATACGCCCATACCCTTTGAGCAAAAGAACACTCAGAAAGTACATGATTCTGAGTTTCAGCAGCATGACCACAACTTGCACAGACTGAAGGCATTTGAAATCCCAGTTTTTGAATTAAAGGATCAAATGGCACTATACCTTTAAGAACCTTCCACATGAAGAAAGAAGATTTGAGAGGTATTAGATTATGCCATATGAGTTTAAAGAAAGGAGGAGCATCCGAATTCTGCCTAAAAGTTTGCCAAGCAGAAGCAACAAAAAACAGACCATTTTCAGCAGGCATCCAACATATTTTGTCTTCAACTTCAATAGGGAGCTTATGCATATTCATAATCTGAGATTTAAAGGAAGGAAGAAACTGATCTAATTGAGATTCAATCCAAGAACCATCTGAATTTAACAGCTCAAAAACCAGCATCCTGGAATACTGATCCTGCACCAGTAAAATTTCACCAAGAGGAACATTGATCAGCCATTGATCCCACCATAAGGAAACCTCACCTTTTCCTATTTGAAAATGAATATGATCCTCAGCCAAAGCTTTCCCAGCAATAACATTCTTCCAGCCTAAACTTTGATGGGAGGATGTTACACTGCAAAAATGAACCAGTTTCCTTGAGCAGTACTTCAATTTCATGAATTGAGCCCATAAAGACTGCCCACTTCTAAAGTTCCACCATAGCTTAGCTTTAAATGCCATGATCAAATCTTTAATCTGTTTGAATCCCAAACCACCTTCCTCAAAAGGAAAACACATTTTTTGCCAACTTTGCCAATGCTTCTTTCCATTCCAGTAGAAATTAGCAAACATCCCTTCCAAAGTTTTAACCACTTTGACAGGAGGAAAAAGAGTCATAAACAAGAATATGGTTTGAGATAAAAGCCCATGCTTGATCAAAACCAGCCTTCCACCACTGGACAGAAGTTTAGCCTGCCAACCTTGCAAATTCATTCTAATTCTAGTGATCAGATCATCAAAAAGAGCAGCTTTTTTCTTACCTGCAAAAATAGGGCAATCCAAATATTTCATTGGGAAAGAGCTCTTGATGAATCCAGTTCTGGAATTCAACCAAGACAGCTTGTTAGCAGATAAGTAAGGGGAAGGAATGAAGCTGCTTTTGGAAAAATTGATAAGCTGTCCAGAATTTAGTTGGTAGGATTTCAAGAATTTCAGCAACTTTGAAATGGAAGATTTAGAACCATTGGTGAACAAAATCATATCATCTGCATAAGCAAGGTGAGAAATGGGCTTCAATGATTTAGGCTGAGAGAAAGGAGGAATGACTTTGTTATGAACAAGAGAGTTAAGACCTCTTGAGAAAGCCTCAGCCATGATGATGAAAAGGAGAGGAAAAAGAGGATCCCCTTGCCTTAAACCTCTTTTGGATTGAAAAAAGCCTATAGAGCAGCCATTGATAATCAATGAGAAGAAACAATTTGAGATGAGTCTCCATGTCATATCAATAATTCTTTCATGAAATCCAAATTTTCTCATCACTGAAATTAAAAAGAACCAGGAAACTCTGTCAAATGCTTTTGCCATATCCAGTTTGATGATCAAATTACCTCCCTTAACCTTTTTAGGTAAAAAATGAACCATTTCTTGAGCCAACAGAATGTTGTCAAATATATTCCTGCCCTTAACATATGCACTTTGTGCAGGAGAGATGATTTTTGGAAGAATAACTGTTAATCTGTTAGCCAAGAATTTGGAAATGATCTTATTGATGAAATTACAAAGACTGATTGGTCTGAAATCAGCAGGAGTTGAAGGATTGTTTCTTTTAGGAATTAAAGCCAAAAGGGTGCTTGAACATGCCTTAGGAATCTCAGCACCACAGTAAAAAGACATGACTGCTTGAAAAAGATCATTTTTGACTATCTCCCAGCAATGAGTAAATTTTTTTCCAGAATAGCCATCAGGCCCTGCTACACTGTCTCCTTTAAGGTTGAAAACCACCTCTTTGATCTCTTCCATTGTTGGAGTAGCCAGCAAGAATTCATTATCCAGATCACTTACTAAAGAAGGGATCATGTCCAGAAAATCCAAGTTAGGATGAGCTGATTGATCACAAAGAACTTCCTCAAAATGCTGCAAAAAACAGCTTTTGATTTCCTGATCATCAGAAAATTCAGCTCTATTTTTATCCTTGATCACTGAAATCCTCCTCTTGATTTTTTGATCTTTCACTGAGGCATGAAAAAATTTGGTGTTAGCAACACCCTCTTTAAGCCATTTATTCACTGATTTCTGTTTCCAGAATTGTTCCTCCACTAGAGTGGCTGATTTGTGCTTATCCAAAGCTTGTTGGTAAAGAGCCCAATTCTCTGTAGTATCATTAATGAGACAAGCTTCTTCTAAGTTGGAGACCTCCAATTCAGCTTTAGAAGCAGCATTGAATATGTTACCATAAAAAGATGAACTCCACTGTTTTAAAACTGGTTTTAAGACTTTGAGTTTATAGGCTAAAACTGAAATGGCTGAACCAGAAATGATTTTGTTCCAATTTGAAGCAACCACATGGTAGAAATCAGGATTGGAACACCAAAAATGTTGAAATTTGAAAGGAATAGGGCCTTTAGGAAGATTAGAAGAAAAGGAAAGCAATTGGGGAGAATGATCAGAACCTGTTTTGGCCAAGTGAGCAACAGATGAATTTTGAAAATTGGAAAGCCAGGCTGAGTTCATAAAGGTCCAATCTAGTCTACACCATTTTCTAGACAAGCCTTTGTTGTTATTACACCAAGTGAATTTTGAACCAGTAAAAGGAACATTCATCAGCCCACAATTCTGAATACAAGTATTGAATTCCAAATAGCTTATTTGAGAAATATTTGAGCAGCCTTTTTTGTCCTCATTGCAAGAATAACAGTTGAAATCACCAGAAACAATGCAAGGATGGCTTATAGAGGAAATGCAATTCTCTAAATCAGTCCAAAGAGGTCTTCTTTCAGGGTGGCTGCATTTTGCATACACAGCTGCTATGGATATCTTGAAGTCCAAAACAGGAATTAAGCATTCTACCAAAACCAGTTGATTTGAAGAAAAGATAATGTTGCAGGCTGAGGAATTTTTTCAAAAAATCCATATCTTGCTTGAGGAATTAGAGAAGGAATTATCAAAGTTTAAAAACTTGGCAAGATTAAGGATAGCCTCCTTAGCCATCATAGGTTCCAACAAAATCAAAAAGTGCAGCCTTTGATCAAAAACTATTTTCTTCAATCTGATTCTTGCAGCACCTCTTATATTCCATATAAGGCCTTTAAACATTGGAAACATTGGATGAAGAAGAAGCTTTACTCCTTAAACCTGATCTGGTAGGCATCTTGTTTGAGTTCCTTGATTTGATCAAATGTTTCTTCTTAGGCTGCAAAAATTCAATTTCTTCAGCTTCCAGAGAAACTTGCACTTCTGATAATTTTCTAGGAGATAAAGTGAACTTTTGAACCACTCCATGATTGGATGAGCAAGTTTGATTTGATGAAGAAGGAGAATTAGACACTCTCTTAGCAATTCCAGCAGCATTATCAGAAATTTCAACAGATTGAAGATCAACTCTTGAATGATCATATAAATTCCCATTCTGAGACTTGGATGATGATTTAGAAGGCAAAGAAGACTTGTGAGAAGAAGAATTGGCTTGAGAGAAAGATTGCTGAGGAGAGGAGATATTATTCTGAGTAATGCTGATTTTTCCAGAACAAGCACCAACAGAATGAAATCCAATTTGAGAATGAGGATCCAAAATAGGAATGGAGCTATCAGAATTGATAAATGAAGGAATTTGAGAAGGGATATTGATGGTTGTATCCTCAGGGAGATTAGAAAACTTAATTGAAGAATTGGAGTTTTTATCAGCACAAGAAGCATTGCAATGATCAGGAAGAATTTGTGAATTAGGATTAACACAAGATTCCAACTGAGTAGAAGAATTATTCACATTGGAAGGGTTGGAATGAATTGGATTAGGGATGGAATAGGTTTTAGCCAAAATGGCAATGGCTTTAATTTTTGCAGCCTGAATTTCAGCCTCATTCATAGAACTAGAATAATCAACAGAATGAGTACTCTTGGGATTAAAATCCTTCTTAGATGGATTAGAGGAAATATCCAAAGAGGATTCTTTGGCTAAAATTTGCTTATTTTTAGAAAATGAAGTTTGGGCAATTTTTTCAGGAATGACATTTCCAAGATTGGTTGGAGCAGAAGAATTTTTTGAAAGAGGTTTAGCAAATGAGATTTTTGGATTTTTGACTACCTTAACATGAGATTTAAGCCTCTTAGAAGGTATGAATAGAGAAGAGGAAGGATTTTGAGATACAGTCTGCTGATTTAGAGAATTTTGGTTTGGCAAAAAATCAGGATCTCCCTCTTCTGAATGTTCTTCATAATTTTCCAAAAACCATTGAGGGAATGACTTGGAATTATCCAAATTAGAATTGAAAGGAGGAATTTTAACAGAATTGGAAATGATACCTTGAGAAAGATCGTTTTGATCAGAATTCAACTTACTCTGTTTTCTTGTGACTGGAACAGAGACAACCGTTTCTTGAAGAATCGAAGGAAAGGAGTTCTTGATTGAACAATTAGTCTCAGAATGACCTTGTTTAAAACAGAAATTGCAATATGAAGGATTAGATTCGTAAGAAACAATCTGCCAAAATCCATTTGAACCACATCCAATCCAGATTCTCTTGATCAGAGGTTTGCGCAAATCGATCTCAACGTAAACACGAGCAAGCTTGGGTTTTGACAAATTGACTGTTGCAGCATCAACTTTGAGTGGAGATCCTATAGCTGATGCAATTGAGAAGAGAGCCTCCTTGTTATGAAAGTGAATTGGCAAAAATTCAAAACTGATCCAGATTGGCGCCAATGGAGATTCAACATTGGCTTTGAATTCTGGAGACCATTTAAACATTTTGATAGGATATTGATGAATAATCCACTGTTCTTTGATCCATAATCGTTGGAAATCCTCCTCTGCAAACAATTGAATAAGTAGATGTTTCTGATCCAAGAATCCAATTTCGAAACCTGCTGCCAAATTCAGAGCAAAGAACATCTTCTTGATTGCTTCGAATGGAGGACGCCCATTGATGAATTTTCCTACCAGAGCAAATTTGAATGGAGATGCAAGCTTGACAACTTCTTCCTCCGAGAAAAAAATGGCTGGTTCCCCCTTAAAAGTTTGAACAGATTTTCTTGAAATGTCAGAATTTTTGTTAAGAAGAACACTGGCAAATGATTTTTGAGCAAACGAAATAGGCACATTAGCTTGAATATTAGAATGAAGAATGGAAGAATTATGATCTCTAGGCTGAGAAATATCCTCAGCACTAGCAGCCTCCATGCTAGAAGGCTGAAAAAAGGGAAAAAAGAGAGAAAAAAGAGCAAATCTTGGAGCGTTTCTTGGAGCTTCTCTCACTAGAAAAAATAATTGTTCCTACCGATTGTGCAATAAAAAAAAAAGGCAATGTGACATAACAATATGTAATATGCTAAAATAAAATATCTTCTTATTTTCTCATTCTTTCCGTAATTTTTAAAATTATAGCATTTCCACATCAGCAACCCTCATGAAATGCTTCGCCATTTCTTTTCCGCTTGAAATCACGCTGCCAATCAATCACATGACATGAGTTTATATCTGAGGCAACCTCTATCATTTCGACAAATACTAAGGTCACCCCATATTATTTTCATAATACCTCAGATAGTTTGTTGACAAAAATATCCTTAAAACATATATTTTTTTATTCTTCTATTTTTAATTTTTGTTTTTATTTTCTATAATCTACTTTATTTTTCTCTCTTGTTTTCTATTTTTCATTTTTATATATTTTGCTTTTGCTTGGTATTTTCTATTTTATTTGTTTCATTTTTGTATATTATAGAAAATAAAAAAATTAAAAGTAAAAAACTCGAAACAAAAAACATAAAATAAATAAAAAAGGAAACTTTAATTTTAAAAAAATATTTATTTATTTTTTTCGTTTTTTTAAATTCATTTTTTTATTTTCCAAATCCTTTTTTTTTTTTCATTTTGTTTTCTAAATTATTACTTTTGATTTTTTTTTTTTTAATATTTTTTTTTTCTAAAAATTCTGTACAAAAAAAATTTAAAAATAAAATAAAACAAATAAAATAATAAATACAGAATAAAAAAATAAAAATAAAAAATAAAAATATAATATATGAGAGAGAGAGTGAAAAAATAAATTGGAAAATATGAAATAAACAACAAAAAAGTATTTTGTTGCGAGGGTATTTTTGTCCATAAATTGTGATGGAGGGTGTCTTGGGTAATCAAACTGAAAAGAGAAGGGATGTCTCTGGTATTGTAAAAATGACAGGGGGTGTCCTTGGTATTTGTCGAAATGACAGGGGTGTCTCGGGTTTAAACTCTTAATCACCCTTATCCTCAATTTAAAAAATTGAATCTGATTAGATTACTCACGATGAAGTAAAAAATTAAAGGTAAATAATCTCCACATTTTTTTCCCTCTCATATGCCTCTCATTGTCCCTTCACATTACCTTAATAGAGTTCTGTTTGGAATCAACTCCAGCAGTTGCATGTTGTTCTCTGACAGCAGGCATCAACATGGACCTCTGACAGAGAAATGGACTGAGAGAGAGTGGTTTATGATATGGCATTTTATAGAAAATCAAAGGTCAGTGATATTATGGGAGAGGAAAATTGGAATTCACCTGCTGCAAATTCTGTGGCTATTCATTCAATCCAGTGGTCGTGTATGTGAATTCCCAAGAAATCATGAGGATAAGGATGAGGTGATATGGAATTTATCTTCCAGAGAATTTTTGTGGCTTCTGAATTTTGGGAGAAGTTGAGGGCTAGAGCTGCTAAATTTCCTTGGCAGGATCTGGTGGTTCAATGAATTGGTACCTAGGTACTGTTATTTTTTTTCTCCATGGATGGGAGTTTTGAGAAGATCATTCACTAACAGCAGGGTAAAGGGCCATAATCCTGATGTTTCTAGATTATGCATACCATGTAGGGAAGGCGATGGAAACCATGATCATCTTTTCTTCTCTTGTTCCTTTGCAAAGCAATTCTGGGAGTTTGTTGGCAGCAATTTTACTGTCATTTATCAATGAACTTCCAAGGATGAGTGGTGCATTGGGGAGGGCAGAATCTGAAGAGGATGAAACCAAACAAGGTGTTGTGCATGCCGATCTTTGCTGCATTTGTGTATCATGTGGAAGGAGAGAAACGGAAAAAATATTCAGGATGTGAAGAAAGAAGCTTATGGAGTGCAAAGGGAACTGTGCTGTTTGAACTAGGATGATGTCTGTAAAGTTGTTTAGTCCTTTAGCTACATAAATTTTAGAAAAATGGGGGTTGGACAATTATGTTTTGGGAGTGTAATGCCTTTGATGTTTGCTTAATGCCTTGCTGGTATTAAGCGTGAGTTTTCATTTTGCAGAGGTGTGCCCCTTGAGTTTTACAGTGTTCTGCTTTTAATTTTTTCACTTTCTGAAAAAGAAGAAGAAGGAATTGTTGTAAGATATAAACTTCTATCTTAATATTTTTCCTAAATTTTATGACTCTTATTTTATGTCTTCTCTCTTATATAGTTGCTTTAGTTACTTAAGTATATTAGAAAGCTTAGAAAGAATATCTAGGAGGGGTTGGTTAGGGACTCTAGTTAGCATGGAGGAGCTGGTGAAAGGTAAAAGGTTTTTGTGATAGTGGTGAAGTTAATATGATGTCAAAAGTCATTCGGAAGAATACCGTCACTCTTGGTCACCTAGTCTTCGTAAAGTTGGTCGAATGTTACTAGATGTAATTTTCAAAATTCAGTGGAATGTAACTAGAATAGTATCCATTGCAATGTTACTAAAGACGTTTTTTGCATTTGTAATCAATGGGACTAAAATAAAAGCTGAGAAAGTAAATAGATCAAAATAAAGAAAAGTGATCTACTTTAGAACGCGGCACCAAGAGCCTCTAAAGTTTAATGTCAAACAATAATGGAAATATAGAAAACTGTAATGGAAATATACTAATTACAATAAAATGTTAACAGACACAAGTTTCATTTATAATTATTTTCCTCGTGTATGTAAAATTTTGCAGAACCACAGGTGTTCTACCCTTTACAATGCAAAAGCCCAGGGAGTACACCTATCATATTACGAAATCTCAGGGTTTATACGTGCTATATTGCAAAATATTAGGGATTTTTACCCCAAACTGAAACTAGTAACAAGTAACAACTTATTACACAACTGGTGTTTAATATGTTGTGAATAATAAACTTGATCGGCTAAGTTAGGGATACATTTATTCCGGTATATATGATGTTCAAACAAGTAAGTTTCATTAAAGTTATTGTGTCTGTCTTCTAATATTTGAAGGTGAAATTGATTAATTTGTTGGCTAGGTGGTTAATTATGATTTATAACCATGACCATGTTTGTAGAAATAAATTCAGTTGCTGCCAGTGGGCTTAATTTATAATAATGATCAGGTTTGCAGCTTATATTCCGAAATGGCTGTTTGTGCCATGGCAACTGAGTCTTGGAGTGGTCCTACTGATATTTCACTATATTTTCCTCAATCTTGTTTTCTCTATAAATGTTTTTTAACCTATTCCAATTTATTTTCCTCTCTCTTTGAGTTCTCATCTAGACAAGATTCTACGATTCTACGATTCTTATTCTTTTTCATTTAAATTCTTCTAGGGCTTGTGTCTCTTTCATGGACTATGCTTGGAGACTTGTTCAACTAGTTGGCTGCTCGTCACTCAGTGTGAGAATGCAAGATACCTATTTTTGTTCTCCATTTTTATTGTGATTGTGGTGGATTCTTTAAAATTGAGAATTTTATACATTTTTTTTTTCCTCTATTGAGAATTACTCTTATGCAAAGGGTGAACCTTGGGTAGAATGGTAAGGTTGCTTCATTGTGACTTGGAGGTCTCGGGTTCAAATTTTGGAAATGGGCCTCTCTGTATATAGGGGTAAGACTGTACATCTGACCCTCCCTAGATCTTGCAATGGGGGGAGCCTTTGTGCACCGAACTGTCCTTTTTTAGTACTCTTATGCAATAATTGATCAAATTAAAGTGGTTTATGTGATATTTGATGCTATACGAATATCTAGGCATTATATTGCACGTGTATGGGTTCTAGTTCAAAGAAAGGCTTTTTCTCTCAATTAGCATTTTTAGGAAATAATCATGGTTTCCTATAAAAATGCATCGTCTAAGATGTTGTATGGTAAAGCTGAATAATTAAGTGTTGAATGTTGAAAGTAGGTGTACCGTGAAACCAATCGGTTGCGGAAGTACATAAATTGAAACTCCTATGAGCATTCAACCTAAGACCATAAAAAGGAGAAGAGCCCATTTGATTTCAACTAACTTCTGTAAAGCCTAATTTTGCCGATGTTGGACATCACACTCTCTTGTGTGACTGCAGGTGGCCCGTGAAGCAATTGTTTAGAAACAGAGATGGTCTCAGAACAATGGTTAAAGATGGTCAGATTAATTGGGAAAAGATGAGGGATGCTTTGGACCCCAGTTATGATACCGTCTTAGGAGCATCCATCTTAGAACCATATTACTATCCGGGGAGCAGCCCCTTAAACTCATAAGCCATTTCGGTGATTCATGGAGGAAGGCCATGTGCGATTCAAGCTAGTGCTAAAATACTGCCGATTACAATGATTAAGTCCTGAGGTCTTCTGAAGAAGCTCCATTCTATTTTAAACTCATCTGGCTAAAGCCTATTCCCCTCAAAGTCTCCATTTTCATGTGGAAAGTTCTTTGGAACATAATTCCATCTGATCTTAGAATCCATTCTCTTGGTATGGTATCTCTCTGGCCTCTAAATGCTCCTGCTGTCAATCTGGGGCAGTCGATTCAAAAGAGCACTATCCTTTCTCATTGCCTCAATGGTCAATGCCCAAGCCCTATGGTCTTATTTTGTGGCCCTCCTCATCTTGGTTCTTGTCACAAGGTTAATCTTTCACCACGAATTTTTAACCCAGTGATGGCCTAATTGCCGCTACAACTAGTCAGCCGCGTGAAATCCCTGCAACGCAACGGAACCACATCGAATTATTATGTAAAACGCACCAACACACAGGTAAAACACAGTTTACAGGTAACGCCCAACCTTGTATTTATAATTTAGGAAACACTGAACCAATTTTACACTTTTGGTCTGGAAAATCCGCAGGGACACTTCACTGCCTAAAAATCAGACTACACAAGACTATTTATAGAGAACAATGGCAGTTGACAGTCCCAACTGCCTAGGCACGCATTTGACACCTGTTCAACACTTGTCCAGCCTATTGCACATCAGTTTTCCAGCTTGAAATTGTCCACAACTGCCCAGAAACTGGCCACACATGCCTTGCACATGCTTGTAACTTCCAGTTACTTCAGTCCATGCCAACACACTGCCGACTGCCATTTCATTCCCTTATTCATGCCGGCGTTTGTTGATGCCTCGCCATGCCGCTTGCATGGCCAGAATGTGTCTCACGCCCGTGTTCTGCCTCGTTTGCTTGACCTCGTGCTCAAGCTGGTCTTCACGTTGTCTTCATGAATGCCAATCCTAGCATTGCGCCTAGGATCACCGCGCCTCGTTTTAGTGACGCCAGATGTCCACCCACATCGTCCAGCGATGCCCTTGTGTGCCCACACATGCCACTGCCCATGAAACCTGTATTTTGTGTGGGCTGTATATAGGCCTGGAAGCAAGTTCCTTGACGGTAGGAGGGTTGGCGCAAGACTGGATATTTGTGGGAGGGTTGGCGAGGCTGGATTTGGTCAGCAGGGTGGTCCATTCGGCCGGTTGGGTGTTTGGAAGGCTAGATCTGGGCAGCTGGGAGGTTGGCGAGGCTGGACTTGGACAACAGGGAGTCACCGGAGTTTTGTGACCATGGGAGGGTGACGGGCAAGGCTGGATCTGGGCAGCAGCTAATTGGGAGCAGAAACTGGATACAGCCTTCCTTTCGTGTTTATTTCTGTTTTTTTTTTTTTAGTTGTTTTTTCTGAAAAGAAAAAAAATCAATGACAATTCCTCATGTTATATAGAGAGCATTGAAAGAATGAGACAACTTGGCTACTATTGTCAATCTCTCGCTTTGTATATGTAATAAGAGTGGGAGCAATATGAGAAGCCCTAAATACAGGCAAATGACTAAATTATGCTTTACCAAACCTCAAGAAAACCTTTCACTTGTTTGGATAAAAGTTATTTTTTAGCTTGGTTTCCTTAATCAGGAACATGTGTCTAAGAGGATTATCGGTGATTATGGTTTCTAAGCCAGTGGTACATCGAAAATTCCGGATGTGAATGTTCAAATGGTGGCCTGATTTTGGGGGGGAACATTATTCCTCAGCTTATGTATCCTTAAAAAAGTAATATTCCCCTTTTTTTTGGGGGGGGGGGGGGGGGGGGGGGGGGTTTAAAGAAATGCTCTCTCCCCGCTCACTGACATATGTCCTAGGGTTTTGGGCTGTGCCACTGCCGTGTCCTAGGGTTTTGGGTGGCGCTGCCGCTGTGCATGGTGGCCTCTAGAGGCCATCCTCCCTCTTCCTCTCCTGGTGGTTCGTTGTCTTCTTCCCCTTCCATGCCCACGATCACCTTTACCTCTAATTCGTTCTCTAGCCTTTTCAATGCTCCTGAAACTCGTGCCAGACCTCTGAAACTCGTATCAAACTTCGTCAAGGTTATAATAGGGAGCTGCTTTATATTTTTCAGAAGAGGAGATCCAGTTGCTTGCAGCATCATTCCAGTTTTCATTGGTAGGTAAGTTTTCTCTTGAGAAGCCCATGTTCAAAGATCTGAGGAAAACCTTCTTTTCGTTTGGGTTGAAAGGTTCTTTTGAACTTCTTTTTCTGGATTCTAAACATGTTTGATTCGAGTGCGTTGTGAGGAAGATCTTCAAGGGTTGTGGCTTTGTGGAACCTGGTACATTCAAGGCCACCACATGCACGTGTTAAATGGACTCCAAAATTTCGAGCCAATCGGGAATCATCTGTGGTTCCAATATGGCGGAGTGTGAGTTTCTGCCTATGCACTTCTATAATTCGGACACATTTTCTGTTGGAAAACCTATGAAGATGGATGTTACGATTGCTTCGCTATCCTGGCCTCGTTTTGCTAGGGCATGTGTGGGGTTGGATCTGCTGAAAGCTCTCCCCAATAGGATTTGGCTTGATTGTGGACAGAATGGTTTTTGGCCACATATTAAATATGAGCACTTGGCTTTGTACTGCAAACACTGCTACAAGTTGGGTCATGACGAAGCTAAATGTATGATAAAACACATTGAGTTGGCTCCTTAGTCAATTGATAAAAGGACACAATCAGGATTCTGGTGAGTGTCCTGATGCTGATGGCATATAGTTAAGGAGAAGGGGTCAGAAGCTACGAATGAAGCTGAGAGAGTTGAAGTGGCTGCCAATGGTAAGGAAAATGTAAGGGAAAATGGGGGTGGAGATTTGCTGACCTATTCAAGGAAGAACAAGTCTTTGGAAGCTAATAGAAGTGTGGATGTGGTGCAGAAACAAGACTCTGGATCTCATGTGGATGGTTCAGAATCATCTAATGCCAGATCAGACAACTTGCTTGAGGAGGTCTCAGGGCAGAAGGAGATTCCAACGAGCCAGATATGGAAGTGAAGGAGCTGGATCAGGAGAATAATTTTGCTTCTTTGACGGTGGATGGTGCTCATGTTTTGACTCATGTGTTTGCCCCCAAGACTCATAGACGTACCATGATAGATAAATTAAGCTTATCTCCTAGAACAGGACTCGGACTTTGGGTAATCTGGAGGGTGAGAATCTGATTGAGAGGTTTCCGGTGGCTCCCCCTGGGAAAGGTAAGAAGAGAGTTCATTTTTAATCATTCATTAAGGGTGCGTTTGGGTAAAGGATTTGGGCTTCAAATTTCTAGATTTTGAAATCCTATCATTTACAAATTCCCTGTTTGAATAACTATTTTAGATGAAGAATTTGATTGTGTAATTTCATAATTCCCTTTTTGAATAGGCAATTATTTAGACGCAAAATTTTGAAATTGAACTTTAATGATTGAAAATGTGAAAATATACCTAATAGTATTTTTTTCCAATAATTTGATTATATAATTTTTATATCTATTTTAGTAATATAATTTTTATAATATAATTTTAAGGGATAGTTGATGGGAAGTCCTAAAAATGACACCAAATTTATAAAAACTCCCAAAATAAATAAGTGCTTTATTTTTAGTCCAATCTATTAGAGTTCATGAAAGCACTAATGCTCCAATTAGGGTTGTGTTGCCATTCACCGCCACACCGCCACCTGCTACCATAGGCCGGATTCCAACCACTGCCTGCCAGTCGCAGGTCATCATAACTTTTTATATTTACAAATTTTACATTCAACTAATTTTTTAGCAATATTGTTTTAGTTTACTTTTTAGTAGGGCTGTAAACAAGTTGAGCCGGGTCGAGTGTTGAGTGTTCAAGCTTGGTTCGTTTATTTTTCATACTATTCAAGTTTTAGCCGAGTCGAGCCTGAAATCTTATTTTCAAGCCTGGTTCACTTAATATTGGAACTGTTCGCGAGCTTTTCGAGTTTTTTTTTAAAATTATTTATCAATTAAATTTTAATGCGTAAAAACTATATAAATAATATATCTTTTTAATAAAACTAGTTATTTATAATTGTTTCTTGAAAATTCAAGTATTTAATTTATGAGCGAATCAAAATATAAGAATTATAAAGAATCAATATAAGTTTACAAAAAATCAATTTACTATAGTAATTATATAGGTTAAATGAGTATATATAAAATTAAAATTTAATTGAATTAACCTCTAGAACGATTAGATATGTAAGATTGTGCAATTAAAGAAATTTAAGAATCTATTTTACTATTTTTTCATACTAAAAAAATATAATAAAATATTATAATTTTATGTTATTTGAGTTGTTCACGAACATTAAAAAGATGAGCTCGAACATATAATGTTTGTTTATTTAATGAACGAGCTTAATTAAAAGCTTGAGTTTGATTCATTTATTAAATGAATGTGTTTCGAACGTGCTATTATCGAGTTGAGTTCGAGTTGTTCACGATCGGCTTGGTTTTTTTAGTACCTTAATTTTTTAGTTACACTCAATTAATTTTCCGGTTGTTGATCACTGGAAAATTACAGGGATGTACCTAAAAAATACACTAAAAATATAACTAAAAAATATAGTAAAATGTAACTAAATGTACACAAATAATTTAACTCAAAAGTATATTAAAAAATAGTTATATGTAATTAAAAAATACACTAAAAAATAGTTACATGTAACTAAAACGATTTTCAGCGGGCGGTGGCCGGACTTTGCGACCGGAGCACTCAGGTCCAACGGCGGAGGGCGGCACCAGAGGCAGCCGACGATGCAAACCTTAATTGGAAGTATTGGAGATAAAAGGGGGCATTGATCATGTGACTAAAACATAATGCAAAACATAGTTAAGGGATTAATACAAAAGTTAAAATTAAAAAAGGATAAATTATGCATTATACTATATAGTTGGGACTATTAACCAACTATCCCTAATTTTAATTATACCTTGGAAAAGTGAAATCCTTGTTTCGAGGGATTTGGGAAAAAATACCTATTTCAAAGGGTTTTGGAAATCCTCTTTACCCTTCTTTCAAATTCAAGCTTAAAATTCTTGGTTATTTTACAAATCCCCTTCAATAATGCCTAAACAAAGGACTGCGGAAAAGGAATTTCTGAAATTCCTTTTTCAAATGAAATCCTTCCCCCAAATCTCTTACGTAGATGAACCCTAAATTTAGGTCTTTCATGACTGGTCAAACCAACAAATTTTCTTCCTCTTATTGTTTAGGTTCCTCTTTTGGAACTTAAGGGGTGGTTGGGTTCTGCTAATGCTGCAACAGTTACGAGAATAAAAAATTGAAGAGAAGCTATTCCGTTTCTTTGATGGGATTGATGGGGCCTTTGTGAAATAGTGAAACTATTGTCTTTTAAGGAGAGGGTGGGATTTGATCACGTCTTTTCTAATGATCAATAAGATTTGGGTTTTTGTGGAGAGATCCTGTGCAAGCTGAGATCATCCATAGTAATAGCCAGTTCGTTGTTTTGAAGTTGAGCATTGCCAATTCTCCACCTTGTCTGGTTGGTGTGGTTTATGCCAAATGTTCCAGGAGGGAGACATCTTGTGTTTGAGACCAGATGCAGGTGTTTACCAGTCAATTGCAGTTGCCTTGGTTTATTTCTGGGGACTTTAATGTTACTATTTTTGCAGAGGAGAGACTGTGATAAAGAACTGC
The DNA here is from genome assembly GCA_016647705.1 of Eucommia ulmoides. Lineage (NCBI taxonomy): Eukaryota > Viridiplantae > Streptophyta > Magnoliopsida > Garryales > Eucommiaceae > Eucommia > Eucommia ulmoides. The sequence continues at coordinate 25,301,411 of CM028337.1, forward strand.
TGATGTTGGTTCAGCTGAGGATTTCCGCAATTGTAGGGATGATTTTGGTTTAATGGAGCTGCCTTTTACTGTGGATGAATATGCACCTGGTGTAAGAAGATTTAAGGTAAAAGTTGTAAGTGGGAAAGACTGGATAGAATTCTGGTAAACTTTAAATGGCTGAACCTTTTTGGAGGAGCAGTGCATCACCTTATCAGGACTAGTTCAGGCCATAATCCTCGGTTAATGTAGTGGTCAGGAAAACAGGATAAGTGGTGCCATATCTTTAAAGTTCTTGAACTTGGTGCTGCACTCAAAGCTCAAGAGATTGAAGTTCGTGCAGGAGTTAGAAGTCCAGAATACTTGTAATCCATATTTCGATGTGGCCTCCCAACTTAATCAAGCTGTGGCTCAAGCTCAACTGAAGGCAGCTTTACAATAGGAAGAATGCTTTCTGAAACAAAAATCTGGAATCAAATGGTTGAAGGAGGGGGATAGAAACACTAAATTTTACCTTACTTTTGTTAAAGATTAAAAGGAATAGGATGTACAGCTGGAAGTTGATTAATTCTTGAAAGGGAATAGGAATAAAGAGGAACAACAGATTAAACAAGCCATGGTGCAACACTTTTATATGGCTAATTCTGTGACTTGTTTTCAAAATAATTTGTTGGGGGTTGATCCCTCAGATTGTCTCTGCAGAAGAAAATGAAAGATTGATGGTCTTCCCTACCAACTGAAGAACAAGGCGGTTCTTGGCATGGATGGTGACAGTGCCTCTGGTCCAGATGGCTACATAGGGAGTTCTTTACCTTTTGTTGGAATATAACAAAGGATGATTTGCTAGCTGTGGTGTGTTTGTTTTCTGCTGGGCAGGTTCTTCCTAGTATCACCATTACGTTTATAAATCTTATTCCTAAGTGTGACAACTGACAACCCTCACAGGCCTGTTGACTTTGGAGCAATAAGTTTGTGTAACTTCTCTAACAGGATTATTACCATCTTATTCCTAAGTGTGACAACTGACAACCCTCACAGGCCTGTTGACTTTGGAGCAATAAGTTTGTGTAACTTCTCTAACAGGATTATTACCAAACTTATAGCCTTAAGGTTGAATGTGAATCCTTAAAACCATTTCTCCAGAACAAGGTGCTTTTTGCAAGGTAGATAGATCATGGACAACATTTTGCTTGCTCAAGAGATGTCTTATTGGATGAATTTGAAGTGCAAAGGAAGTATGTGGTTTTCAATGGCAAAGGCCAATCCTCTTTATTATTACTGCTGAAGTTTTTTTCTAAAGGTATGAATAAGCTAGCGGAGAATAAGAAGATTAAGTTGTACTCTTAACCTGAGATGCCTATTCTGGTCACTCGCCTGTCCTATGCAGATGATGTGGTGGTCTTTTTAAATGGAGGGAGGAAAACCATTCCACATCTTATGGAATTTTTTTAAATGGAGGGAGGAAAAACATTTAATATTTTATGGAGTTTTTGTATCTTTATGACTAGTGTTCTGGGCTAGGAAGCACCAACACTCCGTTGGAGGCTGAGTGTCGGTGTCTGACACGCGTCGGACACTGACACGCCTCTGACACGTGTTGGAGTGTGTCGATTATTTTTTTCATTTTTTTATATTTCCGACACAGCGCTGACATGCGAGGTAAACGTGTCGGACACTTCGGAAGCTAGTGTCGTGATTTTTTTTAAGGGGTGAATTTTGTAATTTTTTATTATTGTAGTATTATTATTATTATTTAAGAGGGTATAATCTTCACTGCATGATCTAAATCACATATTAAACTTACTTTATGAATTTGCGATTTTTTATTTTTTACAGTCTTATTTTCTGTTTTTATTTAATTAAATTTTTTTTTTTTTTGTTTTACCTAATTTTCTAAATTTGATATATAATTATATATTGAATGTATTTTATTGTTATAGTCTTTTTACTTTTCTTTATAGATTACTAAATTAGAATTAGATTAAGATATGAAAAGAATGTAGTTTTTACTTATTTCAAATTTTATATATATTAATGTCCTATTGATTTTTGTTTTTTTGCTTTTATCTTTTCTTTTTTTTTACTTCTCTTTCCAATTGTTTTTTTAGGAATATAAGTGTATTTTCTGGTGAGGAAGGGATAGATACAAGCGCCCAAAATGAGGATCCATTCAGACCCCTATGGCAGTATGTCACAATAATTGAAAAGGAAAAAAAGCTGGAGGAAATGTTTATTTTTAGTGTAATTACTGTCAAAGAAACTTTTAGGGATCATATTCAAGGGTCAAGGCACACTTGTTAAAATTACCGGATGTCGGGATTTCATCTTGTGTAAAATTGTTACCGCAACATCTTAGTGAAATAAAAAAGTTAACGGGGGAAGCTGAAATGAAGAAAATTAATGCAATGCCTAAGAAAGTTCCATTACCATCGTCTTGTCATGCCTCTACTGCTTCAAAATATGGTGCAAAAATGGGATTAGGTGGCATTACTTCGTTTAAACCTGATAGTTATGAACCAAAAAAAAATAAAAGGTGGGAGAAACACGGCCATAGAAAAAGCATTCAATATTCAATGTCGAGAAGAATTACACGGTGAGATCTCTAGAATGTTTTATTCCAGAGGATTGCCATTTCATTTTGCAAGAAATCCGTACTACGTGAGTTCTTACTCGTTTGCTGCAAATCACAACATTCCTGGTTACTTACCTCCTGGTTATAATATGTTGAGGGCCACATTGCTTCAAGAGGAGAAGGCAAACATTGAGAGATTCTTACAGCCAATTAAGAGCACATGGAGAGAAAATGGGGTGACAATTGTTTCAGATGGATGGTTTGATCCCCAAAGAAGGCCTCTCATCAATTTCATAGCGGTTACAGAAAGTGGATCTATGTTCCTCAAGACAATTAATTGCGAGGGTGAATTTAAGGATAAATGATTTATTTCTGAGGAAATTCTTAAAGTCATTGTGGAGGTGGGGCCTGCAAATGTTGTTCAAGTGATAACCGACAATGCCCCTGTGTGTAAAGCTGCTGGATTACTGATTGAGAATAAATATCTACATATATTTTGGCTTCCATGCGTTGTGCACACTCTTTAAAAAATATTTGTTCAACCAAAAATACGGAGGCAAATGATGTTGCTTTCAAAGAGTGTAATTGGATAATGGATGTTGTTGATGAAGTTATGATGATCAAGAATTTCATTATGAATCATTCTATGAGATTATCAATTTTTAATGAATTTGTGCCTCTCAAGTTGCTTGCCGTTGCCGATACACGGTTTGCTTCGGTAATTGTCATGTTGAAACAATTTAAACTCATTAAGTGTGGACTTCAAGCAATGGCCATTAGAGAAAAATGGAGTTGTTATAGAGAGGACGATACAATGAAATCTCAATTCGTCAAAGAGAAGGTGTTTAATGATTAGTGGTGGGACAAAATTGATTATATTATTTCTTTCACTCGGCCAATTTATGATGTGTTGAGGATGGGGGATACGGATAAACCTCATCTTCATTTGATTTATGAAGGGTGGGATGGTATGACAGAAAAAACGAAGGTGGTCATTTATTGACACAAAGAGAAACAAGATCACGAGGAGTCAAGCTTGCCTTTTTTTTTTTCTTCAGTAGTTTACAATATTTTAATTGATCAGTGGACTAGAAGCAATACTCCTCTCCATTGCTTGGCAATCCTCCGGAATAAAACATCCTAGCGGTCTCAACGTGTAATTCTTCTCGACACTGAATATTGAATGCCTTTTCTATGGCCGTGTTTCCCCCACCTTTTTTTTTTTTTTTTTGGTTCATAACCATCGAGTTTAAATGAAGTGATGTCATCCAGTCCCATTTTTGCACTATATTTTGAATCAGTAGAGGCATGACTAGACGATGGTAATAGAATTTTCTTAGGCATTACATTAGTTTTCTTCATTTCTACTTCCCCCGTTAACCTTTTCATTGCACTAAGATGTTGTGGTTAGACTTTTGCACAAGATGAAATCCCGATACCTGGTAATTTTAACAAATGTGTCTTGTCTCTTGAATATGATCCCTGAAAGTTTCTTTGACAGTAATTACATTAAAAAGAAACATTTCCTCCGACTTTTTTTTTCCTTTTCAATTATTGTGACATACTTCCATAGGGGTATGAGGATCCTCATTTTGGGAGCTTGTATCTATCCCCTCCTCACCAGAAAATGCACTCATATTCTTAAAAAAACAATTAGAAAGAGAAGTTAAAAAAAAAAAAGATAAAAGCAAAAAAAACAAAAATCAATAGGACATTAATATATATATAATTTGAAATAAGTAAAAATTACATTATTTTTATATCTTAATCTAATTCTAATTTAGTAATTTGTAATGAAAAGTAAAAAGACTATAGCAACAAAATACATTCAATATATAATTACATATCAAATTTAGAAAATTAGGTAAAACAAAAAAATATTTTTAATTTAATAAAAATGGAAAATAAAACAATAAAAAATAGAAAGTCAGAGATTCATAAAGTAAATTTAATATGTAATTTAGATCATCTGGTGAAGTGGAGATTGATTCATGTGGGTATTTATTATAAATAAATAAGTAAATTGGTGTATTGGAGCCGTAGAAGTTAGTGCTACTGCTAGTACTCCAATTCCTTTTTTTATAATAGAATAGAATCTCATTGTCCAACGACAATCAACATGCATAAGTGCTCAACTACTCATATAAGAGAACTAGTCTATTTTACTGGTTACAAAGTGACGACTGACGAAGTGCTCTGTTCATGTTCAGACTTCATTGTTTATAAAAGAGAGAGAGAGCTCGGTTTTTGAAACAACTAAAAACAGAGCATCGAAACAATTACAAATAGAGAAAAGGAGTGAGAGAAACCTGGGTAGGAGTGGAACAAATGAAAAAACACAGCAGAGAGAGAAACCTGGGTAGCAGACTAGCAGCGGAAACAATGTAAAAATAGAGCAAAGAGAGAAACCTGGGAAGCTGGGACTATGAACAGACCACCGAAACAATTTAAAAAAGAGAGACGGAGAGAAGAGAAACCTGGGTTGGAACTTGGAATAGAACAGTAGAGTTGGAGCCTTGGAGTTGGACTGTTGGAGAGAATGGAATTCAATGGTCGCTTGAAGTTGGACAGCCGCTTCTTTTGAGAAGGAAGAGAATATTTTATAATTTTATTATATTGATTTGCACTCTTTTAATAGGGTTATTAAAGTATATATTACAAAATATACCCTCTTAAATAATAATAATAAATGTACTAGGATAATAAAAAATTACAAAATTCACCCCTTAAAAAAAAATCATGACACTAACTTCTAAAGTGTCCGACACGTTTACCTCGCGTGTCGGCGCTGTGTCGGAAATTAAAAAAAAAACAAAAAAAACTAATTGACACGCTCCGACATGTGTGGGAGCCGTGTCGGTGTCCAACGCGTGTCGGACACCGACACTCAGCCTCCGACAGTGTCTGTGCTTCCTAGAGTGGTGAGGAATGCTTCCAGCATTCTCTGTTAGCTTAGGTGTTGGGACCAACTTACAAGCTGAATTAATGACTTTATGGTATGATCTTGGCATTTGCATGGAGGATTGCTGGAGGGAGGTGATCTTTGAAACAGATGGTTTGTCTGTGGTGCAGCTGGTGCATAATCAAATGTCTATTCCTTTGAAATTATTTTCATTTTGCGGATGCCTCAGCAAGAATTGGCGGTGCATTTGGTTTATGGAGATTGAATTGGCGGTGCTGGTGCTTATATATATATTTCCCTTTTTTTGTTTGTTATGGTGGAAAGATAATTTTGCTTTTCTGTTTCTACTTCCAAAAGATAATTTATTTTTATTGGGCTATGGAGGAACAAAGGTGGTGTTTGGTTAGTATTTTTGCTTTTCTGTTTCTACTTCCAATAAACTGGGATGAGAATTTTGTTTACGTTTTGGAATATTCCGGGAATAGAAACATGTTTGCTAACCACCATTGTCCTGAAATTGTTTCTTTTAATTTAGGCGAATAGAAACAAAAAACACGTTTAGTTGCAACATTTGTTCTTTTTTTTCCTTTAAATGTTTGGTGGCCGGCGGGATGGTGGTGGCCAGGGTGGTGGTGGTGGCTAGTGGGGTGGTAGTAGGAATAGTTTTGTGGTAGTGAATAGGAATCAACATTTTTTTATTTTTCAGATTCTTAAGGAATTCAGGAAATACTCGCAAAACTCCCAAAATTTTGGGAACAGAAATGTGTTCACCAAACATTTTTTTGTTCATTAATTCTAAAATTTTGGGAGCGGGAACAAAAATCAGGGAACTGAAATAGTAGCCAAACAGGCCTAATTTTCAATTCTAATTCAAATTTCAGGAAGCCCATTTATCCAATCTAGTTATTTTCGTAAATTCAGTAATTTGGGATTTAAAAATGAACTCCTTTTGTTGTTTTTTATACAATAAACTTTTGGAAAAGGAAATTTGCCTCATAGGAATGTACTTGGTACAGAAATGCCTAATAATCATAGTTCAACACTGAAGTTGAAATTCTGATTCGATTCTATGTGTAGTTAATATCTTTTCTTGACGGATAATTTTGTTAGTTACTCTCGTCTGTTTATTGCATCAAAAATTTATTTTTTGATATTTTAGGATGAACAAAGGAGGCTCTCTTTGTATGCGGCATTGCTTTTACCATTTAGGAAAACCGTCTACAAAGATAACAGAGCAAAAAAGGTACGCTTCTGTTATTTCATCTCTCTTGGTTCTACCCCCCATATCCTTTTTTGTTTGTGTTTGTTTGAGGACATGTGCAGCTTTAAGGGTTACACATCCCTTCCATAACATATGTTCACATTCTACACATTCAGATACACATGCGTGCATCCCGGAAAACTGTGTTTTAAGCTGACATCCATTAAACTTTATAATTAAAATAAACAAGAAAATAGGAAACTTCGTACTGGTCTTTAGGTAGTGTTTGGGAGCACGAAATTGGAGCTATGGAACTGGAATTCGAAATGAAAGCATGCTAATTTTTGGTTTTCTACATGCTTTTATTTCCAATTCCATGCCACCAAACATGGCTTTAGTTTTTGTCTGATTCCATCTGTTCATCATCGTCATTGTCGATTGCCCACATCTCTAAACAATGTGGATTCTGTATCAGATTCATCGAGGAACTTTGTAATCTCGAGCATCCCATTATCCTTTGTGGAATCAACATCTCCTCCACCTTTTGCTATATTGAGTCTTCCTGGTATAAGGTGAAGGTTAATTAACAATAAAGAAGTTGGGTTCTTAAATAATGATGTTGTGATGTTCGCCAAAGAGCTTTATATTAAAGTAAATTTATTGCATGTAGTCCTGCAGATAAATATTGCTTCGTATATCCCACCAAGCTACTTTGGAATCTCTCAACAATAGGTTCCCGTATGATTTTAATATGTGCCTTCCTTGGCTATTCTCGCACACAATAGGGCCATCGTTGTTACATTCCATCTTTACGTCGCTCATTTGTGTGTGTGCAGATGTTACGTTCATCGAGTCCACCCTTTACTTTTTTGCACCCTCTTGACCAGACAATTTGGATGTTATATTTCCTTTGCCTAGTTTTCCAATCCTTACTCCACCTTCCTTCGCTCCAGACCTTATCCCACACATTCACTCTCTACCTTCTCTACAGGTATACTCTTATCATCAGAAGATCGCTTCCGTCATTGTGCCTATCGTCCCTGTGTCCTCAGATTTTTCTCCAGTTCCTCCATCCACTTCTGACTTGGGACATGCCCATTGTCATCCTGAAGGGTAAGCACTTATGTATTGACCATCTTATTTCTAACTTTATCTCGTATGCACACCTATTTCTTTCATACTTTTCTTTTGTTGCTTCTCTGTCTTTTATTTCTATTCTTGACTTTGTCTCAGAGGCTCTTGCTCACCCTGGTTGGACGACAACAATGGAAGATGAAAAATTAGCCTTACATCAGAATGGTACTTGGATCTCATCTTGCTTCCGTCTAATAAAACAATAATTGGATGTAAATGGGTGTACACAGTTAAAGTTCATCCAGATGGCACCATTGATTGACTAAACGCTCGCTTAGTTGCCAAAGGTTATACTCAGGCGTACGACCTTGATTACTTTGCGACTTTTTCTCCCATTTCCAAACTCGCTTCTGTTTGCTTGTTCATTTCTCTGGCTGCCACCTTTCGTTGACCATTACATTAGCTTAACATCAAGAATGCCTTCTTAAATGGCAATTTGACTGAGGAAGTATATATGGAGCAACCTCCTGGGTTTATTGCTCAAGGGGAGTCTGGTTTGGTATGTCACTTGAAGAAACCATTTATGGCCTCAAGCAGTTTCCCCTGGCATGGTTTGTGAGATTCAGTGAAGTAGTCACTGAATTTGGTCTTCAGCGATGTGGAGTCAATTATTCCGCATTCTACAGGCACAATACAGTCGAAAGAATATTATTGATTGTGTATATGATTGACATTGTGATTACTGGGGTTGAGCACCGTGATATTCAAAAACTCAAAAAGTTTTTGCACAGTAAGATTCAGACCCAAAATTTGGGTAAGTTGAAGTATTTCTTGGGTATTGAAGTTTGCTCGATTGAGTCAAGGCATTTACCTGTCTCAGAGGACATATGTCCTTGTTCTGTTGAGCGAAACAAGAATGCTAGGAGTTAAATCGGTTGACTTGCTTACAGATCCAAACACCAAACCATTGGCAGTTTAAGGTGTACCACTGATAGATTCAGTGCAATACAGATGGTTAGTTGTGAAGTTGAACTACCTGATGGTTACGAGACCAAATATCTCATTTGTTATTAGTGTTATCAGTCATTTCATGAATCGTCGCATGACTAGTCACTGTGATGTAGTGATTTGTATTTCTCCGATATCTGAAAGATGCTTCTAGTTGTGGTTTGTTATATCAGAACTTTGGTCACATTCAAATAAAGGGTCATACAAATGCAGACTGGGCCGGATCAATTTCGGACAGGAAGTCTACTATAGGGTATTGTGTGTTGTAGAATTAGAATACAGTACAATAGCCCATACTATATGTGAGCTAACTTCGTTGAAACACTTATTGGAATAAGTTTTTTTTTGACACACTGTTCACCGATGGACTTTGTAGGCGTTAATCAAACAACACTTCACATTGCATCCAATCTAGCCTTCCATGAAAGAACAAAACACATTGAAGTCGATTGTCACTTTATACTGGAACAACTGATGTAGAAGTTGATTGATACTAGACGTGAATTCAGTCGATGTTTACTAAAATGTTAGAGGGCTCAAGGATAAAGTACATTTGTAACAAGTTAGAAGCATACAATATATATGCTCTAACTTGTGAGGGAGTGTTAAGGGGTATTTATATCATCTCTGTACTGATTAAGGTTTTTGTACTAATTAAGGTTTCTTATTAATTCTATTATAAATAGAGGGTGAGGCTCACACATTAGTTAAGCCTTCTCGTTATTTTTGAATTTTGTTCTTACATTATCAATTACTATATTCCACTTTACAAAATAATGTTTATTAATGATTAGACTTTAGTTTACTATCAAATTAACTTGAAAACAAAAGATCATATTTCAATGAGTCAATCCATAACGAAAACAAAAAGCAAACTGAAAACACAAACCAAGGAATTAAACGGGATCATCCTCATCTCCAAAATCCTTATTTGACTCCAATTCGGCATCATCATCATCTTCATTGTCGTTGGCCATAGTTTTAAGATCAAATCCATCGTCATCATTGTGTGAATCTCTTGCAATATCATGAATCTCATTATCACTTATTTTTTTAGTTTTCTTCATCATCATGTAACCCAGCGCCTTTATCACCTTAGTTTTGGTCAATATGAAAATGAAATAAAAATATAAATTGGTAGTGAAGCCTTAAGCATGATGTTTGCATTGCTTTTTCTGTCTTCTGAACCTTGATCATCTCCACTATCTGTGTTATTTGAAGAAGTAATTTGCAATAAGGGTATTATTATTTAATAGGTCTATGTATTTGGGTTATTTTTGCTTAAAGCCTGAATTTAGAAGGTTAAGTATGATTTTTGGGCCCAAACCCAATTCGAAACTTCGTACAAAGCCTTCAATAAGAATCGCATTAGAATTGTAGAAATGATTCCATTGATTATTGATTTTGCCATCGATTCTACAACGATTTTGATGTGAACCAAACCTTTTTTAACATTTGGATCGTAGATTCTGCGATTCTACAATGATTCTATGATCCAAGTTGCGATTTTGACATCCATGGCCTCACTTAAGTTAGGTTGGCTACAAGAATCCTTTTGCCGTACTACATAAATGAAGATAATGTTTTTAATATATTATTTAGTGTAAATAAAAAATGTGCCATATGACATTGTAGGCGTATAAGGTCAAAGACAGTTGCACCTGTCAACACATGAAAAAAGAGTGTTGGGCATGGATTGTGTGTTAGACTCATAGTTTTGTTAGAACTGTGTGCTTCTTATCTGTTTTGTCGTGCGGTGTATTAAACAAATTTCTTGGTTGGCTGGTGTTAGACACTTTCATGTCCAACTTCTGTTTGTGTTTGCAAAATTGTAAGAATTTGGAATATGATGATGCTCTTTCTACTCTGTCTGGAGCATGATTCCCTCGGTTGTTTTTTATTAACCTACAAAATTCAACATTACCATGTTGTCTCAATACCATAAAGAGTAGAGGGCCCTTGAAGGGGATAATTACTTTGAAACACGTGGTTGGGTGCCTTTTTTTATTGGTTACTTGTCATTAATGTATTCACATTTGCATCGTAATTCTTCATATTTATAGTTCACTTCCTACTCTCTAACCGTAAGGAGGTGCTATGTGCGTAACGAGCTTACTTTATCTTTGGATTAGACATATGCTTTCTGTTATTGTTTATGTTTTCTGTCAGATTTGATTGTGGAGTTGTTACACTAATCATTATATTTTATTCTATGTCTCCTGTTGGTTTATAATTTTTTCATTTTAATGCAACTTTGTAATTACAAATGTTGAATCTCAAATAGCCTTTGTGAGGTTTCTCTAACTGTTCATATGAAAGGTGCTCTCCTAATGTCCTATGATTTTAGGCTGGAGCCTGACCACTGAACTTGCATCTATTTTAACAGGTTCCTGTTGTCAGTTATGTCTTTCGAAATTCTCTCAAGCTAAAGTCCAGTGATGCCGAAACTGTTAGTTCAAACCCACTATTTTATCAGTTCATTCTTTTGTTTATTTTTGTTCTTAGGTTCAATAAAGCTTTAATGAGTTACCTCATTGTTCGAAGGATAATCTTCTCCGCAGGTTATAAGCTTGCATATTGCGATTGGCAAATTTGTATCCCTTATTCCCTTTCTCGTGTCTAATGATGACTCAAAAATAGTTGAAGTTGATTGGAAACGAGAAATTGTTGATGTTGCTGCTGCGTCAAGACTTCGCGTATTGGCAGGTAAGTGGATCTTATTCATCTTCTTGAAATAAATTTCAATCATACCCCTGTCCTTTGCAAAATTAACAACCAGACCGACCCACTGTTGTTTGAAAAGTAGCTGCGAGACCCATTCTCCCTACATGATAATGTAAAGTTACCCATTTACTCTTAGGTGATTTTCTTTATGTGCAAACCTCTATACAATCACCCGGGAATACGGAGGTTAGAGATTGTTTAAATAGGCAAGGAACTCGAAATGCTAAGGCCGTGTTTGGTAACCATTCTCATCTAAAAAATTCTCATCCCATTCCCAGATTTTTGGGATTTCTATTTGGACATAACGTTTAATAATTCTGTTTCCGTTTCCATTCCCATCCCAAAACCAAGAATTATTCTTACTTTTCTTAAGAAGTGAGAAACAAAAAAAAGTTGTTTCCACCTATTCCCATCCCAAAAAAAGACACGACCGGTATTATTGAAATTGTTAATGAGGTCTGGGTTTCGATTTCCATAAGCCTCTTTTGTCTTTCTCTTTTTTTTTTTTCTTCATTTTCCTTCGTCTTCTTCAACGTGTTCGTCTGCTTCTTCTCCATCCTGCCTTGTCGTCTTCATCTGTGTTGGTCTATCCTCTATCGCCTTCATTTGCTTCTTCTCTATCCTCCATCACCTAGGTCGTCGTCTTTACCGTCCTCCTTCTCCATCGTCTTTGTCGTCGTCGTTCGCTCGTCGTCGTTCGTCTTTGCCGTCGCCGTCGTATGCGCAGAACGAACCATGCTTAAGAGCAGTCAGAAGCGAAGGCGAGGATTAGGGTTCGATTTCGTCAGTTTGGTTTCGAATTAGGATTCGATTTCGAATTAGGGTTCGATTTTGTCATTTTGGTTTCGATTTAGGGTTCGATTTCGTTATTTTGTTTCGAATTAGGATTCGATTTTGAATTAGGGTTTGATTTTGGGTTCACTTTCTTGATGATTTCTTCGAATGGGTTTAAGGTATGTTCTTTGTTTAAGATTTTGTGGTTTAGGATTTGTTGTTGATTTCTAGGATAATATCGTTACCAAACGCGATTCTGTTCCCAGAACCAAAAAAAAATTATATTTACCAAATGTGATTCTGCTCCCAAGAAGGAAACATAATTCTCATCCAATCCTGCACAATCATCAAGACGATGTTTGGATAGTCTGGACACAGATCACTGCCGTCCGAACATTCTCCAGTCAACAAACATTTTTTTTCGTATGGTTGACTACACTATCCGGATGCGAATCCTTCTGCATGGAAATTGTCCAAATGCATTTTAAGGCCGTTCAGACGCTCACGATGCCTATTTTTTGAAAACCCACTTTTTAAATTGAATTTAACTTTGAAAAAGTGCTAGATTGTGTAAGCGATGCTAAGTATGTGCAATGCTAGATTTTACCTCGTGGAAATAGGTCAGAGTGCTTGAAGATTGGTGACTTTGTCAATAATTGACTTCTTTATTCGGCGGAAGAGGAGACACTAATGCCTTCTAAACTTTTCACAAAACGGAAAATACAACTCGGTGAGTTACGAATTAAAGCCAACTGAAAAATAGGGACCTAACAATTTCTCATGAGTTACTTGACTTTATCTGATGAAAGATCATTTTGAGTTGTTTTCTATTTTTTTTTTTTATTTTTTTTTGCCTTTTGTGCTAAACACCAGTTTCGTGCTCGTGTACGCACACTTTGAAATGATAATGTCAGAGAATATTTTCTAAGGTTTTTAGTTCTTTCATGACTCAATCGAGTATTGTTCACCAACCATCTTTTGTTCACACTTTCCAACAAAATGGGGTGGTTGAGCGCAAGGATAGACATCTTCTTGACGTTACTTTCATTTCAGATTGACGTTCCTAAGAATTTTTGGGCGGATGCACTTCTCATTGCTTTTTATTTAATTAAAATCCAATAACATCCCTTCTTTCCCTATGATCCATCCCCCTTGGTTTATATCTTTGTTGTGTTTTTTTGTTTATCCACCTGCACACAGTAGAGATAAGTTAGACCCTCATTCCACAAAACGTCTATTCTCGGGCTATTCTCAAACTCAAATGGGATATAGGAGCTACTGTGTTACGCCGTTTCTGTGTGTGCTGATGTTATTTTCTTTGAGTTTGCACCTTATTATTTAGATACACATACTTCCATTGATCTAGACATTGTCCTTCCCTTTCCATACCTAGTGTCATCACACCCTGCATTCCACCTCTCCTATCCCCCTAGTCGTTTGCCTTGTCCTAACCTGCATGTTTATGGTCGTTGTCAAAATGTGGAGGTCGTCCCACCAACCTTGGCTACTTACCAATTCCAACATTGTCCTCTGATCCTGCTCACGTGTTCCTTGAAATCAGACATCCCTATGACGGGATGGAAGGGAACCCACTCTTGCATTTCACATTCCATATCTAATTTTGTCTACAATGTCCATTTATCACCTTCCTATTTCTTTCATTGCTTCTCTATCATCTGTTTCTTTTCCTAAGTTTGTTTTGGAGGCCTTTTCTCGCTCTGGATGGAAGACTAAGGGAATGTGTGCCTTACACTAGAATGGAACTTGTGATCTTGTGTCTCTTCCGCAGGTGAGATAGTTGTTGGTTGCACATGGGTATATGCAATCAAAGTTCATCCTGATAGAACCATCGATCGACTCAAGATCCCTTCGGTTGCCAAAGGTTACACTCAGATATACAGTATTGATTACTTTGCGACGTTTTCACCCATTGCGAAGTTTGCATTGATTCACGTATTTCTATTGTAGTTGCCTTTCATTGGCCTTCACATCAGCCCGACATCAAGAATGCTTTCTTGAGTGGTAATTTACTTGCTCAGGGGGAGTCAAGTCTAGCATGTCGTTTGAAGAAATCCATATATAAGCTTAAATAATCTTCCTTAAGCATGGTTTGGGAGATTCAGTGACGTGATTACTGAGTTTGGTTTCAACGATGTGGGATAGATCATTCTGTTTTTATAGGCATACTACTATATGGAGAATATTATTGATTGTGTATGAGGACGATATTATGATCACAGGAGATGATCATGGTGGTACTCAAGTACTCAAGGTATTTTTATTTTTTTTGGTATTGAATCTAGTCAAGGTATTTTCCTCTCTGAGATGAAATATATTCTTGACTTGTTGAGCAAAACATTGACACTAGGATCCAAACCTGTTGACTCGCCTAAGGATCTTAACGCAAGATTTCAGGCAGATCATGGAGAGATTGACAACTTCAGGATTATATAGGTGATTAGTTGGAAGGCCGAATTACTTGACAGTTACTTGACACAACATTGCATTTGCAGTGGGGTGTTGTCAGTTAGTTCTTAGACCGTTTACAAATTAGTCACTGAGAAAGCGTTTTCGCGTTCTAAGTGTTAGGGATTTTTGGCAATTAGCATGTTAGTTTTCTTTCTTATGGGGAAGTAATTTTGGTACTTAAAAGAGTTCTCTATCTGTTGGAGTCCTAAAAATTGAAATGCGAAAAAATTTAAATGAAAATTTATTTTGAAGTTAGTATGCTTAAATATTGGGAAAATGAACACTTTAACATATAATATTGATTTTGTACATCTAATGTTGAAGAAAATTCATGAGATAATCTGCAAGATTCAAATATATAAGGAATGCTATAAAGCAATTTGTGTCAATGTTAATGTAAGATACGAGCCACCAGTCGAGATGGAAATTATATTTTGTGTGCTCATAACGTGGCGAACATGAGAATCACTAATTGTCATGCCAACTTTGCGCAACATTTTTAATTAAATGTTATTGTTATATGATGAGAGGTGTACGGATAAATTTTATACACTAATATTATGACATTTTGAGGATGATTGTTTTACCCTAGCTCCTCCTAAACCCATGCCAATTAACATGTTTGTTTTTTTGGTTGCTGTCTAACATCTTCTCTGGCTTGCATAGGGTTGCTTTTACGAGAAATCAAAGAACTTTGGCGTGTTGCACTCTTCCTATCTATGCTTCTCTACCCCACCAGTGTTGACTGCTGTACAAGTTCTACATATGAGCAATTTGAGCTGAACAAAAGAATAGAATTGTTTGACACATGCCATAATGCAATTATAAAACTGGGTATCATCGGTTTCCTATACTATCTCATATAATTAATATTTTTCATTTTGTTTAGCCTTCTAAGTGAAAATATTCACTTCATTTTGTTGTTCCTACAATCACATTTAATTCTGCCTATTCCTTCCACTTGAACCACAATATTTAACTGAACTTGTAATTCTCTGAAATGCAGGTCTGGATAAGATCTGGGAAGTGAAACCACTTCTCAATGGGAAGGAAATCATGAGTGTTTTACAGATTAAAACTGGGGGACCGCTTGTGAGGGAATGGGTAAGGCATTCATTCTAACGCACTTCATTAAATTAACTCAAAACTTTATAAGGCTGATTTTTTAATTTTTTTTTCCCGGGCTTGGCAGCAACAAAAACTGCACGAGTGGCAGCTTGCTTTTCCCTCTGGCACTGCAGAGGAATGCATTGATTGGATGCGGCAAGCTCATACAAAACGTGTACGCACAGAGTAACTGCTGCACACATTGTCTTCTAACTTATTGATTTTCGACCTGCTTTGTGGACCAAAATATCATATTGGATTATGATAAAGAAGCAAAAGCTCTCTTTTTTGAAGTTCTTCATGAGGATTCTATGGCCTGATCATCTGCCTTTGGCAGCGGCGATGGTCAATAGAAGTTTGTATATGTTACAAACCTATTATGATATCGCCCGATTTTTTATTAGTTAGGTAGACAGTAGTTCATTATAAATCAGTAAGGTACATTATTAATCTGTAGGTACAATTTTTTATTAGTTAGGTAGACATATGACTACCCTTTCAAATAAAAATGGGAATTCTACATGAGGATATCTATTTGTTTGATATACATCTCAATTTAATGATTTTTAAGTTACAATTAGATTCTAATGCAAAATTGCAATTACTTTTTGGCCTTGTATACAGTTTTTTAATAAAATTTTCACTCCATTTTACCTCCATCACCCCCCCCCCCCCCCCCCCCCCCCCCCCCGAGCCATGTCCGTGTCGGCCACAGGTCAGGAGTTGTTGATCTCTCTCCTTACATATGGCTCAAATCTATGTCTGAGTTTGATTCGATGGAAGGGGATTTGTAGATCCTATTATGATCAATTACGCTCAGATCAAATAGATTTAGTTCCTTTCATCTTGTTTGGATTTGTAGATTCAAGAGAGAGAGAGAGAGAGTTGGTGAGGTTGGACGTTAGTGGAAAGAATGGGGTTGTGAACATTGTGTGGGGGGTGCGGGTTGTCAGGTTTAATTTCAAACTTGAAATTTTCACATTTTTGATAGCTTGATTCGCTACTAATCATTCAACCACGTCTGTTTTTATGAGAGACCAACACATGTCAACCAAACACGCACACATGCACCAGAAAACAGTATGAGGCGTAACTTGTGATCGAAGCCAACTTTTTTTTTAAACTAATGAAAACGAGCAAACATACAAGCCATCCTATTATTTATTTATTTCTAACTCATCAAAACAGGAAAACATACAATGAAATTCGATTAATGCTGTAAGGTAGGCACGAAAACACTATTCATCCGTCGGTTATTGTTCACATGAATAATATTTTGTACTCTCTAGGATAAGCAATGGAGTGATAATATGATTATGAGAAAAATAAATAATGATCGCGCGCACACAAATAAATTGAGACAAGAATTTGACGTGATTTGGCGGGATACCTATTCCACGGGCGAAAACAGATCAAGGATATTTATTATAGGAAAATATTAATGCAAGTGGTAACAACTTAACACTACACCCAATAATCCTCACATAATATATAAAATTTGGTATACAAAATCTCTCAATTTGAAATCTCTCTAAAATTCTCTCGAGAATTTTTTACTTTGTACCGAAAATACAAAACATATTCCCCTTATTTAAAGGAGAGGATGTTGAAGGCAGAGGACAAAACCAAATTGCATTTGTCCATCAATGTGTCAACAAAAGGGGTTGAGAGATGATCAGAAGCCAAAATGAGTTTGGCTATGATGGTCAAGAAAGGAGACATTTTTACCTAATTAATTCCACAAAGTGTGCGCCCATATTTTTTACAAACAACAAGAATGGGCTCCACATGGTAATAACATCCATTACAAATTTCCCTCTCTAGTAGATATGGGGACAAAGAGCTATAAGTCAATTTCCATCCTGAATGAAGTGATACCTGACACCAATATGTTTGGTTCTTTCGTGATATATCTGATTCTTAGTCAAATGTGTTGCACTCTGACTGTCAAATAATAGTTAAGTTTTGTTGTAAGTTGAAATCTGTAACCAAATCTCTTAACCAAATAACTTCTTTTACTGCCTCAGTCAATGTCATATATTTTGCCTCTATAGTCGAAAGAGAAACTGTCATTTGTAGAGTTACTTTCCAACTAATTGCAAATCTTGAAAGAGTGAATACAAAACATGTCAATGATCTTCTTCTGTCTAAATCTCCAACATAATCAGAATCTACATAACCAACAACACTTCCACAAGTGTCTCTACTTCTCTCATATACCAACCGACATTTGCCGTACCTTTTAGATAATGAAGAATCCATTTCACTACCTGTCGATGTTCATTTCCTTGATTTTCCATATATTTGCTAACAACACTAACAACTTGTGAAATATCAAGACTAGCATATATAAGATTGCCAACAACACTAGCACACATGACGTGTTTCTTCTCTTCGTCTGTTCGTGGGAAAATCTTTGCAGATAGGCGAAAGTAAGTAGCAAGTGGTGTACACACGGAATTGGAATTTCGCATGCCAAAACGTTCAAGTACTTTTTCAATATAACTTTTCTGAGAAAAATAAAGTTTGTCAGCTTGACGATCCTTGTAAATTTCCATTCTCAAAATCTTCCAAGACGCACCTATATCTTTCATCTTAAACTCGGCACTGAGTTGAGATTTCAATTTCTTGATTTCTGACATGTTTTTAGCAGCAATGAACATATCATCAACATATAATAACAAATACACAAAA
Source organism: Eucommia ulmoides (assembly GCA_016647705.1). Classification (NCBI taxonomy): domain Eukaryota; kingdom Viridiplantae; phylum Streptophyta; class Magnoliopsida; order Garryales; family Eucommiaceae; genus Eucommia; species Eucommia ulmoides. The sequence continues at coordinate 25,319,915 of CM028337.1, forward strand.
GAATCATTGGGGAACTTTCTCAACTACACACAACTGTCATAATTACTACTCTAATATTCATAAATAATCATAAATGAATCAAATCATTTATAACACTGTCTAGAGATTGCTTTAAATCATACAAGGATTTATTCAACAACCAAACATGATTTTGTATTCCTTGAAAAATGATTCACTTAGGTTGATTCATATAGATTTGTTCTTCAAGTTTACTGTGAAAAAAAACAATTTTGATATCAATCTGCTCATGCTTAAAGTCAAGTACATCAACTATAGCTTGTAACCCGCGAATCGAGCTGTGTTTTACTACTGGTGAGAAAATTTCGTTAAAGTATATCCGTGCTCTTTGATTGTAGCCTTTAACTGCAAAGCGTGCTTTGTACCTTGCATCCTTGACCCATAGAATTCCTTCATTCCTTTGGAAAATCCATTTGCAACCGATAATCTTCTAGCCTTTAGGCCGTTTAACTAACTCACATGTCTGATTTTTGTGAAGAGACTCAATCTCTTATGTCATACCAACAATCCATGTTGCAGATTCATTGCTTGTGATGACATCATGGTAAGTAAAAGATTCATCATCTTCTTATTCTTCTTCAATAATGTTTGCCATACACGAAGCAAAGCAATTACATCTGCATAAGCATACCTTTAAGATGGCTTAATCTGTCTATGTTGTTTTCTGTAGCAATATTGTACTGATACAGTTCTTGTGCAACATCATGATGCACCTCCTTCTCGTTGGGCTGTTCCACAAAAACGTCTTGCATCGGTTTTAAAATTTCAAACTCTAACTCCAACTATTGTTTGTCACTTTGAGAATCACATGTGCCAACATTTTATTTTCTAGAATGAAGCATACAAGATTCATACAAAATTATATCTCTACTGGTAATAAATTTAGGAAATTTAGTATTAGGACACCATAACCTGTATCTTTTCACTTCTTGTCCATACGAAAAAAATAATACACATCTTAGCTCTTAGCTCTAACTTTTCTTCATTGACATGAGCATAGGATATACATCCAAATATTCTTAAAGAAGAATAATCAACAGGAAAACTAGACCAAACCTCCTTAGGTGTTTTACATTCAATAGCAATCGATCAAGACCTTTTCACCAAGTAACATGAAGTGTTATTGCTTCAGTCCAAAATTTCTTAGGCCAACCTGCATTAAAGAAAATAAAATGTGCTCTCGCCGAAAGAGTTTTGTTCATGCGTTCTACAATTTATTGTGGAGTACCTTTGATCATACAGTGTCTAATGATGCTTTCGTTCCTGCAAAACTCATTAAATTCATCTGAATAGAATTCCAAACCATTATTAGTCTGGAGATGCTTCACTTTTTTTTTCGGTCTGATTTTAAATCATTGCATTCCACTGTTTAAAGTGAGTGAACACATCACTTTTATTTTTCAAGGTATAAATCTAGACTTTAGGAGAATAATTATCAATAAAAGTCAATAAATATCGAGAACCACCAAGAGGGGAAGCGTGTGAAAGACCCCCAAAGATCCGAATGGTTGTAGTCCTTCGTACATTTGGTAATGTGTACTATAGTAGAAAACTATATATTTTTTTTCAAAAACACAATTTTCACAAAATCCAAGTTTATTAAATTTCTGACCACAAAGCAAATCACGTTTGTTTAGTATTTCCATACATCTCTCGCTCGTATGCCCTAAGAGCATATGCCACTGTTGATGTATAAAAATGGTACACATCTCGATCCCAAGGGGAAGCCGTGGTCGGTGTATGCTCCAGCATGGCGCTATCGAATCTGAAATACGGCTATATCACTACGAGGATTGACACGTGGTTGGATCTCAGGTGCTGACTCAGTGGTGTCCGAAAATACCCTCCTTATCAGCTGCTCCTAGCCCTGTGCAGCGATAGAAACAAGACGGTCAGGGACATCAATTCCTGGCTGGAATGGGCGTTCTGGAGACTTCAAAGTATGAGAAACTCCTCTGGTCAGCATTTTTCCAAGAGTTAACTTTTTTTTAGGAGCTAATTTGAAATAGGTATCCATACGGCTGGGGTCCGGGGTCATATAATACGATAAGGCTATTCCAAATTTCTACGATTTTCAGGATAACAATTCTCCCACAATTGACTTTTTTTTAAGAGCTAATTTGAAATAGGTCCCCACACAGTCGGGGTCCGGGTTTAGGTAGCACGGTAGGGCGACCCCGAATTTCTATGATTTTTCAAGATGACACTTTTACCACAGTTGATTTTTTTAGGAGCTAATTTGAAAGGGCCCCCCATACAGTAGGTCTAGGGTCAAGTAGCACGGTAGGGCATCCCCGAATTTCTATGATTTTTAGGACAACACTTTTCCCATAGTTGATTTTTTTTTTAGGAGCTAATTTGAAATAGGCCCCATACGGTCACGGTCCGGGGTCAGGTAGCATGGCAGGGCGACATTGAATTTCTTCGATTTTTAGGGCAACACCCGTTTATCGTGAACAAACCCTAAGCACGGACTGTCTTTCATCGCAGAAAAAATAAAGATGCGTCCCTAGAGGGCGCCACAGATGGGTAGGGGGCAAGGTGGTGCGCCTCTCAAGGGTGTCGAATGTAGGCGGTCGTGTTCAAAGCCACAGATTGGTCGACTGCCGCAGCTCCCCGCTGGGGCCGGTCGTGTTGGCCCAAAGAGGCCAGCCGTGCTGGCTACTCTTGCAGGGCTCTCTTTTTGAGTGGCCAAGTTTTCCTCCCATAAAATTAATAATAATAATAATAATAATAATAATAATAATAATAATAATAATAATAATTTACCCTTTCTTTTTAGCACCCTTGCTCCCTTGAGACTTTGAACATATTTCGACATGACATCTTTTGCGGTTACTCTCTTGATGGGTGAAGTCTAAGAGGAGAACATATTGAGCACGTTAGGGCTCTGTTCACTTGGAAATCTGGTCAATACATTGGAGAATGCCTCCATCTGCACAGGCCAGATGTAGCACAGCAGGGCAGTGGGCGCGGGATAAGGTGACACCAGCCAGAACGGATGAGGCGACGCTTTTGGATAGCTCCCCTGGACTACCCTTTTTAGGAAGACACTACTTAACGGCGTTGTTTGGATAAGGCTCCATCCAGATCCCATCAGCTAGGAGTAGCGCGGCAGGGCCGTGCCCGTCAAACTAGGTAATGTCAATTACGGGGTATTGAGGGTGAATCCCTGGACGGCGCCTTTGGGGAGGACCACCATGACGACTATCCACTACCTATATTCTAATTTCTCCACCGGCCCTGTGGGGATAAAGTTTTCAAAAATGGAGGACGGTGCCACAAACAACGGCTTCAAGCAGAGAGATGCTAAGAAGGATAATGTTGACGAGGGGGCATTTGAGAAAAGCGAGACTGGTGCTACTTCTCCTTGCATGGATGCCTCTCATGATGAGGGCAAAGGATTGAGCTCAGGACCGTTGCTTCTTCAGTACTTAGGATTTTGTAGACTCCTTTTCACTTATTCCTGTTTTTCTGTGTGAGAGCGTGTAAGCTTTTAAGCGGCATAGTCAGTGTACTTCAAAGTTTACTTCTTCCTCCCGACGGTCTTGGCAAGTCACTTTCTGCTTGATTCTGTTTTCAAAGTTGTAAAATTTTGAAAAACTTCTCGCCTCTGTCCAAAACCATGGACCACTAGCCCCCCAGTCTGGGACACGAGTTGGTTGTAAGGAAATCGTGTCATGGACTTAGGAGGAGGGTTTCCTAGGGTGCCTAGTCCTCTCGGTTTGCAAGGGCACAATGCTGTGGTTGGTCTCCCATGACGGGTCATCAAGGAGTTCTCCGTAGTTAGGTTCGTTCAAGAACCCTTTCATGTTACCTCTATTTAGTTCATGCATAAGCACCTTCCCTTTTAGAACGTCGAACTTATAGTCGACTAGTGGGGATAGGTACTTAGCTGCAAGCCCTCAAACCCGATCAATGCCCGGCCTTGGTGGATGACCTTGGTCTTTCCCTCGGTATAGACTATTGACCTCCAGAGAGGGTTTGGTTGTCACCCTCGACGCTGAGCACTAGACTATTGACCTCCAGAGAGGGTTTGGTTGTCACCCTCGACGCTGAGCACTAGGATGAGGCTTCTGGAGAGTCATCTGCGACACCGAGAGTCAGGATGTTGATCTTGAGAATCATTCACAACTCAAAGGGTTGAAATGTAGATGAGGAGAATCACTCGTGTTGATCCTAAGATTTTGATGAACAATTAAGTATTGATGTTTTGGTGAAACTAATGTTTAATTGAAGTGTTTCAGTGATTTAAAGTTCCAATAATGAAGACGTCAAATTAAATGGATACTAAATGAAGATGTCAAGATGATGATGAAGAATTAAGAGTTTGAAGAAATTAGGAAAAACAACTTAGGTGAATCTTAACTCTTAATATCTCATTTAGGAACACACACATGACACAAAATGTATTTTATCTTTTATGTGTGTTTTGATTAAGTTAAATTATTTGCTCTTATGTGAAATAAGAAGAAATAATTTTGAATGACCAAAATGGAATATAAGAATATTAGTAGAGCTAATTAAGAGAAGAAAATGGTTAAAGGGGCGAAATCGTAAAAGAAAATGAGTTAAAAACGTATTCAGAGAAGAGATTCAGTGATTGCAGTCGACTGGTGAGTCGACCGGTGAAAGAAGGTTGAACTCTCTGAATCAAGGAGTCAACTGATAGGTTGATCAGTGAAAGAAGACTGAACTCTCTGAATCAAGAGGTCGATTGATAGGTCGACCGGTGAAAGAAGGGAGAACTCTCTGAATCAACAAGTCGACCACACAGTCGACTGATGAACTACATTGTCTACATCCTGAATCTCCCAGTCGACTGAATGCGCTATTTCAAGATACTGTTTGATTCGAGATTATATTCAAAAGTAGCCATTTTTGGTTAGGATTTGAGAGAGATTTCGGAGATATTCTCTATATTTAAGATATGGTTCATATACTAATTAAATTCTATTAATATGGTTCATTAAATATTAATGTTTCTCAATTTGGTACTTGAAATAGATTTTATACTTATTTATTAAAATTGAGAAATACTTTGAGGGTTTAATTGAGAGATTTGAAAGATATTTTTAAGTGGAATTGAACATAAATGAAGTCCTTATGATATAAGAGATCTATAAGAGCTTTTAATTGTCATGACACATGTAAACTAACCGTTATAAGATTGATTTCATATTTCTATATATAGATCTGTGAATTTTTATTTATGACTAATCATTCTAAGAGAGAGAATTCATATATATTATCAAAAGAGATCAGATTATATTAATTGAGTGAGTTTTTCTAAGAGATATCTTATTGATAATTGAATGAGTTTTTCTAAGAGAATCATTTGCTGATCATTGCTGCTACCAATTTGAAGTTACATTGCAATACTGTTTTCTTTCGGTGGATTCCGGGTGAGATCTTTCCAAATTGCTTATTATTTGTTTATTGATTTTATATTTGGAAATTGATCTTAGAAATTATTTCTGATTTTTTAGGAAAATAGTTTTACAAACAATTTTTTGAATCTGATTACGTGTTTCAATTTGCTACCCATATTTTGTTAAAATTAGATTTTTGTATCTCACGTATTTCTATCACTAGTTAGGATATTAATTGAGTTATTGTTTATCTGGGGTGATAGAAGCTCCGAGTGAGATTTACTTCTTATCAATTTTTGTATTGGTGAGTTGTGATAGGTTAAATACCATTGGGAGTATTTAATCAAGGGTAGTTGAGTTTTAGTCTCTTCCTGTAAAGAGATTGAGATAATGATTCTTCCTGAATAAGAATTGTGTTTTGAGTGATTTGTAAAGCTTCCATTCTTACCTGTGAAAAAGATCGTTGGAGTGTTTGGGAGAGGTTTTGATTCTTGAGCCTTAGTGTTAAAAAACATTAAGTTATTCTTTAACTTGTAAAAAGTAGAGGTTCTTCCTTAGTCTGAGAAAATGATATTGTAAAGGTTGATTCTGAGCCTGTAAAAGAATCGGTGTGCGGGTTTGATTCATACCTTTAAAGGGATCTTTATTTTAGTGGGTGCGACCTCCGTGGAGCTTAGGAGACTAGATTAGCCAAGAGTAGCTTGGTGAACTAGTATAAATCTTTTGTGTGCTGCATTACTACTTTGTTATTTTTGCTGTTTGGGTGTGCACATAGAGTGATAATATTATTCCGTTGTGTTAAAAAGATAATAATTAATTTAGGTTTAAAATTAATTATTTGATTTATTCAAGTTTTATTCTGATTATTTTTTAATTACCCAATTCACTCCTCATTTTGGGTATTCTACTGGGCCAACTACTCGCAACGCCGAGAGTCGGGATGTTGATCTGGAAAATCATCCACGACTTAGGGGGTCCGAATGTTGTTGAGGAGAATCACTTGCAACGCTGAGAGTAGGGATGTTGATCTGGAGAATCATCTGCGACTTAGAGGGTAGGAATGCCATTGTGAAAAATGTAATACCGTGAAAATTTATATTTTAAAAATATTATTTTTATATAAGTTTAACATTTTTGGAATTGTTTTGCAAATTTATAATATAAATTATATTTAATAATTTTTTAGAGTTAAATGTTAATTTTAAATTGACTTTTAAAAGTTTTGGGACTATTGTATTATTTAAAATATACTTTTGGATATAATTAATATTTTTTTATTTTATTTTAAGGAGACATTGTGTAAATAAAAAAAAATGAAATGTGTCAAATGTGTAATGTATGTTATATATGTGTGTGCCACGTGTATGTAAATTGTTATAGTAATTATAATAATAATGATAAAGATAATAATAATAATAATAATAATAATAATAATAATAATGGTCATATTACTTAAAAAGATGGATTTAGTTATAGGGAAGATCAAGATTAATTAGATTTATGCATTAGAAAAAGAATAGTATGAGTTTTTGGATTGATTTTTGAGTGATAAAATATTGGGTTTTTCCTCCAAAGGTCCTATTTAAAAATCGGACAACTTTTTAGGTCATATACAATTAAAAACAACATTTTAGATCCTCTTTTGAAAAAAAAAATGGCATAACTCCTACAACATAAATTGTATGACAAAAATACACTTCCTCATTTTAAACCTTAACCTAATAAAGTTTGACCCTACCCTCTCTTATCCTTCCTCCTCTCTCTCTTTCTCTCTCATTCGACGGGAACCCAGCTAACCTCTGCCCTCTCTCATCCGACGGTGAGGCGTGGTGGCGGCGAGGTGTGACGGCATCTGTACGGCAAGGAGTGGTGACGGCGAGGCGTAATGGAGCAACGATAGGTTGGATGGTGGCGTCGTCGAATCGAGGGATGGAGAGAGAAAGAACTCCGATTTGGCCAAATCGAGGGAGACCGGAACCCTAAAATGGCCGGAGATGGCGTCAATGGCGGTGGCGACGGTTCGTTGTCGCCGTTAATCGTTGCCCCTGTTTGCTGCTTGTTGTTCAGTACTCGTTGCTGATGCTCGTCGTTCCTACTGTCGGTGCTTGCCAATGATCGCTGTTTATTGCTTAGATCTACTCAGATCTGGGTAGTTTTCACCACCACCGCTGCCCGATTTTAGGTATTTTTCTCCCTTTTTTTTTTAGTTGCTATTTGGCTGTTGTATTGAGATCTGGGTAGTTTTACTGCTGTTTGGCTGTTGTATTTTTCGGTTACTGGTTCCTTTTTTTTTTTTTTTGGTTGCTGTTTGGGTGGTGTATTTTTCATCTCCATGGTTGTGTTTGGATGCTTGTGTTTTGATTCAACAACTAGAGGCAAGTAGATATCCACTAATTTATTCGTGTGGATATCTACTGATTTTGTGTGGATATCCACTGAAAATCAATAATGTTTTATTGTTTAGTGGATGTCCAATGCTTGATAGGTGAAGAATGATAAATGAAATTGAATTAAAATTTTGATATTATTTAGGATAGCCTAATTAGATTCAACCTAAGTTCTAACGATTTCTTGATTTATTTGTCATTTTTATCCTTTATGTTTAGATGTTTGTGTTATTTTTTAGTTCAGTGGATATCTACTGATTGTTTAAATGTTTGTGTTATTTTTTAGTTCAGTTGATATCTATTGATTGTTTAATTTGATTGTTTAAATGTTTGTGTTATTTTTTTTAGTTCAGTAGATATTTACTGATTGTTTAAATGCTTGTGTTATTTTTTAGTTCAGTTGATATCTACTGATTGTTTAATTTGATTGTTTAAATGTTTGTGTTATTTTTTTAGTTCAGTGGATATCTATTGGTGTTTAAATGTTTGTGTTATTTTTTAGTTTAGTGGATATCTAGTGATTGTTTAAATGTTTGTGTTATTTTTTAGTTAAGTGGATATTTATTAATTGTTTTTAGTGGATATCTACTTATTGAAGACCAATGAAGATGGAGGGAGCGCGATGGTGTGATGATTGGCGAAGACGATGGACGTCAATCGTCTTAATTTTTAGCGGATTTTCACTTTAATTTTTTTTTTTTGGATTTCCACTTAAGGGATAGGTGGATTTATGTAATTTTCTAGTGGAATGTAATTGAAGATTAATATTCAATGGAATTTTTTATTTTATGGTTTCTCTAATTCTTTATATTTTAAAATGTTTATAGAATATTTAAAAAAATAAATTAAAATTGAAATTAAATCAAGGGAAAAATAATGTAAGTAGATATCTACTAAATATAATTAAGTGGATATCTACTTAATGGATATTTAAGTAGATATCTACTTAATTGATTTTTAAATATTTTAAAGGAATTTTTAATTTAAATAGAATTTAATATTTAATTTTTTATATTTTAAAATGTTCATAGAATATAAAAAAAATTAAATTTAAAATAAAATTAAGTGAAATATAATTAGAGTATTTATGATATTTTATAAAAAAAAATATTTTTTAAAAAAATAAAATTAATTGAAATTTTTTATTAAAAAAAATTGAGAAAATTTTGAAAATAAGTGAAATTATAAATTTTAGGAGTTTTGCAAAAAAAAAAAAAAAAAAAGGTCAAAATGGCATTTTTGTAATTTTTGTAGCTATTGAGGGTAATTTAGAAAGAATAAATATGATTGTACTTTTGGAATGAGTTTAAAAAGCATGGTACCTAGAAAGTTATTTTTTGAAGAAATAGGACCTCTCAAAATTTTTCCCTAAAATATTTCGGTTGGATTTCGGGTTGGATTTCAGGTATAATTTCTTACTCTTTTAATATATATGTATTTAATTTCTCTATTGTGAGATTTTTATTATTATTGTGGTTGAATTTTAACTATAAGTTTCCACGAGATAATTATAATAATGTGAAAATTATACTAATGTGTTTTATTTGTTGTATTAATTAAATGCACGTATTAAAATGGTTAAAATTCTACTGAGCATTGACTCATAACCCCACAGTTTTGATTGTAGGGCCGGTGAAAATGGAACAACGACAGGGATTTTAGTTGAATTTCTATTTGATTTGTAACAATTGTATTTATTATTCACTGTTGTAAAATCGATTCGATAAATCGACAAATTATAATTATCGTTGTCGGATTTGTAAAATAAATTCTCGAATTTTTATAAAATAAAATATGGGTCATTCGGTGGTAGTTTTAAATTCTCCAAGGGAGAAACCGCGTGACGAACCTAGGAAACCGGATCGTTACAGAGTGGTATCAGAGCGGATTTGCAACCACCCTATGTCTGGGTTATGGTACCCATTATTCATAATAAATTAACTAATATTAAAAATAATAATTTTTATCTTCTAAAAAAATAATAAATAAATATATAACGGAAAATGGTAATAATGTTTTGTGTGCAGAAATTCCTTGTAAATAGACTCTGATTTTAGTTAGTTAAAAAAAATGAGAAGGAAATTCGAGAAACTAAAACAGTGAAGATAGTTTTTTTTTTGGGATAAAAACACAAAAGAGGGGTTTGGACATATCCTTGAAGTTTGACCAAAAATTTCACTTTGCTCTCCCATAGTTTCAATTTGAACACATAACATCATGAAGCAAGAACAAATAGCAAAAAGGCAATTAACGAAATTTCGATTGTTTATTAATCGTTAAAAAAATGTACCTTCTCCTCTGCTCTATAAATTTGGCGAGAAAGTAGGCTCAAATATGTATTTTCGGACTAGAAAAGAGAGAGACGCCGCAATGGCTGCAACTCCACTTGTAGCCTCGTCAATATACGGTTAGATTATTAAAAATAATGTGAAAAGCGGTATCATAAGATTGAAATTCACTTTTTTTTCTCCTGATGGTTACTTTCTGTGATTTGATCTGGATTAAATAATTGTGCAATACATCTTTTATTGGGTGCTTTAAATCCATACCTACCCAATTTGAATTATATTCTTTAATTGTTTGGTCCATATTTGCATGCATTGACGTCTCCGTTATGTTTTTTGGTGGTTTGATACTTGCACCCATGTGTTGTTACCATTATTGCACTTGGGTCCCTATAGTTTCAATTTGAACATATTAACATCTTCATTGGCGTTTGATTAATGTAATTTACCAAGAGTAAGTTAAATAAGCATGAGTGAGTATCGTGTCAATCGTGGACCATAGGATTTGTCGTTGAATTGAAAATATTAATTTAAAGGTGGTTACTGTCTTCTATATAAATCGTGAAATTATATTTTCGTATTAAATTGTGAAAAAAAAGTTTTGAGGAAATGGATGGTTTTACGATGATTAATGGATCAAGTAAAACTTTAAAAAAGTGAAAAATTATTTTTATTATCCTATTGTATCATAGTTGTCTTTTCATCAGGAGGGTACGTCCTGCGAGATGTGGATATATGTTGTTACCTGTCAGGCAAATCCTGCATGGTGAATATATTATATATATTATTGTCACATGTTAGGTAAATCTTACAGGGTGAATATATTATATATATATTATTACCTGTCAGACAAGTTCTGCAGGGTAGATATATATATATATATATATATATATATATATATATATATATATATATATATATATATATATATATATATATTAGACAAATCTAGCAGGGTAAATATATTATATATGTTATATTTGTTGGCCCAGTGAGCTACCCAAGAGGGGGGTAAATTGAGTAGATAAACATTTATTCAAATAAAATACTTCAAAAATTAAAATAATTAATTTTTAACCTAAATTATTTATTATCTATATAGCAGCGGAAATTAAGTATAAATTAGGTGCACACCAAACAATACAAAAATAAATAAATAAAAGAATGCAACACATCAGAAATTTATATTGGTTCACCAAGTTATTCTTGGCTAATCCAATCCTCCGAGCTCCGCTGAGAGTCGCACCCACTAATCACTATGATCCCTTTAACCAGGTAGAAACCAAACTCTTACAAAACGATTCTTTTCGTAGACTTAGAATTAACCTTTATAATTCATTTTCACAGGCTCAGGAATAACCCTATCTTTTTCACAAGTTAAAGATTAACCTAATTCTTTATACTTAGGCTAAGAATCAAACTTCACTAAAACGCTCCAAATATCCTTTTATCCGGTAAGGATTGAATCGTTATAAAATCACTCAAATTAAGTCTATCAAGGAAGAATTAACACCTAATCCTTTTATTCTTTAGGCCAAGATCAAAACAACAATCTCTTTACCGGAAGAGATTGAAACCAGCTACCCTCGATTAGATATTCTCAATAGTATCTAATCCGACACTCAACTCACCAATTACAAAATTGGTAAGTGATTTTTCCACTCGGAACTTCTACCACCCCAACTAAATTTGAACTTGATTAATGTCCCAATACTAGTGATAGAAATACAGTGAGAATTTTAAAATCTGATTTTAAACAAAAAAAAATGGGTTGCAAGCAATTTAGCACGTAATCAGATTTTTTTAAGAAATTGTTTCAAAAATAATTTTCAATTTAAAAATAGGAAAACAATTTCAAAGATCAAATTCTAAGTAGAATATGATAATAATAAACAATCAATTAATAGTAATCAACTTGGAACAATCTCATCAGGAATCCACCGATAAATATGATAAGCAATGAAATCTCAAGTCGACAAACAACAATAATCCACTTCAAAATATCTCAAGAAAATCTCACAATACTCTCAATATGATAACTCTTAGAAAATATAAGATTTAAATAGCTCTTTAGAATTGAAAAATGAATGGGATTATAGAAACCTAAAAAACGCACGTTTATTTGTAGGGGATTAGAATAAGCCCTCAAACGGTTAGTTTCCACATTTCAGGATAAATAATTACTCCAATAGTCTCCTTATATCATTAAGACTCATTTCTGATATAATTCACTTAATTATATCTTTTAAAACATTCAATTTAGTCCCTCAAACTTGTACTCAATCTCAATTAGATAAGATAGAAAGAATTTCATGAACCAAATTGAGAGATATCCAAAATACTTGAACCATATCTATAGGGATATTAAAATATTAACTAAATAGATCAAAAACTATCAGATCCCTAAGATATCTCACATATCTTAACCATAAAATGGCTAGTAACAACTACTTTTTGGATCAAAACTATAAAAATCTCAAATCCTGAAACTGGCTATTGGTTGACCAACCAACACCCATCAGTCACCGCCCAATTCAGGACGTAACCCAAGACAAAATTCATTCGCTCTCAATCAACTGCTAATTTTGTATCTGTCGACCGATTGATTCAAAGAATTTCACAAGTCAACTTACATGTCGACCTAACGATTCAGAGAGTTCATCTTTTAACCATAAGTCAACTTACCTGTCGACCGAACAATTTAGGGACTGAATCTTCTTCCCAACTCCATTCTATCGGTTGACCGATCCATTTGTGTAAGTCGACTGATTGAGCTGGAACACCTCTTCTTAATTAATTTTCTACTAAATTTCTTTAACGTTTTTTGCCCATTTAACTGATTTCTTTTCTTAGTTAACTCCACTAAATCCTTAAATTCAATTTTAATTAATTATCTTTCTTAAATCAATTGTTTCTTCTTCAATTACACATAGGAGCAAATATGTTAGCTAATTAGGATCCTATAAAAAACACACATAATTATAAAAATATTTTGTGTCGTGTGTGATCCTAATCGGGATACATTAAGATTAAAAATTTAACCTGAGTTTTTTTCCTAGGTTCTTCAAATTTTTCAATCTCTTAACATGCATCATCTTTGTCAATATCTTTAGCATCCATTTAGCATTTTTCTCAATGTTTTCATGATAATCTTTTCACTGGAACTAATAAACTAAAACACTCAATAAAATTGTTAGTTCCACTAAAAATATCAATATTTAATTATCCATCAAAATCTTAGAATCAACAATATCTATATAATTATCTGTCAGACAAGTCCTGCAGAGTGAATATATCATATATGTTATATCTATGTTGTTACCTGTCAGATAAGTTTTGTAAGGTGGATATATTATATATATTGTTACCTATCAGATAAGTCCTGCATAGTGGATATATTATATATGTTGTTATATGTCAGGCAAATTCTGCAGGGTGGATATATAATTATCTGTCAGGCAAGTCCTGCAGAATGGATATGATAACTCCCGATCATGAGATAAAATGATTTTACGGCTGGCAAGGAAGTATGTCATTTTATTATATATATAAGTGAGTTGATCATTTGATTTAAATTCGGTTGTTCTGTTACGATGATATTTTTGTTGGGATTTGGACATTGCCCAATGTGGTTATATTTTATTAAAAAGTGAATTTTGATAAAAACACTTGATCCATAAATGGTTTCCGTATTATGAAGACAGTACACCGACAAAAATAACTCAGATAGATATTCGTCCACTCTAGCGTTAGGTGGAGTCAGAGTGTGGGATTATTCTGAGACTACTAGCAGCCAATTATTACCTGAAGATATTAATTTGAATTATTGAGCTTGATTGGTAATTTAGAACGTGATTTGAGGTGTATTTGTGTAATATTTTTATATACATTTTACGTAATATTTTTATATACATTTTACGTGAGTATTGAACGCAGTATTAAACTCGTTATGTTACGTGATTTTGGAGACATAATTATGTGATTTGAGGTGTATTTGATTTTTATAATTTGAAATGTATTTGTGTAGATAAGACATATTTAAATGTTTGTGACATATTTACGTGTTTTCAGATATATTTATGCAGTTTGGGATATATTTATATATTTCGAGACGTATTTATGGGATTGACACGTGTTTATGTGTTTCAAGATATATTTATGTGATTGATACATACTTATGTATTTTGAGACGAACTTATGTGGTTAAGACGTATTTACGTATTTTGGAACATACTTATGTATTTGAGGGGTAGTTATGTGTTTTCAGATGTATTCTAGAAAATCTATTATTTGAGATTTGGATTGTGTTGATATTTTATGAAAAACGTTTACAAGATTATTGAAATTTTGATGTGGATATTGAGATTGATTATTTTTAGTATTGCGGGGACAATCCACAAGGAATTGGGCTATCTGTTGGTTAAGATACTGGTTGCAAACATGTTGGTTGAAATATTGGATGGAAATTGATAAATACTGGTTATGGGATATGATAGTGGACTTGAAAGTCATGCCAAGTGAAAAAATTATTGAGGTCGTAGACTTGTTAAAAACAAGATAGACCCAATCTAGTGAGACTATCGTGATATTTTAACAAGTTATATTGTTATTTGCTGTTATTTTTTATCAGAGTAGCGCAACGAAAATATTTAGAAACATAAGATTCTTTGGCAATTGTTTGTCTATGCTAGGTGTTACCGACCAAAGTGCACCATATCCGTAGGTTGTTGGATAGTGTAGGCCACTGCGAATGCAGATGTATCGATGGGTGAAATGGATTTTGACGGTTATGAAATGTGGGTAACTTTCAGTTATAGGACCTTACATAGAGAACAATTGTTCTAGAATTGAGTGTGACTGACATGACCGTCCGATACGATTTTAAACTATTATTATTTTGAATGAAATTTCGTGGACGAAATTTAATTAAAGGGATAGATTATAATACCCTGAAAATTTATATTTTGAAAATATTATTTTTATATAAGTTTAACATTTTTTAAATTGTTTTGCAAATTTATAGTATAAATTATATTTGATTATTTTTGGGAGTTAAATGTTAATTTTAAATTGACTCTTAAAAGTTTTGGGACTATTGTATTATTTAAATATGTTTTTGGATATAATAAATATTTTTTTTGTTTTAAGGAGGACATTGTGTAAATAAATAAAATAAAATAAAAATTGAAATAATAATAATAAAGATAATAATAATTATGGTCATATTACTTAAAAAGAAGGATTTGGTTATAGGGAAGATCAAGATTAATTAGATTTATGCATAAGGAAAAGAACAGTATGAGTTTTTGGACTGATTTTTGAGCGATAAAATATTCCGGTTGGATTTTGGCTTGGATTTCAGGTATAATTTCTAACTCTTTTAATATATGTATTTAATTTCTCTATTATGAGATTTTTATTATTATTGTGGTTGAATTTAACTGTAAGTTTCCACGAGATAATTATAATAATGTGAAAATTATGCTAATGTGTTTTATTTGTTGTATTAATTAAATGCACGTATTAGAGAGTTGGAGTTCTACTGAGTGTTGGCTCATAACCCTACAGTTTTAATTGTAGAGGCGGTGAAAATGGAACGGTGACAGGGATTTTAGTTGAATTTCGATTTGATTTGTAAAATTCGAGAATATATTTAGTATTCACTGTTGTAAAATTGATTCAATAAATCGACAAATTATAATTGTCACCGTCGCATTGTAAAATAAATTCTCGAATTTTATAAAATAAAATATGGGTCGTTCGGTGGTAGTTTTAAATTCTCCAAGGGGAGAAACCGCATGGTAGTCCTGGAAAACCGAGTTGTTACAAAAAATCATCTACGACGTCGGGAGTCGAGATGTTGAGCTGGAGAATTATCCTCGACTCAGGGGGTCGGAATGCTGTTTACTGAAGAGCACAAGGCACATTCCATAAAACACCTTCTTATTATGATAAGAAAAATTACAACATTTTTTACAAACTGGAAGTTGGTTTACAAAAGTGGATCTTCCCTACAGAAGTTGCGCTTCAGCTGGTCAGTGTTCCACGGGTGCCTGAGTGGCACACCTTTTTCTGTTTCAAGATTGTATATGCCTGGAGCTAAATCCAACATGGATGACGTTGATCTCACCATCCACTTGCTAGTGATCATCCCTGGCCTTAGCCTTCCGGGGTAGTAGATGGTTGCGGTTTTCCCTACTTCTCTAGGCCCAAGGCTCTCTCTCTAGTTCATCCCTATCAAATTGCTCCTGATTTCTTCTTGGGACAGAGTTCCTGAGATAGTCTCTTCGGATGAGAGCTTCAATATCCTGCCGGAGCTGGAAGCAGTTCTCTGTGGAGTGGCCCTGGTCTTGGTGGAACTCATAGTATTTGGTCATTGACCTCCCGACTGACTTTCTTCTCTAGGGCGGCAAAGGAGAGAAAAAGTCTTGTCTTGAGTTTTATGTGAAGATGGTGGCAACTGAGGTCGTGAGCAGAGTGAACTTTGGTTGGTGACGCCCTGGAGGAAGAAGTGGCCTTCTGTCTCTAGGCAAGGGTCTGAACCTCCCTTTAGTTTGCAATCTTCTCAAGCTTTGGGCTTGATCGAACCTCTATCCCTCGGTCCCTTCTGCTTGTTCACCATTTTCCTCTCTAATTTGGCTGCAACATGTAGATCAACACTATAGAACCTAGTCTCGTGATCCAGAGCTTGATCGAGAGTGGGAGTAGGATTGGAGGAGAGGTCATAAGACAACTGATAGGTATGATCTACCTACGTATTTTCAAACCAATTTTGTTAGTTTTAGAGTAGTTTTATAGTTATTTTTATATGTTTTTATTCTTTTTGTATTAAAATAGGAGCGTAGGGTGAAAATGTATGGAATCGGGGCATAAACGATGAGATTGAACCAAAAGCGATCGAAGAACGGTGGAAAAACAAGCTCGGAGGTAACACTGTTAAACAAGCCCACTGCCGCGGCGGTAAAGATGCTGAGAAAGACCAAAGGCTACTGACAGACCATCGCCTAGGCGGTAAACCAACAAAAAGTTTTTCAAAAGCCACTGCTTTCTTCATTGCCGTAGCGATCACCAACCAACATACTCACCGCCGCGGCGATGGCCTCTGCACAGTTTAGATATTTTGTTTGATATTTTTGAGCCTATAAATACTCTTCTCTCTTCCTCTCTTCCGAGCTCTTCGGCCCCTAAGGCCTTAGGCTATATTTTAGGGTTAGGATAAGAGATTTTTTAGGGAGAGCTTTCAACCCGAGGCAGAGGACAAAGAAGGAAGCGATCGTTCGACAGTTCTAGCGCAAATTCTTCGGATATAGGCTAAGTCGCTCATTTCTTTTCTTTGTTTTCTCCATTTTGGTAGTTGTTGAGCATGTTTACGCCATTTTACATTGTATACATAGTTATGGTCATTGGCTAAACATAGGTTGTATAAGTATTATTAATATAATTTATGAAAACATTGTTTAGTTGAGTTTGTGTTTTGTTTGCGATTGTTCTTCGTTATGTTGATTGTGTGTGCCGTATTGTTTATTTATTATGCTTATAGATTTACATATTGAGAATACGAGGTTTGACAAATCCTGAATTCAGACTAGAATAAACAAATGCCACGATTTTATAACCCGATCGGGGTTTGGATTGTGAACAATCTATGACATTGGGGCAAGACTCACGTGACCTAAAGTCATTAAGACGTTGAGGGGGACTTCTTCATTGACACGAAGTCGCGTATTCCCTCGTCTTACACTCGGGAGAGGTGGTGAGAGAGTTTTAGAACTGAGATTATCAATAGGGTAAACACAACGCACGATCTAATGACCCGATCGGGAGTTGGATTGTGTGCAATTAATGACGTTGGGGCGAGACTCACACAACCTAGGATTATTAAGACGTTGAGGGGGACTTCTTTGTTGACACAAAGTTGCATTGTATCCCCCGTCTTACACTCGGGAGAGGTGGTGGAGGAGTTTTAGATACTGAGATTATCGGATAAGTCGAACGCCGTTAACATAAACTAAAATGAGATCGAACACGTATTCATAAACAAAACTAATCCCTAGACAACCTATTCTCTCAAAACTATCTCAATATAGTAATTAGTATAGTTAAATTAGTATTTTAGTATTAGTTTTAAATTATATATTCCATTTTTATCGCCTAGATAAAATTAAGTTATGATAATCACGGTACTCGATAGTAATCTCAACCAATCCTTGTGGATATGATACCCGACCGAAAGGTCCTTTATACTAAAACTTGATCCGTACACTTGCGGTAAAAGTGACAGCGCTTATTTAGCGGCCACCAAGTTTTTGGCACCGTTGCCGGGGATTGGTCGTTAGGCGAATTCAGTTTTCGGCGATCACTTCCAAGATTTTGGTAACGATTGTCAGGGATTGGTTTATCAAATACAGTTTTTGGCGATCGCCTCCAAGTTTTTGGCGTCGTTGCCGGGAATTGTCTTGTTGATTGTTATCAATATTGTGAGTAAATAACTTGATTTTAATTTAGGCATTTTTTAGTGTATATAATTTTTCTTTGTAGTTTTGTTTTTGTTTTCCTATAGGATGCTTGAAGATGTTAGATCGATAAGTACTCTTGTGTTTCGTTCATTGCAACATCTCGCCAGTCTTAAGGGTATGTGTCGGGCTAAGGAAATTAAACCAAGTGCTTCTTGGGAGGTAACCCAGGGTAAAAAATAGATTAGATCCATCTCCGTCAATTTGAGTCGGAGGCAAGATTCTCTCGCCTCCCAGGTACGTGTTCTAAATCCCCGTCTTCAACATCATGCTATATATTGTCATTGGGATCGCTGACAGGTCATTTTGGGTAATGCCTGTGTTAAGTTGGTGGTGATGTGTAGTATATTTTAGTATGTGTTCATGTTTTTAGTAAGTTTTACTGTTTTTATATGTGTGCTGCATGCTTGTTTAGGATTGGTTTGTTTAGTTTAGTTGTTGTTTTGTGATGAGTTTTGACGTCATCTGGGCCTTTACCCGATGATGATTCTGTCCCCTAATTGTTTTGAGGTCGAGCGTAAAGCTCATTCATGTGTATTCTGTGTGCTTAACGTATCGTCTTAGTAAAAGTTATTGTAGATCCTAAATGCACGAGCACGTAAACTCAATATAACACTAACTAATTGATTTGAAACCGATTATCCTTCAATCAATTTCATGACAATAGGGATTCTAGAACTTGATTTTTGGGAAATTCGAGGCGAAATCCTAGGCGAGGTTGTTTAGGAGATATGATTTAGGCATTCATTTGATCGCTTGAGCCTTTTGAAGCCTACCATGCAATATCATTACCCTTCGTTAACCTGTCGAAGTCTAAAAGCCGTTTCAATTCTGAACACTTAACAAATACCCTAACCGATTGAATTTTTTCCAAACCTTTATCACTAAACCAAAGGCACAACATGAGTGAATCAAGTTAGCATTTCGCTACTTGATGTGAGCGGTTGGGTTTAAGACAAACTTCTAAATTGGTTCGGTATTCGAGTACTCGCTTGTTGTATGTCGTTCATATTTTTTGCACACTCCTAAAGTTGTAAGAAATTAGAATGAGTTTGGAGGTGTGTTACTTAATCCTTTTTGCACACTCCTAAAATTTAAATATTCGAATGAGTTTGAGGGTGTGTTATGTTAAAAAAAAAAAAAAAAAAACTTTACATTTCTTATTGACAAGTGAGTACTACATCCTTAATTATATTGTTCAGGGTTGTTTCTAATTAAACTATAGGGTTTCAAGAGTGAGAAAAAGCCAAGCATGTGCCTTGGGTATCATCACGTTAACGACGATTAACCTGTTTTGTATTTCTGATATACCCATGGCCATTATTCCAAAACCGAACAAAACCCTACTGATCCTCATGAACCTCCGAGCCTACATTAGTGGAGAATAGATCCCAGGTCAGGTGTATGGATTCCCTATACCTTAAAGGTTTTAGTCATGAACTATATTTAGGGATAATCCCATATAATCAATGGATAGTAGTATATTTGAGTTTAATCACACACACTTAAACATGATCTAGAATGGTGCTTACTATTTTTTAATGTTGAAATTCTAGAACACCACATGGTGTGATTTATACTTGAACTTGATAGGATTGGGGGCTGATGAGAGAAAAATCTTTCGGCCGGTAGATGATAATTAAAACTTACACATTTTTGTTTTTAGTATTTTTTTCATTTTTAGTTTTCAATTTCGTAATTAGTTTTTATATTTTCTCGTATTGTGTTGGTGTTTTGCTCGAGGACTAGCAAAATTCTGAGTTTGGGGGTAATTGATAGGTGTGATCTACCTACGTATTTTCAAACTGGTTTTATTAGTTTTAGAGTAGTTTTATAGTTATTTTTATATGTTTTAATATATTTTTATTCTTTTTGTGTTAAAACAGGTGCGTGGGGTGAAAAGGTATGAAATCGGAGCATAAACGATGAGATTGAACCAAAAGCGGTCGAAGAACGGTGGAAAAACAAGTTCGGAGGTAAAACTGTGAAACAAGCCTATCGCCGCGGCGGTGAAGATGTTGAGAAAGACCAAAGGCTACTGACGGACCACCGCCTAGGCGATAAACCAACAGAAAGTTTTTTCAAAGCCACCGCTTTCTTTATCGCCGCAACGATCACCAACCGACATACTCATCGCCGCGGCGGTGGCCTCTGCACAATTTAAATATTTTGTTTGATATTTTTGAGCCTATAAATACCCTTCTCTCCTCCTCTCCTCCTCTCCTCAGAGTTATTTGGCCCCTAAGGCCTTAGGCTATATTTTAGGATTAGGATGAAAGATTTTTGAGGGAGCACACTCAACCCGAGGTGGAAGATGAAGAGGGAAGTGATCGTTTGATGGTTCTAGCGGTTATTCTTTGGATATTGGCTAAGTCGCTCGTTTCTTCTCTTTGTTTTCTTCTTTTAAGTAGTTGTTGAGCATGTTTACGCCATTTTACATTGTATACATGGTTATGGCCATTGGCTAAACATAAGTTGTATAGGGATTATTAATATAATTTATGAATTCATTGTTTAATTAAGTTTGTGTTTTGTTTGCGGATGTTCTTCGTTATTTTGATTGTGTGTGTCGTATTGTTTGTTTATCATGTGATTAGAATTATGTTATGAGAATACGGGGTTTGACAAATCCCAGATTCGGACTAGAATAAACGAACGCCATAATTCTATAACCTGGTCGGGGTTTGGATTATGGACAATCTATGACGTTGGGATAAAACTCACGCGACCTAGGATCGTTAAGACGTTGAGGGGGACTTCTTCGCTGATTCGAAGTCGCGTATTCCCTTGTCTTACACTCGAGAGAGGTGGTGAGGGAGTTTTAGAACTGAGATTGTCGATAGGGTAAACGCAACGCACGATCCAATGACCCGGTCGGGAGTTGGATTGTGTGCAATCAATGACGTTAGGGCGAGACTCACGCAACCTAGGGTTGTTAAGACATTGAGGGGGACTTCTTCGTTGACACGAAGTTGCGTTATATCTCCCGTTTTACACTTGGGAAAGGTGACAGATGAGTTTTAGATACCGAGATTGTCGGATAAGTCGAGCGTCGTTAACATAAACTAAAACAAGATTGAACACGTATTCATAAACGAAACTAATCCCTAGACAACCTATTCTCTCAAAACTATCTCAATATAGTATTAGTATAGTTAAATTAGTATTTTAGTATTAGTAATAATTAATTAAATTCCATTTTTAGCGCATAGATAAAGTCAGGTTATGACAATCGCGGTCCTCGATAGTAATCTCAACCGATCCCTGTGGATACGATACCCGACCAAAAGGTCCATTATACTAAAACTTGATCCATACGCTTGCGGTGAAAGTGGCTGTGCATAAATTGCGGCCACCAACAACCTCTGATGTCGAAGCCCGTCAACAAAGGCATTCAGTGCTACACTCTCAAGTAGGTCGTCGCATGCATTTGTTTCTCGATTAAGGCGTTCAATGTAGTCTCCCAAAGACTTGGTGGGCTCTTGCCGAAAAGTGAGGATATAGGCCATAGTCTTTAGCCTCCACTAGGAGTGGCTAAAACGAGCCAGGAATAACTTATCGAGCTCCCTGAAGGTGGAGATAGATGTTGGCCTCAAACCCTATAACCATGCCCTTGTTGTACCTGTGAGGGTGATGGGAAAGACTCTGCACCGCAAAGCTACAGAGGCTACTTGCATGTCCATATGAGAATTGAACATGGATAGTTGGTCAACGGGATCAAAATCCCATCATACGGATTCATATGGGGGTGAGTGAAGTGTCTCAACACTACTTCTTCCAGAACTTTCTCTACAAAAGGAGACCTCACCTCCAAAATAGCTCCCGGTCCTACCCGACCTTCATGTAGCTCCTGGAGGCGGGTTTCCATGTCAGCCAGGTGGTGCTCCACAGCTTTCCCTACTCGGGGCTCTTCTCGGATATGACTACTTGTATCTTGGGTTGCAGTGTGACGGGAGGGAGGTAAGTAGGAACCAACCTCAGGTTCATATCGGCCTCTAAGATCGGGCCTGGCTGGCTGATGAAGAGCTCGACCATTAGGGGACACTGACAGGTTCCTTGGCATTAATTCATGCAATTGAGGATGTGGAGATCTCGACATTGCCGAGGGGCCTACTCTTGTCCCACAAACTCAGGGTTGCGAGGCAGAGGACGGCCCTTGGCACCTACCCATTCAAAGTAGTCATGTGAACATCACGGTCTTGAGGTGGCTTCTCGGGCGCTGCGGTCTGGAGAGCCGATCTACCTTGAACAGGGGGCAACAGTAATCACGTGAGGAGAAGCTGTACACACAACTTGAATTCACTCATTTAGAGTTCAAGAATATCAACCCGAGATGCCCCCATGGCTTATGAGGTTTATCCTGCAGCCCTTGGTAGCAGTGTGGACGGTCCTGCCTGGTCCTGTGGGGATGTTTATCCTCGTTGGTGGGAGCTGTGGGGTGCTTCCCTTAGAGTTCTTGACATGTCTTCTCTTTTTTCTACTTTGGGTTTGGCTGTCTAACCAGACCTTATGATTATCTAGGCTTAATTGAGTAGAGAGCAATGATCAGGGGAAGACTTTTTGCACGGTTCCCACAGACGATGCCAAATTATTGGTGTATAAAAATAGTACACAACTCAAGTATAACCCAGTCGGATGACAGGTGGGTCAGCTAAGGTGGAGTCGACGGCTGAAAATTCTTCAAATGAGTTGTACTGGGTCCTAGGAAGACTAACCTACTGTGCCCAGAGTCTTGCTCCTCAAGGAGTGATACCTGTATAAGGCTCAGACTGAGATTTGTCCCGATGAAACCCTTCTGGTGTGAGAATCAGAGCTCAGAGAGAAAAGGTATATAAATGTGTTAAGTAAGTAAGTAAACTCAATGCATGTGCGTAATAAAACGTACTTTGGGCTTGCATAGCCCCTGGTATATATAGGCGTCAGAGATGATTAATCAAGCCTAAACACGTTTAATTAGTCAAAATCTTGTGTTTAGCAGATAATCCGAGGCGTTTATGAGATAATCGTTGGGCTTGGGCTTTTGAGTCCATTTAGTGAAGCCCACAGGTCTTTATTAGGTTTATGGTGATGAGATGGTGGAGGAGAGTGGAGATCCGCAGAGTCTTGGAAAAGAAACGAGTCAGAATGGAAAGCTGGTCGAGGTGAACAGCTGAGTCCCTAAAGTTGGCCATCTAGGGCACGACATTGAGCTTAGGGTGGCACGCCCCACGGCGGGGCGCCTTGCTCCTCCTTGGGTGCAAAAAAGATTCTAAGGGAGAGCCGTGGTCGGTGTATGCTCCAGCATAGTGCTGTGGAATTCGGAATGCGCCTATGTCACTATGAGAATGGACACGTGGCTGGGTCCTAGGTGCTGACTTAGTGGTTCCCGAAAATACTCTCATCAGCCACAATCAAGTAGTATCTGAATTTGAGTCAATTGATTAAGATACTAATGCAGAGCCAAGCACTGTGTCACCCTGCAAAAAATAAAAACCATTCATTTTCTTTCTTTCATCACTATTAGGGTACCTTAAAACTCTTAAGATTCCATCTTCAGAGGAAAACTTATAGCTATTAGAATCGAGAGTACCCAAAGAAATTAAATTATTCTTCACATTTGCAACATGCCAAACATTAGTCAATGTTCTTATAATACCATCATTTATCTTGATTTGGACGGTTCTCATTCCAACTGTTTTACATTCCATATTATTTTCCATTAATACTATATCACCATTAATTGATTCATATGTAGAAAAACCAATCTTTATTAGCACATATATGGTAAGAAGCGCCTAAATGAATAATCCACTCATTTTTAACTCAAATTACCATAAGTAACTTAAAGAACATTTTTAACATCCAATTTATTTTCTACAACTCTAGTAACATCAGAAGAATTACTAGTGGATTTGTCATTTTTATCCATTTTCTTAAATTTTGAGAATTCCATCTTGTAAATCCCTTTTTGTGACAGTAGTAACACTTAATATTTTTGTTTGATTTTGACTTTGACCTAGATCAATCTTTATTTTCAAAATCCGTATATTAATTTTTTCCCCGCACAATAAGACCTTCGACATTTTCATCTAAATTATTGCTAGACATTTTTTCTCAACTCTTGAGAATTTAATTATGATTTAACAAAATGCTCGTAGGAAGAAGTTGCATGGAGTCTCTTCAAATTACGACCTTTTAAATGTCTTTGGGTATGAAATCGAATTACGACCTTTTGCTTCCTAGGATATGAAATTGAACACAAAGAATACCAATTTGGAGATTCTATTTCTAATCATCTTCGTATTTCTCGTCATATCACTTTTTGGGAACACAAGATATTTTTCTCAATTTTCAAATTTCATTCAACATCTATTCCAAACCAGTTTGTTAGCCCAGTGATCTATCCAAGAAGGGGATAAATTGGGTAGTTATAGAAATTAAAACAAATTCTTATCTTTCAACACTTAAATATTCAAATAATTAATTTAATCCTAAATTAATTATTATCTTTATATAGAAGTGGATAAGTGTATAAATATAGGTGCACACCTAAACAACAAGAAATAAAGAAAATCAACAATGCAGTACACCACGATATATTTTGGTTCACCAAGCTAATCATGATTAATCTAGTCCTCCAAGCCCTACGGAGATTCGCATTCACTAAACCACTAGATTCCTTTAACAGGTAGGAACCAAATCTCTACACAATGATTCTTTTACAGGCTTAGAATCAACCTTTACAATTTTCTTTTCACAGACTAAGAAAGAACATCTATATTTTTAACAGGCTAAAGATTAATTTAATTCTTTTATACCTTAGGAAAAGAATCAAACCTCACAAAAAATATTCCAAATATCCTTTTTACCGGTAAGGATGGAACCGTTACAATTCAAACAATTTTAATTCTAATTATGAAGAGTCACATCTAACTCTTTTCAAGGGAAAAGAGTAACTTAACCTTTTTGTATCTTATATAAAAATTAAACCTCAATCTCTTTACAAGAAGATATTGAAACCCTTACTACCCCTGACTAGATACTCTCAACAGTATCTAATCTGCACAAACTCACCAATTACAAAAATCGATAAGTTTCTTCCCATTCGGAACTTCTACCATCTCAAATCAATTTAAACTCAATAGATATGATAATTTGTTATATGAAAAACGCAGTTCTATATAAATTGATTTGAAACAGGCCTTCTAACGGTTAGTTCCCAAAAGATATAACACTTAAATGCACATATAGACCTTATATATCAATTCCATTTAATCCTGGTCATTTTCACTTAAATATGGCTTTTAAATCATTTAATTTAGTCCCCAAATTATTTCTCATTCTTAAATCGAAAGGATATGAAGTATTAAATAGACTAAATTGAGAAACACTTAAAATAAGTGTACCATATTTATAGAGATATTAAAATAAGTGTATTAAATCATTAATATATCCAAATCCCTACAATATCTTGGCTTAGATATTCCAAAAATGGCTAGTTAACAGCTAATTTTTTAATAGTTCCTCAAAATCCTCAAAATCTGAAACAACACAGTCGGTTGACCAATCATAGGCCATCAGTCAACCGATCGATTCAGGTTGTAGCCCAAGTCATTTATCAAACAACGGTTAGTTAACTAATCGATACAAGATGCAAACTCAGGCCAAATTTCGGCCCTCGTCGGTTGACCGATCATTGATGGTCAGTCGACCAATCAATACAGAGAGTTCAGCTATCGATCATCTGTTGATAGATCTCCTTTGATTGGTTGACCGATCGATTCAGAGACTTTCCAAATCTCCAGTTCTTGCTCATCGGTTAACTGATCTTTCATGGTCGGTTGATCGATCACTGTTGGAACTTCTTTTCTCAAATTATTTTAACTCCAAAACTTCAACGTTTTCGACCCTTTAACCGATTTTTTTTCTCGATTAACTGTATTGACACTGTTAATCAATTTTAAACACTAATCTTGCTTAGGTCAATTTTTCTTTTTCAATTTCACATTGGAGAAAATAATTGAACTTAATTACAATCCTATTATAAACACACATAAATATCAATCATTTAATTTGTGTCGTGCGTGATCCTAATCAGGATACATTAAGAGAAAAAATGAATTTGAGTTATTTTTACTTAGATTCTTCAGAATCTTCAATCTCTTAATGTCTGTCTCTACATCCTTCACAATTTCTTCATGATGTTATATTGATTGGAACTCTTTAAACTGAAATACTCAATAAACTCATTAGTTCCATAAAAAATATCAATACTTAATTGTCCATCAAAATTCGTGGATCAACACAACTATATTTCACTAATCCATCCATCAACTTATTTCCTGATAATCCAAGCACAAATGTCGTTGAGCCTCAAATAGATACTCTAGTTACTCCATATACTCTCATTGGTGTTCTTGTTTCGTCGGTGAATCTTGAGCACAAACTCTTCGATCATGTCTAGATGACATCACATGTTTCACAAACTGAGCATGTCCTAGAGAATTCCCCTTGTTCTAACAGGGTAACACAACTTCCCTCACATCTTTGTGATTTTCATTGTTTTTCTAACATACTTAATCTACATGAGTCTCAATCCTATAAGGAAGCCAATACTAACGCTCTTTGGTAGATAGAAATGAATGCGTAACTTCATGTTCTAATCAAAACTCATACTTGGGATCTTGTTGATCTTTTTTTTTAGGAAAACTCCTATTAAATGCAAGTTTATTTTCTAAATTAAAATACTTTATGATGGCTCAATTGAACGCTATAAAGCTTGACTTGTTGCAAAATGATTCGCTTAAGAATATGGCATTGACTACGAGGAGACATTTTCTCCATTAGAAGGACTCACATCTATCCGTACTCTTCTTTCCGTTCCTGCCATTCGTAAGTGGACTCTTTTTCATATGAATGTCAAGAATGTCTTCCTTAACGGTGATCTCCTAGAGGAAGTTTACATGCATATTCCTCTTGGTCTATTTGTTCCACAACAAGAAGTATGTCGCCTTTGTCATACCTTATATGGTCTTAAATAAGCTCTACATGCTTGATTTGCAAAATTCAACACCACCATCGACCAGTTTGGGTTCATATCCAGTGTGCATGATTTCACTCTGTTTCTTCACCAAACTAACAATGGTATTATCCTTCTTTTATAATATGTGGATGACGTGATTATTACGGGGGATGATCTATGCAATATCTCATAACTCAAAAATTTTCTCATTAGTCAATTTAAGATGAAAGATCTTGGTTTGCTCATTTATTTTCTTGACCTCAAAGTTTTATCTATTTCAGATGGATATTTTCTCTCTTAGGCCAAATATGCATCTGATCTCATTTCCAAAGTTGACATTACTGACTCTATTATTTTCAACACTCCTCTGGAGCTGAATAACATAATTACTCCAATAGGTGGATCCCCTCTTTCGGAAATTACTTTTTTATCGCTAATTGGTTGGAAGTTTGGTTTACCTCATAGTTACTCGTTTAGACATTGCCTATGTCGTCCATCAAGTCAATTAGTTCCTATCCGCTCCTCGGACAACTCACTATTTGGTTGTCCTCTGGATTATTCGATATGGCAAAAGAATCTTGTTTCATGGGCTTCATTTCTTTGTTCAAACTGCTCCCATCTTACAAGCATATTTTGATGCCAACTAAGCTGGGGATCTTACTGACAGACACTCTACCAATGGATATTGTTTCTTCTTTGGCAACTCACTCATTTCATAGAAAAGTAGGAAACAAACCATAATTGTCCATTCCAGTATTGAAGCTGAGTATTGTGCCATTGCTGACGCAATACAAGGACTAATTTGGTTTCGTTGGCTTCTCTCTGATATGAGAGTCTTCTCTCTCACAACTACTGTTCTAAATTATGACAACCGAAGTGCTATTCAAATTGCTCACAATGATGTTTTTCAAGAACATAGTAAACACATTGAGACTGATTATTACTTCATCCGTTATCACGTTCTTCATAATATTATTCGTCTCCACTCCGTCAGTTCTACCGATCAAACAACAACTATTTTCATCAAAGGACATCCATCTGGACACTTTCACACTCTACTTTCCAAACTCAAGATAAAATCTAGTCTTCCACCTTAAATTTGAGGGGATGTCAAAGAACTTATTAATGCACCGAAATGTTCATTTTCAAAGAGCTTATTAATAATCGAAAATCTCATTTAATGCACTCATTTGATTTTTTTTTTTTTTTTTGTGTGTGTGTGTGTGTAGGTAAGTGTATTGTAAAAATTGACAGATTAATAAAAATGTTATCGAAGAACTCCTACCAAAAATGACAGATTAATAAAAATGCTATCCTACCAAAAAAATTGACATCCCCGATAAAAATGCTATCCTGCCAAAAAAAAAAAAAAAAAAACTCCATCAAAATTGAAACAGTTGCGAAGGTCACAATCCGAAATCGAAGACCGGCGAGGTAGATGAAGAAGATCATTGATACAGAGATTTTCATGCTTCGAATATCGATCACCATCGCATTACTGAATATTTCTTACACAATATTCGATTAATTTTTGTGGGAGTTCTTGATTGCGTATCTCGAATCGCAATTGGTGCTCCTACACCTTGGATTTAATGATGTTATCTTAAAGATCAAAGAGTACTTCCTCTAGGGGAAGGCCGATTTGGTGGGTTTCGATTACGTTAAGAAATGAAAGTCATAATTAATGGATGTCTCATGGAAAGGTGATAAATTAATTAAGAGAAATCTGTGAGATCTTGCATTGCCTCAAGTTTGGTGGCTATGGCAACGGGTGGTCGTTTACGGTGGTTTCAAGATGAGATAAAGGAAAAGCTTAAAGGTCACGATGGTGGTGGGGTTAGTGACCACCGCACTTGGTGGCCTTTTTTTTTTTTTTTTTTGGTAGGATAGAAAAACGAAACAACACAAAACAGAAAACAACTAAGGCGGGCACATATCAAAGGCCCTTTTGTCTATTTCAGCAAAAAGTAAATCTTCCAGGCCAGCAAAAAGTAACTCACAATCTCCGTCCGCTCCTTTCTTGGCAAGCTTGTTGGCACATTTGTTTGTTTCCCGTCCGCTCTTTTCTTGGCAAGCTTGTCGACACATTTGTTTGTTTCCCTTGGCGCAAATTGAAGTGTGTAATTATTGAGTAACAGAAGACGTCTACATTCCTCAACCCAGTTTTTAAATCTATGATTTTCAAGGTATGAGTCTTGAACAAGGATGACCGCCTCCGCAAAATTTGTCTCTACCATAACATGCGGATAGTCTCGACTTGCAACAATTTTTATCTCAGTGACAAGACTTTTGAGTTCCGTTTTTAGAGTCGTGCAGTTATCGAGCACTTCATAATAGCCTACCTTCTAGACTCCTAAGTTGTGTCGCAGCAAACCTCCTATGTCTCCCTTCCTCGGGTTTCCTGTTGCGCTACCGTCGGTATTGAGTTTTAGAAAACCTACATTGAGAGCAAACCATTTAGTCTGGGATTTACAAGATCCATCTAGGAGGTTTGGTTCAAGATAGGTTTTAGAGAGGCCACGATGGAAACTTGTGATTCTAGAGAGAGTAATGCTCGGATCACTGCAAGTCCCCTTGATATCCTCTTTATTCTTATCCTTCCAAATTTCCCAAATGGTTGCATTAAAAATGAAAAAATTAGGATTAGAGAAACTCCCTTTTAAATTTTTTCTTATCCACTCCCAAATATCCAAAGCAAGCTGGAGTTTTCCGGGGTTGTGAAAATCAACAAGGGCTCAAACATTTTGGGCTTTGGGACAGAGTCTGACCGCATGCTCAATATCCTCCATTCCCCACCACAACACTGGCAAAAATTAGAAGTGTTACCACTTCTAGTAGCTCCGAACACATTAATACTAGCCTTTGTGGAAAATGGACCAGAGGAAAATTTTAACATTTTGAGGGATTTTTTATTTCCATATCTAGCTCCACTTGCCAATAGGATTAGAACCAATATTTGTTTTCTCATTAAGATAATAACTAGATTTACTAGAAAAGGTGCCGCAATTTTCTGGTTACCAAAGGGGTTATCCTCTATAGCAAAGACAAGAGTTTCCATGTTAAGAATGATATTTTCAGTAACCTGGTCAATTAAATGAAGAATAGAAGATAAAAACAACTTACCATTATCATCAACAATATTAGCTACTTTGATATCAAACCCTGTTGGATTTCTTGGTTGCCTATGGGGCCCTCCCTCCACCATCAATCCATCCACAAGTTCACCGTCGTACCATTCCCAATTTTCCATTTTATACCTTTATTTGGTACATTTTTAGAGGCAAAAATACCTTTCAAGATATGGGAACCTCCACTTTTCTTTTTCCAAGAATTCAGACTACAATCAAGAGAATATTTGCTCCAAATAACTTTAGCCCAGAGGCATTAATCATCAAACGCAATTTTCCAACCAAGTTTAGCAAGGAAAGCTGTGTTATTAATTCTAGCCTTTTTTAACCCTAATCCTCATTCCTCTTTACTTTTACAAACTTTATCCCAATTTATAAGGTGATATTTCTTCTTATCATCACTATCCCCCAATAGAAAGTTTCGGTTAATTTTTTCCATTTGGTCACACACTTTAGCAGGAATAGGGATAGCTTGCATCGTGTAATTTCGGATGGTAGAAGTGACTGCTTGGATTAGAACAGATCTACCCGTCACTGAAAGTATATTAGCTTTCCACTTGGAAAGCCTATTTTGCATTTTGTTTTTTGAAGCACATTATTAAGATGTAATTTGTTGAGCCTACCCTGAATCAAAAGGAAACCTAGATATTACCCAAATCCTTAGTTAATCCAATCCCAAGACTCCCATTGAGATCCCTGGCCTTCCACAAAGGGAGATTAGGGGCCACATACTTGGTTGGTGATTTTAGATGAAGAGGTAGAAAAAAAGTGCATTTTTTGTCCCTTTCCAATAGATGTGCCATCCCTTTTGTGATCCTATTTTTTCGTTTTTTTTTAAAGCAAATATGCACTCCTATGGATGTGTCATCATGCGTGCCATTTTGGCACACATGCCTTACATGTGCCAAATATGGCACATGTAGAGGAAAAACCAAAATATTGGATTAGTGGATGGGTGAGTTACTTAGTTGATTTGGGTTTAAGTATGATTAGGTTAATGTTGGGTTTGTTTAATTAGGATTGTGTAGTATTTGTTTGGTTAGATTTATATTAATTTAGGTTTAATTGAGTTTAATTGGATTTAAATAAGTTTTGTTTATTTGTGTTTAATTAGGTTTGTGGAGTTTAATTTATTAATTTTATTTTATTTGGGTTGTTTTAGATTAATTGATTAATTTTATTTTATTTGGGTTGGATTGAATTAATTTTATTTGGGTTGAATTTGATTAATTTTATTTGGTTAATTTTAATTTTAATACAAAAATAAAAAATAGCACGCCATTTTACTACAACCCTTAGAGTATCCATCTAAATAATGTGTGTCATACTAATTTTGGTGTGCCATACTAGCAAATGACACACACAAAAATGGCAACTCCCTTGGAGTTGCTCTCAATTGGGGTTCGGTATTGCTTTATAAGTTGTATATTTGATTCCTCAAATTGTCCTTTCGGTTTTAATTTAGTCTAACTGAAAAATCAGTTAAAAAACTAAATGAAAATTATTAAATTAAAGGTACTTTAGTAATTTTGCCTATCTTCTCTCTTAATATCAAGGAATGTTCTTCTAAAACTCCTACTTGTTAAAAAAAATAACGTTTTTACCCCCACATATTAAAACTTTGTTCAAAACTCCCTGTTTAAAAAAAATAAGCACAGACTCCCAATAATAAATTTTAAAGACAAAATTACCTATTCAAGTTTAATAGATGAAACAATAAAGTTTTTTAATTCACTCACAAAGCTCTCATCTGTGCCTCTCCCTCTCTCAGAATCTCCGATCTACAAACAAATCGCTATCCCCCTAGCTTGCCTTCGTCGCCTTGCCCTAGCTCGCCACCGTCGCCCTTCCTTGCTATTGTGAATGAAGCCCTCTTATCCGTGCCTTTCCCTTTCTCAAAATATTAGATCTATAACCCATCACCATCGCCCTAGCTTGTCGCCATCACCCTATCCCTTGTCGTTGTCAACATTGCGGTCATTGTCTCCATCATTATCGTCGCCTTCATCGTCGTCATTCCATCCATCATCATCATCATCTCCTCCATCTGTCGCCAATCGTCTCCGTCATTGTCGTCTCCATGCGCCTTCTTTGTCGCGTCTCCTTCATCAACTAGATCTAGCCTAGATCTAGGTTAGATCTGCTTACCACATCGAAATTGATCGTTGTTCAGATCTACAATGAAATCACTATCATCGCCCTAACCCTTGCCCCCGCCGCCGTCGTCGTCGTCACCATCATTGCTTGAACTATTTTAGGTGTTTTTTTTGGCTTTGAATTTTGACAAATCTGACTCAAATCTTGTTAGGTATTAAAATGGAAGCCATTTCATTTACCGATTTTGCTCGTGCTTTCGCTGATTTGCTCGAGACTTCAGAAAATCAAAGATCCCATTCTCTTTTATCGATGCCATCATCTTCCCGCAGTTGCCTAAACGATATTAAGTATTTTTTTTTTATTTTTTTTTTTGCTTTGAATTTTTGATAGAAGTGATAAATTATGCATTTCAACTGTTTGGTTGCTTGAGAGGTGGAGGAAGAGAAATGAAATTGAATTAGAATTTTAATATTGTTCAGGATAGTTAATTAGATTCAAATAAGTTCTGACTATTTCATTTAGCTGATTTATCTGTCGTTTTATCCATTGTGTGCAATTGTTTGTGTTATTGTTTAGTTAAGTAGATATCCACTAAAAAATATTTTAGTGAATATCCACTTATTGATTTTTAGTGGATGTCCACTGATTGTGTAATTTTAAGTGGAATTAAAAAATTTCATACGCCTAGTATATTTCGCTCATGTGTTAAGTGAATTTTCACTTTGATTGGGTACAATTAAAAAGCTACATCAAAAAGCTCTTCCTTGGCTTGGCAAAGGCATCAATTTGAATTTTTTTAATTTATTTATATATATATATATATATATATATATATATATATATATTTTTAGATTAGATTTGGAGATTGAAACTCAAAAAAAACTCTTGATCTGTGGCTGAAAAACTGATACATGAAAGTATGGCTGCGAGATGGACCAAACAATTGACATGTCGCCTAATACATAGAGAGGTAACCTAGATCTGGCCAGAGGAGCGAAGCGTGACGGTGCAATGACTAACAAAGACGGAGGGAGCACGACAGTTTGACAATTGACGAAGACGACGGACATCAATCTTCTTAATTTTTAGTCGATTTCCACATAGGGTTTAAGTGGGTTTATGTAAATTTCTAGTGGAATGTAACTGAAGATTAATATGCAGTGGAATTTTTTATTTTCTGGTTTTCTGAATTTTGAAATCAATGAATTTAGGTTCTCCATTTGATTTTCAATGGATTTGTTCATGAGATTTGGGTAAGGTGATAGCTTGTGTAATGATGATTTGGTTTTTAAATGCTTCAGTTCAAAATAAATTTTTGGGTTCTCTAATTCTTTTGTGGAATTCTACTTGATTTGTTTAGTGGATTTTTCACTTAATTATTAAGTTTAAGTGGATTTATGTAAGTGATTTTTAGGGGTATTTAAGGTATTTAAAAAAATTATATTTTTTTGAATTAAAAAATAAAATTAATTGGAATTTATATTGAAAAATAAAATCAGTGGATATTATAAAAAAAAAAAAAATTAAGTGAAACATACATAAAAGTATTTAGGACATTTTGAAAAAAAAAATGAATATTTTTAATTAAAAAATAAAATTAATTAAATTTTTATTAAAAAAAATAAAATTTGAGTGGATTTTAAAAAATTAAATAGAATTTTAAAAATTAAGTGGAATTTGTGTATATAAAGGATGGGTAATATTAAATGATAAATGTGTTGATATTTTTAAACAAATCTAATTTTAATAGTTCCTAAAAAATTATTTTTTAAACTTTTGACTCTTTGAAAAAAAAAAAAAATACTCTAATATCAATATATTAGTAAGTGGATGGTTCCTGGAAGATCGATTTTTTTGGCCACATTGAGTCTTGTACCTATCTGGAAACGGAGATCAGAGGCATTCATGCCGAGATGTGCTTGGTGATCACTAAGGGATTCATGAGAGTTATTGTGGAATCAGACTCCTTGGAAGCGATTAACCTCATCAAATGGGACTGTCCGAAAACTCACTTATTGAGGGGTTAGATGATGGAATGCAAGCGCATCATAGAGACACATGACTTTGAAATTCAAGCTACCAGGAGGTGCAACAACCGTTGTGTGGATTTCCTAGTCTGGATAGGAATGAATAACAAATCTAAAATGCATTACATAGAGAAACCTCCTGAAGGGCTAGAGAGGCTCCTTATCACCGACATGCACACTGAGAGAATCCCTCGCAGTCTGTAGTTTTTTGTGTTTTTCTTTTTCAACCAAAAAAAAAGTAAGTGGAAAGTTTCTTTTGGGCCCAACGTTGTTCTCTTTCTCTCACCTCACTCGTCATATTTTCTCTCAGTCTCTCTCTCTCTCTCTCTCAAATCTCAATCTACGTCCTCACTTTTTAAATATTCTTGATTAATTATTTTTTAACTTTTTAATAAATGATATATAATCAATAAAGTAAATGTGAAAATATAAAAAATACACAAAATTAAAAATAAAAACATTAATAATACAATAATTTGCTTTTCATAAGAGGTGAGAATTAATTTTTCATTGTTTATTTTTGGCTTTTACTTTTTATAATTGCTTTTTATTTTGGAAAAATTACCTAATAAGCCGAAAATAAATTATTTGTCACCAATAAATGCCAATTGGTATATAGTAAATCAAGAACTCTCATTCAATAGTTTTCACAAACCATTTGATCCCATATTCAAAAAACTTTGATTGCCAGATTACTAATATGTCATTCACGAGTTTATAAGGATTAAGAGTTTCCATATTCAACAAAATCATTTTATTAAAATCAAAATTACTATTGTTGTACACATTTTTTTCATAATCTAATTATATATTCGGATTCATCTAAATAAAATCTATAAAAACGATATCAAATTCACTTTTTTTTTTATTAGTTTCAGTTTTCACATTCATGTTACATTCAACATGATACTTCTAGAATTTCTAGTTTCATATTTCATGTTACATTCAGCATTGTACTTCTAGAATTTTCAGTTTTCACGTGTTATATTTAACATCAAAATCTCTTTTATTAGTAAGTCATATTACATTCAACATGCATATAATTTGTTCTATTATCATCATCAATTAATGTTACTTTCAATTACATTGGATGTTATATTCAAAATTCACGGGGAACACAAATGTAGTGATGTTAATGTTATATATAACAATCATATGCATCTCAATCTAGAACTGCCAAAAAGAGATTAATATCAATCACAGAATGTTATATTCAATTTCAACATTGGTGCCACACGAACTATAAGATGTTACATGTAATATTTTTATGAAATACGATTCGCATCTCTAAAAAACGTGATTAATATCTTATTTTAAAGACGACGATCTCCCTATATTTATTGTGTACACAAATTAATTTTTCAACAATAAGTCTTGATAAAATCGCATGTTTTATGTTCAATTTTATTGATTGGAAGTTACCATATTTGTTTCCACATTTTTAAGAATAATAAAAAATTAAAAGTAGTATAAGGAATGCAACCGCTTATTAATGAGAGGCAAATTAATCCGTGAATCTCTAAAAGTAGTGATCGGTGCAAAATAAAATAAATGGGAGTAATCGGTACTTAAAGCCTAAAAAAGAGAGTGCTCAGTCACTGCGCCTTTTATTTTTTATCTCTAACTTTTATTTTGATCTTCCTAATAAAAAAATTGAGTTGAAAAAAAAAATAAAACCGAAACTCCCACTTCTCCTCTTGTTTACAATTTTTTGTTTTTTTATTGTATTTTCTTGCTTTTTATTTTTTTTTAACAAACAAAATGAAAAAACAATTAAAATCCAAAATGAAATTCAAAAACAAAAATAGAAGAGTAGAACATAAAAAGAGAGACAAAACAAAAAACTCAAAATTTATTAAAAAAACAAAAACAAAAATAATAAATCGAAAAATATAAACAAAAATACTAAATGAAAAACGAAAAAAAAAAAAAAAAAACTATATAAAAAAAAATTACTCCGTCCAATTTTTAACTGAATTTTTTGAATTAAATTAAAATCAACATAAAACCTTGAGGGACCAATTATGTCATTTATAAAACGTGAAGACTCATGTAGACACATTACAAACCCCTAACTTAAGGGACAAAAAATTGAACTTTGATCAAGAGGTAGTCATTTGGAATAAAAATTGCACACGTGACCTCAAAGTTTGGATATGATTTAATTTGACCCAATTAAAAAATGAACTTCTATAAATGACAAACTATTATGGTTCATTTGGATTTAGGGAAAGAGGATGGAGAGGAGTGGACCCCACCTTTTGTGTCAATATACCAAATCAAAACCAAAAACACTTTCATTTTCAATTTCAAAACCAAAACCGTAACCAAAACTATTTAATCGATTTCAAAACCAAACCGTTCGATTACCCATCGGTTCAGATTGAATTGCCATCTCTACCCAAAAGATATATGCGCAAGTGTTGAGAGTTCTACAGAGGCCTAAACCTTTCTCTTGCACACCAACACAAGACTATTGAAACATCATTTTACAAAGAGAGGAGGGAAGTAGTAGAGAGAATTGGAAGCCTGTTATAATTTCACAAACCACTCAACTATAAAAGGAAAACGAAATTATCCACTACATTCACGACAAACGAAATCTTAAGCTACGCTGTACAAACCGGAAAAACAAGTCCATGCTGAAGCAATGTGCCACACGAAGTCTCGTATTTGGGGGAGCGGGGGAGGGGGGATGTGTGAGAATCGGAGGTCCAAAGAATCTGTCTGTGAACGATACCTCTTCTCCACTGTTCCCTTTGATGTAAAGGTCCATAGCTTGAAACCTAAAAACCATCGAATCAACATCCTGGAAGGGACTGCGCCGAAGCAAACGGCGAAAAGGACGCTGCAGACTCACTACAATGCAGTGGGTTCTGCTGGTGACTGGAAGACCCGATATAACTTGATGAAGCATTACCCAGGCTCGGAATATAAGGAGACATGTATCTAGAGTTAAGAGGGGATAAGGAAGGGTAACCCAAGGAATGGGATGAAGCCAAATGGGAAGCACGAAATCTCTGTGAAGACGCATTTCTGAGGTCTAATGAGCTTCGGCTAACACTAAGATGAGGGGATTGCTGGTAGGACTGAAAAGACTGTTGGTTATACGTGCTAGCAATGGAGCGAGGAAGAGAAACCGAAGGAGACCCATAAGATGCAGGGGCTATTTGTATCGCTGATGAAGATGCTAGTGACGATCTGGTTGATGAGGGTAGATAGGATGATGAAACTGAAGCCGGGGTGGATGAAAGCAACGGCGTTCGTTCCGATGCTGGTGGATCACCATTACTGGTTCTTGCATCACGCTTGCAAACAGGGCAAAAGGTTCTCCATGTTGTTAGCCAGGCGTCAACACAACTTGCGTGAAATTCTGAAGGAAGTCAAAAATTAAGTCACTCGTCTATGGACATTGCAGCAATGAAGAACGAACCACGAAAAAAAGAAAAAAAAAAAACGTAATATAAATTTAGCAATGGACTACATAATATGGTAATAAATAAAGAAAAATGAGACCCATGAATGTATAAAAACCAATATATGAAGACCAAAACATCATCAACTTAGTAGCTATAGACTGTAAAAGGGATTAATTCTCAGCACCCCCTTATACTTCGATTAATTTGATAATAAAAATGCATGTATTTATATTTTAAAATGTTAAGTACATCAAAACATCAGTATCATCGAGTTTGACAGGGTTCACAATGGATTTGAAAATATATGGATACTAGTTTCAGATCCACGCAATGCACGAGTTTAGAAAAAATTATTTAATAAAATCTTAATATTGAAGTATAAAACATATCAGTATCATTTGGTTATTTTGGTAGCAATATCCGAGGGGAGCGAATGCATAAATTTTAGTACATAATGGCATTTTATAAATACCAAAAATAAATATACAATTAAAAATTATATAAATAATCATAAAAATGAAATAACATTTCAAAAAATTAACTTTTACTGATATACTATAAGATAACAAACAACTAACCATAAATTAGGATTAATTTTATCAATTTTTGCAAATCAACAAATCCTAATTTAATTAATTTATATCGTATTCAATTTCTTTTCGGTGAAAATATTTTTTGAATCACAGTTATTTTTTTAAGTAATTTAAAATGTGCACCAGGGAAATTAATCATATATTTGTGAATTAATTAGAAAAAATAAATAAATATAATTAAACCAAAAAAAGAAAAAAAAAATTGAGTGGGGCCACTGCCGCCACTCATTATTTAATATATAAAAAAAATATAGAACCTACCGAAAAACTTGAAAGAAGCATTA
This sequence comes from Eucommia ulmoides, assembly GCA_016647705.1. Lineage (NCBI taxonomy): Eukaryota > Viridiplantae > Streptophyta > Magnoliopsida > Garryales > Eucommiaceae > Eucommia > Eucommia ulmoides. The sequence goes on from CM028337.1 coordinate 25,359,039, forward strand.
TCTAACCACATTAAAACTTTCTCTCTCTTTTCACTTTTAAGTATTAGATTATATTTGCATTTTTACACCCCCATACTTTACTCTAGCATCACTTAAACCCCTCCCCCACCCCCCGCCCAAAAAAAAAAATTAAAAACCTATAGATCACCTCCTTGTAATCTAGACTAAAGTGAACATTCTGTTACGGGAAAATACAAATTGATCTAATCACCCTTATGTTCTTCATTTTTATACAGATAGAATTTGTTTAATTATTTAGTTTTAATTTAATATAGTGTATTTAATGTGTTATACATGGGCTTAATATGAAATTTATTAAAATTGAATGAAGTTGTGGCATATGGAAGATGAGAAGCACAGGATTACATCAGTGAGTCAATCTTGGTTTTCATTTTAACGAAGACGGCCTAACGAAACCCTAGCCTCACCATCACCATTTTTGCCGGTAAACTTACATTGCCACTCCAAATAGCCACTTTTTTCCCTTCCCATCTCCGACCTCATGATCTCCTCCTACAAGATTAAAATTTTCAATTCTAAGCACAATCATCACTATGTCACTGCCTTACACAGCCTGCGACCCACCCCTTCCCACATTGAAGAGACGATTCAAACTTTCCAGATCTGTCCTCGTAACCCATTCTTTGCCTAAGATCGACTGTTGATTGGCATCCGTCCACTGAGCAGCCTCAGCCCCACGAATTCCACCTTTGGAACCACCACCACCCCACCCCACCCAAAATTCGACGATCCCCAACTACCTACGCTGCCCCCGATGAGCCCAATTCCCTGTGTCAACCCGACGAGCCACCCCAGCCCCATCTATCACCTCTCCTTCCCCTACCTCAATCCACACCGCCACCATTTCTTTTCACCACCTTTCCCTTAATCTCTCCTCTGTTTTCTCTCACGTCTTTCCTCTTTTTCTTCAATTTGTTTTTTTATTTTTTGGTAATTAGATTAAAAAGAAAAATATTGTAAATAAATGATAAGTAATTTTGTCAACTCACATGTAAATTGACAAAAAAATTAACAGAATCCGTTAAAATAAACAGAAAAAATATGTTTTGCCTTTTATTATGGACTAGGAGTAGGTGACGAATATTCCTCATACCACTCACATCCTTTCCTAGAATTTTGAAGGCCATTGTGTGAAAGAACACTTCTAGCCATTGTGCAGAGCCAATTGGAAGAATAAATATCAAAGAATCATACAAGTCATTCCTCAGCAGGGTATCAAGCGACCAACTCAAAGAACATTTCTACAAAAAGTTTATTAAAGAAATTCCTAGAATTCATGGTAGCTTTGATTTAGTACAACCTTCCTAGTTCATGGTGGCGTTTTCTTCTGTACCACCCATGTTTCTTGAATAATTTCACCAACGAAAGTGAAATCCCAAACCAAAGTTGCAATAATATTAGCCAAGTATTCTATCCATTGCACGAAACAATGGTAACAAGCTTGAAGTCATAAACTCATGAAAATGTGCTCAAGGATGAAAGTTCTAAAGGAATTGGCTTCTAAGGTTCATGTTTCTATTTTGCACTACAATTGGGAAGCTAATACAGTTGTTGACTTGTTAGCAAAGCTAGGAAATTGTGGAAATAATCGGACCTTCTAATCTATATCAGATAATCCGGCAACTGTTTGTGGATGCTTAAGACTGAACAGATTTCGTTTCCAGAACATTCGGAAGATGAAAGGAAAGTCATATTTTTTTATTGATTTTTTTTATTTTCCGTTAGGCTATTTGTTGTTTTGATTATTTTCAAAGGTCAGGCATCGCCCCTATGAGTTTTGTATTCTTTGCATTTATCAATAAAACTCTCCTCGTACCGCCAAGATTCCCCTAAAAAAAAAAAAGGATGCTTCTGGGTTGGGATACATCAGAAAGGAATTCTTAGTTTGGATAATGTTTATGTCCACCACCTATTTTTTGTATTATTTGCATCTTATCAGTAAGGTTAAGTCCTCTGATAGATGCTTTTGATTTTCAATAAAATTTCCCTTGCACCATTAGAGTTTCTCTTAAACAAAAGGGAGTCAAGTGTAGGTTTCAAAACCATAAGGTGGAAAAGTAATACTAAGGTCGTTTGATAACTCAATTAAGCACTTAAAATTGGTTGAATGCATTAAGTACTTATCAGCGAAAATTAACCAAGCACTTAAAATTGTTCAAAATTTTAAGTGATTTGTGATTCACTTAATTTTTTTAGCACTTATCACTTAATAACATAGACTCAATCAACATTTTACACCAATACTGTAAAATCTCACAAAAAGGTAATATACAAAAAATTATACACGAAGAAAATACTAAGTTGAGAAAAAATAGAGAAAGTTATAGAGAGAATATTTTAGAAAAATAAAGTTGTAAAAATTATTTTAGAAACAAAAATTTGTACAAAAAGATAATTTTTTTGAAGTTAAAAATATTAAAAAATTGAATACTTAATATATTCAGCACTTAATAAATTCAGCATTTATAATTTCAACACTTAAAATTTAAGCGTTATCAAACATGCCCTAAGTCAGAGTCTAATGGAGTGAAAGGTAATTATACCTTATTTATTGTATCCTAATCATGTCAATCTCCTATTTTTTTGGAATTCACAGTGTTGTTGTATCCATATGGTATTGTATCTGCATGAATTCATCTTAAATTCTTAAGTTTGGACCACTTAAGTGGAACTTCACCCTAGCAAATGGAGCCCTTAATTCTAAAACACTCAAAATAAATTACCCTACAATGCAATTGCAATGAAATCACATAGACAAACATCATAAGCAAACATGCACAAAAAAATAATAATAATTTAATCAATAAGAAGGGGGAATACTATTAACAATCCTTACTTAGGCCCCTATTCAGGGATGGTTTGCAAGAAATAAATTCCAGTCATTAAGGATATCTAGAAGGCAATATATGACAAGGGTAAGAACGACTTACTGTGACGGCATGGTAGAATTCGAAGCTTCTCCCCGACCCTATAGTCTTCAAGACATATAGCGCATGTTGATGATGTACAGTTGTCTTCTAAAACAGCAGTAAATATTAGGCTTGGCATGGCTTTCACTAGACGGCTGCTCATACCATGGAATTCTCTAACACGTGCAGCCCGTGGACGCTCTCTTCTTATGCGGTGCCTCCGGACAAAGAAACAAGTTGCCAGTACAGCAGACATAGCTAGTAGAGATATGAAAGATATGGCCATTATTGACCATGCTGAGTTCTCAAAGCTTGGGATTATCCAGAGTTCCATGTTGGGAACACCAGTATATTTGGCAAGTGTCTCGCCCGCAACTTTGGAAACAAACACCGCATGCACTTTTATACCAGCTGAATTTCCTGCCACTGAATTTTCCATACATCGGATTAGAGATTCTCAAAGATGAAAAGGACCAACCACAAAGAATTACATCAAGCAACTTTAATGGGAGAACATTTTTGGGAGAGTGAAAATAAATTTTTTGATCAACTTAATAGTATTGTTATCATTTCTAGACAGCTTCATGAAAGCAGCACCATAATTTAAACAAGACATGAACCCGAGTAACACGTACTTCATACAAAATGGAAAAGGCAAAAGTAACAAAATATAAATTGGATCTTGATTATGGCTTACTTTAATTTTTTGAAATTTATATTTAATTAGATTTTTTATTGTGCAGTGCTCATTTGATTAGCTTCCAAGTTTAACTATTACTATGTACTTACTGATAATTATGCCTCCTATGAATTAGATTCTTGAGAGTTGAATAATATTTTGAGTCTAGTCTTTGGCATTAGGCCTGTTTGCAGCCAAGGATTTCATGAGAGCGAAGGACCTCCTTTCTTTGTCTCGCACCTCTTAAATTTCTAGTCTTTCACTTTTGCATGTACAGGTATCTTTGTCACTTGTCACTGAAGAAAATGAGGGAAAGCGACTCTGTAAAGTAGTGTCACCACACCATATAACTTTCCAACAGCCGACTCTCCTTCTAGTCCCAATGTTGAAATGACAAAATCTCCTGAAAATGTCTCCAAACTGAATGATGCGCTTCTAAACCCCCACTCCGTAGGGACCGGCAACAACCCTGGAACACTTAAGCGCCGGACTCTAACCCAAACCTAGGAATAATCACATGCTACTGTAGGGCCTGATCTTCTGCTGTAAATCTCCAAAGCCACTTTCCAAGCAACCTTTGGTTGAAGACCCTGAGGTTTTTTATGCCAAGACCGCCCTCCTTAAAAGGTCTGCAGATGCGGTTCCAATCAACAAGGTGAACAGATCTGGAATCCTTTAAGTCGCCCAACAGGAAGTCTTGATGTATCTTCTCCAACTTAGCTGCCACGGAGGCTGGGATAGGAAAAAGAGAAGAACGTTGGGATGCTCAAAAAACTCTTAAGGAAAGTGATCTGCACCCTACGAAAAGTAACGAGTTTGGAACACGCTAGGCATTTCTGGAAACGCTCAATGATCTGATCCCAGAATTCTATATGTACAAGGTAAGGTGCCCGTGGGGCATCCCATAGCCGAGGCCAACTTCTCCAAATTAAGCACCTGTCCAACTGGAAAGATAGAATTGGAAAAATTCACCTTCAGACCAGACACAGCCTCAAATGAACGCAGCAGAATTTTAAAAAAATTCTTCTTACTTTTCACCGTTAATTTCGTAGGCCTGAATCAATCTATGATATATACAAAATAATAAATACATTAATCTAGTTGATAGATTAATACCTGTTGTAGTGTGCTTCAACACCTAGCTGGTCGTCCGTCGATGTTATACCTTCTTTTCCTCCGCAAATCTTCTGTGCACGATCCTCAAAAGAGTTTGGATATCCGAATAGCAACACAAGTGCCTCGCCTCTAACAGTATCAACAAAAAGATCTGTATATCTAATGGAGTTTCTTGGACATTCCAACAATTGATTAATCAAGAGAATTAAAGAACGCAAAGGAAGGCATGTTTCTGATTGTCCATGATAGGCTTTTGGCCCACCGTTTGTTGCTCACAAACCTGTGTGCAAAGCAATGCTCAAGGACTCAAACAAATTGAAATCCCTGGCTTCAGAATCTTCTACCACTTTCTGGCTAGGGCTTGGCATTTCGTCAAGTCCGATGCTCCACATAGATCTATATGAGCACGGTAAGTGTCCCCACCAGATCAGTGTTGCCTTGGACGAAAGTTTGCAGTTCACAAAGACTTTCTCCCGCAATACCCGAGCAGTGAACGAGGAAGCGTTTCTCTTCACGATCTCATAGATGTTTGGCTGCTTCTTACCGATATGCCCAAGTTTCTCATTAATGGCGTTGACTTGATCACGGAGATTATTGTTGATTCGTCGGTTGTGATATCCTCGTTAGATCCATATGAGCATGGTAAGTGTCCCACCAGATCAGTGTTGCATTGATACATGCCAATTTGGGACGAAAGTTCCCAGTTCACAAAGACTTTCTCCCGCAATATCCGAGCAGTGAACAAGGAAGCGTTTCTCTTCACGATCTCATAGATGTTTGGCTACTTCTTACCGATTTGCCAAAGTTTCTCATTAATGGCGTTGACTAGGAGGTTATCTCGGGACACTTTGGGGGTTATAACTGTCATCGAGGTAGGGTGTGCATCATTCATTGGAATGGGCGCTCCATTTCGTCTTTCCACTGATCGTGTTGGCGACACACGCGGCCCGAGTCCTAAATGCACCCTGGGTGCCCTCCCGAAATGGCGAAACTTAAGGGTCACAATGGTCATTTTGTACCCCTTCCCCTCGGTAGTTCATCCCTTTCTCTTCACATCCTCTCCAGTTCCCTTCGGAGGTCGCGACTCCCTCCGCTACTCCTCTTCCTAGTGTTGCTCCTGCCTCGGTCTTCGTCGTTCATCTGCCTCGCTGTACGATGGCACATATCCTTGCGGAACTAGCGGTAGCGGAGGGAGTTGGCTCTAAACAACCAATTGCTGCACATTCTGAGAGAGGTCACTTAACTCTCTCATGAACTCCACAAGAAGTGATGGTGATTCTCCAGACGGACCGGCGTCAGGGCCAGTCGTGCGAAGTGGTTGTCTCTCACCTTCTTGGTCATTTGTCATTATCCCTAACCTCAAAGTAACCATAAACTTCCTTAAAAAAAAACTAAGAAAGACAATTAGTTGTTTCCCAGATATGGCTTCAATCTGATGAAGCAAAATTTTGGTTCTTCAGACATGGGACCTTAGAATTAGGAATAAGGTAATTCTCCCAGCTCATATCCCTACAAAATAATGGGTCTACCATCGTTGTACCTCCAGTGTGAGAATCTGTAGAATCTTCTCAAGTGAATTTGGCAAAGTGTTGGCTAGGGAAAATTGTGATTGCCTGGCTAAAATCACCTACCTTCATATTTGTATTGAATCTCGCCCTATTACCTTTATAGTGGCGGATTTCGTGGGATATGACTTAATGGGACATTACTTAGGGAGTAATAACAGCTATTTCCTTAGTGAGTGGAAGACGTTACAATAGTCCTCAAGCAGGAATAACGACACTCAAGTTTCTCAAGGTTCATGACCCAGATCGAGGAGTGGGTTTTAGGCCCAAGGCCCGCCTTCCCCCGCCAGGGTGATGTAGAGAGCAATCTTGCTCAAGCAAATAGCCTGTTCTTGGGAATGGCGATGTTTCTCGGTGTTATAGGTTTTGTAGCTTCTCATGCATGTCACATGCTTAGTGGACACATGGAAATCTTACTCGGATTTCCCCTCATCAACATCTAACCTATACCTACCATATGCACTATTTACATTATACACCCTCTATTTTAAATAACGACTCCATGCACCCCCTTTGGGACCTTTACTTTGAAATAACTATTTTATGAGACCTTTATTTTGTCAATATCATATTTTATATTAAATATACATTTTAATATTGTCCTTTCCCGCTACCCCTCCAGCAACAACAAAAAAATCCAATCGAATGACCATCACCGACATAACATGGCCCACAAATTTAGATGCTGTGTGAGAGAAAGATCATCGCACATGCTCCCGTAAGCCATACGAAATCCAATCCGTACGCAAGGCATTAACGGTCTTCTCCTTCAAATCTCAACCCACAAATTTAAGTGTCATGCAATAGATTGTGAAATGAAGGATGAACGCAGTACCCATGGGATGTGTCTACCACCCATCCCAACCTACTCGCACATAAGGGAGAGTTGTCAATCGATCGGATTGACTACACCACGGATATAGGCCATTTATGGAAACTACTTACCATGTCATTGATTATATTTAATGACGGCACGTAATTATCATTATAAACCTTAAGTATAAATAGTAGAATTCATAATTCATTTGGCAGGAGAAAATAAACGATACAAGTCATACAGGAAAAATAAAATAAAAAATAAACTATCATTACATCTTTGAGCTTTAGTCTAAAAGAAAAGTTTTGAGGTCACACAGTCAGTTCCAACAACTGCGTGACTTAGTGCGCTCTCTCTCTTCCTTAGACGAGTTGATCGCCGTTCCCTCTCCCTTCTCAGACTCTCTAAGATCCATTGTGTAAATCCCTCCATATACATTTAGTAAAATATCCTTCTGTATTATTCGATCCTCAACACTAATCTTTCAATGTTTCCATAGGCACAAGGACTCGAGCATGAGAAAAACAAAGATGATAAAAAATATGCATATTTCTACAGCAAAGCATGACCAAAACATCCATGAACTGGTCATCAAGGCCATAATTTTCATCTCCATGGCTCCGTGAGACATCAGGATGTGACATACTTCACACAAACATCTGTCAAATCTCTCATAAATAAAAGGCATAAGAGGCACAGGGGGCCCAAAACACTTTGTAACCTTTCAAAATTAAACAAAGAGCTCCAAACTTTTCCCCCTGACAGAGAGGATAGCAAGTGTTACATGGTATTTATGTCTTTTCTGTATTATTTAAAGTTTCATGTATTGTTTAAGGTTTCCTGTATTGTATCTTAATTTCTATCATAAATAGAGGGAGACGCTAACACAATTGTTAAGTCTTCTCTTTCTTGTCATATCATCTTCTAAGTTTAACAAGATATCAAGAGCAGGTTATGAGACACTAACCCCATAGATCTGTTCAACCATTTTTTTTTTCTTTTTTTCATCTTCTCATCTTGTATTTATTTTTTTCTTTTCCTCACAAATTGTACGAGGAAAAAAAATACAAAACAAAAACAAAAAAGGTTATGAAACCCCGGTCGCCGTCGGCAGTCTAAGCCATTCCGAGCTTCACCCAAAATCCGACGCATCGCCGTCGCTGTCGCAGTCTTAGATCTCAAGCCCCATCACTGCCGTCGCAACTCAAATCCATGCCGCTGTTACCTCCACAACCTCCTAGCTTAATTTCAACTTTGTCGTAACTCCGATCAGTCGTTGCCGTCACACCTCAAATCCACCTTCAGATCCGCGTGCCATTGGTGTTGTTCGAGGAAACTAGATTTGTTGTCATCCTCGCTGTTGAGTAAACCTAATTTCTCTATTTCTTTTTCTTTTATTTTTGGTTTTACCTATTTATTAAAAAAAAAAAAAATTGTTTCATTGTTTGTAAATCTCTAAACTTGTTCTTCTTTATTTGTTGGTTTTTCCTTGTCCCTTTTTTTCCAGTTAAATGTTGTATTGGCGGGCACCAATATCAATAGTTTCACCCCCACAGTTAACGACCCACAAGTTAAATGGGATCAACTATTAAATTGGTCTAAAGCTGTAAAAGTATCCCCTTACCAAACAAGGGGAACACCGGGATCTCAAGGAATCTGCTCTGGCAGAAGATGATATAAGAAGTATGAGGAGTGGATTCAAGTTGATGAGCAAATTGTATCGATGTTGTGAAATTCAATGAAACCCCAAGTTGTTGATCTGTGTACTCATTTGGATATGTGCAAAGCAATATGAGAATATCTTCGTGTGTTGTATCCCAGTAATCATACCCGGATGTATGACTTATCGGTCGAGTACTTCTAGCTTTAACAAGCCACGCAATTAGCTACGGATTATTTTACCATGTTCAATAGGCTTCAGGAGAAGTCAAATATTGTCCTATCTATGACTACCGATTTGAAAGAAATGCACAACCAACGTGAGCAACTGACTGTCATGAAATTCTTAGTCGAATTACGCCCAGAATTCAAACCAATCCGATCTTAGATCCTTGCCAGGGCTACTCTACCCTCTATCACTGAAACCTATTCACGAGTTTTGTGTAGCACTACCAAGGACAATGCTCCTAGCTCCAATTCACTTGTGCCATCTGAGTATTCGGCCCTTGTTACACAAATCCCTCCACAGGATCGTGGTGATCAACCCAGTGGTGGTTGCGATGGTCTTTCTCATAGTGGCAATGGTGCTGGCCGTCGGGGTGGACGCAGTGGTTGTGGTCCACATCGTCAGTGCTCCTTCTATGATAAGGAGAATCATACCAGAGAAACTTGTTGGGACTTATTTGGTCGTCCACCCAAATTCGCCAACGCAGTAACATCTGATCTAAATGATCCCGCTTTAATTCCTGAGTCTGAGACGGCCAAGGATATCTTTGATGAGGAATATGCCCAATTTCTTTAGTATAAGACATCCTAGCAAGCATATCTTCCCATTGTTTCTTTAGCTCAACGAGGTAATTCTATCACTTGTCTTTCAATTCACCCCCGCTTCCACAACCTGAGTCATAGATTCTGTTAACACTAATCACATGTCAAGCACCTCTTCCCTATTTACACACATTCAGTCCTCTCCATCGTTGTCTCCTGTTAGAGTTGCCAATGGTTCCACAGTCCCTATCCGTGGCATCGGCACCATGGAACCCTCACCCTCCTTATCTCTATCATCTGTCTTACATATTCCTTCATTTTCTTTTAATTTGATATCAATCAGTAAGCTTACTAAACATTTTAGTCGTTCTGTTTATTTTTTCCCTGATTCTGTCATTCATCAGGATTTGAGAACGGCAACACACAAGACGATTAGCACAGGGTGTACGGAAAATGGCATTTACTACGTTGATGATCACAACGAGAGTGCTATTATCCCATCTGTTGTCTGTCTTGTTGCATCAGCCCACCAGATTCATTGTCACCTAGGTCATCCTTGTCTTGGCAAGCTCAAGTTACTTATTCTTGATTTACGTCATTTGTCTTCCTTAGAGTGTGAGTCTTGTCAATTGGATAAGCATCATCGTAGTTCATTTGTTTTCCCAATTCATGTTCAAGCATCAAGTCCTTTTAGTTTAATTCATTCGGATATTTGGGGTCCTCCTCGTGTTACTTCTATGTTAGGTTTTCATTACTTTGTTACATTTGTGGATGATTTTTCTAGAGTTACATGGCTTTATTTAATGAAAGATCGTTCAAAATTATTTTCTATTTTTGTGCACTTTGTGAAGAAATTAAAACTCAATTTAATGTACCAGTGCGTATACTCCGGAGTGATAATACTCGAAAATATTTTTCTCGACCATTTACTTCTTTCATGTCACACTCTGGTATATTGCATCAGCTATCTTGTCAACACCGCAGTAAAATGGAGTCGCTGAGCATGAGAATCGACATCTCCTAGAAATAGCTCGTACTCTTTTCTTTTTTAGATGAATGTTCCCAAACACTTATGGTGTGATGTGGTTCTTATAGCTTGCTTCTTGATCAGCAAGATGTCGCCATCTACCCTAAATGGCAAGATTCCTCATTCTATTCTTTTTCCTCGTTTGGTTTACCTCCTCGTATATTTGGGTGTGTGTTTTGTTCATCAGTTGACTCCTGGTTGAGATAAGTTAGATACCCATACTTAAATGTATCTTTCTCGGTTGTTTCCGCACACAAAAGGATTATCTTTATTATAGTCCATCGTCACATCACACATTTGTGTGTGCAAAACCCCTTTCTTTTCCGCCCATCCTCTCGGGATGATCTGGATGTTACTCCCTTTGCCAAGCTTCCCAAACCCTACACCATCTCCCTCTACTCCAGAACCCATCCCACCTAGTCGTTTTTCACCTCCTTTCTAGGAATACTTTTGTCGCCAAAAGGTCACTTCCGTTCTTACGCCCATCGTCTCTGTGTTCTCAGATTCTTTTCTAGTTCATCCATCCACGTATGACTTGGACATGCCCATTGTTGTCTGAAAGGGTAAGCACACATCTACTGACCATCCTATTTTTAATTTTGTCTTGTATACACACCTATTGCCTTTATACTCCTCTTTTGTTGCTTTTTTGTCATTTGTTTCTATTCCTAAGTCTATCTCAGAGGCTCCCGCTCATCTTGGTTGGACGACTGCAATGGAAGAAGAAATGCTAGCCTTACATCAGAATGGTAGTTGGAATCTCATCTCGCTTCCCCTTGACAAAACAATAATTGAATGTAAATAGGTGTACATAATCAAAGTTCATCTAAATGGCACCGTTGATCGACTCAAAGTTCGCTTAGTTGCCAAAGGCCATACCCAGGTATATGGTCTTGATTACTCTCAACCTTTTTCTCCCGTTGCCAAGCTCGCTTTGGTTTGTTTGTTCATATCTCTAGCTCCCACCTTTTTTTTGGCCATTACATCAGCTAGACATCAAGAATGCTTTCTTAAATGGTGATCTGACTGAGGAAGTATACATTAGAACCACCTCTTTGGTTTGTTGCTCAGAGGGAATCCGATTTGGTATGTCGTTTAAAGAAATCTATTTATAGCGTCAAGCAATCTCCTCTAGCATAATTTGAGAGATTCAATAAAGTGATCACTGAGTTTGGTCTTCAGCCTTGTGGAGTCTATCATTCTGTGTTCTACAGACACAGTAAAGTCAGTAGAATATTGTTGATTGTGTATGTGGATGACATCGTAATTACCGGGGAGTACGACCACTGTGATATTCAAGAACTTAAAATGTCGTTACATAATAATTTTCAAACCAGAGATTTGGGTTAGTTGAAGTTTTCTTGGGGATTGAAGTTGCTCAATCGAGTCGGGGCATTTACCTGTCTCAAATAAAATATGTCATTGATCTATTAAACGAAACAGGAATGCTATGAGCTAAACCGATTGACTCGCCTATGAACCCAAATACCAAACTATTGGCAAATCAAGGTGTACCGATGGCAAATTCAACATAATACAGTCGATTAGTTGGGAAATTGAACTACCTAATGGTTACTAGCCTAGATATCTCATTTGCAGTTAGTGTTCTCAGTCAATTCTTGGATCGTCCCATAACTTGTCACTGGGATGTAGTGATTCGTATTCTTCGATATCTGAAAAGTGCTCATGGTTGTGGTTTGTTATATCAGAACTTCGGTCACAATTGAATAAAGGGCTATATAGATGCAAATTGGGTCGGATTACCCTTGGATAGGAAGTCTACTACAGGGTGTTGTGTGTTTGTTGAATGTAATTTTGTCTCTTGGAAAAGTAAAAGCAAACGGTAGTGGCCCATTCAAATGCAAAATCAAAATATAGGGCGATGGCCCATACCACTTGTGAGTTAACTTGGTTGAAACATTTGTTGGAAGAACTCGAATTTGAACACTCTTCACCAATAGACCTAATATGTAATAATCAAGCAGTACTTCACATTGCATCCAACCCAATTTTCCATGAGAGAACAAAACATATTGAAGTTGATTGTCACTTTATTCGAGAAAAAGTGTTACAGAAAATTATTGAAATTGAATATGTAAATTCAGTTGATCAATTAGTTGATTTATTTACTAAACTGTGGGATCAAGGAAAAAGTACATTTGTAACAAACAAGTGAGGAGCATGCAATATATATGCTCCAACCTGAGGGGGAGTGTCAAAGAGTATTTATGTATTTCTTGTATTATTTTGGGTTTCCTTTATGGTTTCCTAATTTCTATTATAAATAGAGGAAGAGGCTAACACAGTTGCTAAGCCTTCCCATTCTCGTGATATCATCTTTTTACTTTAACAGTATGGATCAATCCATTAGGCTCAAATAGGTAATTTATGTGCTTGGCCCCAAAAATGGAATTATATATATGTGTGTGTGTGTGTATTACGTAAATATATACATACATATGTATATATATATTACGTATATATATACATTTATACATGCATACTAACAAATGTACATATGTATATATATGTATTACGTATATATACACATATATTGCATACTAACAAATGCCCTATGTGGGCTTGCCTAAGGGCACCTACTTTCAAGTCAACTCATTTATATTTTAATTGATTCAATTCTAAACAGAACATTTATATAAATGGTCATATTTTCCATGATTCGATTGCCTAGATAGCCTAATTCAATTAAGCACAAAAAAAAAGGATAAAAAAAAAAAAAAAAAAAAAAAGGGGAGAGAGAGACAATATAGGCAATGAAATAATGTAAATTAGCACTAAGAAAGAGTTTGAAAAACTATAAATAACAAAATAATTCTAAAATTTTATTTATAGGGAGAAGAAGTTGAGGGGGAGAATCGAAAGGGGGTTAGGGATTCTTTGACTTGTAAAATGTTTTTTCTTTCCTTTTATTTTTTTCTATTTATATTATGGGTAGAGGGGGAAGGAAGCAGAGAGAGATTACCGAGCACTTTCGATGAGAACTATTTTCCCCAAAATTCAACTTCCAATGTAGTTCCTTCTTATTTCAAGAAAAAAAAAATTCAGCCCTTAAATGTATTGGACATTTCAAAAAGTGTAGTAATTTATAGGGAATCGGTACATTTTAGGCAAGAACTTTGGAGGAAAGAGGATCTATACCGTTTTTACTCTTGTACTAGTATATTTAAGCACGGAAATGTCTATAACCACACTACGCACCTTGCATTGTACATTAGATTTTATGCCCCTGTATATTTTTCAAAATATGTACATTTGGCACCAATTAATTTGATCCATAGTTCTCACGAGGATTAGTCTACCAAATACTCGTTCACACTTGCGGCACTAATGTTTTGAGTCTTTTGACATCACCCCAATCACGACCGTTAACCAACATACACAAACAAATTAAATAAAAGGAGATCTACTAATTGCAAATTTTTGCAGAGAAAGAAGTCCTTACTTGCGACCAAATCACCATCTTCGTTGTCATAGACAATTGCTGCTTTGAATCCTGCTTTTTGTGCTCTCTTAACTTTGTCCTCAAAGCTGCACCCTCCTCTAACAATCAGTACAAACGGAGACCTGGCGCTCTCCTTCGTTGAATCAACTTTTTTAGTCAATGGCGAGCATGCATCAAGAGGCTCCGCCAAATACAGTGTTCCACACTCCCCCGACCCTCTCACTGCAGGAGCTGAAATTACCAACAAATCAATTCTAAAGATCACGTCATCACTTCCATAGAACTAAAGGAATTCTTATTAAAAATCAGACAATCCAACTAAATGAATAACATCCAACACAATAAAGAGATCATAGAATTCTAGTCATGCATCAATACAGCAAGATCGCCTACTGGCTACAACGCAGAATTGAGATTCAGTATGAAAAGAAAACTTCAAAAATATCATGATTCAAAATCCGAAATTCGCCATCAAAACAAAGGAAAACTGTTTCTATCAGTTGCGGCATTCAACCGAAATCAAATCAAACCAATTATGAAACTCATAACTCCACAAACAAAACCAAATTCAACGAAAGACAACAAACCCATCCCACGCCGACAATTACCTACCGAAGTTAGCTTCAATATCTTCGAATGACAAGGTCACGTTGTTTCCAATCAGAACCACGTTTCCCATGGCCGTAAAAGCCATCAGAGAGAGAAACCCATAAAACAATAACGAACGATTCACCATCTCTGACCCAAATCGGAAAACCCCAAACGAAAATCCACTGAACCAACAAATCCTAGCTCTTTTTGAGAGAAATAAATTATGGTTTCGCAGAGGAAATAGAAACATCAGCTTCCATTCTCGTATGATTTCTGATATACGAAATCGACCATGGAAGACAAATACAGAGGAGGCTTGTTTGTTGTTGGAAAAGGAAAATCTAAACCTTCTCAATAAATATGTATATGGGTGTGATTTTATGAGATATATATTTGTTAATAATGTGACGGAGGGTGTTCGCGTTTTATGCTTATCTGTTATACGAATATATATTATATCAAATAATAAAAATACCAACACCGTCTCCACCAAGAGGGACTAGATTGATCCGAAGAGGGGTTCGTTTATGATTGGAGACTTGGAGTCCGATCAACTACTCATTATCCGAAAATCCCATTTTTTTCCAGCTATTATTTTATACTTATTTAATCATATAAGATTAAGATGTATTTTGAGCGGAACTCAATTTTATATCCAAAAGTTTAAAAAATTAAATTCAAAATATTTGAGATATGGGTTGATGATAGAGGGGAATTTTGCATGAGCAATCTGAGCCACTAATCAAGCACCACACGGCAACATGATTGTCTAGTATTTAACCAACTATATTTGATCGGTTCAGTGTTGATCGACCACATGACATGAAGACTATCCGACCCTCGAAAACAGATATCCATATATGCTTGTCGTGTCGAACACAGGTACGACATGAGAACACGACAAATTCTAAAAAATTAGGATGTGGATGCACCTAGGATAGTAGGGGTGGTCATGGGCCCGGAGGCCCACCCAATCTGAACGGTCCAACCTATTTTTTTAGGGTTTGGATTTAGGGTTTGAGCCCACAGGCAAGGTTTGGGCCTAGGTATTAAGGTCCGATCAAATTTAGAGTCGAGTTTGGATAAGGCCAAAAAAATTTAAGGTCAACCCGACCCGGTCCAAAGAATAATATATATATATATATATATATATATATATATATATATATATATATATATATTATACACCCACTAACCCAAGACAACCCTAGTTCCCATTTGTTCACACCGCGCCACTGGAGAGAGAACGCTTACCCTAATATTAAATCCCATATTCGAAAATCCCATTTTTTACAGTTATTATTTTATACTTATTTAATCATATAAGATTAAGATGCATTTTGAGTGGAACTCAATTTTATATCCAAAAGTTTAAAATTTAAATTCAAAATATTTGAGATATGGGTTGATGATGAGGGGAATTTTCCATGAGCCACCCGAGCCACTAATCAAGCACCACACGGCAACATTATCGTCCAATACTTAATCGGCCATATTTGATCAGTTTAGTACTGACCAACCACAAGACATGAAGACCATCCGACCCTCGAAAGCATAGATACAATTACGTTTGTCATGCCCGACACAGATTTGAAAAAATTAGGATATGGGTACATCTGGGATACAACAATATATTATTAGGTAAAATATATTTTAAACCTTCTAACTATTAACACATTTCTAAGTAGTCCAATAAATTTTTTCATTTCAGTTTAAACACTCTAAGTTTGCATTCAGTTTTAAGTGGTTATTCTGTTACATTTTTCATCAAATTTAACAAAAATTTGAGATAAAACGGTATTTTACTATTTTTTTTCTTCTCTTCCTTTCATTTTTATTTTTTATTTTTCTTCTTCACATCTCACCCTCTCTCTCTACACCTTCTCTCTCTTTCTCTTTCTCCTTCTCCCTCTCCTCGCTGGACACACCCTCTGTTTGAAACAAAGGGTGAGGGTATGTCCGGCAGGGAGAAGGAAAGGGAGAGAGGGAGGAAGAGAGAGAGGGTTGAGCGGTAGAAAAAGAGAGAGAGAGAGAGAGATGTGGAGAAGAAAAAGAAAAAAAATTAAAAAAAAAATAGTAAAAGATCGTTTTACCCTTCATTTCTATTAAATTGAATGAAAAATGTAACAAAATGATCATTTAAAATTGAGTGCATACTTAAAAGGTTTAAACTGAAACGAAAATTTTTATCGAACTACATAGAAATATGTCAAAAGTTAGAATGTTTGAAATGTATTTTGCCCTATATTATTATTATTATTGTTGTTGTTATATATAAAAGATTTATGATTGCTTATATTATTTTTAACACCATCAAATTTTGCAAATGAATTATTACAAAAAAATAATAAATACATAAATGCCTAAAAAACATACACTAATACTACATAATTCTTTAAATTATCAACCAAATCTTGTCAATAACTTAATTGTAAACATTCAAATAAACTTTAAGAATATTATTAATCATTTCATCAAGTATGGAAATAAACTAATAAAAGTAAACAATAAGTTTCATACAAAACAACAAAAACAAACAACACTTAAAGAGCATCTACACCCGGGTGGGACATTGATACATCTCTGATACGTCGGGGTAAGTCTCTGATATGTCAAGATATGCCTTTGACATATCTAAATATTTTTCTTCTATAGGACACGTGGAGAATACGTATCCAATAGATATCCATAGAGTGTCATGTCCAATATGTGTGCCCGTGTATCTGATATAAGCATAACTATCCTAAGAGAAGAAATCGTATTTCCTAGATCCGATCCACTTGTCAATAGCCAACCATATTCATGCAAGTCGAGTTCTCCCCTCCGATCATCGGAGCACATGACGCTGCCTTGGTCTGACCAACGATTAGCGAAGACCAAACATATTTTCCATGCCACCAAAATAGTCTCCACGCTCCTCTTGGTTGGGCCCTATCTCTTATACCGTATGGTAGGCCCATGGGCTCTATTTGATGAGTTGAAGGTCAAGGCCCAAAGACTTAATCATGCCACTCGCCACATGATTCACCAGACGTCGGACTACGCTAATAATTCAAGCTTAGGGCCCTAAATTTATGGGGCAAATCTAAACCCTCCTAAGAATAGCAGGATAGAAAATGTGCTAGGTAATTGATAGGTTTCTTGCTTAACGCTTAAACTCATATTTTTCTCCTGAGCTCTTATTCTCGCACAAAAGGAACTTCGTTGGGCACACTCTAGTAGATCTTTATGTTGGAACTTGCTCAGAGTCTAGACACATTGACTAAGGACCGTTCACTGGACAAAACATACAACGTAGTAGGACGCCTAATTAACAAAAGATAATCAAGGCGGACTCTAACCATATTAACTATAGGTGTTAGCTAATTCTTTACACCAACAGTTTGACATTGTCTGTAGGAATACTTCTGATCATGTCTCACTGCTTTGCTAGGACTTGATGATCATAAGGTCTGGTCAAAGTATTGGACGTATGATTAATGAATGAGCAATGAACAGTCCTTAGAACCTATAATCACGAAGAATACTTATGAAAATGTCTTCTTACCCCCAATCTGACAACCTCTTCTTGGCAACCGATAACCACCCCCACCTACTGGCCAAATGGGGCCTTCGACATTGCCCTCTAATCATTTTATCAGTTAAACCTCGGGAGCCAGGGAGTCAGCCATAATCGATAACTTGGAATGCCAATTCAGAAAATTCCAAGGCTACATAAGAGCCCTCCTTGCCTACTTGGTGTTGGTCCTCACTGATGAAGAACCAACTCGCTGTAGACACGGCATTTTGACCGCTTCGCAAAAAAATATACTTTGTTTTATAGTTATTTTTATTTTATTTTTCTATTTATTTTATTTTGATTGTACCGTATTTGTGCGGTTTAATACTGCTAAATTAAGTTTTATTAATCTCTTAAGTAAATTAAATATTAGTAATTAATTAATTTATTTTTTTGGTTTTGTAAATTTTTCGAAGTGGAATAAAAACGCGTTAATTCGGAACAAAATGGACCAGAAACAGACGAGAACGAGAGAGGCCTGGATCGAACGGGGGTGGGGGGTGCACTAAGGTCGCACGTGCGACCAAGGGCTGGTCGCACGTGCGACCAAGCTGGTCGCTGTAGCGACCAGTGTTGCTGGCCGCATGTGCGGCCAGCATTATTGCTGGCCGCACATGCGGCCAACAGGGGGGGGCCAGCCCCCCCTTTTTGGGTGCACCATTTTTGGTGCACCCAAAAGGGGGTGGGTGCACCAAATTTCGGTGCACCCACCCCCTTTTTCCCTTCTTTTTCACGCGTTTGTCGTAGGATTCTTCAGAAATCCTTCCTATAAATAAAGGAAGGATCACAAGAGAAGGGAGGAGAAAATTTTGAGGGGAAGAAATTTTTTGAGAGAAATTTTTGTAAGGGAGAGGAGAAATCTGGAGAAAAATTTTGAAGAAAATAATATTATTTTCATTTTATTGTAATTTTGAAGAAGAAAATCTCTCAGAAGGTGGTAAATTTTCATCTGCTGTAAATCTTACTCTTATTTTTTAAAGTTGTTATTATACTAATTTTTTTTTGTAAATTAGATTTTTTTTTTTCTTCTTCCTTTATTATTTATTTATTTATTTATTTATTACTTTTTATTTTCTTTTTATTTATTCATTTATTTATTTTTTATTTTTTTTATTTATTTATTTTTTATTTTTTTAAGTAAATAATACGAGGTAGAAAATTCTCAACCTTCAATATTGAATGGCTAAAATTTAGAAGGGAATTACTCCCCTCGATGCGTGTGTGCGGGTGTTTTATTTAATTCGTATTAAATATAATGTGCTAACAATACGAGGTGGAAAATTCCCAACCTTCAATTTGAATGGCTAAAATTTAGAAGGGAATTACTCCCCTCGATGCGTGTGTGCGGGTGTTTTATTTAATTTGTATTACATATAATGTGCTAACAATACGAGGTGGAAAATTCCCAACCTTCAATTTGAATGGCTAAGATTTAGAAGGGAATTACTCTCCTCGATGCGTGTGTGCGGGTGTTTTATTTAATTTGTATTAAATATAATGTGCTAACAATACGAGGTGAAAAATTCCCAACCTTCAATTTGAATGGCTAAATTTAGAAGGGAATTACTCTCCTCGATGCGTGTGTGCGGGTGTTTTATTTAATTTGTATTAAATATAATGTGCTAACAATACGAGGTGGAAAATTCCCAACCTTCAATTTGAATGGCTAAATTTAGAAGGGAATTACTCTCCTCGATGCGTGTGTGCGGGTGTTTTATTTAATTTGTATTAAATATAATGTACTAACAATATGAGGTGGAAAATTCCCAACCTTCAATTTGAACGGCATAAATTTAGAAGGGAATTACTCTCCTCGATGCGTGTGTGCGGGTGTTTTATTTAATTTGTATTAAATATAATGTGCTAACAATACGAGGTGGAAAATTCCCAACCTTCAATTTGAATGGCTAAATTTAGAAGGGAATTACTCTCCTCGATGCGTGTGTGCGGGTGTTTTATTTAATTTGTATTAAATATAATGTGCTAACAATACGAGGTGGAAAATTCCCAACCTTCAATCAGAACGGTCTAGGTTTAGAAGGGATATCACTTCCCTCAATGTGTGTGTATGTGTATATGTGTATATAAGGAGGATTTAAAAATAAAATAAAAACATTCGGATTTAAATTCTAATTGGACTTAATCGGATAAGGTACCGTCTTTGGACGGGCGTCTTGGGGTGCTTGACACCTTCCCCGAGCGTAACTGACCCCCGAACTCTTTAAACGAATCTCTGGTTAGACCATGTTATTTTTGGAGTCAAATTTTACTTAAGCCATTTTTTTAAAATTATTTTCAAAAAAGAAAAATATGGTGACCTAGCACATCATTTAAACCCAATGCTAGGTGGCGACTCATTTTTCTAAAACAGGCTTAAGTATATTTTAATGAGAAAATCGACGTTTTTAAAAACCCTTCTTATTTTACCAGCGCCAAGTATATAAACATATATCTATCTATATATTTGTTTTTGGTTTTCTCTGGAAAATTGGGGCGCGTTCAGCTGGCGACTCCACTGGGGACGGCTGAGGGTTGAGCCCAATATGTCTGAATAAATCCAATTAATCTAAAGTCCGAATGTTAAATTTTATTTTATTTTTTCCCTCAATTCAGTAAATAAGTTGTGATTTTTTTTATTTTTTATTTTTTTTATATATCATTTATTTTATTTTATATATATATATATATATATTTTTCCCCTCTCAGGCCCTTATATCGTTGTAAATCCTCTGATAAAAACAAAACTGTCTTGTATCCATATTATCCCCTCAAGATTCTATGATACAAGACGAGAAATGATTTTTTGTACTTGATGGATTTATGACGTCTGGGGAAGTCCTTAAAAAAAAAAAAAAAAAAAAAAAAAAAAAACACCAAACAAGTTCAAAGTTTTCAATATCGGTAGGGAACGACAAAAAAAAAAATAAATAAAAATAAAAATAAAAATAAATAAAAAAAAATAATAATTTTTTTTTATTTTTTATTATTAGTCGTTACCGAAATTGAAATCTTCGAATTAGAAAGGGCTTTAAGGCCACCTAAGACCCACGTGAACTAAAAAAATGATTTTTTTTGTAGGTGAAAAAGAAAAGGACAAGACAAAGAAAATTGGTCCCCGAAAAGCAAATCCAGTTCCCCCTTTTCGAAGTCCGATCTTTACACGCAGTCGAGCACAGACTCATTCCAGGATGACATCAGAAAGCAATCCCGAATCTCCCCGAACGACCCAGATAGCTCAGATGCAGGAAACTATTGACAGGTTGATGGAAAGAATCAATGAACTTAGCCGACCTCAGGAGGTGCCTATTCCTCCGTCCAACGGGACTCCTGTGACTGAATCCCCAAATGGAAACCCTGCAAGTGTTGGGATGGAGAACTCAGGGCCGAATCCGAACCACGTCGGCCCGAACTTTGCAGTACCGGTCTACTATGGACCTCAGATGGGCCCTCATCCTTTCGCCTATGGAGCTCCGACATATCCCATCCAGGGGCATGTCTATCAGGCCTCGCCAGAGGGCTCGGCCCCCGCCGCCCGCAGATCCTCATTCACCCGGAGAGGGTCGTTGCTCCACCAAACAATTCAAATGATAGCCAACCGGCCCCGGCCATTGAAACTGAAAACAAAGAAGAGAATGGCCCTCCACCGGCTTGGCTTCTGAAAATGGAGAAATTAGAAAAAACTATAGAAGAATGGCAAAAAGAGAAGCCGTCCAGGAAAGCGACGTACAAGGAGTTGTCAGCACCACCCGGGATTGTGTACCCGGAAAATTTCGTGGTTCCAGAATTCACAAAATATGATGGCACTGGCCCTCCATAATGGCATGTTAGCATTTACAAAGAGGAGTTAGGAATTCATGCTCGGAACGAAGACCTTTGCCTAAAGATGTTTCGGAGGTCGTTGAAAGGATCGGCTCTCAACTGGTACATGACCCTGGAGCTATCACAGATTAAAACATTTGAAGATCTGGTAGAGGCCTTCTGTGAGCAATATGTGTACAATAGGGATGCCGCGCCAGACCGCAATACCCTCTACCAGATACTGAAAAATAAAGACGAAAGTTTCCGGAGGTATACTGCTCGTTGGAGGGAAGAGGCTGCCAAAGTTGTCCCTAAGCTGAGCGAGGAGGCTCAGTTAGAGATATTCAAATCAATTCAGTCACCACCGTTCTATCGAGATCTCTCGAGCATAGCAGTGGTTTCTTTCGGCGATACGATCAAACAGGCCGAGGTGACGGAAGAAGGAATAAGGAGCGGAAAAATTGAAGGGGCCCAATCCAATCTGACGAAAAGGTCAGCCCCGCCAAAGATGAAAGAAAATGAAGTAGCTGTTGTCGTTTCCCCTCGACAAACCCATTACCAGAACTACCCCCAAACTCCTTGTCCCCAGAACTACCCGAACCAGAACAACCAATATCACAACTACCCTCCTCAAAATCGCCAAAACCAAAACTATCCTCAAAACCAACCCTATTCCCAAAGCCGCCCCCGCTATTACCAAAATGTACCTCCCCCTTATCAAAACCACATTCCCCAATATTACCCTCAAGCCTACCCAACACCCTCTTACCATACCTATCAACCACGCCCGAACACCCCACCTCAAATTCCTAACCGCACTCCAAGGTCAGGAACCCAATACCACCAAGACCTTCTACCTCATGCTACTGGGGAAAATTTCCAGAACGACAACAGAGAGCTACAAGACCTTCCGGTCTCGATCACCGAGTTGTACCGGAATTGTTTGAAGCAGGGGATGCTGACGCCCCTTCCATTCTACGAAGTTAAACCTGGGAGTAAAGCAGCTTCTTCAAATGCTTTCTGTGAATACCACTCGGGAACCAGAGGACATGCGACTGAGCAATGCTTTCAGCTAAAAGACAAAATCCGGGAATTTATACGGACCGGAGCCATCACATTTCCTAAAAAACCTGAGGCCGGTACGCCAAATTGTCAGCAAAATCCGTTGCCTGAACACGCCTCCTCAGGAAGTGGCGTTAATCTAATTTTCACAGAGGAGGTCGAAGAAGAAGTTGATGTGATCGATATCAGTGGTGTTTATTTACACCCGGAGGTTCTCTACGGAGGGTTCAAATTACATCTAGAAAGGGTAGCCCAAAAACTGGAGAAATCTCTAGTTTTGTCTTTCCCAATCCAAAAGATGGTGGAAAATCTCAATAAGGTTCCGTGGAATTATGAGATCGTCGCTAAAACAGGAGAAGGAGAAGAATTGCCAATCTCCGTAGGAGAAACCGGTGGAATCACTCGGTCTGGAAGGGTGTATACGCCACAGGATTTGATCAGGATTCCTGTGAGAGAACCAAGAGGGGCCCTGAAAAATCCAGTGTCAGAACCAGAGGCTCACGACTTTCTAAAGGTAATGAAGAATTCAGAATACAAGATAGTGGAGCAACTCAGCAAAGCACCGGCGCAAATCTCGATGCTCTCACTACTTCTATCCTCAGAAGTACATAGACAGGCACTGCTGAAAGTCCTAAATGAAGCCCACTTGCCTAGCACGATCTCTCCGGAGAAGTTTGTCACTCTGGTCGAGCAGGTCCTAGGATCTAACACCATCACTTTCACAGATGACGAGATGGACAATGATGGAACAGGTCACAACAAGCCTTTGAATATCACGGTCGAAAGCCATGGAATGTTCATAGCTCGGGTGCTGATTGACAATGGATCGGCACTAAATATCTGTCCTTTGTCGACCCTGGAAGAAATGGGGATAGATCTATCACAGGTTCGATCGTCTAAGACGGTTATCCGAGCATTCGATGGGGCTAAGAGAGATAGTGTTGGAGAGATTGACCTGCCAATTGAAATTGGTCCAATACAGTTCAATGCGAAGTTCCAAGTGCTCGACATACCTGCTTCGTACAACCTATTGTTGGGGAGGCCATGGATCCATAACGCTGGGGCAGTGCCTTCATCTCTACATCAGAAGATCAAGTTTATCATTAATGACACACTGTACGTGATCAGGGCTGATTCAGATATCATACCTTTCCATCAAGCGATAAGTCGGCATGTCCCGTTAACAGATGACAGAAAGGAGAAGGAGAAGATTGCAGCCTCCTATCACTTGTTCGACGTTGCGAATGTTACCTTTGTGAAGGAAGGAGGACACAAGATGACACCATCACTGTCTAACACTATGGCCTTCGTTGCTAAAGAAATGAAGTCTCGGGGTTGCATTCCCGGGAAAGGTTTGGGCAAGAATCTAGACGGAATTACAGAACCGATAGAAGTCAAGGAGAAGAAGAGGAGATTCGAATTGGGATACGAGCCGACAAAAGCAGACAGAGCGAAGTTCTTCCGGAAGAAGAGGGATGGATCCCCAGACAACCAGCCAATGAAAATTCCGCATATCCGGGTCACTTTCCCCTATCTAGCAGAAACCCTTAACAAAGGGAAGGAGACCGCAGGATTCAAGTTGCACCCTGAGAGAGTAATGATCAAGGAAGCTGTGAATGTAATCATGAGAGACGAGGCAGGACCAAGTCATGGGTCTGGTATTCGAACCAAGGGAAAAGAAAAGCTGCAGAATTGGGATTCTTGTTCTCTCCCAATTCGCCAGGCGTTTCGGTAAACTTAGGGAGATTTTCTGTTGGTCATCCCTCCATCCACCTTGCCTTCTAGATGGAAAGGGATTTTGCTTTGTAATGGGTTTTTATATTTAATGAATGCAATTCTGTTTTATCCGATATATGGTTTAAATGTTTAAATTTTATGCTTTCAGGATGTCTAAAACACCAGTGTATGATGCATGCGATATAACTGAGCCAGAGTGCGATAAGTATGATTTCAATGCAGAACCAGACCATGACCCGATGGGAGTAGAAGCAGAAGATGACTCTTGCCAGCCAGACGATGGTGAGATCCGAAAAGCTTTCACGGAGTTCGAGAACAAGCCGATTCCCAGTAACGATGAGACCGAGTTGATAAACTTGGGGACCTCGGAAGAGTTGAAGGAAGTAAAGATTGGATCAGCTCTCATGACTCTGGAAAAGAAAGAGTTGACAACGCTCTTAATTTCCTACCAAGATATCTTTGCCTGGTCCTACGATGACATGGTAGGACTGGACAAGAGTATCGTGGCCCATAAGCTGCCGCTAAAGCCGGGGAGTGTACCAGTCAAACAAAAGTTGAGGAAACTAAGGCCCGCTGTCAGCCTCGAGGTCAAGGAGGAGATCGTGAAGCAATTCAATGCCCGAATTATTGAAGTCTGTAACTACAGTGAATGGCTCTCAAATGTCGTTCCCGTGCCAAAGTCCTCAGGAAAAATCAGAGTCTGCGTGGACTATCGTGATCTCAACCGGGCGAGTCCAAAAGATGATTTTCCACTGCCAAACATTCACATCATCATCGACAATACTGCGGGGCGAAAGCTTTATTCTTTCGCCGATGGGTTCTCTGGCTATAGTCAGATTCTGATGGATGAGAAAGATCGAGAAAAGACAGCCTTCACTACCCCATGGGGAGTCTTTTGCTATAGGGCGATGCCTTTTGGTCTCAAAAACGCCGGGGCAACATACCAAAGAGCAATGACGACTCTATTTCATGATATGATGCACAAGGAGATGGAGGTATATGTTGATGACATGATCGTTAAATCACAGGAGAATGAGGATCATCTCTGCCATTTGAAAAAGGTGTTCGACAGACTTCGAAAGTACCAGCTCAAGCTCAATCCAGCAAAATACGCGTTTGGGGTGGCTTCCGGAAAACTTCTTGGTTTCATGGTAAATCGCCATGGAATCGAGATTGATCCTGCAAAGACGAAGGCCATTCGTGAGATGCCGCCGCCGAGAAATGAGAAAGAAATCCGAGGTTTTCTGGGGCGATTAAATTTCATAGCCCGATTCATCTTCCAACTCACTGCCACTTGTGAGCCAATCTTCAAGCTACTTCGAAAAGAAAGTGACGGGCGATGGAATGCAGATTGCCAAAATGCCTTGGAGAAAATTAAAGTCTATCTAACGAACCCTCCCGTTTTAGTGCCGCCTCGGGAGAAGGTTCCGTTATTACTATATTTGTCAGTTCTCGACTCCTCCATGGGAGCTATTCTTGGGCAACTCGATAAATCTGGAAAGAAGGAGCAAGCCATCTACTACCTCAGCAAGCGCTTCACAAAGTATGAGGAAAATTATACCTTGCTGGAGAGAACCTGTTGTGCATTGGCTTGGTCCGCTCAAAGACTGCGCCATTATATGCTCCCACTGACTACCTACTTGATAGCCAGGATGGATCCCTTAAAATACATCTTCGAGAAGCCGATTCTGTCAGGAAAAGTTGCAAAATGGCAGATGCTGCTGACGGAGTTCGATATCATCTACAAGACCCAAAAGTCAGTAAAGGGTCAGGCGATAACAGATCAGTTGGCTAGTTGTCCAGCTCAAACGGATAACCAGCCTCTTGAGACGCTATTCCCTGACGAGTCGATTCATGCGGTGGATGAAGAAAATGAGGAAACAGTCTGGAAAATGTATTTTGATGGAGCAGTGAACTCTCGAGGGGCTGGAATCGGAGCCGTTCTGGTTTCTCCGGGCAAACAGCATTATCCAGTGGCTTCCAAGTTGAAGTTCCAGAGCACAAATAATCGAGCTGAGTACGAAGCCTGTATTCTGGGACTCCAGCTGGCTGTCGATATGAAAATCAAAGAATTGCTAGTGTTCGGAGATTCTGAGCTGATAATCAATCAGGTGACGGATAAATATGCCACAAGAGATCCGACCTTGATAGCCTATAACAATCACCTCCTGGAGTTGTGCGAGCAATTTACAATAATAGAATTTGAAAGCATACCGAGGCTAAAAAATGACTTCGCTGATGCCTTAGCTACCTTGGCATCTATGATATCTATCACTCGAGAGGATGATGATATCATTCTGGTGGTGATCCGAGTTCAACGCCGACCGGCCCACTGCTGCCAGCTTGAATCTGAGCCAGCCAAAGACCCGTGGTACCATGACATAAAGAACTTTATGAAAAATCAGGAGTATCCAGAAGGGGCATCAAGTGTTGATCGGAAAACTCTCCGGAGGTTAGCAGGCCAATTCTTCCTAAGCGGGGAGACACTGTACAAACGCTCCCCTGACATGGGCCTGTTGAGATGTGTTGGAGTCGAAGAGGCCATCCAGTTGATGAAAGAGGTCCATGGTGGCATATGTGGACCTCACATGAGCGGCTTCATGCTTGCCAAGAAGATCCTGAGGACCGGTCATTTTTGGCTAACGATGGAAAGCGACTGCGTGCAGTTTGTTCGAAGATGCCATAAGTGTCAGATTCATGGTGATCAAATCCATGTCCCACCTTCGCACCTTCATTGCTTGGCGGCCCCATGGCCCTTCTCAATGTGGGGTATGGACGTTATTGGGGAAGTTACCCCTAAGGCGCCGAGTGGTCATCGCTTTATCCTGGTGGCAATTGATTATTTTTCAAAGTGGGTAGAAGCCGTTTCCTTAACCCGAGTGACTCAAAAGATAGTAGCTCGATTCATCAAAGAAAATATTGTGTCAAGATACGGTTTGCCGCAAACATTGATAACCGACAATGCTAAAAACCTGAAGGGTTCAGAAATACAGAAAATATGTCAGCAGTTCAAGATCGAGCACAAAAACTCAGCGCCTTACCGTCCAAAAATGAATGGAGCAGTGGAAGCCGCCAACAAAAATATAAAGAAAATTCTCCGAAAGATGATTGACAATTATAAAGAGTGGGATGATATGCTGCCATATGCTTTGATGGCTTACCGAACCTCGGTTCGGACCTCGACAGGGGCAACCCCCTATTCTCTGGTTTATGGCACAGAAGCGGTGATACCAGCCGAGGTGGAAATTCCATCTCTACGAGTACTCATAGAGGCCGAGCTTGATGAAACTGAATGGGTACAACAACGGTTGGACCAACTTTGTTTAATCGATGAAAAGCGGCTGACAGCGATATGCCACGGACAGTGTTACAGACAGAGGATTACTAGAGCTCATGATAAACGGGTATACCCTAGAGTCTTCAAGGTCGGTGAGTTAGTTTTGAAGAAAATCTTTCCTTTCCAAGATGAAGCTAAGGGTAAGTTCGCGCCAAATTGGGAAGGTCCTTTTGTTGTTCATAAGGCTTTGAGCGGTGGAGCGCTGATTCTCCAGGAAATGGATGGTTATGTATTTCCCGAGCCCCTAAACTTGGATTCTGTAAAGAAATACTTTGCCTAATAAATGTCCTTATTTTCTAAGTAAGTTTAATCAATTTGTGATTATCTGTTGCTTCAAAAAAAAAAAAAAAAAAAAAAAAAAACGGCTCGAATATGGTGAAAACTCGAAAGGGCGCTATGAGAAAAATGTAGAGACCGTGTCGCAAAAAAAAAAAAAAAAAAAAAAAAAAAAAAACGGCTCGAACATGGTGAAAACTCGAAAGGGCGCTATGAGAAAAATGTAGAGACCGTGTCGCAAAAAAAAAAAAAAAACAGTTAGATCACTCATAGGGGCATTTTTGAAATTCCCACTACGGTTGACTTCCATTGACCGTAAGACTTTTCTGTGTTCGGAACTTGATGGATTTGAGCAAGAGTTGGAATCTGTGAAAAGGAACATCGAATATGGCTCAAATTTGCATTGAAATCATACTTGTCAGACAATCCGGCTTGAAATCTCGCAGTCAACATATCTGGTGATAAAGATACCTGTTTGGGGTAAGGTTTTACACGTTTTCCCATATTTGGTTAAATCAGTTTTGCAGGATTTGAAAAATACAAAGCAAGCAGGAGTATGTGATTCTCCTAAGCACTGAGGATGCCTAGTAGAAAAGAGAAAGTGAGAATCGGCGGGTGCAGAGAAATAAAGGCTAATAGGGATGTTGTCCAAAAAAAAAAAAAAAAAAAAAAACAGACCCTGCCAACAACCCGGAGAAAACCTCCAGAAAGTACATCTCTAAGATTGACGGAAGGACGAGACGGAAAAATCTCCCGATACTGTCCCGTGACCCGAGAAAGTCAAGCGCCATCAAATGAGGGATTGCGATGGAAAAGGGGGGGACGGAATTGCTAGTCGTCAAGAGTGACAAGTTTTTCAAACTAAATTTTCGTGTTGCATGTGTTTTTTGTCCAATTACAGGGTTTTCAAAGGACAGGGAAGCATGGATTTCTCTCTCACAAAGACTTCTTACCTTCCGGTTCAAATTAGAAACTTTTATTACTAAAAGTTCCAAAGCTCTAAATAAGCGTCCAGGTATGCGTTTTGCCCTGAAAAGGGCGAAAAGTGAACTACGCCAAACTTAATCCTCGGCATAATACTAAGGTACGCAGGCAATCTATAAATGTTCGGTCATCTGAGAGTTCGGCTGGGGCACATTTATATCTTTGTTCTCTCATTCTGACTCAGTCACAAGTGGGGGCATATTTTATACTCTTGAACTTTCTTTAAGCCCCTGGCCAAGAGGGCTGGGGCATGAATAATTTTTATTACTCTAAACGATCCTCTAAACAGACACTTGTTCGTCATGAGTATCGTCATGAGTCATCATTTTATTACTCTAAACGATCCTCTAAACAGACACTTGTTCGTCATGAGTATCGTCATGAGTCTCTTTTTTTATTACTCTAAACAATCCTCTAAACAGACACGTGTTCGTCATGAGTAGCGTTATGAGTCATTTTTTATTATTCTAAACAGACACTTGTTCATCATGAGTATCGTCATGAGTCATCATTTTATTACTCTAAACGATCCTCTAAACAGACACTTGTTCGTCATGAGTATCGTCATGAGTCCTTTTTTTATTACTCTAAACAATCTTCTAAACAGACACATGTTCGTTATGAGTATCGTCAGAAGTCATTTTTTTTTACTTTAAACGATCCTCTAAACGGACATTTGTTTATCATGAACATCGTCATGAGTATTCTTTTATTACTCTAAACTTACACGTATTCGTCATGAATCATTTTATTTTATTTGTTCTATTATTGGAAAATACACTAAAAATAAAAAAATAAAAATAAATAAAGATAAAATGGGACGATCAAAATGACGTGGTTTTTTATCTTTGTCAAGCAAGTGGAACTTGCATGACAAAGAGGGGCAGCTGTAGACACGGCATTTTGACCGTTTCGCAAAAAAATATACTTTGTTTTATAGTTATTTTTATTTTATTTTTCTATTTATTTTATTTTGATTGTACCGTATTTGTGCGGTTTAATACTGCTAAATTAAGTTTTATTAATCTCTTAAGTAAATTAAATATTAGTAATTAATTAATTTATTTTTTTGGTTTTGTAGATTTTTCGAAGTGGAATAAAAACGCGTTAATTCGGAACAAAATGGACCAGAAACAGACGAGAACGAGAGAGGCCTGGACCGAACGGGGGTGGGGGGGGTGCACTAAGGTCGCACGTGCGACCAAGGGCTGGTCGCACGTGCGACCAGTGTTGCTGGCCGCATGTGCGGCCAGCAGGGGGGGGCCAGCCCCCCCCTTTTTGGGTGCACCATTTTTGGTGCACCCAAAAGGGGGTGGGTGCACCAAATTTCGGTGCACCCACCCCCTTTTTTCCCTTCTTTTTCACGCGTTTGTCGTAGGATTCTTCAGAAATCCTTCCTATAAATAAAGGAAGGATCACAAGAGAAGGGAGGAGAAAATTTTGAGGGGAAGAAATTTTTTGAGAGAAATTTTTGTAAGGGAGAAGAGAAATCTGGAGAAAAATTTTGAAGAAAATAATATTATTTTCATTTTATTGTAATTTTGAAGAAGAAAAATCTCTCAGAAGGTGGTAAATTTTCATCTGCTGTAAATCTTACTCTTATTTTTTAAAGTTGTTATTATACTAATTTTTTTTTGTAAATTAGATTTTTTTTTCTTCTTCCTTTATTATTTATTTATTTATTTATTTATTACTTTTTATTTTCTTTTTATTTATTCATTTATTTATTTTTTATTTTTTTTATTTATTTTTTTTTATTTTTTTAAGTAAATAATACGAGGTAGAAAATTCTCAACCTTCAATATTGAATGGCTAAAATTTAGAAGGGAATTACTCCCCTCGATGCGTGTGTGCGGGTGTTTTATTTAATTCGTATTAAATATAATGTGCTAACAATACGAGGTGGAAAATTCCCAACCTTCAATTTGAATGGCTAAAATTTAGAAGGGAATTACTCCCCTCGATGCGTGTGTGCGGGTGTTTTATTTAATTTGTATTACATATAATGTGCTAACAATACGAGGTGGAAAATTCTCAACCTTCAATTTGAATGGCTAAGATTTAGAAGGGAATTACTCTCCTCGATGCGTGTGTGCGGGTGTTTTATTTAATTTGTATTAAATATAATGTGCTAACAATACGAGGTGAAAAATTCCCAACCTTCAATTTGAATGGCTAAATTTAGAAGGGAATTACTCTCCTCGATGCGTGTGTGCGGGTGTTTTATTTAATTTGTATTAAATATAATGTGCTAACAATACGAGGTGGAAAATTCCCAACCTTCAATTTGAATGGCTAAATTTAGAAGGGAATTACTCTCCTCGATGCGTGTGTGCGGGTGTTTTATTTAATTTGTATTAAATATAATGTACTAACAATATGAGGTGGAAAATTCCCAACCTTCAATTTGAACGGCATAAATTTAGAAGGGAATTACTCTCCTCGATGCGTGTGTGCGGGTGTTTTATTTAATTTGTATTAAATATAATGTGCTAACAATACGAGGTGGAAAATTCCCAACCTTCAATTTGAATGGCTAAATTTAGAAGGGAATTACTCTCCTCGATGCGTGTGTGCGGATGTTTTATTTAATTTGTATTAAATATAATGTGCTAACAATACGAGGTGAAAAATTCCCAACCTTCAATCAGAACGGTCTAGGTTTAGAAGGGATATCACTTCCCTCAATGTGTGTGTATGTGTATATGTGTATATAAGGAGGATTTAAAAATAAAATAAAAACATTCGGATTTAAATTCTAATTGGACTTAATCGGATAAGGTACCGTCTTTGGACGGGCGTCTTGGGGTGCTTGACACCTTCCCCGAGCGTAACTGACCCCCGAACTCTTTAAACGAATCTCTGGTTAGACCATGTTATTTTTGGAGTCAAATTTTACTTAAGCCATTTTTTTAAAATTATTTTCAAAAAAGAAAAATATGGTGACCTAGCACATCATTTAAACCCAATGCTAGGTGGCGACTCATTTTTCTAAAACAGGCTTAAGTATATTTTAATGAGAAAATCGACGTTTTTAAAAACCCTTCTCATTTTACCAGCGCCAAGTATATAAACATATATCTATCTATATATTTGTTTTTGGTTTTCTCTGAAAAATCGGGGCGCGTTCACTCGCCTAACTATAGAGTGTGAAGAGCGGACACAACCATCCAGAGATCAAATGATCTATTCCAATAAGCATGGCCCTGCAGACCACCACCCCCTTACATTCCCAAGCAGAGAAAAAGGAATGTGGTCCTCTGGTTGCCTCTAGATCCCCGTCTCCACCATTGAGACCCTAATGAACTTGTAATAGCTCACTATTATCACCCATGGGCCAATCACCAAGCCCATTGGCAAGGTCTGACTTTAGGGAAAGACGTGAGTCTTATTCACTACCTTTTCATCAGCCCGAGACCTAGGCAACAATGTGTAGGTGTGCGATCACCCTAGCTCGAGGGACAACACTAATGAAGAGCAACTTGGCTGAGATGGAAGTATTACGCCAAAAGATCTGGCAAGAGAAACCACGATTAAAATCCCGAAAGAGGCAAGGTCTTTATTCATCAAGGACATACTTAAAGAGGTTGTTCCTCGCTCATTTGTTCATCCTCAAATGAGACATACAACAGGACTAATGGTTACGTGGACAACTTGTTCATCTTCCACTCACACATGGATATGCATGTAGCCTCAAGAGTAATATGGTACAAATCCTTTCAGTTCACCTTGTCTAGAAACAAGGACTTGGTTTCATAGAACAATAATGACTAGACTTTTAGGTATTTATACTTTTAATCTTTAAGTTATTTATATTTATTATCTTACGCATTTTTCAAATATGTATAAAGCAGATAAAATTGTTTAGACTATTAAATATTTATACTTTTAATCATTTAAATTATTAACATTCACCGTCTTATATATTTTTTAAATAACTATTATACAGATAAGATTGTTTCGATTTTTATTATTGTACACTTTTAAGCCTTTATATTTTACTGTCTTATATATTTTTGAAATAGCAAATAATATCTAATTGCGTCCTAAAACATGTCCACGACCTATTTTGAAGTTCTAAAATTGCCCCTATAAATTTGAATTTTAAAATTTCATCCGTGATATTTGTATATAAGAAAGAAAATATGTGAGACACCATTATATATTTAAAAAAAATAATGTATTATCCTCAAAAATATTTTTATTGTTGAATCCATTGATTTTTTTGCTTCATTGCCTAAATATTAAAATTAACATTATATACTAGATATTAAAAAAATGAAAATCAAAACTAAAAATAAACCATAGTTAAAAACAAAATAACTCTCTAATATCTTTATTCTTATAAAATTAATGGACGAAATCTTTTTTTCCACTATTAATATTCTGACCTTAGATCTTCTATAAACTAATCATCCCTAATTTTTTTAAAATATACATTTGTTTATTTTAAATAACTCTCTTATATATTTATTCTTATAAAATTAATGGACGAAATCTTTTTTTCCACTATTAATATTCTAACCTTAATATTCTAACCTTACATTTTCTATAAATTAATCACCCTAATTTTTATATGCAAATCAAGAATCAAAATTATAAATATATATTAATATGTTTTTTTTTTCTTTCTAAACTCAGCATAATATTCAGTTAAAGTTAAAACAAAAAATTATCAATAACACACACTATCTGAATTGAAGTTTCCTTAGGATCAATTGAATTTATGTAAAACGGATATTTTTTTTTCGTTTTTCCCCCTGTGAAAAGCAGCATAGAAAACAACTATTTTACATACATAGAAACCCCAAAGAAACAAAAAAAAATTGCACATTAATATGTGAGTTTAAATTTGAAAAAAAACGTCTAAAAAAAAAAACTGTAATGGCGTATGGAGGCGGATCTGTGAGAAACACAAGTGGGTAAGCAGGCGAATACAATATTGGCCAAAAAGGCCAAAAATCATTTTCGCAAGTAAACCCACTTGAAGCACGAGACCCGTACTATGATACCATCATCTTCCCCAGAAAATCTGGTAGGAAAATTTGCTTTTTAGGGCTTGGATTGGCAGGGCAGCCCGCAGAGTACCTGCAGGTATTTCAGAGCCACGAATAACAGCTCTCCCCCGTTCGCCTCAAGCCCTCTATACAAGTATAAACAGAGATTGCTGCCCATCGATTCAAGACACAAGAACGCAGATATAAACTAGAGATTGAGGGCTGCTCGTGCGGTCTTACCCTAACCCTAATTGTAAATAACTTGCGGCTGGAATGAGTATGAAATTCATTCTCTTTACATATTTATAGATCTGACTGGTTCGGAGTTGCGGGCCTCGTTGGTAACTGGACTTAGCCGAGCCCATATATCAAAAATTAAATCCAAACACAAACATATAATTTAAAAAATAATTACTAAAATACCAAATTAAAATTATAAAATACATTCATATATAATAATTAGTACTTACCAATATTAATTTTCATCAAAATAAAAAATAAAAAATATTCATCCACATTCTACACTAAAATAAAATATATTTATCCATACCAAAATAAAATAAATACATCCATAACGAAGATGATAAGATTTTCAGGATCGAGGCAGAAAGAGAAAATGAAGAATTAGATTACGTATGGGTAAGAGATTTAACCAATCTAAGAAATTAGTAAATAATGAGATTTTAAAATTCAGATTTTTGAAATCCTATCATTTACAAATTATTTATTTAGATAACTATTTTAGTCGAAAAATGATCGTATAATTTTATAATTCCCTTATTTGAATTAGTAAAATATTTGTAAATATAATTTAGAAATCATTGAATTTTAAAGGACTTTTGTGTATTTTTTTCATCTTCTTCCTAACAACTCTCTCTATCTCTCTCTCTGCGATTTTTCATCTTCTTCTTAACTTCTTCTTCTTCTCTCTCTCTCTCTCTACAATCAACCCAACTTCACCACCATCACCGCCACCTCCAACCCACCACCGCCACCTATTGAGAAATTCAAATCTGGGGTTTGGTGGGTTTTGAGAAATTTTAAGTCGCTTGTGAGTGGCTATGGGTTCGGTGGGTTGGACGACGAAGATGGAGGAGGAGGACGAAGGTGGTTGCTCAACGATGGATTTGCCAAATACGCTCATAAGAAGGATTTCTAACTGACATCTAGTTTAGGATTCGTAAATGACGTTTTATCCCCTATGTTTTGGATGGGTTTTTTTTACAAATCCTTCTTGATAATACCCAAAAAAAGAATTTGTTAGAGACGATTTGTGAAATCTTTTGAACAAATGAAATTTTTCCTCCAAATCCTTTACGTAAACACAACATCAGGTTATTTCACTTAACATTTATTACTTTAAAATAGACTCCCAATTAGTATAGCTAAGTTTTTAATCCTTGAAGGTACTTCAGTAAACAATCCTTCTTTTACATCAATTAATTAACCTCATTTGTTTATCGATTTACCAATAATGTCATCCTTAAAAGACCTACAACTTCCAAATAGTTACGGAAGTGGAACAAACCGAGGAACCACCCATCTCTGAAAAACTCAATACTTTGAACGTTTTCAACATAAAAAAATATTTAAAAAATATCATTTTAGTCTACATTTCATACCATTCCTTTTGATATCTACATTTTATTTTTTTGACAAAAAAATAAAAATAAAAATTCACACCATTGTCATATTTGGTGAATTTTGGCATGGTGTTGTATTTTCTAAAAATACTTAAAAACCCACTGTCCCACTATACTCACAAGGTGATGTCAAATCCAACTATCATATTTTATTTGCTTTTCCTTCTAATATTAGAAAATCAATCTACTAGATTTATTTGCGATGCATTCCTTTTTATTTTTTTATTTTGTTTTGTAAAAATCAAATGTAAGTTTATTTTTGACAAATACATTATTTTTAAAGGTTTTGTGTACGATATTTTACTATATTTTTCGTTATTCATGTGTTGCTTATGTTAACATTTACACTGAATAAAATTTTATTTTTATTTTGAATATGTGAACATTCACATCACAGTTTAGTTTTTCAATTGACTATCATTTTCTTATTAATATGTATACCTTGTGTGAACATCCCGTTGAATAAAAAAATAATTCTTTTTTTGAATATGTGAACATTCACATTGGATTAGATGACTTGCTACTTAGTTTAATTTCTTAGTTGATTATTGTAATGTTATTAATACGTATACCTTGAGTGAAGACACACTAAAATAAAATTTTAGTGTCGTTTAAATATGTTAACATTAACTAGTATTATACAAACTAATTGAATGCATGTCCGTAGATTTACTGTCAACACAATTGTATGGAAATATGAATGTTCATAAACATTTCAAAAATGGCATATCCAATTATTAGTTATGTGAGAATGAATTTTAATTGATAACATGTCTTAGGCCACTTAAAATACACAGTTTACATTACGATGTCAATTATTTTTGTACATATACATTATATTAACATGATTTATACCAAAACTTGTGTGAATGACTGCATATTTATTGTCTGTATTATTGCATAGAACTTTGAACATTCACAAGATTCGAAAATGGGATATTCAACTTCGTTGAATGTGGGATTAAACATTTGTTGATAATAATCTTAGTCCATTCAATCTTACCAAATGTTATTAATCGTTGTTGTTATTGTGTAAACAAACAAAAAAAAATTATTAATCAATTGTATAAAATGTTCATATTATTCAGACATAGAAATTCATATAAAAATCGAAGAACTGGGCAACGTGAAATCACAAAAAAAAAAAAAAAAAAAAAAAAGGTCAACTTCATGCGATACAAAACTATTATCGAAATGTAAGAAAATGATTATGCAACTAACCTGCAATCTCTGTACAAGTTCGGACTTTTTCGCCGTCGTCTTCTGTATCAAAAATTTTGGAATTGGGAGAGGGAATATGAAATTCAAAAATCAAAATGCATACAATGGAAAATACAAAATACAAAATTTGTTAAAAAATAATTTACCTTCACCAACCTTTCCATTAGTAACTACCACAATTTCCGTGGGTAAAGATGTCCGATTGTTGCAGTTAATTTAATGATGAGGATTAAACATTAAACACTATTTAAGAAAAGATATTCTTAAAAGAAAACTCTTAATATGGTTTATTTTCTATTGAAACTTTTAATATGGGTTTAAACAATAAAAATCTCTAAAACAAAAATATTTAATTTAATGTTTAATAGAGTTTTGTATAAAAAAAATATTTTGAGAATATAGTTTGAATCTAGAGGCCTAAAAAATGTCAGCATACTCGTACCTGCTCGACTCAACCCTATCCGTTTGGAAGAATTGACATGCCAAAATATTTAATGTTGAAAACGAGGGTTTGAATTACATGTAACCGAACCTGACTTGACTGAATTTCTTAAGGTTTACACTTCAGTCTTTCAGCCACTAGGGTTTCCTTCTAAGCGCTAGCCGTTCTGGACCTGACCAACCCACCCGAGACTCAACTTATGTTCAACCTGATCGAAATTTACCTTTAAAATTTTCTATTTGGGAGGCAAATCCATAGCCTAAAAAATTTGTTCTATTTATTTTTCCCCTACACGGCCTGACCCGACCTATTATGCCCCTATTTGAATATATATCATTTCATATTTTATTATATAACAACGTAATAAATTATTTTGCTACTAATTAAAAAAATGCACAATTATAATTTTTTTTTTTGTACATATGATGGGTGAAGGGGTTGAACTTTAGAGCTTCCACAAGAGAGACTAGATACATATAAAGA
Source organism: Eucommia ulmoides (assembly GCA_016647705.1). Classification (NCBI taxonomy): domain Eukaryota; kingdom Viridiplantae; phylum Streptophyta; class Magnoliopsida; order Garryales; family Eucommiaceae; genus Eucommia; species Eucommia ulmoides. The sequence goes on from CM028337.1 coordinate 25,397,193, forward strand.
ATAAAATATATTAAGGATAATCCAGTAATTTCTTCAAAATATTTTTATCTTTATTTAAAAAAATAACAAAATAGAAGAAACAACTTAAAAAATAAAAGAGAGAAAAGGGGAAGGTAAGGATACTTATCCGATAAAGATAGAGAGATAGAGAATGAGAAGACCCACCTTATTTTTGTTTGAGTGCAAAACTAAGGTTTTTCTCAAATTCAATTTTCATATATGATATTTATTTTTAAATCTAATGGTTGATAATGTCTTAAAAAATTTACTATTTCTCATTTTATTACATAAATCATGGAATAAAGAATAAAGAAAAATAAGAAACAAAAAATTTGGGTTATGAAACTTTGTTTGTTTAATTAAAAAAAATAAACAACATGGGATTGAAAAAAAAAAAAAGAGCGAAATGATGGATTTGGATAGTTCTCCGTTGAAGATAGAGAGAATGAGAATGAAGAGACCCACCTGTTTTGGAAATGTATTTTGAAAATATGTTTAGAAAATATCCTCTAAAAATATATTGAGTTGTTTCCTATTTTTAAATATAATGGTTAATAATGTATATTAAAAAAATACCATTTGAAAGTATAATGTTTTTTATTTTATTATATGTATCACAAAACATTAAAAAAAAATAGAAAACTAAGAAGAAGAAAAATATGAGTTGATGGAATTTGGGTTTTTCTAGAATTGAATTTTTTTTTTAAAAAGGGCAATTTAAAAATAAATAAGAAAAAAAATATAGAGTTTAGATACTTGTTCCTTGAAAATAGTTAGGGTTTGAGGGAATGAAAGATTGTGAATAGAAAGAGAGAAAGAGAATTGTTCCTTAGAATATGTAAGTAAAATATATAGTTAAAATATGCCCCCAAAATATATAATTCTCCATTTTATAATATAGATTTCACCAAACCCATCGTTTTCAAAAGTTACTCGACAGTCGCTTGTCATTACGAAATCAACAGGAATATTCCTTTTGACAAGGTTTTGACACTAAATATTACAGAAAAGTACCATTAGTTCTCCCCAACTCCCCCCCCCCCACCACCACCACCACGCCTCTTTGTTGCTTTATCTACTAGCACCATATGTTTTTCCAATAACATCATTTTCATTCGAGATCGAGAGAGAGATAAACAAAAGTTTCAATTCCCTTTCTCATTCCATGACCGTCCTAATTCAAAGGGTTTAGATTTGGATTTTTGGAGAACTGATGATGCTTGGATCTTCGTAGCCCTCGGTAAGTGGAGAATGAGGATTGCACACCTGATTGTTTGCCATCTATCTACCTAAAAAAATCCTAGCACTAGGAAGATGTTCGTTGATGATTGACATCTGGCGTGAAAGTAATTAGGTGGTGGTTTATAAGGATAATGTATATTGCGATATGAGCTAAAATTCTCCAACTTACCTCCTTATTGTTTCACTTGTTCCCTTTAAATATTAGTTTTGATTAGAGTTATAGATTCTCAAGAATAATTGTGTACATTCAAAACCTGCAATGTGGAATCTATTGGTGCCACTATTGGAGAGGTCTTCACGAAAATCACAAGACGGGTTTATCCTGGAAAAGAGGATGAGATTCACATGAACTTGCCCATGCTAGATGCCCCAAGTTCTCTGGATAGCCCCAAAACCCTGAAGAACTGGTAGGTCTACACTTCAATATCTGATAAAGGATTCCTTACATAAATCAATCCACGTTGACCCTATGGCATGTTCAACCGATACGTCGTGGATTAATTTTCCTCTTCATCAGTAGCCCCCCATTCCTAGGTCACAATCGTGTGATATTGGTAGTCCAAAGAGATGGACCTTTATAGGTAGTAGGCAATGTGCATCCCAAGTTAATGTCTGCAAAGGACAACAAAGTGCAGCTTTTCCGATTTTATCACCACAACGTTTTACACTTTGTACCCCTTAAGAATCTAAGTTTTCTCTTCTCCACAATAATTATAAAAATAAAATAAGAACAACTAAAAATACTAAGCAAAATGGTTTATTAGTATGTACAAGTGTGTCTTACATTTGATCCTAATGCCCCATATTTATAAGCAAAATATCTTTTGGGAGTAAAATAGTCAAAACCGAAATTAAGAGAAGTGCAAATGAAAAGAACCAAAAGCTGAAAAAGGGCTACTGACATAGGCCAAGTGGGGGGGTGGCACTGTAATTGGCTCAGTACTGTAGCGGACTCAGTACAATTTGTTCATTTTTTGTTCGGTTTACCGCGGTTTGCTCGTTTTTTATCCGATTTACTTCAACTCAACGTCATTTTGTTCTTTTTTAAAAAACCTACAAAAACATATAAAATAATTCAATTTTTGATGTTTTATTTTGATCGAATGATTCGTTTTGCTTTATACGATTTTTGTTCAGCATGTTATAGTTTATTTGTTTTTAATCCAATTGCCCCATCTTAACGTCGTTTTGCTACATTTTCATAAATATACAAAAATAACTAAAATAAATTTATTTATAATAATTTACACTATTTGAACGATTAACAAACCTAAATTTAGAAGTATAAAATCGCACAAATATGCTGCGATCATAAGATCTTAGCCATCCTCAGGGATGTGAAAGGACCCAAACCATTAAATCACTAAGCATTATATGTGGATGCAAAACTCGAAGCATCGCGATGATTCAAATTTTCGTTTTGAGAGAATTTCACCATTTCCCCTCAACCAATTATTTTCAATTCTTGATTGCTCAGGCATTAAGACTAGGGGACATCTAATGAGAGTATTTTGGGAAGTCCTAATTAGAGTCACGTGCAAATAGATCTAACCAGCAAAGCGAAATAGTTAGAGCATGACTCATAAGGAACCGATAATTCTGCTAGGGCCTAAAGAGATAAGACAAAGAACCTAGATCACATAAAGACCTCGATACCTTGAATACTAAACTCACTAACTTACACAATGATTCAACCTATACCTACATAAGATTGTTCAGGCACGGTTTACCAAAGACAGAGCATATACCCCATAGTTCAGGCCTTGACACATTGCTCGGGGTAGTTACGGAATCCCGTTATATAGGGAAAGGGAATCAAATAACTGATTTAATGGACATAATTCGCCTAATCTGACAAATATCGCTAGAATTAATGGGGATTGACCAAGAAATCAAGAAAAACTTTCCAAACAAGTCTTCCCACACCGATATTTATAGAAGGCAGAACTATCGGAACAAGGTACGCACTATTTTCAGAAGGGAACATTCTGACAAATTTCTACTAGGTTTAAATATTATTAATTCTCACATCAGAGGTGCAACACCGATATGTCCACTCGTGTGCCCTCGCGTGTGCGCATTGTTTTGAAGGAACCCTAACTAAAGAAGATTGTGTTCTAAATTGAATATGCTTCACATATCACGATCCAAATTCAAACATCATCAATATCAATATGTATATATTTTATTTTTTGACCAAAAATTGTATATCACATTGTTGGTCAAAAAATGATAGTTGTATATTTTTCAACGAAACTCTTTTTGTGTTCAACTTCTGCAAATGAGAACAACGAATATCAAATCCTCTCAACAAAAGGAGTAATTGGAAAGAAACCAATAAGTAGGAGGATGTTAGAAGCATATCATTCATGAGTATCCTCCAAAATCATAAGATCAAGCTTTGGACTAATAATTAGACCCACAAAATTTCCTTCCAACTCGACTATGCCATTTTCTGTGTCATTTGCTTAATATGAAATGGTAGTATTACATTATTATTTGGATGGATACTCCAATAATTATGCTAAATTGGTATGCCATTTTTTTTTTTGTTTTAAAATTAAAATTAACCAAATGAAATTAATTCAATTCAACCCAAATAAAACTATTCCAATCTAACCTAAATTAATCCAATCCAACCCAAATAAAATAAATTTAACCAACTAATCTAACCCAAATCAAATAAAATAAAATTAATAAACTAAACTCAACCAAATCTAAATAAACCCAAATAAACAAAACATATTTAAACCCAATTAAATTAAATTAAATCAAAATTAATATAAATCTAACCAAGCAAATCAAACGAACCCTAATTAAACAAACCCAATATAAACCAACCAAATTTAAACCCAAATCACCTAATTAATTCTAATTAACTCACCCACCTATTAACCTAACATTTTGGCTCTTGCTCTGCATGTGCCATATTTGGCACATGCAACGCATTTGTGTCAAAACGACACACATGATATCACACCTATTAGAGTGTATTTTGGTAACAAAATAACTAAAAAATAAAATAGCACAAAGGATAACACAATCCTTAGAGTTACTATGATAAGCAACCACATGCAAATTGTTGCAATTTCTCAAAAGCTTCAAACACTGGAATATGTGAATTTAGGAATTGTAGTCCTAATCCTAAGCATTACATTAGCATTAGGTTGAGCTATTAGCAACTTAGATAAAAGCTGTCAATCATATTAGCAACTTAAAATGCGTTTAGACCAATTTACGAATACCTCAACTAATTACCTCACTGAGTGATCTTAAGGGTACACTTCTTCACATTGGCCTAGTGCATTTAGAATTTGTTGATGTCTAAAATTGGTGAGCAACCAGCAGTATGATCCGAAAATGTAATATGTGTACGAGATTGTCAATGATGTGGGGGATTGGAGAAGTTAGAGGTCCTAGTGAATTCTGAGTTCTCAATCCGATGTTCAGACTTCGAGATGAATTCATCTCTAAACTCTGTTCCGATCTCCAAGCTGGGCTCCACTCTTTCACTCCGAACATCTGCACACAGACTCACCGGGGTTGTGTCCGGTAAGTCCCTTTGGCGTGAGAATAAGTATCCAGGGGAGAAGGGCCAAGAGATGCTCTAATTTTAGTAGAAAAGACGTACCGTTGGGCATTGGATGCCATGAGATATTTATAGGCTTCGGGCTAGACTAGTGCCGCGAAATTAGGAAGCTAAGCTCAGGTTAATCATCCTAATTTGTTGGGCAGCCAATGAGCAAGCATATTAGTACTCTGATCATCTGGGTTGGGCTTTTGGGCCCACCTGTAGAGACCTATGGGCCGGAACCTCAAGACGGTCCGGAGAGGCCCCGAGTACGGAGATGACGAGCAGAGAGTGCTCGAGTTCATCAGCTCGGCACGGAGTTTACCGACTTGGCCAAACTTCTTCAGCCTGACAGAACGATTCTCAATTCAGCCCGGAGAGAACCCCGGCTCCCAGCCCGACCATTTTTCCATACTTGGAGCGATATCCTCCACGTGGCGTATGTGACGAAATTCCCTCCATATCAGTTTCCCCCCAAGTCCCGAGGGCGAGAGCAGAACGTGATGGGCTCGGGATTTTCATGAATTAATTCTGTATAGACTCAGTTTTTACTTGTTGTTCCTTTTGTTGAACGTCGCTATTATGGTTGCTGATCATTAGCCTCGTTGGCCACAAATACTTGTGCCCCGGTGTAGTTAGAATGTGTCAAGGTCATCCTATTGATGCTAGATCAAATCCGGTGGCCAAGAAACCGAATCCGCAAGCCAAAACTACATCTTCCAATGGCCCAGAACTTGATTTATGTACCGCCCCCTCTTAAGTGTATAGAATCCGGTCTGAGGGTATGGCAGTTTGTCATCTCGGCTCAGAATCCTTTATCTTAGCCTACCAATCTCCAACGTGAAAATGATGGTTTCCATACTTAAAAAGCCTAAGCTGAAAGTACGGCAGCTTGTCAGCTCAGGTAACACTCTAAACTTCAAAGTGGTTTTATATTTTGGGCACGTCCGAGCTAAGAGTACTACAGCTCGTCAGCTCGGATCGTGGCAGAATCCTCAAAGGGTCTTCACATTTTGGGCATTTTCGAGCTGAGAGTACAGTGGCTCGTCAGTTCAGACCATGCTAGAATCTTCAAATGGTCTTCATATTTTGGGCATGTCCGAGCTGAGAGTACGGTAGCTCGTCAGCTCAGACCATGACTAAATCTTCAAAGAGTCTTCATATTTTGGGCATGTCCAAGCTGAGAGTACGGCGGCTCGTCAGCTCGGACCATGACTGAATCTTCCAAGAGGGTCTTCATGTTTTGGGCGTGTCCGAGCTGAGAGTACGACGGCTCGTTAGCTCGGACCATGGTAGAATCTTCCAAGAGGGTCTCCATATTTTGGACGTGTCCGAGCTGAGAGTACGGCGACTCGTCAGCTCAGATCATGTCAGAATCTTCCAAGAGGGTCTCCATATTTGGGCCATGTCCGAGCTGAGAGTACGCCAGCTCATCAACTTGGACCATGACTGAAGCTTCACAGAGGGTTTCCATATTTGGGTCATGTCCGAGCTGAGAGTACGGCAGCTCGTCAACTCGGACCATGATTGAATTTTCGATGAGGGCCTTCTGTTTGGGTCATGTCCGAGTTGGGAGTACGGCGACTCGTCAGCTTGGACCATAACTGAATCTTCAAAGAGGGTCTTCTTTTTGGGTCATGTCCGAGCTAAGGGTACGGCGACTCGTCTGCTCGGATCACAACAGAATCTTCAAAGGGTATATTCTTTTTGGGTCATATCCCAGTTGAGAGTATGGCGGCTTGTCAGCTCAGACAATTCTTTTCACATGCAAACTTTTGAAGGAACGAAGGTTTGAGGCTTCTCCCTTTTGATCATGTCTGAGCTGGGAGTACATCGACTCGTCAACTCGGGCAATTCTTCTTACTTCAACATCTTGGAATAAAGGAAGGTTTGAGGCTTCCCCCTTTTGATCATGTCCGAGCTGGGAGTATATCGACTTGTCAGCTCGGCCATTTCTTCTCACTTCAACATCTTGGAAAGAAGGAAGATTTGAGGCTTCCCCTTTTTGATTATGTCCGAGCCGGGAGTATGTCGGCTCGTCAACTCGGATAATTCTTCTCACTTCAACATCTTGGAAGAAAGGAAGATTTGAGACTTCCTCCTTTTGATCATGTCCGAGCTGGGAGTACGTCGGCTCGTCAGCTTGGGCATTTCTTCTCACTTCAACATCTTGGAAAAAATGAAGGTTTGAGGCTTCCTCCTTTTGATCATGTCTGAGCTAGGAGTACGTCGACTCATCAGCTCGAGCAATTCTTCTTACTTCAACAACTTGGAAGGAAGGAAGGGTTGAGGCTTCCCCATTTTTTTATCATGTCCGAGCTAGGAGTATGTTGGCTCGTCAGCTTGGGCAATTCTTCTTACTTTAACATCCTGGAAGGAAGGTTTGAGGCTTCCCATCTTTTAATCATGTCCGAGCTTGGAGTACGTTGATTCGTCAACTCAGGCATTTCTTCTTACTTCAACATCTTGGAAGGAAAGAAGGTTTGAGGCTTCTTGGTCCACACGTGGCGCGTGGGTGACACGTGCCCTCATTCTAACTTGTATAGAAAGCCAATTCCACAATCGCTAGATGGGCGCCACGTGGCAGTAAGCGCGTCAATCGACGCATCCATGACCCTTGAGCTGGGTGACTCTTCAAATGGGCACATTTCTTTTTATAAGAAAGGGGCCTCTTCACTCATTCAACACTTGCGAAATTTCCAGAGATCTTCCTTCTCCTCGGCATTAGTATCTTTTTTCTCTTTTGTCCGAACAAAATATCTTTCTCTTCTTCTTTTTCCTCTTCGGGTTCGTCTTCCAGCTCAGGGTCCAATTTCTCAGAACGGACGTCCGCTGGCTTCCTATCCTTCTGGGTTGAGCGTCGTCTCGCTCCAGGAGATGCCTCATCGACTGCCATAGCCAGGATCCATGAAACGAGCGGTGCAATTTAGTCATTCCTGGTCGATTGCATGGTCGCGGTGAGTCATGCTGACGAGAATGGGGGTGCATCTACATCACATGACCTTAATGTCGGGGTCCCTCCTGACACCGTCACCATAGTAGAGATTCCCTCTGGCGTCTCCCTGCCCCAGCCACTTCGTGAAAATAGGATGCACAATGCTAGGGCAAAGAAACTTTTCATAAAGGTCCCGATCTCGAGTCCAGTGTAGAACACAAAAACGAATATAACAGAAGAGTTCGTCCTTAACTACCGAAGTGAATACTTCTTCCCGGAGAGAGTTAAGACTATTGTTTTCGGGCCTGTATGCCACCGGCGGGTTATATGACCGTTTATAAGCAATAGCTGGAGGCGAGTCTCTGATTCTCGATCCACTGGTGGATCCAGGCCCTTTGCGAAAAGTATCATTTTTGTCTGTCACAAATTGCTTCGAACGGTATGAGGGCCCTGGTGGCGTCGTATATCATCTTCCGGGCCGAGGGACTCGAGCTGAGCGTTGAGCTCTTCAAGGCTCTATTCTACCCTAAGCCAATTCCCCGAGATAATGGGTGGTGCTACATCTTGTCCAAGTCAACTTTCTTGAAGGACTTGGACTCTTCCATTCACAACTAGAAGCCCCAATTCTTCTATCTCGGAGGGATCGGTTGGCAATCCGGCCTGAAAAACGAAGGAAAATACCCATTTCAGATAGAATGGGGAAAAGTCGGTAAGACTATGGTCCCTCCGCGCGCCAGGGGGGGGATTTTGTTCTTGGACTTATCTTTACACTTGCATTAATAATTTTCCGTTGTGATTTCGTGCAGCTAAAGAAGTACCCAAGAAGTAGAGGCCCGAGCTGAGCAATGAGATTGTCGAGTAGAGGGATAAGGTTTTGAGGACGGTCTTGAGGGACGTGAACACCCTGATCAATTCTCATCTCTACACCATCTACTGGTACCTCCCACCGGGCACTCCGCTTGTCCTCGACATCCCTCCGGACTCAAGCAACGGTAAGTGAGTTTGGCTCTGTCAATTCTTCATAATGAATTTTTATATTATTCCCGGCTCAACCGCACAGATACTCTTGTGTAGAACTGGATGCTGCTGGCCTGGACAGAGGAATTTCTAAATATCTTGTTGAATATTTCAATTATGGACAAGGCGATGGCTATTCAGAAGTTGATGGAGAAGAAGACCCGAGAGGCCGCCGGCTCGGAGCACACTAGGGGATCCCAGGCTGGCTAGACATCCCAACTTCCCCCAACATCATCATGACCACAGCAACAACAACAACAACGGCACCCGATGACGCCTGCTCAGAGCCACTCCCCTGCTCTTCCTGGGGTTGTGATAAGGGACATCCTACAGTTGAAGTCAGATTCCCGTCAATCCACCCGTACTAGGAGTGGAGACACCTTCCCCCAAGCTTCCGACAAGGGGAAGAGGAAGGCCCACGAGGGCAAACAAAAAAAGCACAAGTCGTCTAATAGGGCCAAGCTCATGGTCGAGGCTTCCTCCAAACTGACGGTCGACGGCTCCTTCTTTGGGATCCCGAACACAAGGCTCCTGGCTGACCAAGCCCTGCTGAGGAATCCGGAGGTGATGCCTGCTTACCTCCGTTGTATCACCCCTCCTAATGACAAAACCTTGACGGAGGAGGAGAGCACCGATAACCTCATGCGCCAAGTTGTCTGCGACCAGATCACGGTAAGGACCCCATCAATCATGTTTCTATTTTGTTTTCATCAATTTATCAAAAATTTCTAAGTGTTTTGAATTCGTCGTCCTAATGCAGTACATGCTCTGAATGTCGGTCGTATATGACCGAATCTCTAAGAGAGCCATGGAGGAGTCAATCCTCCGGTTGGAAAAGACTATGGCAGAGGCAAAGGTGAACAGACTAAGTGACGACCTCCTGCTCACCACCCAAGCTCATAACAGTCTTCAATCCTGGCATGTCCTCGTCACCCAGGAACGGAACAACCTTCAAAAGCAAAAGACCGACCTGGAGAAGAAGGTAAACGAACTGGAAAGGAGACTGAAGAAAGAAGATCTACTTAGAGCGAAGACGATCCTAAAATCCGAGAAAAAAGCCGTCTAAGACTACAAGTCGGGCACAGAATTCGAGAACCTAAAGTACGAGCTGGCTACTAAGTATATGGACGACAGTCATAAGGCCACAATTCGCTTTCTTCAGAGCCATTATCCCGATTTCGACTATTTAGGGATCGGGATAGAGTTTCCCAAGCAAGGAGAGCTGGTGGTGGAAAGGACAACCGATGTGATCCCATAGGAGCAAGCTCACGAGGCAGAGGTCGAATAAGGAGATGATGAGGAGGTAGAGAGGGAAGAAGATGATAGGGATGAGGACACGACGGTCGATGTTGTGGACGTCAAAGATGTCTCTGGAGAAGAATAGGCCTCTTGGCGGTCCTGGGCGTGGTGCCAGATCCTCGACCCAAATATTTCTGAAGACTTGAACTTTTTTTTTTTGGTCTGGCATGACTGTGTAAATGGGCATGAACCCTGCCAATGTAAGCCCTTATTTTTTAAATATAATACACAGGAGATTTTTTTTTTTGAATAATTACCTGTCCTAACTCTCTTCTCGCTCATCCCTTCCCTTTTGGATATAGGAAGTTAGTCATTTCCACATTCAGCTAGACACTGTGTAAATAGGTATGAGCCCCCACTAATGTGCTTGGGGTAATGTGGTTGGCCGCTGTGGTAGACTTGTTTAACTTTCAAAACTTAGCGCCCAGGTTAAGCCCTCGTGGATCTCAGCTTTGCATTTTTTTTTAGTGGAGTCCAAATCCATGGATCTGGGCTAGTGTTACCGCGAGAGCGTAGCTCGGTAAAAAATTTACACTCGGTGTGTATTTTGACGCCATTTGGATTTGGAATCCCTTTGGTCAAGATTTCAGACTTACTTTTGTCAAGGCTGTACTCACTCTGCCCCTCAACCTGTAGTAAGAGTAGTTTCACTGCTCGTGCTATTGGCTAGAATGTGGCTCTTCCGAATAGTCCTTAATGTTTCTGGGTGTTCCAGAATATTGCTTTAGTAAAATATTGTTTCTTGAAAAGCCATTGCATTGATATGAAAATACATTACACTTAGCATGAAAATGGAATGTTTACAAAATGGCCTGATCTCTATAGTGGTACTACTTGAGAAGGTCGGCATTCCATGGTGTCGTAGTAGGACTCCCTTCTCGGTCTCGAGCTCATATGTGCCCGGCCTTACAATTTCTGATAACGTGGTAAGGTCCCTCCCAGCTTGGGGCTAACTTCCCCGCGTTTTTCTCTTTAGTTGCAAAGGTTACCTTCCTAAGGACGAGGTCTCTAACCTCAAAATGCCGCGGGCGTACCCTTCTATCGTAGTACCAAGTTGCCCGCTGTTGGTAAGTTGTTTGGCGTACTCGAGCATACTCTCGTCGTTCTTCTAGCAGGTCTAGATTGAGGGCCAACATGGTCTCATTTGCTTCTTGTTCCTGACTCCTAACAGACGTCCGAAGGGTTGGTATTCCGATCTTTGCAGGGATCACAGATTCGAATTCGAACGTCATTGCGAAAGGTGTTTCTCCCATTGGGGTTGCGGGAAGTGGTGTGATACGCCCAAAGAACGGGATAAAGGTCCTCCACCCACCTCCCCTTGGCCTTGTCGAGCCTGGTCTTCAGACCGTGCAAGATTGTTTGGTTGGAGACCTCGACTTGGCCATTAGCCTACGGGTAACCTGGTGATGCAAAATGAGTTCAGATATTGAGGCTGAAACAAAAGGCAGCAAACAAATCGTTGTCGAATTGAGTGTCGTTGTTGGATATGATTGCCTTTGGGATTTCGAACCGGCACACCATCGATTTTCAAACGAAGTCTCGGATTTTTTCTTTGGTGATGCGCGCTAAGGGTTCGGGCTCTACCCATTTAGTAAAGTAATCAATAGAGATGACCAAGAACCTTTTCTGGCCGGTGCCTTAAGGAAAAGGGCCTAACAGATCTATTCCCTACTGGGCGAATGGCCATGGGCTCGTCATCGAGATTATGGTCGTTGGAGGCAGATGAGGGTAGGGGCCGAAGCGTTGGCACTTGTCGCATTTTTTCACAAATTCAGTCACGTCCTCTCATAGACTTCACTCATTACATAATCGGCCTCTTCTGGTCGGAGGCATCGAGAATATGGGCCCAAGAAGGAGTGTCGGTAAAGGATCTCATCCATAATACAGTATCTGTCAGATCTATATCGCATCCTCCTTGCCTTATTTTGATCGTCGGGCAGCGTTCCATCCTCCAAGTATTGTCGTATTGAATCTATCCAGGTGGGCTGGTCGCTGAGCTCACAGATTGATGCCACCTGGTCGGATATCACCGTGCTTGGAGCATCCAGGTACTCAACAGGCATGCTCCTTTTCAAAGTCCATTCTACCACTGAGGCGAGATTTACCAGGGCATTCACGTGTCGATTCTCTTCTCGGGGTATTTGGGTCACATGGATTTTTTCAAATTTCGCCATCAAGGCCTTGACTCTCTCTAGATAGGCGGTCACACTAGGATCCTTCGCTAAATAATCCCCATTGACCTAGTTAACAACTAACTGAGAGTCGCATAAGACGGTCAGCAAAGCCTCGTATTTAGCCTCGTTGTTAGTTACTCTAAACCCTAGTCGTAGGGCATATTCGATCTCTTCGTTGTCGGTGGCAACGAGCACCATTCCTATCCCACAATCGTTGGTGTTGGACGACCCGTCAATGAAAAGCTTCCATGTTGCCGGATCGTAATCTAGATTCGAGCCCTTTAACATTCCCTCTGCTTGCACGGGTTTCATTCCCAGGTCGCTAGCAGGTGGCTCTGGATCATCAGGGAATGTGAGCTCGGCAATGAAAGTCGCTAGGACTTGGCCTTTAATGGCGGTCCTAGGGTGGTATTCAATGTGGAACTGTCTTAGCTCGAGGCTGTACTTCATTAACCGTCCCGAGACGTTCGGTGAATGCAGAATCTGCCTTATCAGCTGGTCAGTTAAGACGATGATCGTGTGGGCTTAGAAGTATTGCTTTAACTTTCAGGAGGCCACCAGCAGGGCGTAAACAAGTTTTTCAAATTTGGTGTACCTGGTCTCGACATCTGAGAGGACTCTGCTGGAGTAATAGACGGGGTGCTGAACACCGATTTCCTCTCTTACAAGGGCCACACTAACCGCCATTGGAGAAGCGAAAATAAATAAGTATAGAGTTTCACCCGCCATCGGGGTGCTGAGCAAGGGAGCAGAGGAGAGATAATTTTTGAACTCTTGGAAAGCTATTTCGCATTCCTCTATCCATCCAAAGTTGTTGTTTCCCCTTAGCACCTTGAAGAAGGGCAGACATTTCTCCGACGCTCGTGAGATAAATCAATTGAGGGCAGTGAGCCTCCTCGTCAACGTCTGCACTTCCTTCTTATTTTGATGAGAGGTCATTCCGAGTACTGCGGTTATCTAATCAGGATTAGCATCGATGCCGCGCTAGGAGACCATGTACTCGAGGAATTTTCGTGCAAAAACTCCAAAAATGCATTTGTTGGGGTTGAGTTTCATGCAGTAAGCCCTGAGCTTACCGAAGCAGTTCTGGAGATGTTGAGGGTGGTCAGAGGCCCTCAAGCTCTTAACCAACATGTCATCAATGTAAACCTCCATCGTCTGCCCGATCTCCTCCTTGAACATTTTGTTCACCAGCCGTTGGTACGTCGCTCCAGCATTGCACAAGCCGAATGACATGACCTTGTAGCAGTATGTTCTCTTGTCTGTGATGAAGGATGTCTTGCTCTTGTCGAGGGGGAATATAGGGATTTGGTTGTACCCGACATAAGTGTCGAGGAAACTCAAGCACTCATACCTTGCTGTAGCATCGATGATGATGTCGATTCTGGGGAGGGGAAAGAAGTCCTTCGGCCATGCTTTGTTCAGGTCCTTAAAGTCGACGTAGAGGTGCCACTTATTGTTGGCCTTGGGGGCTAGGACCAAATTTGCTAGCCAGTCGGGAAACTTGACTTCTTCGACGACATCGAATTTGATCAATTTGTCCATTTCTTCTTCGATAATCTTTTGGCGCTCCGAATGAAACTTTCTCCACTTCTGTCTTACGCGAGGGTGGTGCAGGTCAGCGTGCAGGCGATGCATCGTCACACTCAAGTTAATCCTTGACAGCTCATCATGGAACCATGCGAAGATGTCATAATTTTTTCGGAGCAGCTCGGTAAGTTCAACTCTCTGTTTGGATGCGAGATTAGCTCCGATCCTTACTATTCTTTCTTTAATTGTTGGGTGGATGGGAATCTCTACCAATTTCTCATGTGACCGGGGATCGATCTCCTTCTCTTGGGGATCGTCGATGGGTACCGACCTAGGTCCCTGGTCCAGAGCCATAAGTTCAGGTTCTCCGAGCTCCGACTCTGTCTCTTATTGCTATTTTCTTTTTTACAGTGCCCTCTGAGCACAAGCCCGGGAGGACTCCTAGTCTCCTCTCACCACTCCCATACCCTTCTCCGTGGGGAACTTCATTGACTGGTGATATGGGGAACAGACCGCCTTGAGAGCCGCCACCGTGGGACGGCCCATGATCGCATTATAAGGTGACGGTCTGTCCATGATCAGAATTTTGTTCCATACAGTTGAGGTCTTGGGGTGGTGGGCTCCAACCGTAATGAGAAGTGAGACCCATCCAGCAGCGTTGACAACATCTCCCCCAAAACCGACCAAGGGGGATTTTGACAGCTTTACGATGTTGGGGTCCACGTCCATCCTTTCGAATGCCCATTTAAAGATGATATTGGCGGGGCTACCACCGTCCACTAGGATCCTCCCCATTTTGAAGTGGTTAATGAGAACGAAAATGACGAGGGCATCGTCATAAGGGACATGCACACCCCTAAGGTTTGCCTCCCTGAAAGAAATTACGTGGTGATCCACAGCGTCGATCATGCTTACGTCAAAGATGTCCTCGTCTATTTTACACTTGGCTTTGTGCTTATACATTTTCTTGGAGGAGATGGTCTTTTCTCCCCAGGCTGAGTCTGTCGTGGATGACGTTGATCTCGCCATCCACCTTATGTTCGTCACTGTCCCTATCTCCTTCCTATCGGGGAGGAGGGCGACTTCTATTCCTCCTCCTTCTCCAACCCCTATGTTCTTCACGAGGATCGTTGTCTTGAGTTCTAGGAGCCTAGTCGTCCCTTCAAACGTAGCGGCCAAAATACCTCTACTGATGAGGGCCTCAATTTCTTCCCAGAGTCGAAAATAATTCTCGGTGGAATATCCCCGGTCTCAGTGGAATTCACAATATTTGTCCCATCGACCTCCCCATTGGCTTTCCGCTAGGGGTAGAAGGAGGGGGTAAGAAGTCCCTCTCGAAATTTTCGGCAAAGATAGTGGCCACCTAGACCATGAGTGGTGTAAAGTTCTGCTGGCGGTGCCCCGGGGGTTGGAATGGTCTCTTATCCCCGGGCAGTGGGCTCAATCTCCCCTCCACTTGCAGTCTTTTGGATCCATGACTCTTGCTCGGCCCTTCGTCAACCTTACCATTTTTCTTCTGACATTCCTCGAGATCTTTCAGGCGGTTTCCCTCACATCGGCATTATGGAACCTTGTTCCCCTCTCCAGAACAGCATCCAAACTCGGGGTCGGGTTAGAGCAGAGGTCGTATGTGAGCTGTTGGTGCTTCAGGCCATTGATGAATGCGTTCATCGCAACCACGTCGCTGAGCTCATCGCAACCAATGATTTATTTGTAGAACCTCTTAACATAATCGCCCAAGGATTCTCCAGGCAATTGTTGGAGTGCGAGGATGTGCGCCATAGTCTTCGGCCTGCACCGCGATCGCCTGAATCGTGAGAGGAAGAGCTACTCGAGCTCATAAAAGTTGGAGATGGATGCAGGGGCCAAAGTCTTAAACCACGCAACAACAGCCCCCATAAGTGTGAGGGGAAAAGCCTTGCACCTCATCGCTACTGAGGCCATGTACAGGTTTATGTAGGACCTGAAGATGGACAAATGATCTGTCGGATCAGTGATCCCATCGTAGAGGATCATTTGGGGGTAGGTGTATCGCGTGGGCAAAGGTTCTTCCAAAATTTCATTGACGAAAGGAGACCTTACCTTAGAAGGAAGCCCAGCTAGGCCCCTCGTTCCTTGGATCTAATGTAAGGTCGCCTCCATGTCAGCTAGGCACCTTTCTACCACCACCTCGACCCCTAGAGAGACTTGAGCCTAGCTGAAAGTGGCGCAGGGAGCTTGTTGTCTTGGTGGGGAATATGAGTCCACCTTCCAAACGTGTCGGGGACGGTGGTCAGACCATATAGTATGGCTGTGAGCTCGGCCCGGAGGCAACTCAGTACGATCGTCTCTCTTTTGTCTCGGTAGAGGTGGCGATGGAGATCCCGAGGCCTCAGGAGGTGCTAAATCAACCTCCCTCTGACCACCACTATGGGCTCGGGGGCTCAGGACGTGCCCGCTGGAATGGATGATGAGCTATTCCATTCCGGTTGCTTGCCCATCCTGACCTACGACCTGGATTATTGGGAGACTCATTGGAGGGGGCCGGCGGCAGGCGGACTAGGACAATTTGGAAGAAGGTTTGAAACTCGCCTAACTGGCATTCCAAGCGTTCCAAGATATCGACGTGGGCCACCTCAGGGGCCCCAGAAGTCTGCCCAACAAATGACCCAGTGGGTAAGATAGGACCCACTTAGCCGGTGGGCTGAGTCGGCGGGATGGCAGGTTGGTGGAGATGCTCCATAGGTAGGGCCGGGGGATCCGGCCTAGGAGCCTTCGACATGTCTTGTATGGATAGGGGGTAGGTTATTGTTCGCGGCGAACGCTTGGTCAGCTTGGCAAATTTCCTTTCCAGACCTTGTGATCATCAAGTTTAGCCTCGTGGGAAACTAACGATCAGGGGAGGCTTTCAGTGCGTTCCCACAGACAGCGCCAATGACATGGGGGTCCGGAGAATTTAGAGGTCTTGATGAATTCCGAGTTCTCAATCCGACCCGAGATCCTGTTCGGACTCCGAGATGAATTCCTCTCTAGACTCCGTTCCGATTTCTGAGCTGGGCTTCACTCCTTCACTCCGAGCATTTGCACATAGACCCACCGGGGTTGTGTCCTGTAAAATCCCTCCGGCGTGAGAATAAGTATCCGGGGGAGAAGGGTTAAGAAATGCTCTAATTTTAGTAGAGAAAACGTACCATTGGGCATTGGATGCCATGAAAACGTACCATTGGGCATTGGATGCCATGAGATATTTATAGGCATCGGGCTAAACTAGCGCCGCGAAATTAGAGAGCTAAGTTCTAGTTAATCATCCTAATTAGCTGGACAGCCAATGAACAAGTAGATTAGTGCTCTGATCATATGGGTTGGGCTTTTGGGCCCACCTGTAGAGGCCCATGGGCCGAAACCTCAAGACGGTCCGAAGAGGCCCCAAGCACGGAGATGATGAGCGAAGCGTGCTCGAGTTCGTCAGCTCGGCTCGAAGTTTACCGGCTTGGCCGGACTTCTTCAGCCCGACAGAGCGATTCTCAGTTCGGCTCGGAGGGAACCCCAACTCCTAGCCCGACTATTTTTTCATATTTGGAGCGATATCCTCCACGTGACGTATCTAACGAAACTTCTCTACATCAAAATTTAATTTTCAATGTGAAAAAACTTTTTGGTAGTTGTCAATCATTAATAAATGCGTGTATTGTAGTTGATAAAGGAAATGAAAATATTATTTTTCCGGAATTTCACTGGAAAAGAGTTGAAATGCAATGCATAGCTAGAAGAATCCGAACATGCGAAATACCGGAAATTATTCAAAGCGAACCGCGGAAATTTGTGTCCAGATTCTCAATTCCAAACGAACCTCTTTCCAAAACCCAATCTTCAATCATAGCTTGAGAATTCCATGGCTGATCGGTCGGCACAAGATGTCCAGAACCCAACACCACAACTTCACTCAAACTTCCCCATTTCTGCACATATCCAGCAAGTTCACCTTTCACTCTCCACACCTTCCTCTCAGCCGCCATGAATTGCTCAATCCCCTCCCATTTCATCTTCTTCAACCACGCCTCCGTCGAAACAACGCCGTCTCTGAGATCACATTGTCCCTGATAAAGCAACACCTTGCTCTCTTTAACCAGTAGCTCCACCATGTATTTGGAGCTCTTCATCACGTCTTCATGCAAGGCTGCGCCCACCGCGTCGCTGCAAACTTCGTAAACGATGGATTCGTTAGCTCGGATCGCCTTCTTCGCTTCGGAGTTGCTCAAGAATTTCTCAACCAACCAATCTTCGTAAGGAGTTTGTCTCCTGAAATCGTACAAAGTTGCGAGTCCAGTCATGTTTTGGAGTGCGCGCAGTACCCTGCTTCTTGCGTTCGTTGCCTCACTCCAATTACCATTTTTGGTTAATCCGACAGCTTCCAATTGCAGTTTTTCCAATTGGGTTTTTTGCTTCTCGTTGATCAGACCCAAGTAGTAAGAATTTAAAGCATGAGTACCCACTTGGATTAAAGGGTCAGTAAGTCCATTACCAATGGCGACTCCGGCCAAATTAACCCGGCTCGATAGAGGCAACTTGGCGTTCTTCTTTATAATGTAGTACCCAATTGCCGGAACATATTTTCCGGCATAACTCTCGCCGGTGATGTAAATTGGGCGCGATTTGAAAAGTGGGTCTGAGGCGATAAACGATTTGATCGCGACGAAAAGATGCTTCGCCACGTCTTGTTGGTTTCTCGGAATTTCATCGGGAGACGAAGCGATACTGAATCCAACTCCAATCGGATTGTCGAGAAATAGTAAGCCAAATAATCTATTCCAAGAACCGGAATTGGGTTCGAGAGTGATTCGTTCGACCCCTTGTCGCCGCGAAACACGCCAGGGGCCGAGCTCGTAGAAGTTTGCGAGCAGGGAAGAGCAACCGGGGCCGCCTTGGAGCCAAATGAGAAGTGGGGTTTGAGTAAGAGAGGAGTTGGGTTCTTTGGCTTCGTAGAAAGCGTAGAAAATGGCGGAACCGGTGGTGGAATTCACCGTAAGGTAACCGGACTTTGTAGGGAGGGCTTCCTTGGGGAAGAGAGGGGCGGAGATTACCGACGATTTGGGTAGCAGCTGGTGGAGGGTGAAGAGGAAGATCATAAGATTGAAAAGGTAGCGGATCAGTAGGGTTGACTTCATGACCGTCGGTCTGACTGTGAGCAACTGGAACGAGAAAACCGAGAGGAGAAAAAGAATCTTGCGATAATTGCATTTTATAACCTTTTATTAAGGTTGTAGCATTTCCAAAAATCAATAGAGTATGAAGTTAGAGTACATTTTGGCTAAGTGAAAAAAGGTTAGAGCAACTCCAAAGGCGACTTTGCCAAATATTGTTATTCTATTTTTCTTTGGCTCTTTTGAAAACCAAAAATTAAAAAAAAGGCTCCAAAAGATGAGTCATCATGTGCACTATTTTGACACACATGTCGTACATGTGCCAAATATAACACATAAAGAAGAAGAGTCAAATATTGAATTAGTGGGTGGATAGGTGGATTAATTAGGGTTAATGAGTTGATTTGAGTTTAAATATTGTTGGGTTAATCTTAGATTTGTTTAATTAGGGTTAAGTAAAATTTGTTTGGCTAGATTTATATTAATTTTTGTTTAATTAAATTTAATTGGATTTAATAGGTTTTGTTTATTTGTGTTTAATTAAGTTTTGTGGAATTTAATTTATTAGTTTTATTTTATTTGAGTTGGGTTAGATTAATTATTTTATTTTATTTTATTTGGGTTGGATTGGATAAGTTTTATTTGAATTTGATATCTGGTGATAAAATTAAAATCGAAATTTTTAATTTTTCGCGTTTTAGTTTGAATCCAAAAATTATATCTTTTAGCGGTTCAATTAAAATTTAAGATTTTATTTTTTGCGCTTTAGTGTGAAACTAAAAATTAGTGTTTGGCGGTAAAATTAAAATCTCAAATTTCAATTTTAGCATTTTAGTTTGAAATAAATAAAATCAAATCTGACGGTTAAATTGAATAAATAATTAAAATTTAGCCGCCAAATTGAAAATAAAAAATTAAATTTGAAGGTTAATTGAAATTTAGCAGTTATTTCAAAATTTTCATTCAAGTTTTTTTAATTTCATTTTTAATATAAAAAAAATGGCATACCAAAATATAGCAACTCATTTGGAGTTGCTCTTAGGAGATACATTTTTGGTAGTACCCAAATTATTTTTATAGTAGTGGGGTGGTTTCGCCGGCTAGTCCTCGAAATCCGGCCTGATTCTCCAAATTCTCTCCTAAAATCACGGGATTGAGGATTTAGTGCCTTAGAATAAATCACCCGATCACCATTCGTTATTTATGTGAGGCGGTGATAAGTCTTGGTGACCTATAGTAACTTGAATCTTAGTGTTTAAAATAAACTTATATGACCATAATTTTATTTATGAAAAATAAATAACGACGACTTATTATGTCCTAAGTGATGGTAATATACATTATTGAAGTGAAAGTAAAAAAATATGTTAAATGAAATGAAACTATACTATGTCATGCTTAAAATGTGATTAAATATAAAAAATGCGTAAATGACACGTTAAAATTAACAAACGTGAATGAAATAAAGTGAAATTTGGATATGATGCCCAAAACCTCCTAATTTTACTTATGAAAATGACTTAAAGTTGTGTATGTCAAAATAAGGAATAGCTATTTGCATTTTTTACCATTTTTTTTTTTTTTTTTTTATCATTTTTCATTATGTAAAATGACTTAATTTGAGCATACCGGTGCAAATGAAATTGACATCCAATTAATTAAGGGTCTAAATAGATTAACAAACTATTATGGTAAATGACAGTGAAAACTAATGTGCAAAGTGGAGAGAGAGCTTACATTTTCTTTTTTTTTTTTTTTTTTTTTTTCTCTCTCTCTCTCCCCGTCTCTCGGGCTCCACATCCCCTCTCTAACTCTCTCTCTCCACTTTATTCTCTATCTCTCACACACACACACTCTCTCTATAGATATATATATTTCCTTATTCTTTTTTTGTTCTTCTATTTTTATATTTCTTTATATAAAATTAAAATTTTATGACGAAGACGTTCAAGATACAGTGTCTATCGTATTGGTGGGATTGATTTTGCAAAAATTTAGGCCCCGTTTGGTAACTGTTTCCGTTCCAAAAAAATTCATCTTATTCCCAGATTTTTGGGAATCGCGTTTGGTAATTTTTGTTTCCGTTTCCATTTCATTCTCATTTGAGAATTGTACCCACTTTTTTATTAAGAAATGAGAAATAAAAAAAAGTTGTTTTTCATTATTCCCATTTCATTTCCAAAACACACGGTCACTGTTCGTCCGCCGGCCGACCGCCGGCCACCGTCCCGACCGCCGTCAACCGCCGCCGGCCATCTCCCAGCGACCGTCGCCGGTCACCGTCCGGTCGGAAAACTTTCCGGCCACTTCCGGCCGTCGGCCACTGTTACCCACCACTGCCGTCCGGCCAAAATAGAAAAAAAAAAGAAAAAAAAAAAAGATTTTAGGATAAAATCGTTACCAAACACAATTCTTTTTCCAAAACAAAAAAAAAAAAATTATCATTACTAAACGCGATTCTACTCCTAAGAAGAAAATAAAATTATTATCTCATCATATCCCATTATTGGAATGGATATAGAAACGGTTACCAAACACCACCTTAGATTTGAAATTTGCTTCATCGATAGTGAGAATGTGTTTTTACTACATATATAACAAATGTCACTGTATAACAACTATCATCGCATTCAATATGTAATACTTACTGTACAATAATAATCGTATTAGAATGATTAATTATTGTACAATAATAACAATATTTTATAGGATTGATTTCGATTTTACTTCAAAAATGAGTTTTGATTCTGCTTCATTAATAACAAAAATGTGTTTTTACTACTTATAGAACATATGGTACTAATCACTTCACGAAAGTTACTATACAGTAACTATTAACATTTTGTATTCAATTTTTGTGTGAAACCAATAATTATTTACGATTGATTACTAACAACAACAATTGTGATGAAAGAATTGATTTTGGAGTAAAATTAGAATTTAATTTTACTTCGTTGATAGCGAAAATGTGCTATTACAATCTCCAGAACAGATGTTACTATATAGCATCTATCACCAAATTCACCATCACAAAAATTATTGTACAGTAACTATTAATATTTGTATTCAATTTTTGTGTAAAGTAATATAATTATTTGTAATTAATTATTATACATCAACAATGATAATGAATAATTGACTTTGTAGAAAAATTGGATTTATACGTATAATCATATAATATTTGTTGTACAACAACATTTTTAAAGAGTTTAGGTAAAATGTTATTATACAGCAATAATTGATAAAATGGCTCAATATGTGTAGAAATATATTTTGCACGTAAAATAACATTGACAATGTTACTCATGCTTTGGAACTTTGCTATAATGTAATTTTTGTGAAAAAATATTATACATTAAAATTTGGTGAAAAGGTTAATGTACAATATTTTTTTTTTTTGTAAAATCAATTCCTCATTAGCATTGTTGTTATACATTAATTAATCACAAATAATTGTATATTTTACAACTCAAACATTAATAGTAATTGTATAATAACTTTTGATAATTGTTGTATGATTATTACTGTATAGTAAGTACTAAAAATTGAACGCGAAGAAAATTGCTTGCAGTAATATTTGTTATATATGTCATAAAGACACATTTTCACTATCAATGAATCACTACAAAATCAATCCCACCAATATAATTTATAGACACGATATTTTGACTATTTTTCTCACAAATTTTAATTTTATATTGTAATTTACATTAGTTATTTTATTTTACTTTGAAAAAAAAAAAAAAAAAATAAAGAGAAGAAAACAAAGGAAAAAAATAAAGAAATATATAGATAGAGAGATAGAGAGAGGAGAGTGTGTGTGTGAGAGAGAAAATGAGAATGAGAAACAAGAGAGAGGAGAGAAATGGAGGTGAGGCCCACTGGAGGAGAGATAAAAAAGAGTGTGTGAGAGAGATAATAATGTAAAGAGAGATAGAGAGGAGATAATGAGATAGAGAGTGAAAGAGATTGAAGAGAGAGAGGGAGGTGGGGTCCACTGAAGGGAGAGAAAAAAAAAAAGATAGGAATTGAACAAGAGTGACCGCATTTGTATTTTTGCATGGGGTTTCTTTAAATAAAAATAATATTTAGCTGTTATATTATATTGGATCATGGTTCATGGGGTCTATTTTAAATTATTATCTAAAAATAGGTATTTTTTTAAAAAATCCTTAACTCTAATTAGCCTATCCACCTACTAACCTAACATTTTGGCTCCTGATCACCATGTGTCATATTTGGCATATGCAAAACATTTGTTCCAAAACGAACGCATGATAGCACACCTATTAGAATGCATTTTGGCTTCAAAATAACTTTAAAAAAATGGAATAGTACAAAGGAGAGTTACTATGATAAGTAACCATTTGCAAACTGTTGCAATTTTGCAAAAGCTTCAAACACTAGAATATGTGAATTTCGGATTTGTAGTCATAATTCTAAGCATTACATCAGCATTAGGTTGAGCTATTAGCAGCTTTTTTGAGGGTTACTGTAAAATGTGTCCGGACTAACTTACGCACATCTCAACTAATCACTTCACTTAGCGATCTTAAGGGCGCATTCTCCTACATCGACCTTGTACATTTAGAATTAAAGTTAATATTTAATTTCCGGAATACTTCCCACCTCCCTATCCAATGGAACTAACACCTCTCAATCATAAATAAATGCACGTATTGTAGTTGATGAAGGAACTGAAAATATTATAAAAGAGTTGAAATGCTATGCATAGCTAGAAGAATCCGAACATGTGAAATACCGGAAATTATTCTTAAATTGATTCCTGCAAAATTGATTCCAGCAACAACAAATTCAAAGCGAGGCGCTGAAATTTGTGTTCAGATTCTCAATTCAAACGAACCTCTTTCCAAAATCCAATCTTCAATCATAGCTTGAGAATTCAATGGCTGATCAGCCGGCACAAGATGTCCAGCACCC
The DNA here is from genome assembly GCA_016647705.1 of Eucommia ulmoides. Lineage (NCBI taxonomy): Eukaryota > Viridiplantae > Streptophyta > Magnoliopsida > Garryales > Eucommiaceae > Eucommia > Eucommia ulmoides. Next base: position 25,421,022 of record CM028337.1, read on the forward strand.
AACACCACAACTTCACTCAAACTTCCCCATTTCTGCACATATCCAGCAAGTTCACCTTTCACTCTCCACACCTTCCTCTCAGCCGCCATGAATTGCTCAATCCCCTCCCATTTCATCTTCTTCAACCACGCCTCCGTCGAAACAACGCCGTCTCTGAGATCACATTGTCCCTGATAAAGCAACACCTTGCTCTCTTTAACCAGTAGCTCCACCATGTATTTGGAGCTCTTCATCACGTCTTCGTGCAAGGCTGCACCAACCGCGTCACTGCAAACTTCGTAAACGATGGATTCGTTAGCTCGGATCGCCTTCTTCGCCTCCGAGTTGCTCAAGAATTTCTCAACCAACCAATCTTCGTAAGGAGTTTGTCTCCTGAAATCAAACAAAGTTGCGAGTCCAGTCATGTTTTGGAGTGCGCGCAATACCCTGTTTCTTGCGTTCGTTGCCTTGCTCCAATTGCCATTTTTGGTTAATCCAACAGCTTCCATTTGCAGTTTTTCCAATTGGGTTTTTTGCTTCTCGTTGATCAGACCCAAGTAGAAAGAATTTAAAGCATGAGTACCCACTTGGATTAAAGGGTCAGTAAATGCATTACCAATGGCGACTCCGGCCAAATTAACCCCGCTCGATAGGGACAACTTGGCGTTCTTTTTTATAATGTAGTACCCAATTGCCGGAACAAATTTTCCGGCATAACTCTCGCCGGTGATGTAAATTGGGCGCGATTTGAACAGTGGGTCAGAGGCGATAAACGATTTGATCGCAACGAAAAGATGCTTCGCCACGTCTTGTTGGTTTCTCGGAATTTCATCGGGAGACGAAGCGATACTGAATCCAACTCCAATCGGATTGTCGAGAAATAGTAAGCCAAATAATCTATTCCAAGAACCCGAATTGGGTTCGAGCGTGATTCGTTCGACCCCTTGTCGCCGCGAAACACGCCAGGGGCCGAGCTCGTAGAAGTTTGCGATCAGGGAAGAGCAACCGGGGCCGCCTTGGAGCCAAATGAGAAGTGGGGTTTGAGTAAGAGAGGAGTTGGGTTCTTTGGCTTCGTAGAAAGCGTAGAAAATGGCGGAACCGGTGGTGGAATTTACCGTGAGGTAGCCGGACTTTGTAGGGAGGGCTTCGTTGGGGAAGAGAGGGGCGGACATTACCGACGATTTGGGTAGCAGCTGGTGGAGGGTGAAGAGGAAGATCATAAGATTGAAGAGGTAGCGGATCAGCAGGGTTGACTTCATGACCGTCGGTCTGACTGTGAGCAACTGGAACGAGAAAACCGAGAGGAGAAAAAGAATGGGGAAATACCATTTAACCCCTCAATTATAGTGAAATTCTACATGCACCCCCTAACTTTCAAAATTACCACGGCGACCCCCTGCCTGAGCAATTTTTATTGAATGGACTATTTTGCCCTTACTAATTTATACCAAAAAATTAATAAAAAAATCTCATGTAGTCTAGAGAAGGAATTGACCATTTTGCCCTTATTTTTTCTTTTTCTCTTTTTCTTCCCATCTATTTTCCTCTTCCTTTTCTTTTTCTTCCTTTTTTATTTTTTATTTTTATCCTGATCTTTCTCTAAATCTCCCTCGCCGAACAACACTACCGAACCAAACGTTACCACCGCCGAACCAAACGTTACCATCGTCTCCATCGACGACGTTGTTGGTTTAAACGACGGTGATGTCGGATGCAAGGGTGCCGGTGAAAACACCGGCGGCGAGGTTAGTGACGACCAGCCTCAGATATGGAAGATGAAGGATCTCAGATCTCCGGCGACACTGCTGGAACAAGATAGATCCATTTTTCAGCCTTTCCTCCATTGCGACGGCGAACCCAGGTTATGGTAACAGCGAACCTAGTTTTCTCTCCTTTTGTTCCGGCCACAAAAATCCCCTCCCCTTTCCTTATTCATTTCTGGAAACAACCTCCTTTCCGTTCCATTCCCCCATCTTTGGGCATTTCTTCGGCAAACTTTGATCCTTGCAAAAAAAAAAAACCATTTTTCCTACCAGAAAAACTCACATTTATTGTGGGTTTTTTAGAGAGAAAGTGTGTGTGAGAGAGAGACAGAGAGTGAGAGAGATGGTTTTGCAAAAATTGTAACCTCCCTTCTGCAAATTCTTGTCCGATTCGCCTCTCTCATCAAAAGTTAAATGCAACATGCCAATTCTCTCTCTCTAAAAGTGGTTGAAACCTCATTGAATTTTGGATAAGCTATACATTTATTTGGCTTTAGTTACGGCATTTATTTGGTGTGTGTGTGTATATATATATATATATATATATTATATGCGTGAACAACCATAGCCCATCTTCAATAGAGTCAGTTCTTGAACTCGTTTCTCCAAATGGGTACGGATTATTAGGGTTTGATTGATTTTTATGAAATTGTGCTCTATTTTTCAAATCTGCTGCTAAAGAAGGAGAAGATAGAGACGCATAAGCAGGCGGAGGAGGAGATAATGAACGAAAGTGTTGATTTCGATCAATTTCGATTCGATTTTGAAGCAAACACGTTTCTAATGGTTTCTAAAAAATCTCATAACAAACACATTTCTAATGGTTTCGATTTCGATTCGGATGTGGGTTTCGATTTTGATTCAGAGGTGGGTTTCGATTTCGATTCAATTTGGGGCTGGAATGGATTTGGGGCTGCAAACAAATCGGATTTGGAGCTTAACATGGAGGAAGACCATGAAGGCCAAAAAGGATGATAGGATTTGAGGCTGTAATTACACTAAGTACCTTGAAAATTTGATAAAATGTTATTTTGAACCATTATATTTACAGAGTACAAGGGTAATATGGTCTTTTTACGTGGTCAAGATAGTCAACATTGATAATTTTGACTTTTCAAAGGGCATTTTTGGAATAAAAAATGAACTGGAAGTCTGACTGTCCTTTGACGAAAAAGTTTAAGGGTGCCCCATGTAGTTTTAATAATTGAGGGGATTTTCATGATTACTGTCAATAGTTTAAGGGGTGTAAATAGAATTTCCCCGAAAAAGAATCTTGCGATAATTGCATTCTATAACCTTTTATTAAGGTTGTAGGATTTCCAAAAATGAACAGAGTATGAAGTGATAGTACATTTTGGCCAAGTGAGAAAAGGTTAGAGCAACTCCGAAGGCGGCTTTGCCAAATAGTGTCATTCTATTATTGTTTGGCTATTTTGAAAACGTATTTAAAAAAAAAACAAAACACTTCAAGGAATTTGCTATTTGGGCCCACATGTCTTACACGTACCAAATATAACACATAAAAAGGAGGAGTTAAATATTGAATTAATGAGTGAATAAGTAGGTTAATTAGGGTTAATGAGCTTATTTAGGTTTAATTATTGTTGGGTTAATCTTGGATTTGTTTAACAAGTGTTAAGTAAAATTTATTTGGTTAGATTTATATTAATTTTTGTTTAATTAAATTTAATTGGATTTAAGGTTTTGTTTATTTGTGTTTAATTGAGTTTGGTGGAATTGAATTTATTAATTTTATTTTATTTGGGTTAGGTTAGATTAATTGATTAATTTTATTTTATTTAGATTCGATTAGATAAGTTTTATTTGAATTTAAGAACTGGTGATAAAATTAAAATCGAAAATTTTAATTTTTCGCGTTTTAGTTTGAATCCAAAAATTATACCCTTTAAAGGTTCAATTAAAATTTAAGATTTTATTTTTTGCATTTTAGTTTGAAAGTAAAAATTAGTGTTTAAATCTCAAATTTCAATTTTAACGTTTTAGTTTGAAATAAAAAAAAAAAATCAAATCTGGCGATTAAATTAAAATAAATAATTAAAATTTAGCTGCCAAATTGAAAATAAAAAATTAAATTTGAAGGTTAATTGAAATTTAGCAGCTATATTCAAAATTTTCATTCAAGTTTTTTTAATTTCATTTTTAATATAAAAAAATGGCATACCAAAATATAGCAACTCATTTGGAGTTGATCTTAGAAGATATCTTTTTGGTAGTGCCCAATTTCTTTTTACAGTAGTGTGGTTGTTTCCCCAGCTAGTCCTTGAAATCCATCCTGATTCGCCGAATCCCCTTCTAAAATCACAGGATTGAGGGTTTAGTGCCTTAGAATAAATCACCCGATTACCATGCATTATTTATGTGAGGCGGTGATAGGTCTTGGAGACACGCCCCAGATTTTCGAAAGAAGAAGAACTAAAATAACTTACTTTTTTAAGGAAAAGTAAAGAAAGGGTTTTTTAGATGCACCAATTTTCTCATAATACAACTTAGGCTGAATTTAAAAAAAAAACGAGTCTCCACTTAGATTTGTGTTTAGGTCAATGACTTTTTAGGAAAGTAAGTTTTGAAACAACCTAAGAAATTTTTTACTCCAAATGCAAGGTTCAACCTGAGAAATATTTTTAAAGAGCTCTGACTTCAGTTATGCTCGAGGATTGTGTTAGATATTTCAAGACATCCGTTCAAAAATGATTCCTTATGTCCAATTGAGTCCAAAGAGTTTAAGTTCGAATGTTTTATTTTATTTTTAAATTATTTTTCTTTTATTACTATTTTTTTCTTTTGGTTTTTGAATTAAAGTATACCAATTTTTTTTTATATTTTTTAAAATATTTTCCTAATATGACCTCTTACCAAATATTGGAAGAATTGACAAGGATCACGTTTGTTCGAATGGACAAATTAATATAAGTGAATTACGATAGTCTAATAAAGATATGAATGCAAATGCAAAGCATAAAAAGAATGATGTAAACTTCCCATGATATGTCCCTACAGTAACTTGAATCTTAGTGTTTAAAATGAACTTATATGACCTTAATTTTATTTATGAAAAATAAATAACGACAGACTTATTATATCTAAGTGATGGTAATGTATATTGTTGAAGTGAAAGCAAAAGAATATGTTAAATGAAATGAAACTATATTTTGTCATGCTTAAAATGTGATTAAATATAAAGAATGCGTAAATGACATGTTAAAATTAGCAAACGTGAATAAAATAAAGGGCAAATTGGACATGATGCCCAAAACCACGATGTAGGAAGTCCTAATTTTACTTATGAAAATGTCCTAAAGTAGTGTATGTCAAAATACGGAATAGCTACTTGCAGCTTTTACCATCTTTTTACCATTTTTTTATTTTTTTTTATTTTTATGTAAATGAATTAATTTGAGCATACCAATGCAAATGAAATTAACATCAAATTAATTAAGGATCTAAATAGATTAACAAACAAGTTTTTCTTGAAAAGAATTATTCTAAATGGCACTGAAAACTAATGTGCAAAGTGGGTTCTAAAATAACGAAAAACATGATTTGTAAACTATGGTCATGGTTGATAACTACTTAAATTTTAAATGCTGAGCTGAAATTTTAAATGCTTAAAATATCATAATTATGTTTAATAAAATTAACATTTTAAATGCTGAATTCTTTTTATCATCTGTTTAATAAATAAAAAATTTGAAAACTGAAAATTATTTAATTTACACGACTACCCTTAAATTTAAATTTTTACTAAGATCAAGATAATACCGAAAAAACAATCGAGAACAAAATAATAAAATAAAACCACCAATACTATACTAAAAAGTTTAAATATATGAATTATCACAAATCAATAATAACATAGAGTTCAAAAAAATAATAATCAAGAATTAAATAATTCAATTCCACCCTAATCCTTGGTCCACCGCGGGGCAAAACTGTCTCAAAGAAAAAAAAAATGTTAGAGAAAAAAAGGTTAAACCTATTAAGTGTTGAAAAGTTAAGTCAAAACCAATTGACTTAAAATTTTAGGTCTATTATCTTAAATTTTTTAAGTGACACTTAATTAATTAAGTGTTATTGCTCGTAAAAAAATATTAATCTATTCAACACTTAATTCTTACCATAATATTCCTTTTTAACCACATTTCCACTTAATGTTTTAAATACAATTGCACTTAAATATTTTAATCTCTTGATTTTGTTTCTTTTTAATCTTTCTACTTTAAAAATATATACATCACTCCTTTCTATTATTGACTAAAGAAAAAAAAGCAGATTTTATTCAAAATAAATAAATAAATTTATTTTTTAATTTAGATTTAATTTTAAAGATAATAAACAAGGAAATGATATTTTCTCTCTCTAACTCTCTCTTTCTCTACTTTCATTTTTATTTTCTTTTTTTAACAAAGGCAAAATAAAAATAAAAAAATAAAATGAAGGATAATTTTATTTATGGATTTATACCATTTACCTCCCGTATCCTTTTATATTATACCAGATATCTCTCATATTTTTTTTATAAATATCAATCACCCTCCAATCGTTTTATAATTTAAACTACTTACCTCCCCTATATATTGTTAGTAACTAAAATATCCTCAAAATAATTTAATTTTAATGAAATTACATAAATACTCTTTCTTAATTTAATTTATTGGACAAATATACCCTTATTTCTCTTCCTCCTGCTCCCTAAGCTCCCCCCTCTGGTCGGACCCCCGTTCCAAGTACAACGTGAGGTCAATGCTGGTGCGCAAGGACGATGAGGTGCAGGTGGTTCGTGCACTAGGACGACGAGGTGCAGGTGGGCCGTGAGAGAGTTTTGGATCTTAAAAAAAAAAAAAAAATATAGAGAGAGAGGCCGTCGGAGGGTGGGGAGTTGATGAAGATTTTTGGGTCGCGGGTTGGAGTATTTACAAGAAGTTTCAGGCTGGAAATAGTGGGTTCATGCTCCGGCGGCGTCGCATTGATGGTTATTGCTTTTCATGGTCGGATTTGGTGGGTTACCGCCATCGCAATCGCCGCTCCAATGACAAACCGCTAGAGAGAGATACAGGGAGAGAGAGAGAGAGAAATAGGGGGATGGAAAAAAATGAACGCAAAAATACATTTTGTATCTCATAATTTGGATGACTTTTAAATTATACATATAGAATTTATTAGAAAAAAATGACTAAATTACTCTTAATTTCTAAATGAAAGGACACAATTGTCCCTAATTTTAAATGTTAAAAGTAGGGGCAAAATTGTCTCATTCACGTTGATTAACGGTAATTTAGTTATTCTGTTCTAATTAATTCACAGGGATCTATTTGTAAGTAGTTTCAAAACTAAAAGGGTCAACATGTATTTTTTATAACTTTTTGTTTTCCACACCTTCTGCAGTACTCCGGCGGATAGATCGGCCACCACTTTCGACCATCAACACACGGTCACCACAACTTACCATAAACACACGGACACCACACTTCTATTCACCACCAACATACGACCACCACCTCCAACCACCAAAAATCACCAAAAATGTTTTGACACATCTCTCCCAACAGCAAAGTAGTGTAGGTCTACCGCCGGAAGTGGGTCATCCACATCGAGCGGATCATCCGCAGAAGGTGAACGGCTCCACTGTCAACGTCGGCATCAACCCTTCCAAGGTGGTAATCACTAAGCTCAAGCTCAACAAGGACCGAAAATCGCTCCTCGGCCGCAAGGCGAAGGGCCGCGCCACCGCCGATAAGGACAAGAGAAACTCCGGTGTGGCCATTGAACTAAATCACCGCGAGCGAGTAAAGCGACGGCGCATGGGAGCTCTCTCTCTCTAAAAATCTTGCTCAAGAACAGGAGAGCATTTTCTCTCTAGCCAAGGACCCCTACCCATTTTCTCTCTCTTCTTCTCCTCCTCAAGAACAGAGAGCATAACTCTGCTCTCTCTCTCTCTCTAAAAATCTTCTCTCTTTTGGTGTATATTTGTATGAGATTATGTGGGTTGTGATATCTATTTGCAGAGAATATTGAATTGAATTTTCCAAAGTTTTCTCTCTCTAAAAATTATTATGGGTTTCCCATCACCTGCTCATGGAAACCCCATCCCCGTCGTCTTCTTCTTCCTCTGCTCATGGAGGGATCAGATTTGTCGCCACGACAAGGGATCTGCACCAGATCCGTCGCCGCCGCGACGGATCTAGGAGGGAGGGACCTTTAACCCCAACGATCCTCCGATCGATCGATCTTCCTCCAACGATGTTTCCACTTTTCGACGATGACGACCAAACCAAGCAACCTCCGATGATCCGACGATCTTCCTTTTCCGACGATCTTTGTCCTCCGATTGCTCCAGCGGTCTCACTCTCTAACGCAACGCAGACGGTGGAAATAGAATAAGAAGGTTAATCAGTAATTTTACTTAATTTTTTTATTATATAATATCTTAACAAAAGTTAGGGGTAAAATGATATTTTCACACAAAAATAGAGTTGATTGGTATTTACAAAAAGACGGGAAAGTATCCGGTATAACACAAAAACACAAGGGAGGTAGATGACATATATCCCTTTATTTATTTCAAGTAAAATTTAAATAAAAATTTTAATTTCATCAATTTTTTAACATAATCAGTAAGGTAAATCAAAAAAAAAAAAAAAACATAATTTTTTTAATTTATTATAGGTGCAAGAGGTGAAATATATGTTTTAAAGTAGAGGGAATAAAATGAAACAATAAAAATACAGGAGGGGTAAAAGGCAATTAACCCTAAATTTTATAATCCCACTAAATTTGTAATGCAGTTAATATTACTCATTTAATACCAATTCCACAAAATTTTGTAATTGCACCCATTTATTAAAATTCACACATTTCATATAGCTATTTCCACATAAATTTGAATTTTAAAAATTAAATCTATTTTATTAAACAATTCAATCAAGTAAAATTCACTTACTTAAATAACTGAAATGTTCTAGCACAATTAACTTAATGTTCTAGCACAATAAGTAGAAATCCACAAATATTAGAACAAAATTCAATTGTATTAAAAGAAGAAATATTAAATCTAGAATGAGAGAAACAGTTGTAGTACATGCAATGCTTTAAAACCTGGATCGGATATCGAACTAAAAAAATCACCGGTTCAACTAGTAGGCAAACCACAATTGAACTGCAACGTCATAATTACGCCATTAAATATTGATGTGGGTAGAATCGGGCTCCCTCCACGTGTCAGTCACCCGGATCAAATCTGTCACGTCACCGGTTCCACGTCGTGGACGACCTAAGTCAGTCCGGTGTATAGACAGCCCAGATGGCCCCCCAGGTCGTTCGGCTAGAAGAACACGAGGACCTTCTCCAGAAGCCCTGTGAAGACTTGGCGCTCAACAAAAGGTCGGAGGGCCCAAACCGACCTTCACCTCCGTGACCGGTCTGACCTGCCTCCGTGACAGGTCTGACCTCGGTCCCCGCCATCAATAGTGAAGGGTCCAAGCCCATGGCTCTAATCCGTTGTGTCGTCCACGTGCTTGGCTGCTTACCGGTAATTCAAGCTTAAGACCTTAAGCTTACTTACACTAATCACGTTTTCACCTATAAATAGGAGGCTTCTCCAACACTCTTGGGGGACGATAGAACCATTCTAGAGAGAAAAACTTCGTCATAGGTCGTTCAAACAGGTCGAGATAACAGTGACTCTTCGATCTGTAATTCTACCCCGGACTCTTACTCTCACGTTGAAGGGGACACGCCGGGAAAAACCCGGCCCGTTTTGTATGCAGGTGACAGATTGGAGCTTGGCCTAGACAATGGCTAGGAGCGCGCTAGGAAAAGAAAACTCGGGCTCGGATGCAGGTCAGATCAACCCTGCCCGGCCCGACTACAGTACTCGAGAAAGATCAACTACCATATCCATTCTCTCCTATTTGAGGATGTCCTGAAAATACTGTTGGTTAGACTAATTTCCTACACCAACAAATATATATATATATATATATTTATCATAAAACAACACTACATCAAACAATTCAACAACTTAAAATAAAGAGGAATTTCATCAACTAGAGATCCACACGGCAGTGTTGTCTTGGAACCGTTTCACTCTACCAATTTCATCCTTCGACGTCCGAATTACTTCGCTCACTACTTGGTTGCATAAATCTAGTCAACTCAAACTTGCCATATCTAAACAAATCGAACTAGATTTAGTTTGAGCTCTATTATTGTAAACTCTTCCTCGAGATTTCTTTGTACTCTGACGTCACGAAGAGCAGCAAAACTTGATCTTCCATCCCCGAACCTCATTTTTATCAATCCAAGAGGGTGTGATCCATGTGACTAAAGAGTACAAAGCCGCGGCTTCATGATCTTTGCATTTTATATCGTTGATTATGCCGCTTCTAACCCTAGTATTAGTTTCTAAAACAACAAAACCAAAATTGCATTCTGACGATGTTACTTTGAAGGCAGAAACAACATCTTGGAGGAAGCACATTGAAGGGCGCCATTGGATTGAGAGATAGAGTGGCCTGCTATTAGTAGGCCTGACAAAATAGTAATTTACACATGACGCGAGATTGATACAAAATTATTGGGTATGAGTTTAGTTTATTGAGTAACGGAGTGTTATCGGGTCTGACCCGATAAACTCGATAAGAAACAGATCATGTTATAAGGTTTACCTGATGACCCAATAAGCAATTCGAATGACAAAATAATAATTTATCAGGTATTTAGGTTACATAATAACAAAGATTTAATAGGTTATACGATAATTTAATACATTATTTTAAAATAAAAATATACTAAAAAATATTTATAAACATCACCCCAAATTTATATAATATTATAATTTAGTCTATATTATATATTTTATACTCTAACCTTAATTCAGTTTCTTTACTCTTTTCACTCTTCTTCACACACACACACACTCGGACTTTCAATTCTCATCACACCCGCGCACGCTTCTCACTCACTCTCCAGCCGAACACCGCTAGCCGTCGCTGCCTCCAACAATCCGCTGTAGCACCTCTTTAACCTCAAACCAAACACAGCTTCCACCTCTTCATCTCTTTCAATCCCAAATCTCATCTCTCTCACTTTTCTCCCCAAGTGATTGTGACAGCGAGAGCCCGAGAATCTGCAATTGTTACATTGCATTGGTATTTTTTTTTCCGTTGTATTAGTGAATTTTTTAGGTTTGTTTGTTTTTTTTAGTTTGTTTTTCTTGAAGTTGTACAATTTCTTTTATGTTTGTTCTTTTATAAATTGTGTTAAATATTAATAAGTCTTTAATGTATAATGGATTAAATAAATCTTTATTGCATAGTGTTAATATTTTGTGTTATCGTGTAACATTATAAATTATTGTGTCATTTCAACCTGATAAGTTTCGTATCATTGTGTAACACGATAAATTATCGTGTCATGTCGTATCAACTCAATAAATTTTGTGCCATTTTCATGTTCAGATTTTGTGACACTATATCGTATCGTGTTGTATTCACATTATTGTGTTCGTGTCAGACCAGGACACGACACGAAACACGGCTTGATAACACGATTTGCCAGCCGTAGCTGTGAAGAGAGGGGGTTAATTTGGTTTCGTAGTTGACACTTTTATCCGATAAACAATATGCTGCTACATTAATGAGTGACACTTTTCTTAAAGCAATAAAGAAAATGATTTAGAATCACAACTCCGAACAACGCCTAGAATCAGCAGTAGTTTACGCCATTGATCTAATCGATTAAAAGACAAAAAAAAAAACAAAAAACCAAGGACGTCTTTAGATCACGACTCCATAAATATTGCAATCTTATTTTTCAAAATTCCCAAATGCCTGGTTCGGTATTTCAAAACACAGCATTGAACGGCCAGGCAAGGAATAACTGTCTGACAAATCATTATGCAGACAAATTCAGCACTGAAAGGGTCCATGAAAACAACACAAGAACAGCCGTCTAATCAGTCATGAAGCATTCCGCCCAAACTTATCGATTACTACTGTAATTACATTTTTGAAAATATTATAATGTGCCTGCCATATTAGAAAACCTCCGAGATTGCGCCCTGCAGCAAATAAGGAAAATGGATGAGAAGATCGAGCAGTAGTTATTGGACTACCCAATTTCAGCTCATCTTTGGCTCCTACTTATACACAGCAGCTATTGAGCGAAAGTCACATTTAGAACAACTTAAACTTGATAACAGAATTATAAAATCATTGACACACCAAAACCAAATCACCTGACACCCAAAAGAACTTAGCATGTAGAAGAAGAGAGAACATATTCATATGATTAAAGAGGGAAACAGTCCCTAACAGGAAAAACATTAAATAAAAATAGAGCATATTAGAACAGAAATTAAACACTTGTTTAATATGCTGTCGCATGCATTTTATATCAGAAACATAGTTAGATACGACATGTGCATTGAACACGCCCAACATAAATTATAATACAAAACAAGGCAGGCAGGTGATGCATACTACTACTATTATATCAATTCGTCAATAAGACACAAAACAAAATATTATTGAGCAAAATGAAAAATAAATGTACACCCCTTAAAATAATGATTTTATTCAATTACTGTTCTATTTTTTAAATTACCAATACATAAATCCCTTTTAGCTTTTTGTTTTTTATACTTTCCTCCCTCTTCCTTCTTCCTCCCCCTTCTTCTACGGCAAGTACCACCACCGGCACTGGATTTTTCTCTCCTCTCTCTCTCTTTGTTTCTTTGTCTCTCTCATCTTCCAACTCCCCAACCCCCGTCTCTGCCTTACTCAGCCCCTCCTGCTCCTATTATTCTTCTCTCACTCTCATTTGATGTCTCTCTCAGATCCAAGCATGTATACATGTATATTATATATGTATATATACATATAGAGAGGGAGACAAAGAAGAAGAAGAGGAGGAGGAGGAGGAGGGGCTAAGGACGGCAAGGACAAGGGCGGGGGTGACCGGTAAATTGGGGGAAGGTTTGTGAGTTTTTTTGGGTTAAGGTTGTTGGTGAGTTTTTTTGGGTTAAGGTTGTTGGTGAATTTTTAAAAAGCTAAAAGGGTAAAAAAAAAAAAAAGCTAAAGTTATTTTAAATGAGGATAAAATAATAACTTTAAAATCATTTAGATTTTTTTATTTTATTTAAATAGGGGTGTACATTTAGGAAAAAATGTGCATGTAGAATTACCCCCCACAAAATTGAGAAACAAAACTTAAATAGACAAGATTTGCCCTTATAAATAATTATTAAATACTTATTTGCCCCTATAACATTTGATTTTTATTTTTATTTTACTTCTTATTCTTTCTTATTATTTTGGTCTACTAAAAATCTCCCGCTGGCCACAATTGTCACCGCGGGTCCAATCTGGTTATTAAAGCATTGATTACTAGGCCAAAAAATCCAAGAGATATATCTGTGCTTCCGAGATTCGCATGCTAGTGACTTACCTGCAAATGCCTTCTTTGCATGCCTACGCACGTGGAAGCGCTAACGGTAGGACTTCTCGACATAGCACGCGTACTATATTTTGATACACCCGGACCATCTTGTGCAGCTACTGCACTTGTGTCATTGATTTCCACTTCCTTGCTCCCCCGTGATGTTGTGGGGCTTTGAAGGGACATACGCATAAAAGCAACATCATCGCGCCTTTCAAGATCACTGCTTTCATCCACACCATCATCTTCAAGTGCACGGACCCGTTCCCTAGCAGAAGGATGCCAATCATTATGACTATTGACGTCAACAGAAAAGTAATCTATCATCATCAAAAAAACCATTAACACTTGTTTCAAAGAATTTTACCTTGGTAAAGATGTGTATTGTCTTCGAGGTGGAGTGCTTTTTTCTCCTTTACCATAATGCTCCTCGAGACGGGCAAATTGTTGTTTAAATTGATCAACTCCACTAGATAAGATGTAGAACAGGCCGAGTTAGTATGATTTTATTCAAGCAAACAAGAGAAGAAAGAAATACACCTGAAGACACATATGAATAATCTATGACAAATAAAATAGTCTTTGGTCTATTCCCAAGTTCATAGGAGTAATATTGAACCAGTAAGTAACATGACACCGAGAAAATTACAACAAGGTCAAAAGGAAGTTCATAGACTGGGAATCAAACATTATAAACTAATCGATGATCACTCACCATAGCCTAGTTATGTCAAATCAAAATTTAATGCACAAAAGGTTCAAGTTTTTGTCCTAATATGTGCTTATTTATTTGTTGTATGACTTGCATCCTCTATCCTTGTGCATTTTCTACTATTTGGATTTTGCCGTTCTGTGGTATTGCACCCATGTCCTGCTTATAAGTCTATCTTAGAATAAAAGGACACCAGGGATGTGAATATCACTGTGGCAATAAACCATGAACTTTCTAGTCATAACCAATTGCAAACTGAACTAGTGACATTAATAGTAAGGCTTTCTACAACACAAAAAACAACATAGCATATAAGATTCTTAGTCAAAGTTTATGCACAACATCTTGAAGGATTTAGATGCCAATCACAGGTATCAGACATTAATTTCTTGGTTAACTTAATTTCCCCCAATATAAATGTGTTATATAGTATATTCTAATATCTTGTATGACCTCTTGCTGCTATCATTTATATTACGGTCGACTCAACTTTGAATCAAGACAGTGGAATTTAATTTATATGATATCACAACAACAACAACAACTAAGCCTTTAATTTATATGGTATACGCATAAAAATATGTGCTTATTTATTTTGTTGTATGACTTGCATCCTATTCTATCTGTGCCCATTTGCTAATTTTTGGACTTCGCTGTCTGAATAGTGTTGCATCTATGTCCTGCTTTTTTATTTGTTGTATGAATTGCATCCTACCCCATCCATGCCAATTTGCTAATTTTTGGACTTTGCCATCCGCTTGGTGTTGCATCTATGTCCTCTTATAGGACCATCTCATAATAAGAGGACTCTAGGGACATGAATATCATGTGGTGATAGACCATGAACTTTCAAGTCATAACCAAATGTAAACTGAACAAGTGACATTAACTGTTGTATAGTACTGTCTTTGGAAAAAGGTTTCTACAACACAAAAAGCACCCTTGCATATAAGATTATAAGTCAAAGTTCGTGCACATCATTTTGAAGGATTTGGATGCCGATCACAGGTATCAGGTGCTAATTGCTTGCTCTTACCTTGAGCAACTAAAATGAAGATCCATACATAGATATTTGCTATTTTTACTAAGTGGTATCAATGCACCGATTACTGATGTTAGGAGGTACTTGTATCTTGGGAGCATTCTTTATGTATTGCCAATTTACAATTTAGACTAACCTGTTGCAATAATGCTCCCAAAGAAGCAACTGAACCAAGAGAACAGTTGCATAGCCTTTTGACAATCACTAGGAGTTGAAGTTTAAAATATTATATAGGTTGTAGGAGAAATTACGAACATGAAATTTGTTTTTAAAAGAAAAAAGAATACCTGGGTTGCTTATTATGGGTTTATCTCTTTTTATTTATTCATTTACTATTGTTGGGAGAGGAGAGCCCCTTTTTATATGAGCAACATGATAAAGCCAACAATAAACAAAAGAACAGAAAGATTACTTTCGTAAGAGCATATAGTAAGAAAACAGCTCCTAACACATTCCACATCGAAATGGAATATGAATGAATGAAAGAGTACTTTCAAAATGCCAAACCTTGGATACATGAAGCTAGTCTTATCTACACCACGCAGGTACTCCTGAAGCATCTGCGGGTGATACTCCAAGATCTGTTGCTTTGAAAGATGATAATCTTTAAGTAGATTGTAAAATAAATTAAGTAAAACAAGAAAGATCAGTCCAATTGTCATACCTCCCCATAAATTAGCTCTCTAACATCATCTTCTGTCAACTTCCTTCTTTCAAACTCAAACTCAAATTTCGATATTGGTTGTCTGGACGGTTCTTGTTCCACATTTGAAACACTACGAAAATAAGGATCTGCTAATGCCTGAAAAGAATACACTCCCCAGTATCAGGAAATACAAATATCCCCAAGTAAAACGTTTGAATAACTTTCCAAATTCAGAGTGCAACATTGGACAGTTAATCTACTGGATCTAACCTCTGCAGCAGATATACGAAATTTGGGATCAAATGAAAGCAAACGCTCAAGTAAACGAAGAGCCAAAGGATCAACATTAGGGAATTTTTGAGATAAAGGAACAGGTGCTTTCTTCTTCATGCTACTTAAATATTTCCTTGCCTTTTCATTCCGAATCTGAAAAGTAAGAATCAAAATTTTGAGAGAATATGAGCACAACATCTACATCCTTAAAACTCGAACTTGGCCCAAAAGGTATAACCAAGTTCTACAAGTAAAGGAAGAAGGACAAACCCTTGCAACAGATTCTGCCGCGGGAGAACCAAGCAAGTCGGTTATGAGATCCAATTGGTGCACCACATTCTTTCCAGGAAACAATGGCTTCCCTGTAAGCATTTCTGCAAATATACATCCTATGCTCCAAATATCAATGGCAGGGGTGTACTGCAAAGGTACAAAGTTTCAGAAACTTGGTGGGAATCAACCAAGGCCACTGCCTCGAACTTATGTACAACGTGGGGCGGAAAAATCACTAATGTGTTTATTTCCAAATTAGTTAATCACAGCCTTATTTTAGTAGCTGTTATTCTCGTTTAAATTATTTCCTTCCCATTAATTGAGATAATCCATTGATGGGATTATTTGTTATTTTCATATTTAGATTAAGCGTATATAATGGACTTTAATGCACTGGAAGAGAAAAGCTTGATCACTGATTATTAAGCTATTAAGCAAGATTTCTTCTTTTTTTTATTGTTTTTTTTTTTTTCCAATTGGCCGCCTTCATCATCAATTGGTATTCGGAACTTCACTTTGATCCTACCTCCACTGCTCATTGCTCAAATCTCTTAAGATTCCTCATAAACTTGAGGATCCATCACCAATCTGCCAAAAAAAAAAAAAACAAAAGAAACCTGCAAACCAGGAAACCCTAGCTGCTACTTATCGCATATCTGTGCTAGTCCAGCCATACTCACCCTCGCTCTTCAGACTAATTCCGGTGCCGCTCCACGAAAAAATTCTCACCACAAAGGTCGCAAAAACAATGGTCGCCAATCCACCAACAGCACCAATCCCTCGGGTATTCTTGGCCATGCTCCTACACCCACATCTATGTCTCAATGTCAATTGTGCTTTGGGATTAGTCATTTCGCCCAAAATTGCTACCGGCTCTCTTCATTTGCACAACCATATGTTCCTCCATAGCAGAACTCTGCCTTTGTAGACCTACTGATTGCTCCAACTCAAGCGCATCAGAGCAAACAAACTTCACAGTGGTCACTCAATGATTCCAATTGGTATCCTAACACTGGTGCATCTAGCTACATGACGGCAACCCCACTCTCCTGCAGCAGTACACACCATACAGTGGTTCTGACTCTGTTCAACTTGGCAATGGTGATCACCCACCAATAACTTATACGGGTAACATAACACTACCACTTGATTCTTCCTCCTTTCTTCTTAATAATGTCTATGTCGTTCCTTCAATGTGTAAAAATTTACTCACCATTGCTCAATTTTGCACTGATAATCATGTTCTTTGTACTTTTGATACTCACCACTTCTATATCTTTGATCTTACCTTAGGTTCTCTCCTCTATCAGGGCCTATGTAAGGATGGTCTCTACAAGGTACCTATCATCTCTGTCCGCCTAAACGCTTTATCTACCTCGGTCAACTCGTCCACGCTTTGGCACAATCCGCTAGGTCATCCATTTGCTAAAGTCATGTCTTATTTGGGTTTTAATAAATTGTCATCAGTTCCTTTTAAATTTAAGTCCTCTTTCTGCTCAAAGTCTGCTTTGGGTAAATCCACACATCTCCCATTTTCTAGCTCACATGAAATAAAAATCTCTTTTTCATTTACTTTAGTTCACTCTGATGTATGGAAATCTCCTTTTGCTTTCTGTCGCTGGCTATAAGTATTATGTGTTGTTCACTGACGACCACACTCGTTTTACTCCGCTATACTTTATGAAACAAAAATCTGAGGTTCTACAGCATCTCAAAAACGTTTTAGCCTATTTCTAAACTCAATTTGCCACACATGTACAACAATTTCAAAGTGATGGTAGTGGGGAATATGGTAGCAGCCTCTTTAGATCGCTTTGTTCTTCCCTAGGTATTCATCATTGGCTCTCTTGTCCTCACACTCCCAAACACAATGGCCTTACCGAACAGAAACAACACCACATTGCTAACATGGCCCGCGCTTTCCTTTTAACAAGTCATGTTCTCATGTATCACTAGCCCGAAGCAATCTCCACTGCTATTCACCTAATCAATCGTCTCCCCTTCTCCAAGCTTCAGTGGTCATCACTATTCTCCCGTCTTTATGGCCATACTCCTTCCTACTTTAAACTACGTGTGTTTGGTTATGCATGTTATCCGCATTTAGGTGCTTACCTAACTAATAAACGTTTACTAAGAACTGTTGAATGTGAGTTTTTAGGCTACAGCTTGCAGCACAAGGGCTACCGTTGTCTGGACTGCACAACTGGCAAAATTTATATTTCTCGGTATGTTCATTTCAATCAACAACACTTTGTGTTTGCATCTAACACCAGAAGCCACCAAACCCATCGTCATGGGCCTTTATTCCTCCACTACCACCAGCTCTTGGTTCCACAAAATAGTGCTCCACCTCCAATTCATCAACCATTTCCATATCATTAACAGCATCGACAAATTTGACCCTCACAAATTAATCATTATGCTACTG
This sequence comes from Eucommia ulmoides, assembly GCA_016647705.1. Taxonomy (NCBI): domain Eukaryota; kingdom Viridiplantae; phylum Streptophyta; class Magnoliopsida; order Garryales; family Eucommiaceae; genus Eucommia; species Eucommia ulmoides. The sequence continues at coordinate 25,439,595 of CM028337.1, forward strand.
CCACGCATGAGACTCCTACTTCTCCACTTTTCTTCGCAACATTCAATGGTAACACGTCGTCAGGATGGCACTCGTCGCCCTTTTCTTCGGATAGATAGTACAGTCCAATATCCTCTTCTACAGGCTTGATTTGCTCAGCTTTCATCTCCCACTGACGAGCCTACCTGCCATACTCAAACTGTTCATGTCCCTTAATGGTGTCATGCCATGACCAGTGAATTTAATACCTTATTGAAGAACAACACTTGGGTTCTTGTCCCTCCTTCCCCACATCAACATGTTGTGGGTTGTAAGTGAGTCTCCAAACTCACGCGCAAAGCAAATGGTTCCATTAAGTGATACAAAGTTCACTTAGTTGCCAATGGTTTCCATCAACAAGCGGGTGTTGATTTTGATGAGACATTTAGTCCTGTAATCAAACCTACTACTGTTTGTATTGTGCTCATTATTTGTCGTATCCTCTGAGTGGACAATGCGCCAACTTGATGTGAAGAATGTCGAATCAACTTGGATGTTCAAATGTTTCCATTTTTTGAACCCTAAATTTCATCCTTTCTTGGTGCACTTTGTCTCCCAACAAGTTCTTGCCCAAATTAACCAAATTGACCGTTAGTGATCATATTTCATGCTCATAACATTCAATTAATTGATTATAACAAATTAATAGCCTTTTAATCCTAGATTTGGTGCAATTCACTACCTTGACCAACCCTATATAAATCCCACATTGTTGCACGCCTTTCACAAGGATGAAGGTCTGAGCTTTATTGATATATATTTACCATCCTTTAGAGACTCCTCTTAGTTCTAAAATGAGTGATATAATGTGAGAAAACACTACAAAAACAAGTGTGATCTTATGAGTGTCAAACCTAGAGTAGAGCTTTCTTGCAAAACTTTATGATGCTCTAAGGTTGTGAGGGAGGTTAAAAGGAGAAAATTGGTCATCCCAGAAGAAGCAACACGCCCACATCACTATCATTACATCCAGTGAGTTTGTTCCATTATACATTACCTCACACTTAATTGTTTAAATTTTGGAACAAGTCTATTATGTGCTTTATTGAAAAAATCTAGAACATGCTTTACATGCTCCATCTTATTTGTCTAGACATTTTATGCATATCATGCTTGGTGAGATGATTAATCTACTTGTATGCACACTTACACATCTAGAAGTTTGATAGATATCTTCCAATATTTGTTTGATGAAATGAACTAGTAGAACAAGAAATTGATAGATGAAAAGAAATTGTATTGAATTCACTCAATCAATTGAATGAAGAATTCAGAAAAACAGAAATGGAAGCTAGGAATTCGAGAGCCTAGTCTCTCCCTTTTGATCTCAGATTTTCCGTACCTTTCCTATCCCTCCTCAATGCTATTTATAGCTGAAACATGATCTCAACCTTAAGCTCACAACTAACAAACTCTAACTAACCAACAACCTAACAAACATTCTAACAAATTCTATTAACAAATTATCTCTAACAAACTAACCACTAATCTAGAGGGGGTTAGAACCTTCTTAAGTCTTTACTAACTAATTGTTCTAACAATACCGTCCCCTCGAACTCTCACCTTGTCCTCAAGGTGAAAAGTAGATAATTGAGTGTTTGTTGTTAGCGTTATTTGTGTAACACACTCAAGGTCCTCAATCTGAATCTTCTGAATCTTCTCTTTGGGTCTTTTACTTCTTTGCTGAGAATCATTAGTTGTTGCTTCTGAAAACCGGATGTATTGTTATGTGCATTCACAAGGTTTTGAAATTCTTGACAAAAAACCAGTAGTTCATTATATGATGCTTCTTTTAGGATCTTCCCCTTAGACATTAACTTAGAGCTCCACTTAGGAAACAAATCCATCTTTCTCTTCCTCGGTCCATCTTTGAGCATGAAGACACGACGAGGCTTCAACTCTTCAAGTGTCCACTTCCCAAACTCATGCTGCCAATTTTGTAGAACACATTGCGATATAGCAATTAGCACAGTTCTTAGTCCTAAACCCATGATATGAACCAATATACGACTAAAGCCTTTGTCCCTATACTTGATTTTTCTAGTGGACCGAACGATATTCTTCCACATAAATCGCATTCCTGCTATTGACGCCACGTAAGTCTTGTTCACGCAAACTGTCTCCTCAAGAGCTTCACCAACTCCTCTAAAATCATCATAGATCATACGCCTGTGGAACATTAAATCTAGTTCACCTTCTTTGATGCTGGATTCTCCTGATGCACGATCAACAAAAAATCGAAAACACAATTCTCTCGCGTGATGGCTCAGCAGTTCAGAGTCAGTGATTTGCCGATAGGCCAATGATTTTTGTGTCGCCAACATCTCCTCCGGTGGCGTCTTCCTCTGATTTGGTCCGGGGTGACCAGTGGTCGTCGTCGACAGTGATCGGAATGAATTCGTGAGTCGAATCGTTGTCGTTGCGAAGTTCGTCGAATACTTAGGGCACGAATAAGGTGAACCCGACTGTTTGCTCCATGACCCAGTGGATCTAGACCCGACCCGAATGGCCTTTAATACCCGATTTCTATGCTCGATCCTCAGAGCTATTTCCTTCATCTCCGTCAAATCCTTCGGTCGCAGTAGTCGAAGTTCAACCCTAAGTGACGGCTTGAGACCAAGCAAATATGTGCTCTCGAGTTCTTCGTCCGACAATCCCTGCAACTTCGACGCCAAGATCTGAAATCGTTCCTGGTAATCTTCGACGGTGGACTCTTGACGGATGGCCATGAATTTCTCACGCAACGATCTGTCCATGCTCGAACGAAATTGGGACTGAGAAATCAGCTTGAACTCCTCACAGGTATGCGATTCCCTAATCTCTGTCTGCTTCTGTTTCTCCATGTTGTCCGATGACAAACTTATGTTGTTCCTTTGCATCAGTTGATCGATCTTCTCCATCATAAGAGCCATCGTCTTCTCCAAACCTCCTATCTTCTGAACCTCAAACCGAATAGCATCAATATCATGGCAGACCACATCCATTCGCTTCTCTAATGCCTCAATTTTTTTTTGTGCCATTTTTTTTTTTCCAGAACAGAGTACTGCTCTGATACCAATTGATAGATATCTTCCAATATTTGTTTGATGAAATGAACTAGTAGAACAAGAAATTGATAGATGAAAAGAAATTGTATTGAATTCACTCAATCAATTGAATGAAGAATTCAGAAAAACAGAAATGGAAGCTAGGAATTCGAGAGCCTAGTCTCTCCCTTTTGATCTCAGATTTTCCGTACCTTTCTTATCCCTCCTCAATGCTATTTATAGCTGAAACATGATCTCAACCTTAAGCTCACAGCTAACAAACTCTAACTAACCAACAACCTAACAAACATTCTAACAAATTCTACTAACAAACTATCTCTAACAAACTAACCACTAATCTAGAGGGGGTTAGAACCTTCTTAAGTCCTTACTAACTAATTGTTCTATCAAAGTTGTTTATATTGACCATATCTATATATCTAGATGATAAAGTATATAAAATTGATTTTGTAATAAAAACAAAATGGATTTTCAAATTGTGCTTTCTGAGAGTTACATTCATTACTTATAAAATTCAACGTTTTGTGAAAACCAAAAGGAGGTTTCTAAGATAAATCAAAAAGATATATTGGAATTGGTAATTGGACATAGGAAGAATTCGGACCGCCGGCGAGATTAAATTACTCATCGAGATCTTAAATCTCCCGCATACCATTCCAATGAGAGGTGAGCTAAATTGGACATTTTCACTAAACTTTCGAATAGTTAATTGTTTTCTTGAAAAGTGTCTTAACTTCACATTGGAATGAATCATACATCCTATATGTGATTCTTTACATCACATGTACTTATTCTTAAGCTGAGTTGATAAATTGATTCTTTACATAACATGTACTTATTAATAACATCTTATATGTGATTAAGCGTGCACTATGTCCCAAGCCATTGATGGACGTAAAGTTGCACATATTGATCTTAGTTGAAAAAGGCTAAGTATCATGAACATGATGTTATGACTTCCTACTTGCTCTTACTTGCTTATCTGTATCATGATCATTGTCACCATGTATTCATGGTATATCCTCTTGTGTGATCAAGAAATAAGAACGCTTATATAAATGGTTGAATCTTAAAACTAGAATTAAACCTTAATGAGAATATCATTAGTCTAGTTTACACTTAGCACTTCAAGAACATTCATGAAATAAAGTGTACAATGCATGACAGCACAAAAACACTAGATGACTTAATTCTTTGATATACATCTTAAGATAGTGTTTAGAAGCTCCGTTAGTCTTTGGGACATATCACAAAGTCTAAAGTCACTTGTCCAGTGTACTTAGACTGTCAAGCGTTTGCATATTATATCTACATCTTGATGGAATGCTATTCAAAAGATGACACGTTCAACCATTGAACTGAAGAATAAAGAACTAAAGGGAAAAATCATTAATAAACATCGACTAGATCTATACGGGGAAGAGATTATTCAGGATATTGAATCATCTCTAGGGTAGATACAAGCTAGTTTGAGTTTTGTCTACTTATTTTTGTAACTGTATTTGCTTCTTTGAGAGTTATATTGATTACTGTTGAACTTGAGAAATCCAAAGTGATCAACCTTGGTAAGGCATGATCTCTGCCTAGGGAAAGAAATTAGAAAATCCAGGGGGTGCAAACCTTGGTATGAGTGTCGCAAGACATAAACATAACTTAGTCTTGTGAGAGAATTAGCTAGACATAAACATACCTTGTCTAGTGAGAGAATGTAGAAAGACACAAACATAGCTTGTATTGTGAGAGAGTAGCAAGGTATAAACAACCATACCTTGTGAAAGATTGTAACTAGACAAAAATGTAACTTGTCTGACAAGAGAATGTAGCAAGACAAAAACATAGTTTGTCTTATGAGAGAGTTGTAGCAAGATATAAACATACCTTACCTTGTGTGAGAGTAACTAGACATAAACGACCTTGTCTAGTGAGAGTTGTAAGCTTTTGCTAGGACATAAATGAACTTGTCCTGTGAGAGAGAGATTGTAATGGTCTGGTCTTAACCAAGGAAAAAGATCCAATACTTACGGCATGTTTGGTTGGACAGAATCGGGAAAGGAATGGAAAGCATTCTGCTTTCGATTCTTATTCCGTTGTTTGGTTCTCCAATGGAATCACTTTTGTGATTCCATTAGAATGAAAACTAAGGGAATGGAATTCCATTTGAAATGGGCTGGAATCAAGTTCAGCCCAATGGAATCAAAACTAAAATTACAAAATCAAAACTAAAATTGCAAAAAAGCCCATCGTTGATCCAGCTCAATCCAAAAATTAGAGAACAAAAACAGAAATTAAAGAATAGTGAAATATAATAAAATTTTATTATAAAGGCATAATAGGAATTTTATTATATTTCACTATTCCATTCCTTCTCTCATTCTATACCAACCAAACAAGTGAATTGAATAGTGATTCCATTGACAATTCCATTTCATTCCTTCTCTCATTTCATTACTTCTTCTATTCCATTCCATTTCACCCTCATTCCATTCCGTCCAACTAAACGAGCCATTAGTGGATTAGAACTCTCCGAAGGAGCTCAAAGGAGTAGATGTGGGCAAATTGATTTTCCTGAACTACTCTAGAAATCCTTGTGTGTTATGTGATTGATTGTCTCTATCTCTATCCTCCTATGATTTACTATTATATGTTGTTTGGATTGTGATTTCTTTATTCCGCTGCATTACATTGTTAAATATTATCACAATTACACAATCAATCTATCAAATGAATCCCTCATATTATCTGCCTAGAAGTATATCTTCAGACATTGTCCATAATTATTTCTAAATATTATTTAAGCCCAAGATTAACAGCAGCTACAGTTAACTGATAAGATAACTCCAGTATGAGAAAGAAGAAGAGATCTGACAGAAAGATCAATCATCCTCATCCAACTAGCGGAGATTGAACAAGCAAGAATGAGTTAATAAATGGCTGTGACTTTATAGGGCACACTAGGCTGGATATATGCAAGGACTTCATTTACATAGAGGGGAATGGGGTCTAAAACTCATATCACATGGGAACACTATATGACTATTGCCATCTGATCATGATTTGATGGGCAGTAACAGATAATGCAGTTCAGTATCGATTTGTCTTTCGATAGCTTCCTAGAAAATATCATTGTCATGATGGATAATATATACAACTTCAATTCATCAGGAAACACAGAGATATGAATGTATTGCATGCATGGTTGGTTCTACTTACTTTGGAGCAAAAAGAACCACAAAGTTCAGGAGCACGGTACCACCGAGTTGCCACATAATCCTTTAAAAGTAGAAAACCGTCAGGAAAGTTTTAAATGGGGTTTTAATAAATAAAACAGCCAATGCATTACCAATGAGAAGATACGAAATTTTTCTTAAGGTCAAAGGTTCTTAAAATAACCTTAAGTGATAAAAAATTATTACAGGAAAAAGACACATACAGTCCAAAAAATAGCCGATGGGGACTCATTAAATGATACGCGTGCTAGCCCAAAATCACAAATCTTCAACTTGCAATCAGCATTAGCAAGGATATTTTTCGGTTTTAGATCTCGATGGAACACATGCGCTGCAGTAGGAAAAAAACTAATAATCAACATTCTATTTATGAAAGGCCAAAGAAATTAATTAAAGCAAAAATAACAATAAAACGCCAACCTGTATGCATATACTTTAAACCTCGAAGAAGCTGGTACAGGAAAAACTGATGATGTTCAGGAGTAAGATCATCGTTTGCTTTGATTACTTGGTGAAGGTCAGATTCCATCAACTCAAAAACAACATATATATCTTTAAATTCTCTGGGAGAAGGAGGAAGCATTATATGCTTTATCTCTACAATATCTGGGTGTCGGAGTAGCCGGAGAAGCTTGATTTCTCTAAGAATGCGAGTGGCATCTGAAACATGCTCAAATATATCTTTCATCTTCTTGATAGCTACCTTCTCTCCAGTGTGAGTATCAACCGCAGCTGCAACTACGCCATAACTTCCTTTGCCAACAACCTCAAGGATTTCATACTGACATGCTTCACCATACTCGGTGAAGAAATCTTTGTCAAGCATATTCTGAATTAAAATAAAACATTATTAGCACCAATCATGAGGTTAAAGAACTACAGAAAGCCACAAGTAAAGGGAGAAGAAACCACCATTATTATTTCTTAAATGGTTACAAAAACAAATTACTTATTCTAAAATAACAAAAAAGCTTGTAGAAGGGAAACTACTTTTATAGCCAGGCATAATTAGCACGAGAATTTAGCTGCCCTTGAGAATGGACAACCTTGACCGTTTGGTTGTCAGGTATAAGTAGTTTCACACTAAAATTTATGCACAAAATAATTATGACATAGCATAGTATTTTTAACAAGACATGGAATATGATAGAATCAAGTCCCATGAACTTGTTTTACATCTAATATGCATTAGTCAAAGGACCAGATTACATCATATCATTATTTAAGCTGTTCCCCGATAACAGGGGCGAAGGAAACATTTCACTCATCCAGAAAAAGAATTCCACGATTATTTATCTTCCAAGACCCATTGGTTCAAGTTCTACGTTTCTACCCCCCAACATATAAATTAAGTTCGTATAGACATTTGGATGCTGCTATTGAAATCCCTTCTGGAAAATACATTACTCCACCCATTTGTAAAGTATTTGGCAGCTTCTAACAACAGCTAGCCAATACTGGGTGTTTCTTTCCTGGAATCCATGTGTTTTCCTGTGGGACTTACTATAACTGGTTTGTCCATTAATATAAAGAAGAGCTTAATTATTGGACGTAGAGTGGCTAAAACAAAGTCACAAGCAGCAATCTTTCAATATTTTCAGAAAAACATAACTCTCAAACATTTTAAATTCTGATTAAGAAGAATCATGAAATGGAGTCCGCTAAACATCGTAAAAAAAAATTGACAATTGATTGGATAAACTATTTCCAACATTCTTGTGCACAGTTGAGTAAGCTTATATTGTCATAAATAAACACAAATCATGAACTTATCACTGCGCTTGTCCGTAGCCCAGAGGTTTCAATTTCATTCTACGTGTGCTAATATATATGTCCTTGTACTAATCCCATTTAAGTCTTTTAAGTGTTCTAAATTTAGAAGAGAAGTCAAAGCCAACATATGCATGATTCACATGAAGGAAAAATTTAATGAAGAGTACAAGCGAAGATGAGAAGAAGAGTTAAAGCAAACAAAAATTCAACGTGTAATCTTCTCTTTTCTAGGCAATTGTAACAACACTTTTCAGTATCGACTTTTCTTGAACTGTCTAGGGTGTGCACACACACACTTATGTGTTGCTAGAATGAGTTAAAATCAATTTACCCTTAATTCCTACTTAAATGTATTTTATCTCAAAAAGGGTGTTTTGGTAATTTTACCATAAGTGAGTAAATATTGCAAAAAATATTTTTTAGGTCATTTGTTGGGCTTAAAAAATTTGAAATGTTTTTGAAATAATCGAAGTTTTTTGGAACCATGGGCCCCTTTTTTTATTGTTTCTGCTCCCAAACACTTGTCCCCCTTCCCAAAATTTTGAAATTTAAGAACAAAACCTATTTGGTTAATATTTTTCGTTCCCAAATATTGCCAAAATTTTGAGAGTAATCCCAAAATTCTTGGGATTTTGAGAAACAAAAAAAATATTGTATCCATTCCTTCCAACAAAAAAAATCTCAATTTATTCTCACTTAAAAGGACAGGGTCGGTATTTTTAAAATTCTTCACGAGGTCCTCCCTTCAATCCTTGTTAGCCTCAAATATAGACAAGTGATATTTCTTTTTATTTTTTTCCCTCCATTCATCAATTTAGGCCAATGAAATACAATAAAGTACTTTGCTATAATTACTTTATTTAGTTGTAATTAATCTCATAGGCGTATTTTTATTTGAATGTAATTTGCAAAATTTATTGCCTAAGAGAAATATGTCAGTCTATTATTTACATTTAAAGTAAAATTAAAAAGAAATATGAGAACTAATGGTGTAAAAAAACGTGTATCTTTGAGAATGGAAACATAATTCTCATCCCAATTTTTTTGGCGTAGAAACAGAAGAACGGAAATGTTAACCAAACGCCACCGTAGTGCCTTGAAAATATTTTAAAATGGTTTAAACTTGGTTCAAAATCCAATAATTGACCAAATTGCCTAGCCTTCTGTGGTGCTCAACCAATCCACCTCATTGGTCGACCAATTTATGCTGGCGGTCAACCAACAAACGCATTGATGGACCAACGTATTAGTTGTTGGTCGACCAACTCTTAACTCGGTGGACCCACAACTAGTTATTTTTTGGTAGAAATACGTGTCTGATTGATTTATTTCTTATCTACATCAAACAGCTACCACATCTTAGACCAACGTTCCTGTAGAACTCTCATGGGCCTAACTCACTCTCAAAAGACGCCTTGGAAGATGAGGAATACCCCTAGATGGCTAGACTTATATATAGGTTAGAATCAGGTAATAAAAGTGATGTGGGATTCAACACGCCCCCAGGGTGAACTTTGACAAACCACTACGAACCGATATCGGGGGCCCAAGATCAATGTGGGATTCAACATGTTCCCTCACGTGTAGGGTGAACTTTGACAAACTACCACAAACAGATATCGGGAGCCCAACATTGATGTGGGATTCAACACATGTAGAAATCTAATGAGTCTAACTCACTCGCAAAACATACCTTGGAAGAGGAGGATTACCCCTAGACTACTTATATATACCTCAGGGTCGGGTAACACAGTTACACAAGTGATATGGGATTCAACAGTTCCAAAAAAAATCCACCATAAATACCTTCTCAAATCATTTGTTTCCATAAGGCACAAGAGGCCTACAAATGTTATATAGATATATTTCCTTCCGGTGCACACAACATCCAACTCAAAGATTACTCCAGCAGGTGAAAAGATAACATGTTTGCATAAAATACAATAGAACAACATATAGGGCTAAATTCCAATTAATCTTCCTAAACTAAACAGACTTGAAGAATATTTTCCCATGAGCCCTATAGTCAAGAAGGTCACCTAATTGATATTCAAAAGACTAGAAGAAACGCAAGTTATATGCATAGACAACTAGAGACCAACACAACTAAGATCTTCATGTCCTTCTCCGAAACTCGGCTCACTCCATTCCTCAACAATAAACAGTAAATATCAACAATTAAATAAACATCAATATTGACAGCAGTAAGTACATCAATTTGGAAGAAATATCTACACACTGTTTACCTGCACAAAAAATTGATCTAAGATTTTGAACAACAAATTAGAATGGGATTCAAAACTAAACTCACTAGGACTTAAGGGCTTTTTTTCCTCCAAAGGACCTTTTCTCCGATTGCAAATCGTTGAGCTGTTTTTCCGTCAAAAACTTTTCAGAGAAGTATATATATATATACACCTTGAATTACTCAGAGCAAATGATGACAGTTACGACTTCATCAAAGTACTTGTTCAACCATACGCTCATATATATATATATATATATATAACAAATTACTGGAACCGCCAATTTTGAATTGTCAACTGAGTGGTTGTCGTGCATGATTACAGAGAAAAAAATATGAATGACATAGACATATAAAAACAAAGATCGAACTGACGAGACACAAAAAACTAATAAATTACTAACTGAAAGAAAACAAAATTGAGAGTGGAGGTCATAAATAGTAGCGAATCTACAATCCAAGAACACGACGAAATGAATGCAGAAGAAAAACCTAGAAATGCGAGCCTTATCTTATCAACATCGTTATCACCACATGTAGAGAGAGAGAGAGAGAGAGAGAAGAAGAAGTGGCTTGCCTTATCGGTGGATATGAATAGGCAAAACTCTTCGTTCGATTGAGGCGACCTTCAACAGGGGGACAACAGCCTCAATTAGGGTTCCTCCGACCATGTCCACTGCCGACCACTGTATCTATCAATATATATTTTACATTGAGGCATCTTGTCATTGGATAGTGGTCAAGTTGAAGAATTTAAAGACATTTCCTGCGAATATCAGATTCACCGTGACAATGAAACTTCCACTAACCATCTCAATCAACGAACAAACAAACATCGTAATTTCATTTAAAATCACAAATCTTTTTTTTTCCCCCTTTTTTTTTTAACTGACATAAGGAACTTACCCGCACTTCGACTAATCACCTTTCCAAACAATCTTAAAGGTACACTCTCCCAATTCAAGTAGGTACATTCAGAATTAAATTTAAGATTTAATTTTGAGAGTGCTTCTCAGGAGAGTTGAATTTTGGTTGACAAGAAAATATGGTATCTCTCCTTACCAATCAGACTAACACCTCTTAGGCAAAATCACAAATATTTTCTGGTATTTAGAAAATAACAGTTATTCTCATTGATCATTTTTTTTTTATTTTTTTTTAGTAAAAAATCATAAATGTCCTTTACTTATTTTAATACTAAGAGGAGAGCGCGGACAAGTCCATGGTTGTCACTAATAAAAAATTTATAATAAAACTTTAATTTTATATTTTTTTTTAGTTAAAAATAAAAAAATAAAATAAATTGCTTACAAGTAAGGCTTATGGTCATTTGAAAAACATGCTATTGATTTTGTGTGTGTGTTGTGAAGCCTCGTTTTAACCAAAAGAAAAATAACATTTAACATTTTCTGCTTAGGGTTTAGGGTTTAGGGTTTAGGGTAATACTGTATGTGTAACATTTAACATTTTAACATTTTCTGCATATAAGTTAATTTCATATCCTATTTTACATTACACTTTTAATCTATATCCCGTGATTTTTAGACTTCATTTGTAGTCCAATTGTTCGCCACCTTTGTTAGTTGTTTTTGTCCATTGCCGGTCATCGATGTTGCTGTTTGCAGCACCATCTTTGTTATTAAAAAATTTATAAGTAAAATATTCATTAGTAATTTTAGGTACAATCATCTATGTTTTTAGTTAAAATTAATAAAAGAATTACAAATTAAGTCAAAAAATATGTGGGATTTAATATATTAGTCATATATTAAATATTTTTATTAAAAAAATTAAAAAACAACTTTTAATTTTTAATTTTTTTATTCTACCTAGACAAATGTATAGTGATAGAAACTTTAATAGCGATGATGAATTATAAATCAATATATGAGGTGACAATTGTATTGAAAGTCGCAAAGTCCCTCTATAAATTTCTTAGAATTTTATATTGAATAAATAAAATCGTAGAATCCTATAAAATTTAGTGAAGAACCTAAATTTATAGAAATTCTAATTTTTCTTTTGCCTTATATTTTTTTTTTTAATTTTACATAATTGATGATAATCATACCACTTAATATAATAAAGAAATACACATACAAATAGAAAGGATACATTATCCAAAAAAATAAATGCACCAAGTTACAAATTGTCAAATTAATGATAATTTTAGTGTAATATAGTACAAAATAATATTCAATATCTTAAAAATGTAAAATTATAATTGATAAATGAAATTATAAAAATCGTTCACACAAATAGTATGTTGTACATTGACAATCGAATAATATTTTAAGATCTTTTTTATAAAAATATATAGATAAAGGCATGTCTACGATTTTTTTTTTCAAAATTAAAACAATTTTAAATAGAAAAGTCCCACAAAAAATTTACTTTAAATTTTTTCTTAATTACACATTTTTAGGTTTCTATTAAAAAGTTAGAGTAATTTTTATGAAAATATTTTTTTTAATTGAATAATACAAAGAATAATCATGCTATTTTGTTTTAAAATTGTTTACTTGCAATTTGTAATTCTATATTGCAAATAAAAATATTGAAAAAGAAAACTTGTGTATTTATGTGAAATATATACATACATACATACATACATACATACATATATATATGTGTGTATGTGTGTGTGTGTTTCTCTTACGAATAATAATTAAAAATATGAGTTTAATTTTTAATCTTGTAAAGACAATTTGAGAACAAATAAAGAGTGAAGAAATTCTTGATTTTTATAATAGTTATAGATAGATATAAATAATATTTGTAATGAATTAAATATTTTTATTAAAAAAAAAAAAGTTAAAAAAGAACTTTTATTTTTTATTTTTTTATTGTACCTATACCAATGAATGAATGAGTACAATTATTGATAACATTGAAACATAGTAAGGGGTTTTATGTAAAATCACATCTACAAATGAATAGTAATTGAAATCTTACTTTATATAGATACTAGGTGAAGAACACGTGTGAGGCACGTGCCCATTATCTCTTTTGTTTGACATATTTATAACTTTTTATATCATTTAATCAATAAAATCCACAATAGAAATACATATATTAATTTTAAAAAAAAAATCAATGAAGAAATATAGTATAAGAAAATTTCTTATAATTTTAAATGTTAAAACTTGTTTAAAATAATTAATAGAAGTCACTTTATGTAAAGAAATATCATGGTTATATTTACCTTAAAATTTTTAAATTAAGCCGAATACAAGTATTATATTCTAGATCAAATGGTAATAAAGAAAAATAATTTAAGTGGAATTATAATGTCTACTAATAATAAACATATGTACATGACATGATCAAAAGATTAAACATACTTCCATAAACAAGACATGCGAGTACGAAGTTGTTTACGATACATGCCCTCGTAGATATATACAAGGCTAGAATGTATTTAAAACATGAGGTTGATGTAAGGATTGTAGTTTTATTCACTCACCCCCTCCACCAAAGAGCAAAAGCTGAGAAATCCAAAATATTAGATCAAGGAATCAAGCATCATCAACAAATGCTTCTTCTCCAGACAAGTTGGCATCTAAACTGGTCGTGCTGGAAGCAAAGATGACATCAGTATTTGCAGGTGGCATTATTAAACCCTCATTGCTTGTTTCTCCAACGGAAGCTTTAGGTACGTCTTTTTCCATACATTGTGTTGCTTGTTCATGGGTAGAAGATATAGAGGACAAATTATAAAGGCGCTTCAGCTCTTCACAAACTTGGTATCGCTACAGGCGAACACATGCCAAGTAGTCAATTTCTGTTGAATTCTTTACATGCGACAAAGATTCGTTGGATTTTCCTACAAAAACAAAAAGAATAACATAATTTGTAAATGACAAAAAAAAATTGAATTTAGTTTTTCTTTGCTGTTAAACATAAAAGAAATTAAATATGTTTATTTTTTTGTATCAGAAAAGAATTATATATATATTTTTTTATTCTATTTTTGTTGTAAAGTTCCAAGGAATAAAACTAAATGTGCTCACCAATGCTATGTAACTAACCTAATGTGAGTTTTTTTTTTGGTTGTAAAATTTGTTTAGAAGGTGTTGGGCACATGACTCAATTGTTCTCATGCCTTTACTATGTTCTTTGTTCTATAACTTTGTGTTTAAGGACCAAGTTGAGTTTATAAAGGCATTAGCGATAGATGGTGATAACGTATGTTGAATCACTATTATCTAAGTTTTGTGCATTGCTAAGTGTTATGTTTCTAGGCCAATATACGACTCAAGCCAAATAACAAAGTTGTAAGAAAAATCGTTGGTCTATAACAATATTTGATAGACATGAAAAATTTTAAAGTCTTTAAGAGAAAAATTCAAAGGAATGATATACAGATTATCAATTTAAAGTTAAATGATGCATAATTTGATCAATATAAACGAAGTAAAAACACAAAGATAATTTAAATTTTCAATAGAGTAATTTCTTATAAAAAAAAAAATGACAAATGAGATATTTAACCTTGGTAGTATTTTCCCTGAGTTCGTTAGCAGTGCAACCAAGGAAGCTCTCGGCATTAGGTTCAAATAAAGAACCAATTATGATTCCGCTTTCATCTCGAGCTTCAACATCAATACGTCATCTGCATTTTAATGTTAAACATTTAATGACCACAAATAAATATAGGTGGCATTTGTTCATTGTTTGTCTTTTTATTTTGTTTTTACTGTCCAAAATCTAGAAGCAAAAATGAAAGGTAGAAATGATCGTGGAAGTTTGACAAACATGTTATAAAATTTCTAGGTTTCTATTATTTTCATTTATTTAGAATGGAGACATAATGTTTCATTTGTTTTATTATTTTTTGTTACTAAATTGACGTTTATGTTACTCTTTTTTTCCTAAGGAAAAAAATTACGAGAAAAGACAAAGTTGTTCTTATTTTTGTACCTATTTTTGGGTACAAAACAATAATCTTAAAAAAATATGTAACCAAATGTAGGCTAGACAAAAGTAGTCTTAATGACAAAAATGTTCCTTTCGATATTACCTGGGACGACGTGCGTTCTCTTTTTGACAATGGAAACAGGTAAATACTTGATCATACAAGACATTAGTTGCTCGGTGACAATGGCTACATCCTATGTACCATAAGAGATTCTCCACGTTAAGAAGAAACAATCTACATTTAACCCAAACAGAGTGCTATGAAAAAAAAAATGTGTTTGAGGAATTCAGGAATTACTTCCAAAATTTTGGGAACAAATGTGTACCAAGTTTTGGTGTAATATTAGCATAGCTAAAATGCTATGCAATTAGCTCTAAGCTAAGTGCTAGGGGCGATAGGTTGTGTAGTAGAGAAGGAAGCAAGTAAAGAAGGAACGATGTATGCATGTATTGTTATGAAAATCAATACCTCCAATGTAGTTATGCCTGACATAAAATAAATTTGTTTGAATAGTTAATATTGATTTTTCTTAACACAATATCTTTATAAATCATTGGTAAAAAAATATGTTCCTAATTGTTTGAAGTGGTTAAGCAGGAAAACATAACACTGAAGTTGGAGTTCTTAACCAAAAAAATATAATTTAAAAACTTAATTTCTGAAAACAATAGGGTTGAAATTTATTTACAGGGTTCAACAGGGTTGAAGTAAAACGCAATCGCGATTTGCGTTTTTGTAAAAACGCATTTTGCAAATGCGTATTTATGGGAAGCAAACGCGAGGTGAAAACGCAAAAGGGATCTGCGTTTCTTTAAAAACACATTTCCCTTTTGTGTTTTCCAAAAGAGAAAAAAAAAATTAAAAGGTATGAAAAACGCAGAAAGCTTCTGCGTTTTTCAAAAAAAAAAAAAAAAAAAAAAAACAAGAGTAAAAATGCTTGTGTTCTGCAGAGCGTTTTTTTTTTTTCAAGAGCAACGTCAGTTGCGGTGCCATGCATTTTTTTTTTGAAGAGCGTTTTGCTTTTTTTTTCGCCGTTTTCCCACCATTTTGTTCATTCATATTTGGCTTAGAAGAACCATTTTGTGATTAGTGTGAAATTATTAAAAAAAGAAAAGAAAATAACATATGCATTTTTAAAAAAAAAAATTACACTAATTGAAATGAAAATAAAATTACATGTGAATATATAATACATTTTTACAAATTATAATACATGTTGTCATTGGGTTTCTATGTACCACACCCCCTACGTTTAATGTTTCTCCGTTACCGCCGTAAAGAAAGTGGAAGTTCCTCTGTGTCATCTGTCTGAAGATGATCAACTTGAGTAATGTGTCCTAAGTCCATGGTAGATGGATATGTTGGTTCCTCCACGATGGACAACAAATGTTCATCATTTCGCTCCCATGGGACCGGCGACACGCGTTTTTGAATTCCTCTGGGTACACCATGTGTCACATTAAGAACAGATACCGAGCTTGATGATGGAGCATCCATCATCGGGGTGACAAATGTGTTACCCACTGACAATCCGCAACTGACACCCAGTTCAGTGCCATAATTTGAAAAGAAATTATCCATCCCGTAGGTAGATGGTCCGGCACTGGCGTCGTCTTCCAACGGCGAATCTCCTATGTGTTCCTATCCCGGACCAACGTCACTCGGCATCTGGTGTGGCAACTGCTGACGATAGGCACGGGAACAAATGTCGTGCGATCAATATCAGGCAGTACGCCCTAGCGTAACACTGCATAATGCCCTCATCGGCGTCGGCGAGTACACGATCGAAAGTGGACTGTAACCATTTCAGGTTTAGGCAATCGCCCTTGATTTTGTCCTCCGGAGGTGTGTGACCGAGGAGGTTTTGGCAAAGTTCCTACCAACGTACGGTCGGTAATGTGTCATCAGACCTGGTAACTGGTCATCCGTTCACGGGCAGCCCAAATAACACTGCTATATCTTGAAGCGTCACTGTCATCTCACCAGTCGGTAGATGAAACGTATGCGTCTCTTGACGCCATCTCTCAACCAACGCCGTAATCAATGCGTGGTCTAACTATTTTTTCCTTAATCGAAAAGCTCCATAAAGTCCGACAGCTTGTATTAATTGTACCACGCGACCAGGTACATGGTTTGTCCATTTCCCTGGAAACCGTCCTGCTCCGGAGCAGTCAAGTTGAGAAGAATGCTGAAATATAAATTAAAAGACAATTAATTTAAAAATTACTAAATAAAAAAAAAAACTCAATAGACTGGGTAAATATTTTTTTTAATATGACCTGCACTCTGCGTTCTTCCCAAACAGTCCCAGATCTGTGATCTCTCTGCAAATAAAGTAACGACTGATCGACGGGACCAGGTTCAGCCATAACAACAATAATCTGAAACTAAAATATGAAGTAGTAATATACGAAATATATTACAACACAATATACTAAACGATAATATAATACAACATAATATGAATGTTGTTTCAACCATAAAGTAAATTAAAAAAAAATAAAAATTGTTGTCTCCATTACAATTGTTATCTCAAAGTGCTGCAATGCCGACATGAATTTCGGCAACTTTCGATACGATTCATCCCAATCGCTAAACAAGGCCTCGATGGCTTTAGATCTAGCCAACCAAGCCTTTCGGTAGGAGATAGTGAATCCCCAAGACTCTTTCACGGACGCAACAATAACACCCATCTTCACTTCTGGATCCTCTTCGACCTGTCCAAGTATCATGTCAGAAATGACACCCGAATCCAAGTTTCCATGATCCAAGGCCGTATGATTATAGAAACACGTGTGTCGCCCGTTGTACTGCGTAATCTGGAACATTCTATGACTTTGTTTTAGAGTTGCCCGCATCCGCCATCCGCAACCATGCTTGCATTTAATCGACCAAATTTTCTGGTTCATCTCCACCACACGATACTCTTTATTTTTCATAACATGGTAATATTTCACGGCATCTGAATATGTTTCTTGTCCTTAAAGATCATGCCACAATTGAATTCGTCTATTTCCGGGGTCCAAAAATTCTTTCACAACTTTGACTCATACTTTGCTATGTCATCATCATCACCCTATTCCAACTGATTATAGAATGAAGGAACCTTGTGTAACGGTAACTTTTCACTCCCTTTCATTGTTGGCTCGACATCCATATCTCCATCTTCATCCCCCCCATTCTCCTCTTCCTCTAACGTAAAAGCACCATCTAACTCTGTTTGTTCAATATCGTGAAAACTATCGACTGTATTCGTCCCACCATCCACATTCTCGTGCGGTGGACTAATTAGCGAATGATGCTGATGTGGAGCGGCAGAACTGGTGCATGAATCATGATCAATCACTGTGTGGGGATGATATTCTTCAGGAATGTAAGGCGATCGGTAAGTGTAACTGGATTGAACAACTTGAGGGTCAAACATAGGAGATAACGCGATAACATGATGATTGAAATTTTGACTTAGAAATTGGGTAAAAAGACCCGGTTGAGAAGAAAATATTGGAGCGTGATTAAAAGCTCGCTCTACCTCCACATACACCTCAACACCAAGTAGTGAGGGCACCCTAAGAGGTAATTGAAGCACATGGTCTAATGCCGCGTCGTCACCGATTGAATACAACATGTGTCTATAATTCCCAAGACCAATAGTAGCTATCGGCAACCTACATTGTAACTTTAAAGTTCCATCAACTCCATCCTCGAAGATATAAGGTCGTAATATCACAATTAATTCGTTTAACGTAATCCCCCGACAAACATCCAACGATTTGACCGTAGACATGCTATATGACACTCCAAACTCAGTTCCTTCCAATATCTTTTCACCCCAATACAAATATAATGTAACATTCTCCATTTCAAACAATTACTATTTCACAAATCAAAATAAAACATGTAACGTATTATTATGATTATCAATTATATTACTAAAAAAAATTAAATTGTCCAATAAAAAAACTTCGTAAAAACTATAGAACTTAATTATCATTACTTAAAACCGAACAAACCTAAATAGTTAATAATTAGCAAACACAAACCTAAATCCTTCTACACACACACACACACACACACACATACACGCAAAATAAAATCGAAAAAACAGAAAAAAAAAAAAAAGAAAAAAACTGAAACCCCAAAAGAAAAAAATTGTTTTACATCTACATTTTTAGATCTAGATCTACATTACGAAAAAACCATTTTCAAATTATATAAATCTAGATTTACATTACGAAAAAATCAAAAATTAAAAATAATAATTGGTTTACTAACCAAAATGAGACGAACAGCGGTGGAGGAGCTAGATCGGCAGCGAAGGAGTGGGTAACGGCGACGGAGGGCCAATATATCTACATTTCCGATTTTTTTTTTGAAAAAATACAAAATAAACAAAAAATCCATATAACACATACATCTCGTATACACACACATACCCGACGCAGCAATCAGACGACGATCGGACGATCGGAGAAGCGACGGTGATGGCGGCAGATCGGCGGAGCGGCGGCGTTGGTTCACTGTAAAAAACTCTTATGTTTTTTTACCCCTTAGTGAAACGGATGCAGCAATCAGACGATGACCGGAGAAGCGACGGCGATGGCGGTAGATCGGCGGAGCGGCGGCGTTGATTCACTGTAAAAAACCCTTCTGTTTTTTTACCCCTAGTGAAACGGACGCAACAAATGAGGAAGAAGAAGGTGGGTGGTGGGGCATTCTTGTTTAAAAACGGAGAAGCGTTCTGCGTTTTTAACTTTTCAATTTTTTTTTTTTTTTTTTTTTTTTTGAAAACCGCAGAAGCTTTCTGCGTTTTTCATACTTTTTAATTTTTTTTTCTCTTTTGGAAAACGCAAAAGGGAAATGCGTTTTTAAAGAAACGCAGATCCCTTTTACGTTTTCACCTCGCGTTTGCCTCCCTTAAATACGCATTTGCGAAATGCGTTTTTACAAAAACGCAAATCGCGATTGCGTTTTACTTCAACCCTGTAAATAAGTTTCAATCCTATTGTTTTCAGAAATTAAGTTTTTAAATTATATTTTTTTGGTTAAGAACTCATTGAAGTTGGTTATAATTCATTTGTCTAAGTAATTGACATTATTGTCCTATATTATTTTGCCCAATTACAAGCAAGTCAATTTTCAGACTTTTATTCACTACCAATTAGCATATGTAAAATTACATATTTGTCCTCAAAATATTTAAAAAGTAAGTATCTGTATTTTCACTTTTTTTCCTTATATATCTATCTCCAAATGCAGCAATTTTATTGTTAATGACTATCATGAAAATCAATATTTTTAATATTCATCTGTATAAATGAAAGTTAAAATTTAGCTTCTTACCTTTATAGTTCATGTAAGGTAATTCTTGTTACTATTCATTTCTTAAATGAAATTATGAAGTTGCGCAAAAGTTTTAAAATCAGAAGTCAATTTTTTTTTTTAACTTTAATTTTTTTTCAATGCATCCATATATGGTATTCTTATTACACCGGTATTCTTTTGGAAAATAATATTTTATCTACTATTATCTATATCAAAGTTTGTTTTATTATTCATTTGCACATGCAAAATTACATATTTGTCCTAAAAATTTGTGAGAATAAGAAGTAAACTTTTTACTTATTTTATGTATATTTATTTTATATATATATATATATATATATATATATATATATATATATATATATGTGTGTGTGTGTGTGTGTGTGTGTGTGTGTGTGTGTGTGTGTGTGTGACTATTAAGCTATTATCTATATTATCAAAATTAGTCTTTTTTGTTTACTCTTCATATGTACAAGTAAAATTGTAAATTAATTCATAGTAAATTTAAAACTAATTTTTTTTAAAAGAAAGACATTTAATATCTCTATTTATTTTATAGCAATAATATATATGTAAACCTAGACAAGTTTTTTGTATAATAATTTTATACACGAAGTAGATTTGTAAATGACACTTAAGAATTTAAAAAAAATAGTCACCCATTTTTTGTATTGCATACTTGAAAGAACTATTTTTTGGTATAAAAGAAACTCAAACTGTTTAATAAAAATATGAAATATAAACATGAGTAAAACAAATATGTAACAAAAGACATAAATGCCGATGTTTAAAATTATTTAGAGTAGTTTTAAGCAACAATTTTAAAATAATAGATGATATTTTTTCACTCTATTTGGAACAAATTTTATGTCAATTGATACTTTTAATACTTATAGATTATATTTTTGTACTGGCATAGTACTTATAATTTTTTTTTTTCTATTTTCATATATTTGGTGAGATTATCATCATCAATTTTTATTTTTTTAATTATGACATATAAAAAATATCAATAGTGTTATTGGGAGTGAAATTAATTTGACTTCACTACTATTATATGGCTTCTTTAGCTTACTACTATTATAAATGGCACTTAAGAATTTTTAAAAAATAGTCACCCATTTTTGTATTGCATACTTAAAAATACACCTACTTGGTATAAAAGAAAAATTAAATTGTTTAATACAAATATAAAATATAAAAATAACTAAAACAAATATATAACTGCAGACAAAAAGACCGATATTTATTTTAAAATTATTTTAAGTAGTTTTAAGACACAGTTTGAAAATAATAGATGATAATTTATTACTCCATTTACAACAACATTTCTATTAATTTTGATACTTTTAATAGTTATAGATTTTTTTGGTGTACTTACATAGTAGTTATAGATTTTATTTTTGTATTTTCATACATTTGGTGAAATTATCATCATCAATCATTTATCTTTTTTATTACAACAACCGAAAATTATCAATAGTGTTACTTAACTGGGATTGAAATTAATTTGACTTTGCTACGATTATTTGGCTTATTTGGTCATTTTCATTATGAAATTTTCGAACGTGTCCTTAATTGAAGATTACAATCTCAACGCTTAATGTAATGAAGTGAGAAGGTTATAGTTAGCTAAAAAATTGAAATTAACTTGAATACAAACATTATGCTCTACACACACATATATATAATTAAGTGGGTGAATTACTTGGAATATTATTGAGCGGATGTAAGAGGCAGAACTGAAGTTCACATATACTCCTGAATCAAAATTAGAGAAAAATAGAGTTGTTAGCGAGAGTAGATAAATAAAAGGAATTGAAGAGGAAGAAACTCAGTAGGCAAAAATTAAAGAAATTCAACCGTGTCTCAAATTTCATCTGACCAAACAAAGAATATCAACTCACTGAACACTAAAATTAAAGAGATTCAACATATTTCGGATAAAACTGAACACCTAAAAGACCAAAAGGTCCATATACATGCACAACATTCGCACATATACACACATATATATAATTAAGTGGGTGAACAATGAATCGACGCCATTCTTGGAAAAGCAATCCATTGAACAAAAAAGTTATTCACAATCAAATTTAACGAATTAGACATGAACTAATACAAAACGATGGTGCCAGAGAGCTATGCATCAACAATGAAGAAGTAGGTAAATTCCATATCACTATTTGTTTAAATGTCACATTCTCATTAATAAATCTCCTATATCTAGTTGGTCAAAACATTGGAATAGAGTAAGGTGAGGTGCTCAAAAAAGATTGAAAGATGATACGAGTAAAAGAAATCATGTTCGCATGTCCATCAATTACTCAAGGCCTCTAAAAGCCATATGTATTCAGGACATTTTCCTATCAACTTAGTATATTCGGCGAATGGTCAAGTCATAAAATTATAAGATTTTGTACTCATCCTAGAGGGGGTCGAATAGGCTAGGCTAGACCAACGAAAATAAAATGAAATAAACAATATATTATACAATGCAATCAAAACTAACAACCGACTTTAGTTATACCCAATTGTGTTCAATAAGCAATGAAAGTCTTCAATCACATAACGATCTATATAACATATCATGAAGGTCTTTCCCTCCCCCCCCCCCCCCCCCAACCTCCCCAAAAAAAAAACGATCTATATAACATATCAGGAAGGTCTTTCGCTCCCCCCCGCCCCCACCCCCACAAAAAAAAGTACTCGAGTCTCAGTAGAACAAGTGCTCAAAATATCTTTTTATTTGAACAATCAAGATTTTCCAACCTTTAATTCCAATATTGTATGGTAAACCCAACTCAAGAAAAGAATCTTTATCACCCAAAACAATCACACCAACTTAATTTAATCTAAAATAAATCAAAAATACTTTCTCACTCAAAACCATTACTTATACTGGATGTCCCATAAAACTCATAAAGTATTGTTTACATTCATTAATTATTAATCAACATCATTTTTCTTAAATCTCTAGTTATATAATTGTTAAATCAACTCTTTAATGGATAAAAATATATATTTTAATTTATAATACATTAAATCATATAAAAGAAATGTAGACATTATGACGCATGCACTTGCTGGTAAAGCAATAAATCAAAAGATTATGCACAGAATAGGGAAACGGGCAACATAGGTGACACAGTTAGGACCATTATTACTCAAAGGTGCACTAAAGCATATGGATCTCCCAAAGGCTAAGCATGAAGCGTAAGACAGAGTGTAGGCTTCAACACATGGGAAATATAAAATTAAGTTCTTATGAATATATAAGAGTCTATTTACACAATTTTTTGACGTGTCAGTTCATTAACTATCAATCATTCATGAACCAAACTAACAATTTCAATTAAGTGATAAAAAAATGAACAAATTATTGAATGAAACAAATTATGCAAACAAAGAATTCTAATTTCACAAAGCATTCCAAAAATTCAAATGAAAACTACACACAAAATCTCTAATTAAAACATACCAAATGAATGAATTTACATTTCGTCATAAAGATCATTCTAGGGCCGGTCATCTCCTCCATTAAGTTCAAATTATCAAATCATTTTTAATTGACTCTTCCTGAGTTTTCTTTGATTTATCTCTCATTCTTGTAGTACCATCTACCTAAATTAATTCACATTTTTCTGACTGGTGCTTCTACAAATCTTTACATGAAGAAATGAAAAAGAGGTAGCTAACATAGGTTGATGCAAGTTCGTCTTTTGGCTGAAAATCAGTGCTTGATTACGTAAGACAACTTGGACCTTGTTTCACCGTACTGTGGTGTTTCCATTTATGTTACAACTCAAAATAGGCAAGCACACCCACGTTAAAGTGTATAGACTCATTAAGTCAATTTCACAAACACGCGGTGTCCTATATTAGAAAACCTAAATATAAAACCAAAAAACTGTTGGAACGTAAATCTGGTTAAACGAAACATGCATAATAGGCAAAAATTAAAGAAATTCAACCATGTCTCAAATTCCATCTGACCGAACAAGGAATGAACTCAATGAACACTAAAATTAAAGAGATTCAACAGATTTTGGAAAAAAAAAAATGAACACCTAAAAGACCAAAAGATCTATATACATACACATCATTCGCACATATACACACACATATATATAATTAAGTGGTTGAATTACCTGAAATATTGTTGAGCGAATGAAAGTGGCAAAATTGAAGTTTACATATACTCCTAAATCAAAAATTAGAAAGAAATAGAGTTGTTGGCAAGGGCAGATAAGTAAAAGGAATTGAAGAGAAATAAACTTAGATTGGCCCCTAAACCAAATTGAGAAGAAATTAGGGTTCTTACCAAATAGAAAGCGCGATTTGGAAGGATACAAAGCAAGAGCTGAAGAATCGCATTTGGCAAAGCTTGAAACAGATAAGAAAAGACGATGTCAAGGTACGAGCTCCTCCTTTCAGACCTCTATACACGGAACAGGAGCGCCTATGCTTCTGCGCTTCTGCAGACACCATTGTCGACGTAGGAAACAGTTGTTTTGGTGAAAACTCATATAGAAGTGATGGGATTAGGTGGTGATTTGGAGAAGAAAACTCATCTTCGCGTGTGGGAACATCGTCTCTGGGAAGAAATGAGAGAGAGAGAGAGCTTGTGGATGTAGTACAAGAGAAGTCCAAATGATGTGGGTAGTACAAGAAAGTAAAAAAGAAATGAAATAGAAATTGGGTTTAAGAGAATACACGTGGCTAATTTTGGAGTGAGATAAATTGGTTTATCAAAAGTATCTATATATCTTAAGGATATTTCGGTAAAATCACATGACCAAATGAATAGTCCCTCCAACCTTGCTTTATGTAAGAGTAAGGATATATATATGTGTATGTGTGTGTGTGTGTGTGTGGAATTTTCTTCTAAAACTCCCATTTAAAAAAAAAGACAATTTTTCCACCCCCACACATTAGAACTTTGTTCAAAACTCTTTTTTTAAAAGAAAATTATGCACAAATTCTCTATAATAATTTTTAATGACCAAATTACCCCTTCCATCTATTTTTAACCCTAAAAATAGATAACGATAGACTTCATCCCCTCTCCATCGTCCATCGGTGCAACCCTCTCCATCGTCACTACATCGCCACCCTCCGTCTGCGTCGTCTGTCACTACCACCACGTCACCGTCACCACCACTGCCTATGTGTCCCTCATCGCCATAGCAGCTCCAATTCATTACTTCGTTGTCTTGATCTATCGTCGCTCTCCTCTCTCAAACTCCATGGCCGTCCTCTCCACTCCGATTCACCATGACACTCCAAATTCCTTGTCGTCTTCGCTCCAAATTTGTCATCATCTTAACTCCGATTCACCATCACCGCTCTGAATTGTCGTCTTGCTCCGATTCACCATTGCCGCTCCGATTCGGCGAGATATGGTTAGATGATCTAGCCATTGTATTCTCTATGTTCTATCGCCACTCTCATTCTGTGTTGCTGTGCTCCACCGCCAGGTGTTCTATCTGATTGTCGCCATCGTAGTCATCACTGCCTGAGACTTGAAATCGTTCAAGTTTTTTTTTGTTCCTTTTTTTTTTTTTCCTTTGAATTTTTATAAATTTGATAATTATTTATTTCAACTGCTTGGTTGTTTGAGAGACGGAGAAAGAGAAGTGAAATTGAATTAGATTTTTGATATTGTTCAGGATAGCCAATTAGATTCAAATAAGTTCTTAAATATTTCATTTAGCTGCTTATTTGTCATTTTATCCATTGCTCGTCATTGTCATCAATTGTATGTGTAATGTTTGTGTTATTGTTCATCAAATTTAGCTAGTAAAGTTAAGTGGATATCCATTGATTATTTGTTAATGGACATCCAGTTATCCACTGATTGTGTAATTTCAAGAGGAATTTTGTGTTTTATACGTTTTTTTGCTGAATTGTTGAGATTGTTTTATTTTCACTTCATTGAGTGGAATATCATTCAAAGGTTGAAGACGGAGTTTTGTGGTCAAGAGTTTTGATATATTTTGAGATATGTTTGTGTTTTTTTTTTTTAATCAGGAATAATATCAAAAAAATTGATTTGTTACTTTTTTATTTTAATTATTTTTAGTGGAATTCCACTTGATAATTCAATAGATTTTTTTTTGAATTCAATGAATCTAGGTTTCCATTTGATTTTCAATAAATTTGTTCATGAGAATGTGGTAAGGTGATGGTTTATTTGATGGTGGTTCAGTTTTTCAATGTCTCAATTCATAATTTCAATTTTTCGATTTTATAAATTTTAGAGGATTTTCGCTTAATTTGTAAAGTGAAGTTATGTAAGTGATTTTACGGGTATTTAGTGTATTTTAAAAAAAATATATATTCAAAAGAAAAGAAAATCAATGGAATTTTTATTACAAAATAAAATTTGGTGGATATATACAAAAAAACAAAATAAGTGAAACGTAAATAAGGGTATTTATGACATTTTAAAAAATGTATATTTAAAAAAAAATGAATTAATTTTTTATTAAAAAATAAAATTTCAGTGTATTTTTAAAAATTAAGTGGAATTTTAAAAATTAATTGAATTTTGTGTGTATAAAGGAGGGGTAATATTATAATGATAAATATGTTGGTATTTTTTTTTAACAAAATCTAATTTTAGTAGTTCTTAGAAAGTTTTTTTTTTTAGATTTTTAGGACCTTTGAAAGAAAATCCCTATATATATTTATATTATTTTTTAAAAAATTATTGACACCCTTATTTTTGAACAATTATATTTATCTTAACCTTGCCATAGTCCCTTTTCACCCTGTCGATTCTTCTTCCTCTGCCATCTTCTTTTTCTTTTAGCTCTCTATCTCTCTCTCTCTTCATATCTGGCACAAATCTATTTTGACAAGCACATATCCGGCACAAATATAGAGATGGAAAGAGGGAGAGAAAAGAAGAAGAAAGAAGATGAAGAATTCTGGCAAGGGTGGGGGTTGTTCTGGAGGGGTGATGGGTGGGAGAGGAGGTGATTTTTTTTTTTAAAATTTATTAAAATAATGCGGTAGAATATATATATTTTTTAAATAGAGATGTTAGTGTAAAAAAATAAAGAAAAAAAATATAACAAAAAACTAAAGCGATATTCATGTATTTTAAATTTTAATTATTTTTAATTTTTAAGGGTAAAATTGTCATTATAATTTAAAAAATTATTGATTTTTAACCTATTGGGGAATTAAATTGTGTTTGATCAAAATGATAAAGAAGGTGATAGACATTTACCAAATGACAAGGGAGGGTTGTGATTTTAAGTAAAATGATATGGGAGATAAGTGGTAAATATCCTTGATTTAGATAACGAAAATCCCAAAAAACTCTTCCGTGATACATTTTACATTTGAGATATTTTTTATCGTTGCATGTTCATCATTGTATGGTTAGAGACATTTTCATTTATTAACTTACATCTTGTTGAGAAACTAAATAACAAACTTTCAACAAAATATTTTTTCATGATTAATATATTTGAACTAATTATAAGATATTTTAAAATTAAGGGCGCTAATGATACACTCATATTTTGCTGTGGAGACTACCAATTAAGCCCAATTGATTTTTTATACACCTATCACTCCTACTGCAATTTTGCGGCCTGATTTACCCCTCTTAAATGAATCCATACCTTTCTTATATTCATTGCATTCCTAAAAATGCAAAACAAAATATGGTAATAAATTATCAATGACACTGAACATGAAACTTAAAATTTCTCCTAATCATGATTGTTGTTCAATGATTTATGTATACCACAATAATCTATAAATCATGATATTCAAAACACGATATTAATCTTTTTCTTTTTTTGGAGTTCTAGATTAGTATGCATGTGAATGTTATATATACTGCTAATTATGATGTTAATGTAATATATAATATCACTACAATCTGTGTGTCCCCATTAGTGTTGAATACAACATCCAATATAAAAGAAATAATATCAATTAATGTTGATAATAATACAAAATTATATATAATATGACTTACTGATAACATATAAGACCGTGTTAATTATAACATGAATGTAAAAACTGAAAATTTTGAAAGTACAATGTTGAATGTAACATAAATGTGAAAAATGAAAATTCTAAAAGTATCATGTTAAATGTAATACAAATCTGAAGCTAATGAAAAAATAGTGAATATGATATCATTTTAAAGATCTTATTCAAACGAATCTGAATATATAATTAGTTCGTAAAAAAAATATGTACAACAATAGTTATTTTTATGTTAATAAAATGATTTTGTGTGAAACCGTTAAATAAAATATCTCAATCCTGTTAATCACGCAAGGACAAATTAGTTATGCCAATTTTTGCTTTTTTTAAAATTGGGACTAAACGGTTCATATAATCCATAAAATGAGAGTATTTGGTTAATTTTAAACTAGCTGTCATGAATTGGTGATTTGATAATTAATTTAGGCTTAGGTAGTAATTTTTCCTTAAAATTAATTCCTTTAGGCACGCTGTAATACCCAAATTTTTCATTAGTAATAACAATTTAATTTGGACTTTTTATAAAATAAAAATAAAATTATAATTTTATATTGATTTATGAGTTAGAAGTGTAATTTAAAGAATAATTTATAATTTTGGGGGTGAAACTATAATTAAGAAATATAACAATAATATTATATGAGTGTAGTGGGAGTGTTAGTGTTAATAGGACAAAGTTACTCAAATAACACAAACCTACCAAGGGTCTATACATATAGAGAGGGGGGGGGGGGGGGGGGACAAAAATAAAAAGAAGAAGAAAAAGGAAAAAACCTAACCTACAGAATAAATGAAGGAAAAAATAAAGTTTTGTCCTCTCACTTAAGTTTAAGGTTAATTTATTTTGCTATTTTTATTATTGAAAAATGATCTAGTTTATATATATATTATTTTAGTAGATTATAAGGGTATACCCAATTTCGATTTATAAAATAATACATATTAAAATTGAATTTTGATTTTCTTCAAATCCAAAGTAGGTCAGGGATACATTCTATAGTTGACTAGTATATAATCCTTACTTGAAGGCACGGGTTGTTGTTGTAAAACAATAAAAACAAAAAATTGACAATTTTTATATATACAACATTAAACATATATTTCATTATAATATCTACAATAACTAACAATCGAGACCAACATTATGCACCTATTTAATTTGAATAAGAATAAATGACGTCAAAGATATTCTCGGAATGAATGTCAAATTTTTCGCTTTATCCCCTGTTAATATTCGATATTAAAGTTTCGATTGCACATGAAGAGCACCTGACAACCATTAATCGTGTGCGATTACAAAGTCTATCATTTGGTGCGATATTTCTAATGACATACTTGAAAAGAATAACACAACCGTGTGCCATTACAAAGTCCAGCCATATATATTGTACCAGATATGTTTAAAAAAATTACAATTCTTCATGTGCAGACATCTCCTCTCTTTGCCCAAAAGCCTCTGCAAGTTCTTTTGTCCCCAAAACATCTGTGCCTTCTTCTCTCTCCACCGATTTGCAAATCTTCATTCCACGAAGACTGCTCATCAGTCTCAACGAATATTCTTGCCCGATTTTTCCCTGATCAATCTTTATTTTCTCTTTGAATAATTGTGTGCATTTTAAAGTAAAAAAAAATACTCTTATTTTATATGATTATATATATATATATATATATATATATATAAAATCAGACAATGAGTGACAATTGTCGCTTCCAATACTAACATGAGAACACTTCTTAAAGGTACCACCATAAATTTAACCATAACCATCTATAAAAAAAAAAATGAATATAAATATAATGCTCTCAAACATTAAACTTAATAAGATCTTTTGGGATTAATTCTAATTCCAAAAACGAAAAATGATTAAAAACGTTACGAATAGTTAAAATCACATGATAACACTAAATAAAAAATGAACCCAAAAAATTTAGAATTTGTTAAAATATTATTCAAACCAAACTTGAACTTCTTACATATTGAATCAGTAAATAAAAGACTTTTCTTCATGCATAAAATTCAGAATAAAAAAAATCAATTCCAATACATAAAAATAAAAAAGCTTAATGATGCTCCTTATATACAAAGGATGCCTAAAAATTACCATTAGAAAAATTATACAAAGGATGCCTAACAATCACCTTTAGAAAAATTAACAAAATCAATTTATAATAAATATATCAATCAATATAAACATCCAAAATAATCTTAAAATAACTTATGTGGAGATCACGGACGGGAGCGACAATCAAAGTTTGAGGGACACATTCAACAACCCTTTTGTTTCGGACAAGCTTGAGCTCCATCACGTAATGAAGCTCTTAATTCTAGGTTAGCTTTTAAATTTGGGCACTATCAAGAGTGGGAGAAAGACATCATAACGGAGGGGACAAAGACATTGAGTTTCTCAAATGAGAAAATCACTCATAATTAACATATGAGTATGGAAACTCATAATTACCATATAATTACAGAAACAAAATCAATAAAAAAAAGCTCACTTACAAATGGTAGAGTCAATATTTCAAAAGCCTAGTCTTCAAGTAAACAATTAGAAAATCAAATGCCTTGCAACTAAATAGTTGGAAATGCTTGCACACTCTGTGAAAAAAATACAAAGAGTGATACAAAATAAGAAAGCAAACCAAAATCACCCAAAAATGGGAGAAGAAAAGAAAAAGAAAAGAGCTAAACAATGAAATAAAATTATGGCAAAAAATATTATTACTTACCCTTTGACAAATGAATTGGCAGACATAAATCTAAATTATTACTTGGACAAATGAATCATGCATTGTCAACTCTTCAAGGACACTCTTTTTAAGTTCACTAATTGTAAGCTTGGCATCATCTTAACATGCATACTCCACCAATTCATGCCTAGAAAAACAACACAGAGAACACAGTATCTTTATCAATCTCTTTGATATTATCAGCAACGCATGCCACAGAATCTTTACAACCCTGACCTGCCACATTATCAACAAATCCTTTTAAAACCCTTTGATAAAGAGAAGTTGATTCAACCTTGACCTACAATTAACAATCATTCATGAGTTATATAATCTAGAAATTAAATATGTTTCTTATCGAAAAGCCCAAATACTTAAAACGAAGAAATCAAGTCAAAATATCTAAAATGAAGAAATCAAATCAAAATACCTAAAATGAAAGAAATCAAACCAAATACCTAAAACGAATAAAATCAAGAAGGGGACAACATCCCTAAAACGAACCAAATCCCTAAAAAGAGGAAATCAAATCAAAATCTGCAAAACCAAATCAAATTAGATCCCTAAACAAAAATGAAATCAAAATTCCGAAAACAAAATTTGGTTGTTTTAGCCATTTCTGTTTTCGATATGCATTTCAAAATAACATAAACAAAATGCTACTGACGCGCCCTATTTTTTCGAGAGGAAAAGAATATTAAATAATAAATAAGTTTAAGGATAGGATTTTTTTTTGAAGCGCCGATTTTCTCAAAAATATAATTAGGCCGTTTTAAAAATAAAGAGTCGCCACTTAGCATTGGGTTGGTGTGCTAGGTCACTGAATTTTCAGAAAATAATTTAAAAGGTCTAAGTAAAAAATTGACTCCAAAAAAAATATGGTCAAACCAAAGATTCATTTAAAGGCTCGGGGGTCGGTTACGCTCGGGGAAGGTGTTAGGCACCCCCAGACGTCCGTCTGAAAACGGTACCTTATGTCCAATTAAGTCCAATTAGCTTAGTTCAAGTGTTTTATTTTATTTTGAAATCATTTCCTTCTTATAAAACCTTTTTAGTATTTTCACAAATAAGGTGGGACAAAATTTTTGGATTTTTTGGAATATTCCGCCAGTATAACTTCTTATTGAATATTAAGGATTCGATAAGGATAGTCCCCGGAGGGTGTTAGGTATGTTTCCAAGAGATTTCTTTAATTTAAATAGGCAAACTAAAATAGATGAATAAGATAGAAAATATGAATGCAAAACTAACATTTATATGAATTTTATTTTTATGCAAAAGTGACCTAAAACTAAATAGATTAATTCAAATATGTCAATGCAAACTGATATGAATAGGGAAAGTGAATGGGGAATACTAAGTGAATTTACGTGATTATGCGTGGTAATGATTTAATTATTTAATATAAAAATATAAGTGGTGGACATGCCATGACTGGATGTGAAAAGTAGTGTGGATTCATGAAATAAAAAAAACTAAACTATATGTATAAAAAGTATAAGTCGTAAGAGTGTCTTAAACATGCCGTTTAAATGATACGAGAAATAAACATGCTAAGTGGATGCAACAAAAAGTCTACATTGAGTTTGCCCGATTAATTTAAAGAAATCCTGTTTTGAAATTTTCTCAAATTCTATGAATATGAGAATCAAGGGGAGGTTCGCAGAAATAATTTTTGTTGAAATTAATCTTTTCGAAACTTAAGCGGAATCCCACGAAAAATTTACCGAGGGAAGAGATTTCCTAAACTATTCGTTTCTAAATTCCATTCAAGTCGGGGAATGGAAACGAAGCCACGTAAAACTCTCCCACGGTTTATCGAATCGTCGGACTCACCTTAAGATTCATAAGGATTAATTATGACAAATAAATATTTTATTATTTTTGGATTTTTTTATTTTTGGATTTTGATAACAAGAATGAAAATAAAATAAAATAAAAATACAAAAAATAAACAATAAAACATCATTCACCTAACGCTCCGGGTTAAGCTCAACGCGAGAAACCCACTCCGGCGTTTTCATCGGATCATCGAACGACTTATTTTTTTATTTTTATTTTTATGAATTACAAACAAAATAAAAAAAATGCAGAAAGAAAATAAAAAAAAAAACAGCAGGTGTCCTCGTCTAAACGTTCAAAGATTTAGATTGAGAATGAGAAACCTCATCTCAACGTTTTTACGAATCATTAGATAAATATAAAAAAATAAAGCTTGCAGGAATTTAAATTGCGAAGAGAATAAAATAAACTAAGAAAAGAATTAATAATCAGGAAACATACCTGTTCTAGGCTAAGAATCCCGATGTTCGGGCTTTTTTTCTCTCGCAAACAACTTCTCAAAAATGGGTTTAGGAATCACTTTCTAAGGATTTTTTCTCTCAATGACTCAATTAGGAGGAGAAGGAGGAGGGTTGTCACACCCCACCCCGGACACCCGTCATGTGGGGCCGGCATGACGTAGACATGACACCGCCCAACTGACTAGCCAACCGCAATACGTTGATAACAAAATTGTAAATCTATACAACAAATATAATAGTTCCATCTGATAGAGATATACCGTCTCGAATATAAATACAATCAAACAAATCCCCTGAATCTCACTTAGATTTCATTTCTGATATCTCGTCTCCAAAATTTTCCTCAAATGACTCTTTTGCGTGACCCACATAACTCTATTTAGCGCCAGTAGGGGACCAATCGACTCCTAGCTATTTTACCTGCGAGTGTACTGCCTTCTTAGTAAAAATATTTTTTAAAATAATAATTCATTCTACAACATCTAAATAGATCAAGCGTGAGTATAGAAACAACACGTAACTAGTAAAATTCTCCATAATATAAGCAGTGAAAATAAAGTAATAAATATAAGTTCCATTCCAACCCATCTAGTAAAATAATACCAATCACCATAATAAATAATAAATCACCCAATATAAGTAAAACATCACATCTCAAATACCACTCCACCACAACACACACTGGCTAGCCATAGTGATCGTTTTAACCTCACGATCGGGAGTTGCAACGGTACCGTAACATCCGTAGGAATGTCCTCCTACGAAATATCCACACCCCTTTTTGGGGAGAAATATAATCCACACCCCTTACGGGGAGAACTATCTACATCCCATGGAAAGAATCCACACAACTTACGAGGAGAAATAAAATCCACACCCCTTATGGGGAGAACAACTATGGCATCGTCAAAATCATCAGTATAGTTAAAAATCCACATCCTTTATGGGAAGAAATATATTTTCACTCCATATCATCAAAAATCTACACCCCTTATGGGGAGAATATAAGCCATACCATTTTCGGAGAGAATTTTCAAAATCACGTTTTTCCACTCTCCTTTTTAAAAGTACCACCAATTTTAGTAAAACCCATTTTTCCACCTTTGTACCACCGATTTTAATAAAAAACATTTCTCCCACCTTAGTTTTTAGAAAACCAAACATTCTTAGAAAATCAGTTACTTTCCACTCTCTTTTAGAAACTAACACAATATCCCGAAAATTCATTTTACCAACTTACCCAAATACCTGCTTGATCTATATAATTTATAAAATTGTACAGTTTAAGTAAACTAATATTTTATCATACATATATATATATATATACATATATATATATATATATATATATATATATATATAAATAGTTTGGTAAGAAGACAGTACACTCACCTCGTTAACCGTTCTCTAAAGCCTTCACTAACCACACTCTATCGGGACACCGATGCCTACAAGCCTAAGAGTGACAAAACCTAAATTAATATCTTATCTAAAACATCTGAATCATGCAATGCAGACCCTATATTCCGAATCGTTACTATTTTATGTACCACGTAATTAAAATTAATTAATCATTACAAAATTATTACGATTTTAGGATTTGTAGCGCTAAATAAAATTTAATTTAACGAAAATTAATAATCGATTGAAATTTCACCTGTTTCTAAATCGTTTGGCGACCACGAGATAGGTTTTTGATTTCTAGTGGGGTGGTTTGTGAAAAAAAAATTCTCTTTTTTTTTTTTTTTCCCTTTTTTTTTCTTCTTTTTCTTTTCTTTTTCGCGCCTGTTCCTTGCGTCTGATTCCGTTCCACCGGCGAACTCTCTCACTCCTCCTGCCACCGTCCGCCAGCCACCCTGCACCATTTTGCACACACACACACACATACACACACCCCGCAGCAGCAACACACACATACCTGACAAAACACACGCCGACGACGCCGCACCTCCGATCACAACCCCACGATTAACGTCGGCCCATGCCCACCGGTGACACCCATACGTACACCCACACGACCGACACACACACCACCGGAGGAACACACCCATACCGTCATCACTAAAGAACACCCGCACACATACGTCCACCATCTGAGCACAGCAACCCACGAAATCAACGACGTCCACCAGCTGACGACACCCTCTCTCTCTACTCTCCATTTCGGCGATGACGGAGACCACACCGACACACCTATCTGACCGAACAATCACACACCGGCGATGCTGAACAAACCACACAGAACACTTACATACACTTTACGGAACGACGGTGATGATTATGCACCACCGGACAAACGGCGATCCCACACCCACCGGCGCAACCGACTCTCTCTCCCTCTCTCTGAAATTTGATGACACATACCCATACGAAGAACACGAACACACCCACGCTGCATTTCTATTTTCTGTTTTGAGTTTTCGTCGCCGGCGAGCTCTCTCTTTCTAACCCACCGCCGGCGACGAACACCGGCTGTCCAACCCTGCTCTCTCTCTGTTTCTCTCTTTTCGTGCTTCTCGTTTCCTCTCTTCATATTGAGTCTGCACATGTATATAATGCATGTATCAAGTGGGCTAAAGAATTGATCCACAAATGCCACGTCTCTCACTTCCCGATTCTTCTCTACCTCTGGCAGATCTCCATGGCACATAGCACACACGCATTGTATGGGTTTATATATATATATATTAAAATAAAACTTTTTGTTTAATTACTCTTTCTCCCCCTTAATTCTTAAAACCCTCTTTTTTAGTCCAATATCAACTTCTTTAAAAGTTCTAAAAATTAAAATTTCACCCCTTTTAAGTTTCAATTTAAAAAGTTAAATGCTAATTTTGGATAAAATGTTTTTCCTAAATTTTCAATTTAACCCCTAAACTTTTTAATTTGGATTTTTAATTGACTCAAATTCCCCCGATTTTTTTTTTCTAATTACTCTAAAATTCAACTAAAATGATGTACGCACTACGATTGAGGTCTTACAAGAGTCCTATTTATAGGAGAAGATTAGGCGTGAGAAAAACACGTAGAAAACCCTAAAAATTAGGTCTAACTGTCAAAGCCTAGTCCAAATTGGACTAGGAAAGGGTAGAAATGGAAGAAAAAGACAAAAAAAAACCTTTGGGTTTCGGGCGCATGAAGAACACGTGCCCATTCCACCGCTTTTCAGCTTTTTGACACGTGGCCATCCTCATATCTCTTTTGTGTGAGGCTGACCAAGGCAGTAGGGGGCCCTTTTCTTTCTCTCTCTCGGCACACATATACACATTATGGCACTAGGGGAGGGGCCAACCAATTTTTCACATGCACACACATATTGACAAGGCAAAAGGAGGGGCCCCACTGATGTACATGGTTTTTTCTCTCTCTTGGTGTGACAAAGTGGCGGGCCTTACCCTCTTTCACCTCTCTCTCTCTTTAAATATATATATATATATATATATATATATATATATATATATATATATATATATATATATATTACTCCTCTCATTTCTCTCACGATTTGGACCCAAAAAATAATCCACTCATTTTCTCAATTTTCTCTCTTATTCCGATTCCTATCCTCATTTTTCCTTCTTTCAATTTCAAACCCCCATTTCTTTATTTTTTATTTTTTTCTCTTATTTTCTTTGATTCCCCCCCCCCTTTTTTTTTTGTATTTTCGAAATAAAATAAAATAAAGTAAAGTTAAATAAAACTAAGTTAACTTTAAAATGAAATATAAAAAATTTTGCGGAGCAGTCAAAATGCCATGTCTACAGCTGTCCCTCTTTGTCATGTGATAGGTGTGAAAAACCTATCTATTTCTAAACCGGATTTGTTAGTTTTCAAGCATTTTAGTTATATTTAATTGTGTTTTAGTGTGTTTTAGTGTAAAACAGGTGAAAGGACGTCAAAGGGCGAGAAACAAGTGAAAACGGTGGAGAAACGGTGAACAAAATGTGCAAAACAGGGTTTCGGTGAATGAAGACCACCGCCTAGGCGGAAGTTCCACCGCTTAGGCAGAAAAGAGACAGAATGTTGGAGTGCTGAAGGGTTAAACCACCGCCTAGGCGAGAAAATGACAGAATGATATGCCAGCAACCACCGCCTAAGCGGAAAAACCACCGCTTAGGCAAAGTTACCGACATAACTTAACCGACTTAAGTCCACCGCCTAAGCGGTGAACCATCGCTTAGGTGGTGACACTCTGCACAGAAATATCTATTTTTAGATATTTTGAAGATATTTTCTAAATCCCTCATTTTAACCCGTTTCTCCACCAAACCTAAAAGAGACCCTTAGACCTTAGACACTCCTAAAACGTGGGAGAGGGCTTGGTTGTTCTTGAGAGCTCTCTTCCATGTCTAGTTAAATTAGATTAGTTTAGGAAGTAGATTAGATTAGTTGTAAAGAGTGTTCTTGGCCAATCCTTGAAGAGCTAGAAGAGGAAGTTCATCAAGCGAGAAGAGGAAGCTCGGGAGGACTGTTCTTTGGCGAAAGTGGACTACTCCACTTTGAGATTTGGCTTTTCTTCCCTTGTGTTCATCTTTGTATTTAATGTTTATAGTTGATGATGATGATATCCTCTTGATTAAATGTTGTATTGGCTAAGAACATGTTAGTGTAATTTAGAGATTAGTTAGGGAAATGTGTAGTTGTGTAAATACTCGTTTGGTTTAATATACGTTTCTTTAACGGTTGTTGCTTTTAAGTCCGATTGTGTTTATCATTTGAAGACAATCTTAATATGCTTGTAATGGTATTAGGATTGGATTTGAGAATCTAGAGTTTGACACTCGGGAGAGATAACCCTGGATTCGGACTAGGGTAAACATATTGTTACGACCTAACAACCCGGGAGGGCGTTAGTTAGTGTGCAATCGATGACGTTGGGTCAAGACTCACGTGGCCTAGAGTTGTTAAGACATTGAGGGGGACCTCTTCGTCAACGCGAAGTCGCATATTCCCTCGTCTTACACTTGGAAGAGGTGGCGGATGAGTTTACGAACCGAGATTGTCGGATACCTAAACTCCGTCATTGTTAACCGAACAAAATCAAACGTGTATTAAGTGAACGAAATCAATCCCTAATTAATCAACATAGTTAGAATTAACCCACTAATTGTAGTTTAGCTTAGTTTAATTTCAATTCATGTCTTCCGTTGTCAGGATAACATGAGACTATGTCAATTGCGGTATTCAATTCAATTATTCACACTTTTCTCTTTGGGAACGATATTCGATCTTCAAAGATCCACTATATTAAAACTTTAGACCTTGTATACTTGCGAGTGTAAGTAGGCGTGCGCAAATTCGCCCCCTACCAACTTTTTGGCGTCGTTGCCGGGGATTAGAGTGAATTTTATTTGAATATTGTCAAATTTTGTTCCCGTCAACACCTACCAAGTTTTTGGCGCCGTTGCCGGGGATTAGTTTGAATTTTATTTGAATATTGCAAAAGAAACGCGGTATCGGCTCAGAACTTAAGTTTTAAATAGGAAAAGCAAATGTATCGTATCCTAGTTTTGTCAACGCACCAAGTTTTTGGCGTTGTTGACATGGGATTAGTGTGAATTCTAAGTTGATATTGCGACTAAGTAGTCGAGTGTTAATCTTGACATTTATTTTGTTTAGTTTTTAATTTTTATTTTTGTTTCATTCTGTTAATGAGATCAAGCAGAGCGAGAAACGATGAAGAAAATTGGAATTCTTAATTCTCAATCCCGAGATTGAGCTTATTGCAATTGATAAGGACTGAGAGGAGAAGCTGACTTCAAAGCCATGATCTTGATCCGACTAAGTATTTGAGCCCAAATTCTTTGTCTATGGGGAATTTTGGTGAAAAATACTTAGTGACACAATAGTCCAGCTGGGGACGGTAACTCAAGCGCTATTTTTTTTGAAGTAAAACTCAGGGTATCAAATTACCTGATTTTTGTTACTATTTATTTGATTATTTATTCTTTTTGGAAGCCGGCATGACTTCGGAATGGGTTCGGAAGTGAATTTAGGAGTATGGAAGTTTGGGGAAGTATTTTAAGTTTAAACACGTTGAACAAGCGAAGTGAAAACGTACGGAGTGGAGCCGTATTTTGAAAAATTGAGAAAAATACAAAAGTGGGAGCTTCAGGCCCACCGCCCAAGCGGTAAACCACCGTTTAGGCGGTAAAAATACATAGTAGGTGAAAATAGCCCACCGCCCAAGCGGTAAAAATACAAGATGCACCAAATTTTCAAAATACGCTCCACCGCGTAGGCGGATAAACCACCACCTAGGTGGATTAACAGCAAAACAAAATATTTTTACACTGGTGTAATTTCGCTTAGGCGGAAAAACCACTGCCTAAGCGGAATTTCGTCAGAAGGTTTGATTTTAAAGAAAAGAGTTCCACCGCTCAAGCGGTGGACCTTCTGCAGTTAAACAGCCCCTGGTCGTTCAAAAATTGAAATCGCAAGGCTTCTTCCCCCAAAACCTCCACCTTCTCTCTAAAACCTCACTTCCAAATCGTTCCAATACTCAAAAATCATCCTTCCATTACCAAAATTTGTGATTTCATCCCCAAATCATCCACCACATATCAATTTTCAACCCCATTTTTGCAATTTTCTTTATCACTTTGGGATTTTGGTTTGAGTTTTGGTGATAACTTAGTTTCTATGGATTGTTAAATTGTGTGAAACAAAATTGCATGCTACATTGTTCATGTTTTGTTGAAACGTTGTGATTAGTGTGTGCACCAGATCAAATCCACAGGTTCATGTGTGACTGCTTCGGCATTGCCGCCGTACTTTTTGCAACCGCCACAATTTCCATTCTGACGTGATAATGGAGAAGAGGAATTTCCTGTCAGGTGAACAGTATGGAATAAGTCTTATTCCCTAGGTATGTGTTCAACCCATTTTGTGTGCAAGCATGCTATATGTTTATTGGGTTCACTGATGTTGGAACACTGCCATGTTCAAGCCTGGATGGTATGGATTGGATGATAGTTTAGTGTATGTTCATTCATTTTGACTTTTTGTAGAAAATGATGAACAATTATTTTATTTTTTTTAACAGAATGAAAATTTTTTGATACAAATTTTAGTTTATATATGTATTTTAATTTATATGTTTTAAATTTTTAGTTTAGTTAGTTTACTTTTTGTTTTTGCATGTTTAGTGTTAGATTAATTTATGCATGTTAGTATTAGAATTAGTTTAGTATTGTGTATGTATAAAGTTGTGTTTGAATGTTAGATATGAGTTCATTTGGGCCAAGACCCGATGATGAGAACTATCCCCAAAATTGTATATTGAGGTCGGGGGTAACACCTTCCTTGTGTGTTTTATGTGCTTAACATGTCGATTGGATAAAAATTATCTCGATCTGAAAATTGCACGACATTTGAACTCAAAGTATTATTATCTGAACGATTAAACGTTGATTATTCGATATTAGGCTCATGATAGAAAATGAGAAAACTAGAACTTGATTTGGGGAAAACTTGAGGCGGAATCCTAGGTAAGATAATTCCGGAGACGTGATTTAGGCCGTCATTTTTTCGCTTGAACCGTTGTAGCTAACCTGGAAATTTTCATTCCTTATTTCCCCTGTCGAAGCCGATAACGTAATCAAATTCAAATACTCATTTCAATTAAATTTTTCCTAACCCAATGTCGCTAAGCCTAATTTTAAAAAAAATGAGTGAAATCAAGTGAGCGGTCGGGTTTTTGATAAATTTTTATTTGATTCGGTATTAGTGTATTCACTTGTCACTTTCGTATTTCTTTTTGCACGCTCCTAAAAATAAGTTTGGGGGTGTGTTTCTCTAACTTCTTTTTGCACTCTCCTAAAACTGTAA
The DNA here is from genome assembly GCA_016647705.1 of Eucommia ulmoides. Lineage (NCBI taxonomy): Eukaryota > Viridiplantae > Streptophyta > Magnoliopsida > Garryales > Eucommiaceae > Eucommia > Eucommia ulmoides. The sequence continues at coordinate 25,481,027 of CM028337.1, forward strand.
CAATTCGAGTTAATTTAGAAATATGTTAGTTTAAAAAAAAAAATGAAATGAATAAATATAGTTTTTCATTTTCTTCTCTTTCGACAAGTGAATACCAGGATTTTCATTTCTTATTCAGAATTGTACTTTAAATGTGGGGTCATGAGAGAGGATAGCGACAAGCGATTTTACCTCGGGTATCGTTCAATTAAACCGATTTACTATTTTTATTCCAGTGATACCCGTGGTCGTTCTCCAAAGCCAAACCAAGCCCTATTGATCTCTGTGTATATCCGAGCCTACATTAGTGGATAGTAGACTCCAATCAAGCTTATGGTTTTCCTGAATCCTTCAACGGTTTAAATTATGAGCTTAACGATTGAATAATCGACTCCGTTATTTGACTAATTATACATTTGAGTTCTCACACACACACTTCAAATGGATCTAAAATAGTTTTTATTGATATTGATCGTTGAAATTCTAGAACACCACTTGGTGTGGGTTACTTCCTGAACTTGATCCGATTTAGGGATGTTGAGGGAGGAACAAATTGGTCATTTAGATTGAACTTTATGTTTACATGCATATACTTCTTTCGTGTTAGTTTAATTTTTCATTTTTAGTTAGTTAGTTCGTTAGTTAGTTTAGTTTAGTGTTAGTGTTTTGCTCGAGAACTAGCAAAATTCTAAGTTTGGGGGTATTGATAGGTGTGAAAAACCTATCTATTTCTAAATCGGATTTGTTAGTTTTCAAGCATTTTAGTTATATTTAATTGTGTTTTAGTGTGTTTTAGTGTAAATCAGGTGAAAGGACGTCAAAGGGCAAGAAACAAGTGAAAACGGTGGAGAAACGGTGAACAAAATGTGCAAAATAGGGTTTCGGTGAATGAAGACCACCGCCTAGGCGAAAGTTCCACTGTTTAAGCGGAAAAGAGGCAGAATGTTGGAGTGCTGAAGGGCTGAACCACCGCCTAGGCGAGAAAAGGACAGAATGATATGCTAGCAGCCATCGCCTAAGCGGAAAAACCACCGCTTAGGCGAAGTTACTGACATAACTTAACCGATTTAAGTCCACCGCCTAAGCGGTGAACCATCACTTAGGCGGTGACACTCTGCACAGAAATATCTATTTTTAGATATTTTGAAGATATTTTCTAAATCCCTCCTTTTAACCCATTTCTCCACCAAATCTAAAAGAGACCCTTAGACCTTAGACACTCCTAAAACGTGGGAGAGGGCTTGGTTGTTCTTGAGAGCTCTCTTCTACGTCTAGTTAGATTAGATTAGTTTAGGAAGTAGATTAGATTAGTTGTAAAGAGTGTTCTTGGCCAATCCTTGAAGAGCTAGAAGAGGAAGTTCATCAAGCGAGAAGAGGAAGCTCGGGATGACTGTTCTTTGGTGAAAGTGGACTACTCCACTTTGAGATTTGGCTTTTCTTCCCTTGTTTCCATCTTTGTATTTAATGTTTATAGTTGATGATGATGATCTCCTCTTGATTAAATGTTGTATTGGCTAAGAACATGTTAGTGTAATTTAGAGATTAGTTAGGGAAAGGTGTAGTTGTGTAAATACTCGTTTAGTTTAATATACGTTTCTTTAACGGTTGTTGCTTTTAAGTCCGATTGTGTTTATCATTTGAAGACAATCTTAATATGCTTGTAATGGTATTAGGGTTGGATTTGAGAATCTAGAGTTTGACACTCGGGAGAGGTAACCCTGGATTCAGATTAGGGTAAACACATCGTTATGACCTAACGACCCGGGAGGACGTTAATTAGTTTGCAATCGATGACGTTGGGTCAAGACTCACGCGGCCTAGAGTCATTAAGACATTGAGGGGGACCTTTTCGTCGACGCAAAGTCATATATTCCCTCGTCTTACACTCGGAAGAGGTGGCGGAGGATTTTACGAACATTTAATCTAATCTACAATCATCTAATCTACAAATAAAAAAGACTCATGACGAACAAGTGTCCGTTTAGATGATTGTTTAGAGTAATAAAAAAAACTCATGACAATACTCATGACGAACAAATGTTAGTTTAGAGGATCGTTTAGAGTAATAAAAAAAAAACTCATGACGAATAAGTGTCCGTTTAGAGGATTGTTTAGAGTAATAAAAAAAAGGCTCATGACGATACTCATGACGAATAAATGTTTGTTTAGAGGATCATTTAAAGTAATAAAAAAATACTCATGACGAACAAATGTTCATTTAAAGGATCGTTTATAGAAATTAAAAAAGAGACCCATGACGATACTCATGACGAACTAGTGTCCGTTTAGAGGATCGTTTAGAGTAATGAAAGAATGACTCATGACGACACTCATAATGAACAAATATTCGTTTAGATGATCGTTTAGAGTAATAAAAAAATGACTCAAGCCCCAGCCCTCTTGGTTGGGGACAAAAGAAAGTCTATAGATATAAAATATGCCTTAGCATGTGGCTGGACAAAAATGAGAGAGCAAAGATATAAAATGTGTTAGATGACCGAACCTTTACAAGTTACTTACACATCTTAGCATTATGCGTAGAATCAGATTTAGCGTAGTTCACTGTATGCCCCAGGTGGGGCGAGCAGGGAATGCAAAAACAAAATAACACTCACGGAAAGGTGATGCAAAATATAAAAAGCCGTCACGGAGATGCCAAATACAACATGAAATGCCATCGTGGAGAGGTAACAATAAAACGAGCTGTCACAGAGAAGTTGAATGCAACATGAGATGCCATCACAGAGAAGCATAATGTAAAATGTAAAACCGTCACGAAGAGACATAATGCAAATAAAAAGTCATTGCCGAGAGTCTGAATGTAACATGAAATGCCATCATGGAGAGACAACAATAAAAGAGTCATCACGGAGAGGTTGAATACAATATGAGATGCCATCACAGAGAGACATAATGCAAAATGTAAAGCCATCACCGAGAGACATAATACAAATAAAAAAAAAACCATCACCGAGAGGCAAAATGCAAATGAAAAAGTCATCACGGAGAGGCTGAATGCAACATGAAATGCCATCACAGAGAGGCAAATATGAAATAATGACAAGATATAAAATATACCCCAGTCTATGGCTGAGACTGCCAAGCTTAAAACTCCCAAGATGCAGAAATGAACAAATTTCATATAATGTGCCCTAGCTTGGGGCTGGGGCGAAATAAGGGACAAAATATATAAAATGTGCCCCAAGCTGTAACTGGGGCTGACACTTCAACGACTGTACCTTTCAGGGCGAAACGCATACCTGGATGCTCATTTAGAGGTTTTTTTTTTTTTTTTTTTTTTAATTTCAGCAATAACAGTTTTTAATTTGAGTTTGCTGGAAGGTGAGAGGTCCTAGTGATAAGGAGATCCACGTTTCCAGTCCCTTTCAGATCCCTATAAGTGGACAAGAAAAACACATGCAACACAAAAATTTAGTCTGAAAAACTTGTCACCTTTGATGACTCGCAATTCCGTTCCCCCCTTTCAGTCGTAATCGCTTTAGCTGATGGCACTTGGATTGGAATAGTATTGGGAGATTCTTCCATTTAAATTTAGAGACTTCGCTTTCCAACTCAGAGCCCGACATGCCTCGGGTGATTCGATGAAACTCTTTTTTTTTTTTCGACTTCCGAGATTTCGTCTTTCAACTATGGAAGGGCCCAACATGCCTTATCAAGGTCTCATTGGTTTGCTTGATTAGATTCTTGTCTTTTTAAATTTCTAGGTACTTCAATTCTTGGGACTCTAATACTCCTGCATGCTCTGTGTTTTCTCAAGTCCTACAAAGCTGATTTAGTCCAAAAAAATGGGTAAATGTCGAAAATTAGGCCTCGTTTGGTTAGTGTTCCCAACCAAACCTAACCCAACCCAACCCAACCCAAAAATTTTGGGTTTGATCTTTGAGAACGCGTTTGGCAAACACAAAACTCAACCCAACCCAACCCAAAAAATAAGAATTGATTCTCAAAATCCTAAAAAAACCAGAAACAAAAAAAACTTGTTTCTTTTTGTGCCCAAAAAATTTAACCCAAATTTCTCAACTTCCGTCTTCATTTACCGGCCGACCACCACCATCCGCCGCCGTCCGGCGACCGACCGCTGTCTCCGGCCACCTCCGGCGACCGTCCGCGCCGCCGGCGTCCACCTCCGGCGACCGCCGCCGCCATCGTCGTCTGACACCACCGCCGCCGTCCGGTCGCCGCCAAACACAAAAAAAATCAAAAAAAAAAAAAAATTAGTTTTAGAATAAAATCGTTACCAAACACATTCTGTTCTTAGCACAAAATAAAAATTGTCGTTACCAAACGTAATTCTGTTCCCAAAATTCTCAACTCAACCCAATTCAACTCAACTCAACCCATTCCAAATGGGTTCAGAAAAGTGGGAACACTAACCAAACGCCACCTTACTAAACGAGTATCTTTAATGCCCTGATATGATTTTATATAAGATCTTAAGTCAGATTGCAGAGGAATATGGTTCCAATACATTTCCAGTCCACGACCAATATTTCTGTTCACAAATTTTGATTCCATTCAAATCCATCAAGTTCTGATTCCGAAAAACGTCGTTTGCCCGCCAAATTGACCCGAGGCAAAAAACTTGAACGGATGAAACTATGCCATTTCTTTTCTCTTCTAATCTCTTCTATATTTGCACCAACGCTTTTTGCTTGGTCACTCCACATTTTTATTTTTATTTGGAAATAGATGATCAAACTTACAATGGTTCAGGAGCAACTGAGCTTAAAAATGAACTTGATCTTCTTTGCAAATTGAGGCCTTCTTGCAACATTTGAGCTTATTCATTGGGATCATTGACCTGGAATGATTGTCTTCCTTTCTCGCTATTGGGGTCCGACAATAGGCGAACCAGGATGTTTACACTCGATTTTATCAAATCACTAAAGAACCACTGGAGATGGCTTGATGAGCTTGCAACGATATATCAAGGAATTGTTAGGGAAATGGAAGCCAATCTTGACTTTCGAATCCTCCGGTACTTTGGAATTGCTATTAGATTGGGTCAGGGGCCTTTTAGATCTCACCATTGTTTGGTTGAATAAATTTTTTTTTTCTATTCCCATTAGATCGTGGTCTAGCTCTATATTGAAATCATATACTAGCACCCTTGCTCAGTCACATGACATACAACATTTGCAGGCAATTTTGGATACCTGAAAGAGTAATATTCAAACATTAGACCACAATTTTAGATAAAACAATATTGCATTTATTGAAATTTAAAAACCATTACAGAGCAAAATCCATTTCCATCCAAAAAACTAACGGGATGGAAAAGTGAACATATGAAAAAGTCCCATTTTATCAAAACTTCTAGCAAATTGAAAGTAAACAAGAAAACCCAGTTTTGCAGCCTTTAGATTTTTCAAAGCGAGCCTCTGGCTCATGACTCGCTCCCATCTCCACTAATGTTTTAGTAAAGATTGACTTTACCACTCCCTGAAGGTACATGCTTAGGCAGCGGATTCTGCTGACAGTTTGGCATACCAGGCTCAAGCCTTTTAGGAAATGTGATGGATCATGTCCGTATGAACTCCCGGATCTTGTCCTTTAGTTAAAAGTACCGCTCAGTCACATGTCCTCTGGTTCCCGAGTGGTATTCACAAAAAAACATTCGAAGAAACTGTTTTACTCCCAGGCTTAAGTTCATATGATGGAAGGGGTGTCAACATCCCCTGCTTCAAACAACTCGGTACAGCTCGGTGATTGAGACTGGAAGGTCTAGTGGTTCATTGTTATTGTTCTGGAAGTTTTCCCCAGTAGCACGAGGTAGATAACCTTGGTGGTATTTGGTTCCTGGCATCAGGGTATGGTTAGGAATTTGAGGTGGATGGTTTTGGTTAGGTTGATATGAGGGCGTATGGTAAACGGGTGTTTGTTAGGTGATAGGTATAAATTACTTATCTATTTCTAAACCGAACTTTTTAGTTTTCGAGTATATTTATTACGTTTTAACACATTTTAATATGTTTATACTCTTTTTGCTATGAATCAGGTGTGTGGGGTGAAACGGTATGAAAACGGATGTTAAACGATGATATCAAATCAAGAACAGTGGAAAAACAAGCACAAGGACAATATTCTGAAAGGCAGCCCACTGTCTCGGCAGTGAATATACAGAGAGAGCCTAAATTTGCTGGAAGTTCATCGCCTAGGTGGTGATATCCACCGCCTAGGCTGTGAAACTGCAGAGGGGTCCTGAATCCATCGTTGACTCTACCACTCAGGCGAAGGTCAAACCGACCTACTCACCATAACGATGGTGAATCTCACAGCCGCGGTGGTTACCTCTGCACAGATTTAGATATTTATTAGGATATTTTTCCTATTTATACCCATTCCTCTCCTCTCCTCCAGCCATTAGAGCACTATTAGGGTTAGTATATTTTAGAGAGAGGTTTAGGTAGTGCTCAAGTAATTCCTAAGAAGAAGATCACGTTGCAAAGAAGGGGGAGCGATCTCGAAACGTTTTTAGCGACAAATCTTCGGACTAGGCTAAGTTTCTCTCGTTCCTTTTTTTATTTCTTAACCTAGGATTGTTGTTTGAGCATGTTTAGCTCATTTTTCATTGTATAACCGGCTATGGCCATGAGCTAAACGGATTTTTGTCTAGGGATTAATATATTTATGAAAATGTAGTTTTGTTTGAGTTTGTGTTTCATTAATGTGTGTTTTATAATAATTTCGATTGTGTTTGCCATGTTGTCATGTTATTATGCTTGTTTAGATAATTAGAGAATACGGGGTTTGACACTCGGGAGAGGTAACCCCGGATTCGGATTAAGGTAAACACAACACAACAATCTAACGACCCGGGAGGGCGTTAGAAAGTGTGCAATCCATGACGTTGGGGTGAGATTCACGTGACCTAACGTCGTTAAGACGTTGAGGGGGACTTCTTCGTTGACGCGAAGTCATGTATTCACTCGTCTTACACTTGGGAAAGATGGCGAGTGAGTTTACGAACCGAGATTGTCGAATACGCAAATGCCATTAACGTAAACTAAAATGAGACCAAGCACGTTTTTTTAAACAAAGTTAATCCCTAGGAAATTCTTTCCCTGAAAACATCTCATTATATTAGTATAGATAATTTAGTTAATTAGTTTAGTTTAATATAAATTTTACACATTATTTTTTCAGCCTAGATAAAGTTAGGTCATAATAAACACGGTACTTGATAATAATCACAACCAATCCCTGTGAACACGATACCTATACTTTCCCCATCTTTACTAAAACTTGACCTCGTATACTTGCGAGTGAAAGTAGCGACGTATTTACGCGCTACCAGTAGGCTTGAGAGTAGTATTGGAGAGTGCAATTTTGGTAAGGAAGAGGTACATTCTGGTAGCAGCGGGGACGACTTTAGGAATATGGTTGGTTCAAGGGTTAATATTGGTTTTGGCGATTTTGAGGGATGTAGTTACGACATTAGTTGTTTTGGTTCGGGTAGTTTTGGGGATAGGAAGCTTGGGGGTAGTTCTGGTGATGGGTTTGTTGGGGGGAAACAACGATAGCTACTTCATCTTCTTTTTTCTTTGGTAGAGCTGACCTATTTGTCGGGTCGAGTGCAACCCCTTCAATCTTTCCGCTCCTTATTCCTTCTTTCGTCACTTCGACTTGTTTGATCACATCACCGAAGGAAACCACTGTTATGCTCGATAGATCTTGATAGAATGGTGGAATCTGGATCGACTTGAATATCTCTAACTGAGCCTCCTCGTTCAGCCTGGGGACAACTTTGACAGCCTCCTCCTTCCAGCGGGCAGTATACTTTCGGAAGCTCTTATCTTTCATTTTCAATATCTGGTAGAGGGTATTACGGTCCGGCGCGGCATCCTTATTGTACACATACTGCTTATAGAAGGCTTCTACTAGATCCTCGAATGTTTTAATCTGTGCTAGGTCCAAGGTCATGTACTAGCTAAGAGCCGCTCCTTTCAATGATCGCCGAAACATCTTCAGGCAAAGTTCTTCGTTTTGAACATAAACTCCCAACTCTCCTTGTAGATGCTGACATGCCACTTTGGAGGGCCAGTGCTGTCATACTTAGTGAACTCCGGAACTACGAAGTTTTCCGGATACACTACCCGGGGTAGTGTTGATAACTCTTTGTACGCTGCTTTCTTGGATGGCTTTTCATTTTTCAATTTTTCTATGGTTTTCTCTAACTCCTCAATTTTTAGAACCCAGGCCGAAGGGGGTCTATTATCTTCTTTTCTATTTTCGATTTTAGTGGTCGAGGCCGGTTGGTTACCATTTGGATCGTTCGACGGAGCAACGACCCTCTTTGGGTGAATGAGGATCTGCGGTACGGTGGAGGCCGAGCCTTCTGGTGAGGCCTGATAGACATGCCCCTGGATGAGATATGTCGGTGCTCCATAGGCGAAAGGATGAAGGCCCATCTAGGGTCTATAGTAGACTGGTACCGCGAAGTTCGGGCCGGTGTGGTTCGGATTCAGCACTGAGTTCTCTATCCCGACACTTGGAGAGTTTCCATTTGGTGATTCAGTCCCAGAAGTTCCACTAGACGGAGGAATAGGCACCTCTTGAGGTTGGTTAAGTTCGTTAATCATTTTCCTCAGTATGTCGATGGTTTCCTGTATCCGAGCCATCTAGGTCGTACGGGGAGATTCGGGATTGCTTTCTGATGTTATCCTAGAATGATTCTAGGCGCAACTGCAAGTAAAGATCGAACTTTGAATAGGGGGAACCAGATTTGCTTTTCTGGGACCAATTTTTATGTATCGTCCTGTTCTACAACAAGCCCATTTATTAGTCCACGTGGGTCTTAGGTAGCTTTAAAATCCATTTGAGTTCGAAATTTTCAATTTCGATAATGATCGATCAAAACAGATAATAATTTATGATTTTTTTTTATTTACTTAATTGGTATTGGAAATTTTGAACTCGTTTGGTTTTTAAGACTTCCTAAGATATTATCAATCCATCAAGTAAAAATCACTTTCCATGCCTTGTATTCATAGAATCCCATTGGGATAATATAGATAAAAGACCACCATACTCATGTTGGAGAGTTTACAGCAATACAAGAGCCTGATAAAAAGAAAGAAAAGAAGAAAAAGAACAAATATCACAACTTATTTACAAAAATAGAAGGAAAAAATAACAAAATAAAATGTAACATTCGGACATGGAATAGGTGGACTTATTTGGACATATTAGGCTTGACCCTCTAATTGTCCCTAGCAGAGTCGCCAACTGACTCGCCCCGTTTTTCTAAGAGGAAAAGAATATTAAATAATAAATAAGTTTAAGGATATATTTTTTTTTTTTGAAGTGCCAGTTTTCTCAAAAAATATACTTAGGCCGTTTTCAAAATAAGGAGTCGCCACCTAACATTTGATTTAAATAGTTTGCTAGGTTACCGAATTTTTAGAAAATAATTTAAAAGGTCTAAGTAAAAAATTAACTAAAAAAAAATACGGTCAAACCAAAGATTCATTTAAAGGCTCGGGGGTTGGTTATACTCGGGGAAGGTATTAGGCACCCCAAGACGCTCGTTTGAAAATGGTACCTTATGTCTAATTAGTTTAGTCCGAGTGTTTTATTTTATTCTGAAATCATTTATTTCTTATAAAATATTTTTGGTATTTTCACAAATAAGGTGGGATAAGTTTTTTGGATTTTTTGGAATGTTCCTCCATTATAACCTCGTATCGAATATTAAGGATTCGATAAGGATGGTCCCCGACGGCTGTTATGTATATTTCTGAGAGATGTTTTTAATTTAAATAGGTAAACTAAAATAGATGAATAAGATGAAAAATATGAATGCAAAACTAACATTTATTTGAATTTTATTTTTATACAAAAGTGACCTAAAACTAAGTAATTTAATTCAATGTGTCAATGCAAACTGATATGAATAGGGGAAGTGAATAGGGAATACTAAATGAATTTACGTGATTATGCGTGGTAATGATTTAATTATTTAATATAAAAATATAAGTGGTACATGTGTCATGACTAGATGTGAAAAGTAGGGTGGATTCATGAAATAAAAAAAACTAAACTATACATATAAAAAGAATAAGTGGTAAGAGTGGCTTAAACATGCTGTCTAAATGATACGAGAAATAAACATGCTAAGTGGATGCAAAAAAAAAAGTCTAGTTTGAGTTTGCCCGATTAATTTAAAGAAATCTCGTTTTGAAATTTCCTCAAATTCTATGGATATGAGAATCAATGGGAGGTTCGCGGAAACATTTTTTGTTGAAATTAATCTTTCCGAAACTTAAGCGAAATCCTACGAAAAATTTACTGAGGGAAAATATTTCCTAAAACCATTCGTTTCTAAATTCCACTCAAGTCGGGGAATGGAACGAGGCCACGGAAAACTCTCACACAGTTTATCGAATCATTGGACTCACCTTAAGATTCATAAGGATTAATTCCTACAAATAAATATTTTATTATTTTTGTATTTTTTTATTTTAGGGTTTTGATAACAAGAATGAAAATAAAATAGAATAAAAAATACAGAAAATAAACAATGAAACATCATTCATCTAACGCTCAGGGTTAAGCTCAACGCGAGAAACCCACCCCGGCGTTTTCATCGGATTATCAGACAACATATTTTTATTTTATTTTTTTATGAATTACAAACAAAATTAAAAAAAAAAATACAAAAATAAAATAAATAAATAAACAGTGGGTGTCCTCGTCTAAACGCTCAAAGATTCAAATTGAGAATGGGGAACCTCATCCCGGAGTTTTTTATCGAATCATCGGACAAATATAAAAAAATAAAGTTTGCAGGAATTTAAATTGCGAAGAGAATAAAATAAACTAAAAAAATAATTAAAAATCAGAAAACATACATGTTCTAGGCCAAGAATCCCCATGTTAAGATTTTTTTTCTCTCTAGCAGACTGTTTCCCGAAAATGGATTTTGGAATCACTCTCTAAAGGATTTTTCTCTCAATTTCTCAATGACTCAATTAGAAGAAGGGTCCTATTTGTAGGAGAAGATTAGGCGTAAAAAATACTTAAGAAATCCTAAAAATTAGGTTTGACCGTCAAAATTCAGTCCAAATTGGACTGGGAAAGAGTAAAAATGGAAGAAAAAAGCAAAAAAAAAAAGAACTTTAGGGTTTCGGGCGCGTGAAGAACACGCGCCTATTCCACCGCTTTTCAACTTTTTGACATGTGGCCATCCTCCTCTCTCTCTTGTGTGAGGTTGACCAAGGCAGCAGGTGGGCCCCTCTCTATCTCTTTCTCGACACAAACACACATTATGGCAGCAGGGGAGGGGCCAACCAATTTTTCACATACACACACATATTGACAAGGCAAAAGGGGGCCCCACTGATGCACATGGTTTCTTCTCTCTCTTAGTGTGACAAAGTGGCGGGCCCCACTCTCTTTCACCTTTTTTTTTTTTTTTTTTTTTGTTTTTTTTTTTTTTTTTTTTATCTCACTTCTCTCCTTTCTCTCACGATTTGTACCTAAAAAATGATCCACTCTTTTTCTCAATCTTCCCTCTTAATTCTGATTTCTCCCTTTATTTTTTTTTCTTACAATTTCAAACCACCATTTTTTTATTTTTTATTTTTTATTTTTCTCTCTTATTTTTTTTGATATTTTTTTCCTTTTTTTTGGTATTTTTAAAATAAAATAAAATAAAATAAAACAAAGTTAAATAAAACTAAGTCAACTATAAAATGAAATATAAAAATTTTGCGTGGCGATTAAAATGCCGTATCTACCGCAACATTCTGAGAATGAAAAGTCTGTAGAGAAATAATCCAATGCCTTTCAGGATTGACACAAACAAAAACTAAAAACAGTTCTAATTTTCTATTAGCCCAAATATGACCACAAACAAAAACTAAAGTGGAAACAAAATTTAGAAATGAACACAATCAAAAGCACAAATAGAAATAGAAACAAAATTTACATTAACCAGCCTCACCTGATTATAATAAAGAAGAAGAAAACAAAGGGATTAAATGAAAATCATACTCTTCAGCACCGTGAAATAAGCCTCACGTTACACAGCCTGAAGGCCCCGAACAGCCCCAGTCGGCATCTAATAATCAAACGCAAAAAAAGATAAAACAACATAAAAAAAAAAAAAAAAAGAGCAATTAATTTGATAAACAAACAAGCAGTAGGGTTTTTGTCACCGTGATGACTGTAAGGTCCCACAGTTGGTATTCTTCTTCTCCTTCCTCGAAGATTTAAAGATCCACAGTTGCCACCACCGAAGACTTCCGATCTCATGTCTTCGAAGAAGGAGACGAAGAAACACCTTCCAATACCAATAAGCCTATTTCTGTCTTCAAGCGGCCATGAGTATTTATAAGCCGTTTTAGCAACAATCTCAAGGGAAATCCCTAGTTTGTTTTCAAAATATGATCTTAAAAAAACAAAATTTTGGGAAAATATTCTTTTGTTTAATTTTTTCAAAATTGATCTTGAAAAAACAAAATTGAATTTCAAACAAAATTGTCCGGCCATTGAAGTTCAGTTCGGCCAAAATCAAAGAAACTTGTAAGTTGATAAGAAATTGACCCAAAAATAAACATGGGCAAACCTAAATTAGAATTAAAAAAAAAAAAGTAATTGCTAATCGAAATTCAGATTTCTTAATCCGAAATTGCAGTCAGAGAAAGAGAGAGATAGCGAGTATCGAATTTGGGAGGGAGGTAGAGAGATGGAATTGAGGGAGAGAGAGACATGGATTTACCACAAGTGTGCGCGAGAGATGAGGGAGCGATATCTGTTGGGGCTGTGAGAAGAGAGACGATGGCGCGGCTATAGCGATGGAGTGATGATGGCCCGATAATGGTGATTGCGAGTTGATGGTGACAGCTCGGCGATGGAGGAGGATGAGGCTGGTTTGGCGGTGCGACAATGGAGGCGGGTGAGGTTGGTTTGGCGGTGCGGCGATGGAGGCCGATGGGGCTGGTTTCGTTATGCGGCGATGAAGGCACCAATGTGAGAGAGCAACCCTAATTTGGAGATTTGGAGAGGATACGTTGATGACTTACCTGAGAGTGAAATGGGAAGATGGCGCAGCAATGGCTGTTCAGTGGTGGATGAGTAACGATGACCATGGAGGAGGACGGCGTGGTAATGGTGATGGCTCGAAGATACCGCCATTGTCGTCGCGAGATCTGGCCAACTCGAACCAATTCAAAGTTTCAAACACAGATTTGGCCATATCAGACATCGATCTGGCTAATTGGAACAGAAAAATGGTGAGAAATTGTGATATTGATGCGAGAAGGAGAAAAATATGATAGAGAAAGGAATTGAACTTACATTTAGCCAAATCGAGTGAGAGTGAGAAATAGGTGAGTAGCGGCCGAGATGATTAAGAGAGGCTGAAACGACGAAGTGAAGGTGCAGCGATTGGGGTTGGAGAACGGCGCAGGGATAGGGGTTCCAGCGATGGAATGGCGCTGACGGAGAATCGGCGGTGGAACAACGATTCGGCGATAGTGTGGCGGCGCCGACGGCCTGCAAAAAGAGGAGGAGAGAGCGAGAGAAATGAGAAGCAAGAGTGAGGTAGGAGTAAAAAGTTTTAACCCTAATTATGTAAAGCTCTCGTGAAGCTAGAGTTGGGTTTAAGGGGCTGAGTCGGCGGACTGTTGAGAAGACGTGAGAGAATGAAGAGAATTAGGTGCGGCAAGGAGATGTGAGTGAACAGGGCAGCCGGCTGGTAGCATTTGAGAAAGGGGCAGAGGAAGCAGTGCCAAATCAACGGTGTTGTGGTGTGGTGTGGTGTGGCGTGGAGGTGGCTAAGAGAAGGCAAAGGGAGCAAAGAAGAAGGGGACAGAGGAACCGGCGATTGTGGTGAACGTGAGCTGATTTATTATGTATAAGATTTTGGTTTGTTGGAATTAAAAAATATATACAATTTTTGAAATCATCTACTATTGTTATTTCTTATGTACACATAAATATTTATATTCTCAAAACCAAAATAGCATGCTATCACTTGAAATTATTTAAATTTATATTATAGAAATATTATTTATAAATAATTTACAACCTTCTAATTATATTATACAAGCAATTTTCCGTCTTTAGAAATATTATTTTTAAATAACTAATTATCTTTTTAATTATTTTAAAAAAAAATTAAAAATATTTACTAGTAGTTTATTATCTTTAAGTTATTTGAAAAGTTAGATAATTATTATTAATTAATTATCTTTTTTCAGCATTTAAAAAGTTATACAAATATTATTTATATATAATTGATTATCTTTTTAATTATTTAAAAAATTATCTAAATATTATTTTAAGTAATGACTTTAAAATTTTTGGTACTTTATGAATCTTTGCTTTATTATATTAGAATTTGAAAAATATTTTTTTTAATTTGTACCTTTAAATATCGTCTTACAACAACAATAATAATAAAAAAATATTTATTCTATTTAAGTAGGTCAACTATTAAAAAACAATTTAAATAAATTTAAAATACTTATATGTACCTTTAAGTACTGTTCTTTCAACCATAACAATAAAAAAATATTCTATTTAAGTAGGTCAACTATTAAAAAAACAATCTAAATAAATTTAAAATACTTATTTCTTATGGATTAATTTATCTATATAACTTAAAGTAATAAGCACTTAATTTATTTAATTTCAAGTCCTTAGTAGAATAATCAGACAACTCATTGTCTTACCGTTTACTTTCAGTTTGTCAGAATTTGTTAAAGTGTTATAAATGGGGATTCATTCCAACTATTGACACAACATAATTCTATTATAAAAAAATATAAGCCACCAAACCTAATTAAACTAAATCAAATATTGTTTGGTTTGGTTTAATTTAAAAAATGTTAGTTGCATTTGGATAAGGTAATTCAAGGATACATTTCACTTTGAAAAAGAATTTCACAAATTCTTTTTCAAGAATCTCTTGTTTGGATATTACTAAAAGAGATTTGTAAAATTCATTGAATTTGTAAAATGAATTTAAAAAAAAAAAAACAAAAACAAATCCCTTTAAAATAGATGATATTTCTAAATCCCTCTCTTTGAAAGATTTCACTTCTCCGAATATGTATAATAAAAACGATATTATTAAAATACGTATGAAAATAGTATAATTAAAATAATATACTTGATATTATTAAAATAAATATGAAATAATATAATTGAATTTATATAATAGGTATAAAAATAGTATATAATTAAAATGATATTACAATTTTTTAATTGAAATTATATTATTAAAATAAATATAAAAAATTATATTATTAATTAATAAAATAAAAATTATATTATTAGGTGTATTTTCAAGTTTTCTATTATTAAAATTTAATGGATTTCAAAATTTCACATACAAATACTTGTCTATCCAAATAAGAAAATTATAAAATTACACAATAAAATTCTTCATATAAAAAAATTATTCAAACAAGAAATTTGTAAATGATGAAATTTCAAAATTCATAATTTTAAAATCCCATCATTTACAAATTCAAAAGATTTATCAAATTAGACCCGATTCATTTAGGTTGCATTGAAAAAACATCACAACCAAACCAAACCGACATTACCCAAAGATAGAAATAAGAAATTGCGAAAAATACAAACAATGAAAAATAAGTAACGAAACAAATAAAAGGAGAGAAATGATAAATACGTTGAAGGAAGGTAGAAGAAGCAATAAAGAAGGCAGTAGAAGGATCATAAGACATTGGTTGCGACTGAATTCTTGAAGGTTCATGAATTTTGTTCAGACTGAAAACAAAGCTCAAATCTCGTTTATAAATAAAGGACATGAGCTGAAGAAAAATGTATCACACACAAATTGAAGAAAAGCAACAGTGGGATATCAAATTCTTCAATAGCCACAATTAAGAGAATTTTTTTTATTTGTATTTCATCATCAAATAAAGAAGTTCCATAGTTTCTCCCGGGGACGTAGACAAATTGTTGAATCTCGTTAAATCTTGTATTATTATTTGTGAGCGTATGTTTTTATTTTATCTCCCATAATATTTGTTCCATTTTGTCCACTTAATACGCTTTCACTCAACAAATGGTATCAGAGCTCTGGTTAAGAGTTTGGGAATGTGGCGGAGATCAAATCGAAAAAGGAAGAGATTGAATCTCCAACAACCTCTTCCAATTCACAAACAAAATTTTCAATATCAAATGGTAAATTTGATATTGAAAAATTTAATGGAACAAACAGTTTTGGCATATGGCAATGTGAGATGATGAATATGCTGGTTCAACAGGGTTTGCATATGACCCTAGGAAAAAACCAGATTAAATGGAGACAGCAGAATGGTTGAAGATCAACAAAATAGCATGTGGTTCTATTCATCTCTGTCTTGCAAAGAACGTCAAATACTTTGTAATGAGATAGACGATGGCGAAAGACTTATATAAGGTACTTAAAGACAAGTACATGACGAAGAGTATTGAGAATCAATTATATATAAAGCGAAAACTTTTCCGATTTCAATTCCGAGAAGGTACATCTATGATGGACCATTTGAATGACTTCAACAAATTGATTGTTGATCTATTGAACTTGGATGAAGAGATCAAAGATGAGGACCAAGCTCTTGTGTTATTGAATTAATTATAATCGTTTCGTGCCCATCCCATGCAGTAGGATGGGATGAGATGAAAATTTTGTTTTCTTTTTAAGAGCAGAAAGATGTTTGGTAATGACAACTTTTTTTTTTTTTTTTGGATCCGAGAACATAATCGCGTTTGGTAACAATTTTATCATAGAAATAAAAAACAAACCCCAAATCCTAGAACAAAATCAAAAACAAATTGAAGAACACTAAGAACAAATTCAAGAACAACAATCATAAATCCAAAAAATTAAGAACAAATTCAAGAACAAATTGAAGAACGCCAATAACACATTCAAGAACAACAATCACAAATCCAAAAAATCAAGAACAAATTCAACCTATTTCGATTTCGATTTCGAAATCGAAATCAAAATAGGTTTCGAATTTGATTTCGAGTTTTGATTTTGATTTGGAAATCAAAACCCTAAAGCAGACAACGAAGGCCAAGACAATGACGATGAAGGCCAAGGCAACGAGGATGACGACGAAATAGGGTTCAACGATGATGACGAAGACGACGACGGCGAAGGCGAAGACAATGGCGACGAAAGTGACGATGGCGACGGCGATGAAGACGACGAAGGAGCACTAACACGAAGACGAAGGAGCAGACGAACGCCAACAATGAGTGAAGACAAAGAACCAGACGAAGCCGATTGAGGATGATGGAGGAGATGAACACGAAGGACGACGATGGAGATGATGAACACGACGATGAACGAAAGTGAGCTTAGATTCTGCTTTGTTTTTGGTTGGAAATGGGATGAGAGTAGGTAGAAACAAAAAAAAATTGTTTCTCAACTCTATACAAAAAATTGAAATGGATTCCCATCTTGAAATGAAATGGGAACAAAAACAATAAAGTGGGATAGATTACCAAATGCTATGCCCAAAAATAAATCCCAAATATCTGAGAATGGGATGAGAATTTTTGGGATGAGAGTGGTTACCAAACAGGGCCTTAGCAACCACTTTGATCTACGGTAACGATTCATGTATAAGACACATTGATGAATAATAAAGTTCGTAAACATGACAAGGTAGCCCAAAATGATACATCTAATGCTTTGATGACAAGGGGCAGATCGGAGACAAAAAAAACACAACAAAGATAGAAAAAATTCTCATTCGAAGTCGAGAGGAGTTTCATAAAATGGCAGGAAGATTCCAACAAATGATGAATGTGTTTTTTGTAGTGAGAAGGGCCACTAGAAGAAGGATTGCCCCAAGCTGAAAAACAAAGGCAATACAAATGCAAACATGGCTAAAATTGAAGATGGTGCTTCAAAATTTTCTCTGTCTACAACAATTGAAATTGGCTGAGACGAGTGGATTCTTGACTTCGTGTGCTCCTATCATATGTGTACTGATAAGAATTGTTTCACCAGTTTAAATCTCGCTAGTGGTGGAATAGTTCTTATGGCAAACGATCATGCGTGTAAAAAGAAAGGAGTTAGTGTGTTGTCCGATTGAAGTTGCACGAAGGAACCATAAGGGATCTGACCAATATTTGGTGTGTACCAAATCTAAGGAAAAAAATCATTTCTTTGGGTGCTTTAGAATCAAATGGTTTCAAAGTCACCATGGAAGCCGGAACATTGAAAGTCACACAAGGTGCTATGATTGTCTTGAAAGACCTAAAAAGAAATAATTTGTATTTCTTACAAGGAAAGACCGTTGTTGGTAGAGCTGCCACCATAGAAACTGTTGTTGATACAACCAAGTTTTGGCACATGAGACTTGGGCATGTTGGAGAGAAAGCAATGAAAGGCCTAGTGAAGCAGGGTCTTTTGAAATGTGTCATAACTTGTAAGATGGACTTCTGTGAGCACTATGTGCTGAGAAAGTAAACCTGAGTTAAATTTAGCATGACCATTCACAAAACAAAAAGGATCCTAAACTGTGTGCATACTGATGTTTGGGGACCAACAAATGCTGCATCTTTGGGTGGAAAACACTGGTTTGTTACATTTGTAAATGACTTCTGAAGAAAACTCTGGGTGTATACTATGAAACACAAGTATCAAGTCATCGAGATCTTCTTGGCTTGGAAGAAGATAGTGGAGAATCAAACCGAAAGGACGATTAAGGTAATGAGATCAGAAAAGACTCTGAGACTTTACTTGAAAAAGTAAGGTGCATGCTATCCAATTCCGGTTTGACAAAGAGTTTTTTGGGCAGAAGCAGTTACTTATGCATATCATCTTATTAACTGTTTGCCTTCTGTTACAATTGGTGGAAAACTCTTATTGAAGTATAGTCAGGATCACTTACCTCAAATTATGATCCTTTGCGTATCTTTGGTTGCTCGACTTTCTTTCACATCACTAAAGATAGCAAACTTTACCAAAGAGCAAAGGATGCCATATTTTTGGGCTTTAACAGTGGAGTTAAATGGTTCAGATTATGATGCCCTGCATTAAAGAAAACGATCTTAAACAAGTATGTTACTTTCGACGAAAGTAAATTTGTGAAGAAGAAAGTGTTTAATGAAAAGAATAAAAAAGGCAGTCTGGTACAGTAGGTGGAGATTCAAAGTCTAGCAGATTCTCTTTCAGAAGACACTTTTTCAGATGATGAAGATGATGGGGATACGAAAGATAGAATTGAGGTGAAGCCTTCTCCTCAAAGGCCTCCATAAAATTAAAGAATTGATAGCAACTAGAAAACCAAAAAGGACAATTCGGAGACCAGCAAAGTTTGCAAATATGGTTGCTTATACCCTACTAAATGTTAATGAAGATATTCCAACCACCTACAAAGAAGTTGTGCAAAGTTTTGAAAGTATGGAATAGAATAAGGCCATGAATGGAGAATTTGATTTTCTCCATAAAAATATGACTTGGGAGCTCATGGAGTCACCAAAAGGGAACAAGGCAATTGGTTGTAAATTGGTATAAGCAAAGAAGAAGAACTCTGATGGGAAAGACAATGTGAGGTTCAAGACAAGATTGATTGCAAAAGGGTATACTTAAAAGGACGAGATGAACTACAATGAAGTCTGCTCACCGGTAGTGAAACATTCCTCCATTCAAATTTTACTAGCCTTGGTCGCACAATTTCACTTGGAGTTGGCGCAACTTGATGTGAAAACTGCTTTTCTACACAGAGATTTGGATGATGAAATTTATATGTCGCAACCAGATGGTTTCAAAGCTGCTGGCAAAGAACAAATGGTGCGCAAGTTGCAGAGGTCTATGTATGGTTTGAAGCAATCTCTACGACAGTGATATTTGAGATTCGACAGATTTATGAAGTTACATAACTTTACGTGAAATTAATACGATCACTGTGTGTACTTCCGTAAAGTTGAAGATGATGCCTTCATTTATTTGCTCTTATATGTTGATGATATGTTGATCGCATCTAAGAGTTCAATGAAAATTGAGAAGTTGAAAGCCCAACTTTAGAACGAATTTAAAATAAAGGATCTTGGTAAAGCCAAGAAAATTTTGGGTATGGAAACTACTCGTGACAGAGTGACTGCAACTATGTAGCTAACACAGAGACAATATTTGAAAAATGTACTAAAACGAATTGGTATGGATGAAAATACCAAACCGACAAGTACACCTTTGGCTCCTCACTTTAAGTTAAGTACGAAACTGTCATCGAGTACAAATGAAAAAATGATGTATATGGTTCAAATGTCGTATGCAAGTTTGATTGGAAGCCTCATGTACGCAATGGCATATACGAGACTTGATATTTCTCAAGCTGTTAGTATGGTTAGTAGGTATATGCATGATCCAATAAAGAAACATTGGGAAGCAACAAAATGGGTTTTGAGGTATATAAAAGGTACTAAAGATGTGAGTCTGAAATTTGAGAGAAATCAAATGGAAGTCAAAAGATTTCTCATTGGATATGTGGATTCAGACTACGCTAGTGATTTGGACAAGCGATGGTCTACTACTGGGTATTTATTTACCATGAGTAGTGGTCCAATAACTTGGAGGTTTACTTTGCAGTCCACTGTAGCATTGTCTACTCCGGAGGCTGAATACATGGCTGCTGGAGAAGCCATGAAAGATCTATTTGGATACATAGACTGATTTTAGACTTGGGTCTTCTTCAGAAATAGGTGGAGATATATTGCGATAGCCAAAGTGCAATACATCTAGCAAAGAACCAAGCCCACCACGCTCGGATCAAGTATATTGATGTTCGATTTCACTTTGTTCGAGAAATTGTGGATGCATGTGTTATTCTTCTTACGAAGATTGAGACAGTCGATAACCCAGCAGATATGTTGACAAAAATCGTTGGAAGTGTCAAGTTTCAGCATTGGCTAAATTTGGCCAATATTGTTCATACATAAGTATGATTCTTGGAGGAGCAACTATTGAGCCAAATGAATATGTAGTATGAAAATTCATACTAACGTAAAGATGATGGTGGTATTAGAAAATCTCGCCAATGTAGAGATTGATTTGAAATTGGCTTTGTTTTCAAACCACGTGGAGTCACCTCATTGACAAAAGAAAAAAAGTTAACAAAATTGAAGATTGAAAAAATAAAAAATAAAAATTTGCCGGGACACACCCCCTTTTTCTTGAAAAAAAGGAAAGGCAATTATGTCGTCTCTCTTCATTTCTCAAATTTTAGCTGCAACAAATGTTGAAGGAAGGTAAGAGAAGCAATGAACAAGACAATAGAAGGATCAAAGGACAACAACTATGACTGAATTCTTGAAGGTTCGTGAAATTTGTTCAGATTGAAAACAACGCTCAAATCACCTATATAAATAGAGGCCACGAGTAGAAGAAAAATGTGTCTCACATAAATTGAAGAGAGTAAGAGATCAAATTCCTCAATAGCCACAATTGAGAGATATTTTTTGTATAAGTGTCTTAAATTGTTTTAAGACTTTGTTTTGTATTCTTTATTTGTATTTCATCATCAAATAAAGAAGTTCTATAGTTATTCTCAGAGACGTAAGCAAATTGTCAAATCTCGTTAAAACTTGTGTTATTATTTGTGAGTGTGTGTTTTAATTTTATCTCTCATAATATTTGTTTCATTTTATCCGCCTGATACGCTTCCACTCAACAAAACATGCAATAATGCAAACAATAGGTAGGGAAGTGCAAGGATCCATATAACCAAACCCGCCAGCAAAAATTCGGGCCTGTGATATTTAGGTTGAGAGGTAGGTGTAAGATTATCAAAATATCAGGTATAGGGTCGGATAGCGGGTTTCTTCAACGCAACCCGAACAAAATCCGACTTGCCTGACCTCTCTCGTTTAAACAATATTTTTTAGGGTTTCTTCATTCATTCTCTTCCAAGTTGTCGTCAAAAACTCCAGTCTCTAACTTCTTCCTCAATTCCTCTTCACTTCGTCTTCATCTTCAGAGTTCTTATCTAGTCGTCTTTGTTTCGTCTTCGTCCCTCTCACTTTGTCTTCCCGTCTTCTTCGTCTCACTAGACTAGAGTTCTCGTTTTTGCTTCGTCTTCGTCCCTCTCACTTCGTCTTCGCATCGTCTTCTTCGGAATCCGACCAATCAATGTTTGAAATCAATAGTCAAAGACTCAGATTGTGAGTTATTCTATACTTTTATTTGGTATTTGAATTTGATGTTTTATTTTTTGATCTTCGATTTTGATTTCTGTATGGATTAGGGTTTTGATTTTTATTTCGATTAGGGTTTTGATTTCATTTTCGATTAGGGTTTTTTATTTCTATTTTACTCGAATCTGCTCGTAATCTGATATACCCGCCCAACACCGGTTTCCAGCAACCATTTGGTCGAAATCAGGTCTATATTTTCCTCACCCCGAACACGTCGGGTGACCCAAATTTTTACCACACCCGACCCGTGTGCACCCCTAGCAATAGGTGCACAAAAACAACTGCTTTTTCTCCCAAACCTCGCAAATATGATGTCCCTAAGGTAGGAAAAGAACTCCAAACCGAACAGATCTGGCTCATTTTCTTCTTTAATAGGAGAACTAAATATCAAAGAAAGCTTAAACACAAAATAGACTTCCAAGATGAAGATAGGTCACTGTAAATTTTCCTTTTGAATCTGATCTTTTTTCACTCATTCCCATGAGACTTTTGAAGTACGACGCCTTTACTTCTTCAAAAAGAATATTTTCACTTCATCAAAATAAAACCTTTATCCTTCACTGAACGGCTATTTTTGCAACAAAAATAAATAAACTTCAGACATATATGTACACACACACACATATATATTGATGGTAGTCAAAACCACGCCAGTAATTCCCCCCCTATTTATCCACAGGGGCCCATCAAATGGGCCGGAAGACAACACCTAAAGACATTTCACGCCATGGGCATTGAGGGGGCGTAGGCCAACACAAACGGGCCATTCAGCGAATAAGCCATAACCCAACCCACGTGAGCCAACACAAGCAGGCCTCACAGCCCATTCAACAAATAAGCCATAACCCAACCCACGTGACCCAAGGGGCACACATGTACCCACATTCTATCACACAAGTAGTAAAACGCGGCCACCAGGCTGAGCATGTACAAATAAGGGAAACATAGAAAGAGTAACTAACCGTATAACAAATCAGGTATAAGTATGTAGGAATTGTTATAATCACATTCATTCTTTTCCTTACTTTTCAGAATTTATTAACTTATCCCAACGCCGATGGTTCTTCGGCTAACACCATGTGCCACCCTAAAGCTTCTAGTGTTGCAGGTTGACTGGTCTGGGTGGGGATATTTGTCTACATCATATATATGTATGAACCTCAACGTAGAAAGTGAAACAGTTCTCTTCATTGCGTTGTAAAATCTGCTTGAGAGGAAGGCATGAGAATTGCAGACCGATACACTGATTCTCATGCTTATAAATGAAAGGACAAGAAACATTTGTTGCAGAAGTAAAAAAAGGGATAAAAAATAAAAGCAAAGAAGAAAGAGGAGACTCTTAGAATCCACAAGAATAATGCATCATTGAACAGTTTTGAGCAGAGCCTTTTGGACTCTTTACCTCCCAGTTAATCCTTATTATGAAATTATTGTGTCGTGGTGACTGTTTCGTGTCATACCCGTGTGTTCGTTCGTGCTTCATAGATAAATATAATTTAGATAGTAAAATGCTATTATGTTACGAAGAGTCAATTCTAGGGTGTGATTAAATGATCAGAATAACATGTTCCTAAAATTCTGAGATTTGTACCAAAAAATGTCTTCTTTTCTATTTTCAAATTTATTGCAGAATTGAAAATAAACCAGTGGTCAGACATGATTATATTTTCATAATCCTAAGAAACCAAAAAAAATGAAATGCCAGTCAAAGACCATGTAATTCATGTGTTGTTTCCTTATATCTTGTAAATATACACAAAGCTGACTTTTATTGTTCCAATTCAAGTAAATGAAGGTTCTAATAACATTTTTCCTGTGGAAGAAAGGATAAATTAGTGCTAAGTATTAAGACAGTTGGAACTTGCAGCTTCTTCAACGCTGCCATCTATAGAAATATGTGTTTTTAATAAGAGCAAAATCTTTTAATATCATGGATGAATAACGTAAACTAAACTCTGGATAACAAACTAATAAAAAGAAAAATCTAAATATCAGAAAACTTAAACCCGTCAGATTCACCAAATCTCTTTTCACTAACAATTGTGTCAACGTGTAGACAAAAACTTCAATTACATACTAAGCATGAACAAAGACAATGGAAAATCATGAACCAAAAAAATTGATATAAAGAATGAGTCAAATAAGCCCTTCAAATGTTCTAAAAGAAATACAAGTAGAACTTAAAAGATAAGGAAACCATGGGGATCAAATGTTGATTGATTCAAAGAAGAGGGGAGGGGGGTGTATATATTTCTCACTTTCTAGGTAATATGTTTGTGAGTGTGGCGAATTGGAACGTCCAAAAGTCTGCTCAATTTGTGATATAGGAATCGTCTAAGATGAATAGCTTAGACAGATAGGGAACAGAATTTTTTCTTTGACCTCCTTCTCGTCTGGGTTGGAAGGGAAGAAAAGGAGAAACAGAGTCGTGATGGAAGGGGGAGAGGGAAGATGGCCAATACCATCAGATTATAATAGGGTATGCAAAATAAAGGTATATTTGTAAATGAATAACGTAAGTGGAATTGCACTGTTCCTAGCATTGTACACTTGGTAAATTCATCTTTTCTCATTGTAACCTATTTATATATGTTTGTGTGTGTGTGTGTGTGTGTGTGTGTGTGTGTGTATTTCTATATTCTTGGTATGTGTTAGCCAATTTTCCAGGGTTCCCAAGTCTTAAGTGAAATTCTGTAGGGTCTACAGCAACCTACTGATTTTGGCAGCAATTTCAATCTACAGAGGATGAGGATCAATTGGTTTAAGCCTGAAAATGTAAAATGGTGTCAAAAAGGATTGAGAGATGGATTCTTATTTAGAGAAATGGATTCTGATCTCGGGTCAAAAAATTTCCTGAGAAATGGTTTCTAGCTAAGCTAGATTGCTGTTTTCTATTGTGATTGGTGATGTCAAAGAGAATGTAAAATGCTTAAAGGGAAAACAAAAAAAAAACAAAAAAAAGGATTGATGGTCTTTTAGAAACAAAGTTCATATTAGAATATTTCTTGTATAAAAAAGGACTTTTTACACATCACCGTATTCTCAAACCAATTGATTCTCATCCTCTAAGCAATCTAGCTTAGCTGGAACACCATTTCTCAGCAAAGCACAAAAAAAGATATATTTCTTTTACTTGATCCTATTCCTGAAAGTCTTTCAACCATCGACCAAAATCTTGTAAGAAAGAAATAACCACAAGTTTTTCCATTATCTACCCTCCACCCCTAAAAGAGGGCATTAAAACAGCAATGAGAAACATTATGAAGGAAAAATAAGAATCCACCCACATACCTTTAACTTTAGAAATTATGTCCACCCATAAAGCTCAGCCCCTAACAGCTACAACCATATCAATCTGCAACAAAATTGAAAAAAAAAAAAATCATGGACAAAAATAATTTAACTTGCATAATCGAGAGTAGACACATACTACAGCCAGTATCATTTCCATGATATAACAAGAATAATAATCTTTGTTTTTTAAGATTACCACGGAGGCTGTCCTAACTCCTTCCTACAGAATCTGAGTCACCCCTTGATATTGTCTCTTGGGTTACTGCTACTGCTTCTCTGTTGCTGGTTTTGCCTTTAGGAGGCCTCTCACATCCTGTACTTTTTGGTTCCTCCTGCAGTTGCTGCTGTGACTCTTGATGAAGAATATGTGAGTAACTAGACAATATCTCCTCTTCTCTTTCCGCCTCCAAATTTCCTTTAGGAGGCCTCCCACAGCCTTGATGCTTCAGTTGTTTCTCTTGTTGCCATTGTGGTTCCTGCTGTGGGCCATGCAGAGAGTTATGCAACACATCCTCAGTAGTAGAAGCTTCAAATTTTGTTGGAAGAGTCCTCCCACAGTCACGACGGTTTGGTTGCTCCTCTTGCTGATGTTGAATTTTAGACAATGACTCATCCGTAGTTTCGGCAACCAATTTCAATTTAGGTGGCCTCCCACGACGTTGATATTTTGGTTTCTCCACCCCCTTCGGTTCATTTTGAGAATCATCTGCAGAGTTTGATGATATCTCCACAGATACAGAAGCCACCAATTTTCGCCCACGAGGTCTGCCACGGCCTTTATGCTTCGGTTGCTCCTCTGGCTGCTGCTGCTCATGCTGATGCTGCGATGGAAAACCTTCACCTGCACATGCAGCAGTTGCATGTCCAGATTTAAGAGCCCTATGGAGTGGATCCTCTTGTGCTTTCAGCTGCGGAGAAATTTCCTTGAGTGGTTCCACTTCGGGAGACCTCTCTGAACTCAGAAGGTCCAGTAGCTTTTCCGTCACTAGGTGCTGTGAATCAAAGGGCGAACATAGAGAAGCAATCACTGTTTTTTGCTGGGTTATTTCTTGCCTTTTCCAACTCCGAAGCTTTGTGCATTGATCTGTGATTTGAGTTGAGCCCTTAATTGGTGCCTTTTTTAACTCCTGCAGACTATCCCTAAAAGGATACTCTGGTTGCAGAGGATAAGAATCAATTTGTTCGGACCTCTTGCTCCAACGCTTCATTTGCCTTCTATGACGCTCGGTTTGAGCCGATGTCTCAGTCGATCCTGTTTCAAGCTCCAAATGCCTTTTTGCAACCGATATATCAAGTATCTCTTCTTGAAAGAGCTGATCATCATCTTCATGTGAACCTAAAGGAGAAATTTTTATCTCCACTTTGGAATTGAGAGTCACTTTCTCTCCATAAGCCTCCGCTCCCTGCTCCTCCCCTTGCAATAGTGACTCATTTTTCTGAGGTTTGAGACCAAGGGAAAATTCTGGATTGGCAAAGTCTGGTAGCTTCTCCTGCCTAATCTGCTGTAAATTAGAGGATACATCATGAGTTACCAGAGGTTTTCTCCTCCGCCCATATATAGCATCCTTCTTAAATCGCTGCTCCTTTACTTCCAATGAATCCTCCATCTTTGTTGATTTGACCTCTTGAAGACCTCCTGAATTTGAAAGATCAGATTGCTGTGGCTGATGTAGCAAGGAAAATAAATTCAGCATAGCTGTCGACGGCTTTGATTTGTGCAAGTGTACTCGACGTTGAAGTTCTAGGTGACTCTGCTGCTGCTGTTTCTCCTTTATCTGCTGCAGTGCGATACGAGATTCCTCTACAGATGTGAGCTTAACCACATGAGGCTCCTCTGGGTTCTGAAGCCCTGTTTGTTGATCTCGTATGAGAAGGTCCAAACTTGCAGGTACATCTACTGGAACTGAAATTTTTTCTGCCTCACATATGGCTACCTTTTGGCCATTACAAACTGCACCATGACACTCCTCACTATGAAATCGATCAACCACAATATGTCTGACTTCCGCATGCCTTCCTAAATGAGAAGCATCAGATTCCATCCATTGCTCAAGCTTTTGTGAATCTGTTGGTTGAGCAATGGGATTCAAGCTTGTTTTTGATGGGGGTTCCTGTTTCTGTAGTGGATCATGATCACCAGAAGGCTCTACCTGCTGCTTGTGTTTCAGAGAGAATTTCCCAGATACTGATGGATCATGGTCTAAAGGTCTTCTGGAATTTGGTACCTCTAAGTTCAATTCCTGATCAAGCTGTACAGAATCAATGGACACGTCAAGAAGGGGTCTGACTGATGGCAGTAAACTGCGTGTCTTATGCACAGAAGCCATTATTCGCTGCTCCTCTAATTGAGATAATTCCTCTAACGATACAAAATTAAAACCTGGAGGCCTTTCTGGGCTTGAGAGTCTCAGTTGGCTACCCTCAGGATGCTCATCAATCACTTGAAAGCAAAAGCCCTTCGCCTTATTTTGCACCTGTGTCACAGGATTCTGCTGTTCCTGCTCTGCACCAGTTCCACCCTCCTGCTTCTTTGATTTACTCTGTCCTTCAGCCGTGTTACTTCTTTGTTTGTGAGATATTGCAATCATTTTACTCTGTTGGTCATCTGATTCTTCTTCTATCATCTGATTTGCTACTTTAAACAAGTGATTTTGCTCTTCAACCGCATCACCTTTTTCTTCACTTGGTTGGTTTTGTTTCTCAATCACCACGTTGTGTTCATTATTGAATTGATTTTGCTGATCAATTGCGTCTAATTGCTCTTTCCTCTGTTTATCTTCCCCCTCAGTTCCATCTTTCTTATGCTGTCTGCCCTCAGGTTGTCCATCAATCACTGCAAACCAAGAGCCCTTCGCCTTATTTTGCAGCCAATTCCGTTGTTCTTGCTCTGCACCAATTCCACCCTCCTGCTTCTTTGATTTACTTTGTCCTTCAGCAGTGTTACTTCTTTGTTTGTGAATTTTTTCAGTCACTTTATACTGTTGGTCATCTGATTCCTCTTCTACCATCTGATCTGCTATACCAAACAAGTGATTTTGCTCTTTAGCTGCATCAACTTTTTCTTCACTTGGTTCGTTTTGTTTCTCAATCACCTCTTTGTGTTCAGTATTGCATTGATTTTGTTGACCAATTGCTTCCAATCGTTCTTTCCTTTGTTTATCTTCGTCCTCAGTTCCATCTTTCTTAAGCCATCTTCCCAGCCCTTGCTTCATCTTCGACCTCCGCTTCCTCTTCAAATGCTCCCTCTTAGGCACCGTACTAGAACTATTCATAGGATTAGCACCAGCAAGTATATAGCACTGGCCACGAGTGGCAACAATCTCACCAGAATCACAAAGCTTCTCCAAATGATGCTTCAGAAATGTGAAATGTGCCCAAGGCAAATCATGATACTCCTTCATAAACTCCGATATTGATTCCTCACTGGAACCCCCCCTCTCCTTCAATTCCGTGATGGCACTATGTATCATCTGAATTAAAAACCACCACAGAACAACCAGTTACTCATGAATGAACACACATACAAAATACCAACTAGATAACAATCAATAATATCATCAACCATGCATAGATGTCATTCTCATATACTTGTCCCACAATAGGAAGCATGGATATGGACAGAGATAATGATAAAATCCAATACCTGATTATATAATATTTTATATCTGCTCTACTTGTATATATTTAAAAAAGAAAAAGAAAAAAAGAAAAGAAAGAAAGAATAATGAAAATGTGACAATAGTAGTATATTCACTGCAAAAATGTAATAAGTCATCTCCAATAAAATCCATTACTTAACAAAAACTTATATATCCATCACTAGGTACTTCCAATGAACCAACTTTTAAGCTTATATTGTTAATTCAGATTGCAGGACAGTGTATAGTTATTGTACTCTTGTTTGGTACTTTGTCTATTTAATAAATTTTCTATTATATTATCAATTTATGTTGACTCTGGATGCAGCAAACTTGAAATTCAAGAGTGCTCAAACTTGTCTTTGCAAATCTTTACCACTTGCCAGCCAAAAATCAAGTTTCATTGCTGTATCTATATTATTTTCCTGATTATAAGAATGCGCAAACAAGAATTTCAACATGTCAAAAAAGGAAAAACAAAAAATAAAAAAATTAGTTGAATCTTGAGAAGGAGCTCTTGACATGTTTTTCAACAAGAAAAAAAGGGCAACCCAGTGCACAACTCCTGCCATTGCGGGGTCTGAAAAATGTCAGATGTACGCACAAGGTTACCCCTGCATAGAGAGAGCCAATTTACTAGATTTGATCTCGGCGCCGCCAGGACACAATGAAACAACCTTACCATTGTACTCAAGGCTCACACTCTACAATCAAACTACGAGTCTACAACATTTGTTAATGGAGAAAATGACAATCAACCTAGTAATGAATATTTGAGAGTGCACGTGCTCATAGTTGTGAAAAGCATGCGTGGGCACACGCCTAGGCTCAAGGAACATACAAGCGTATGCTTTGCGCCTCGCCTAGGTCAAGGCACAGGGGTTGCATAAGATGGGCGCCTTAGGGTGTGAAGCGCAAGGCAGACGCGCCTCAGGTGAGTCCTCGCTTCTTCTTCTCCCTCTTCTTCTATGCTTCTTCTTCTTCTCTGCTAAACACTATCTGCGTTGCTTCTCGATAATGAGAATACAAATGAAGAGTTGGCAAACTTGATAATGAGAATATGAATTGAAGAACTGAACTTGAATTTCAATTAAAAAAAATGATTCACAATCGCAGAGAAAATTGATCAAGCTTTGTGAAAATTCTTGGTCTAGAAAGGTCAAAAGAATCTTAAAAGATAAAGACTCACATTTTGCAAAAGACATTTTTAATATACACTTAGCTTCAACATATTATGTTCGATATTCATCTAATTGAGAAAAACACAATAGGGCGTAGGTTGTACATTCCAATATGTTGAATAAGGAATGTTGCTTTTGCCGCAAATTGTTTAAACTAGAACAGATAAACTACTCGCTTACCCAAATATAGAATTAATGATTGGCGCAATCTTAGTTCAAAGATTAAACACTATGATATTAGTAGCTCACACTTCACAAATATGAGTGCTTTGATTAAGTTGAAAATTAGATTGAAATAAACTGTAACAACTGATAGAAGTGTAGTAGTGTAAGCACTGGAAGCAAAGGATTAGTGAGCATAACTATTATTACAATATTATCACTAACTATTGTTGTAATATTGTTACTAGTAATAATTTCGTATTTAAGGAGAGAATGAGAAGATTTATGAATGAAAATATGGACAACACAACAGCCCTGGAAAAAACCCCACCCTCGAGTCTCATTCTTTCGAACACATCATTTAGAAACTATAGCAGGCACATATAAAGGGAAAAAATTAAATAGAAACAAACACGCGAGCATAGAATATGTTACCGCAGCATAGGGAGGATGATCAGGGGTACGAAAATCGGAGAAGAAGCTGGAAAGACGATCTTGAATGAGGGTCTTTTGGGCCACCGAGAGCGGTGAGCTGCTGGAAGAGTTGGCGACCTCCATGACCAGGGCTCCAAACTTCTCCATTGCCCGTTTGTGGTTTGTATCGGACGAATTGTTAGTTGTAGTGATAGGGTTTTTGGAGGGTTTCCGTGGCGGAAGTTTGGTAGGTGGTGAAGACTCGGCGTTTTGAGGGGACATGCATGTGTAGGAGTCCAAAGGTGGTACATGTTCCCCCCCCCCCGCATTTTTTTTTATTTTTTGGTTTTTCGCACTCAGACTAATCAGTCGTTTTTAAAAACTTACTTTTCATGTCTATTACAAAATTAAAGTCAATATTTAATTCTCAAATTGTTTCCTAAGAAAATCGCCCACACACTTTTGATAATGCTTATACGGGCAAAATCCTCTTCAATTCTAAAATTGTTTATGCCGGCACTAATTACATTTTTGGAGGTGGGGAGAAATTTGATTCAAACGTGGTCTACATAGAAGAACTGACAGGCTACTGGTAACTTTGATCTAAAAAATAATAGAGCTTTTTACACTTTGTACCCCCAAAGTTTAAGGAAAATCTCACTTTAATCTCTATTTGTTCAATTTGAACACACTAAACCTTGAAATATTCAAATGATGTTAAATCGGTTATTCCGTCATTTTTTATGACGGAATTTAACCATATGGGTGATTCCGTGTTTGACAAATGATATGGAAAAAATCTCACTCGCAACTAACATAGGCTTGGGAGCCTTAATGGATCTGGTCGAGTCAGTAATTCGACCCGAACTATGTAAACCCGGTGTATTTTTTTGGCCAAGCATAATAGGCCCATCAGAGAAAGACCTTAATGGTCTGCTATATAAATCAGTTAGTCTCATGAGGAGGCTCATCAATGGGTAGTTTGAGCCCATGGTGATCAGGCCAAAGAATGAATAGGTCAGCCCATAATAATGGTAATTCTTGTGCACGCGAACGTTATGAGCCATTAATTGTAACGGCCCACATTTAGTGGAGCACGTTGCAGAGATCACCTCCTGGATAAACGGAGAGGATTGTGGCTATTTACCATGCCGTTATGAGAAGATTTCGTAACGGGCGATGTAAGACCTCAATCGTAGCATATACGTCATTTCAGTGGTATTTTAGAGTAATGGTGAAAATTCGGGGTGAACTAGGACAATTAAGAATTCAAATAGAAAGTCTAGGGGTCAAATTGGAAATATAGAAACAGTAAATCCCAATTTAGGGAGGTAAATTGACATTTAACATTTAAATGAAACTTTCAGGAGGTGAAATTGAAAATCTTAGAAACTTTTAAAAGTTGAAAATGATTAAGATCAAGGTTTAAAGGGAATTGGGGGGGAGGAAAGAGCAATTAATGAAAAATATTTTTTTATCATTTATACAAACCCACAACTGGTGGTCGGAGGAAACACATGGTCGGCAAGGAATCAAAAAAGGGGAACGACGTGGCACGCTTAGAAAACTCGAATCCACTAATTTCATGCACCGGTGATGATCGAAAAACAAAATCCCATGATCAAGAAATCCAAAATCCGAAAATCTGAAAAATCGAAATCTAGAGAGAGAGAGCAGGCCGGAGTTTGGGGTTTGAAAAGTGATCGCCGGCGAGGCAGGGTATTTCGGTTACAGGGTTGTGGGCGTGCATGGGCGTTCGGTGGTCGACGGAGAGGGTGGTTCGGCATAGGTGGTGGGTGATCGTCGCCGGTCGTCCGATAAACGTTCGGTAATGTGTTCGGCACGTCGTCAACTGAGTTTGTGTGTGTTGATTGCCATGATGAAGGTTGGCGGAGAGAAATAGAAAGAGAGAGAAGTCGCCGGCGGTCGGCTGAACCAGGAAAAAAAAAAAAAAAAAAAAAAAAAAAAAAAAAAAAAAACAGATGAGAGAGAAAGGTTGGTCCGGCGGTCCGAGGATGGTTCGTCGGAGGTGAGCGTTTCGATCGGCCGTTCAGCGTGTGTGTGTGTGTATGTGAGTTCGGTTCATCGTCGGTTGTGGGTTACCGGTGTGGGTTATCGGTAGTTCGCTAAGGAGGTGCGGGATCGTCGCCGTCCGTCGCTAACGTTCGGTGAGTGGGTGTGCTTGGGGGGTGGACGTGGTGGTGTGTGGATTCGGTTGTCCGGTGGTGTGGGTGTTCGGTTGGTGGGACGGTGAGGCATGATCGACGGCAAGACCTCGTCGGCGGCAGCATGTCAGGGAATCAGAAAACAGTAACGCAAAACAGGAAAAAAAAAAGAAAAGAAAAAAAAAAGGGGGAAATTGCAGAAACTACTCCGGGAAAATCCAAAACCCATCTCGTGGTCGCCGAACGTTTCGGAAACAGGTGAAGTTTGGATCGATTATTTAATTCACACTAAATTAAATTTTAATTAGTGTTATAAATGCTAAAATCATAATAATTTCGTGACGACTAATTAATTTTAAGTACGTGGTACATAAAATTAGTAACGATTCGGAATATAGGGTCTGCATTGCATGATTAGGATATTTTAGATAAGATATTAATTTAGACTCTGCCACTATTAGGTTCGCAGGCACTAGCGTCCAGATAGAGTGTGGACAGTGTCAGTTGTGCAAAACAGAGATCGAGGTGAGTGTACTGTCTTCTTACCAAACTATTTTACCAAACTATTTTCTATATATATATGAGATGAAAATTGTGATTACCTAAACTGTATGAATTTATAAATGATATGGATCAAGCAGGATTTAAATGAATTGGTAACTGGACTTCGATAGATTTCGAAAAAGAAGCCAGAAATGAATTCTGCTAGATTTGGTGAAATTAGACGGTGGTTTTAAAAAGAGAATAAGAAATATCTATTTTCCTAAAAATGCCTGGTTTTCTAAAA
The DNA here is from genome assembly GCA_016647705.1 of Eucommia ulmoides. Lineage (NCBI taxonomy): Eukaryota > Viridiplantae > Streptophyta > Magnoliopsida > Garryales > Eucommiaceae > Eucommia > Eucommia ulmoides. The sequence continues at coordinate 25,514,844 of CM028337.1, forward strand.
ATAAAGGATGGAAAAATGGTTTCGATAAAATCGGACGTTTCTTTAAAAGAAAGTGCGAAATATGATTTTTGAATTTAAAAGCGGGTTTTGTAGAAATGTGGTAGGTGTGGTGATTTGACAATGTTGAGTAGATGATATTTATTGAGTTGTGTTTTGATGAGGCTGTATTTATTTTTGACGATGCCATGGTTGTTCTCCTCGTAAGGGGTGTGGATTATATTTCTCCCCAAAAAGGGGTATGGATATTTCATAGGAAGGCATTCCTATGAATGTTATGGTACCGTTGTAACTCCCGATCGTGAGATTAAAACGATCACTGGGACTAGCCAGTGCGTGGGTGTTGGAGGTGTGTGTTTGAGATTAGTGCTTAAAATGTGGTGTTTTACGTATATTGGTTGGTTTGATATTATTTATTATGATGATTGGTAGGACTTTATGCTAGATGGAACTTATCTATATTGTCATTACTTATATACTTGTGCTTGATCCATACTAGATTGTGGAAATATTTAGAAAGTATTAATATTTTCGAAATGTTTTACTAAGAAGGCAGTACACTCGCAGGTACAACGGCTAAGAGTCAGTCCCCTACTGGCACTAGGTAAAGCTGCGTGATGGAGTCATATGGGTGTTTGAGAGAAGCTGTTCAAGACGAACCTGTAAAAGGTTCATAGATGAATACTGTTTGTTAGGATAAATTTGGGATGGGTGTGTCCTACATTTAGAAGTTTGTATTATATGGTGGGAACATATTGTCTTTCATTTGGTTGTTAGGGCATTGGTGATGTCATGTTGTAGTCACGCCAGCCTCGGGATGACGGGTTGTGACAGGCGACATCACCAAAGAAACGATAAAGATTAACCGAGCCTGTATAAAGGAAATGTATCATTGTTTATTTTTTACAATTGATCTGAGTATTTTAGCTTTCTCCATTACTAGATTAACTATTCTCACGCTGGAGGTTCTTTAGTCGACACCACGCTAGTGTCCCCGTTTAGAACTCAACGATTTTGCAGGTTGAAAGAGGAAGGTGAATATGTTTTTGGTATGTGAGAAGTTGATTGCACATGCTGGGAATTCTTGACAACATCAATTGGCGCCGTCTGTGGGAAACGCTAACAAAAAAACTTTCTGTCGCAGCAATGAGGCAACCACGAGCAAGAGGAGTAGCAGCAAACCAAAGTAGTGTCCTGTCACCACCAGCTGACAATGAAGTCCCAGTAAGAACGTATAAGGAGGTTCATATTGATCCTCCACCAGTAATGTAAAGCACATATGCAAAGATTGATGCTCTGACTGGGAAAATATTAGAGATGGAGGATATGATCAAGTATATGGTGGAGATAATCGCCAGCAACAGACCGTAACTCCCAACCGCCAATAACGATCTGGGAAAAGAAGTAGAGTCTCCAGGGTCTGCAGACCCCACAACCCCAAAGAGAGAGAGTTGTCCAAGGGGATACCAACTATTAATAATAGGAGAGAAGGGTGTTCTGCCGAACTGAGACTGTTGATTCATGTTAGTAGCCCAAAAGCAAGGATGAGAGTGATTTGCCTCTGGATGAACTGGATACGTTGTTAAAGGGCACTGAAAATGCCATTCACCTTAGATATCCTAGTTGTTCCACTCTCTGAGCGATTCGATCCTATGAAGTTTGAGAAGTATGATGGGAAAACAGATCTTGTGTACTACATCCGCCAGTTCAAGCATGTCATATGTAAGACCCTAGTTTTGCATATGCATAATTTTTAGTTGCATTTTAGAACATTTAGAAATTACCGGGGTGCGTGGTGTCATTTAATACTTATTAAAAAAAAAATAGGGGTCAAATATTAATTTTTAAATATTAATTCTAGATTTTGGGCTTAAATGATAACTTAAAGATAATTGAGGGAGATTAATGTAATTTGAAAAAAACATAAAATAATAATAATAATAAAAAAAATAAAATAAAATAATAAAAAAAAAACTTTATCCACAACGTGGATAAGATCACAAGCCAAAAAAAAAGAAGGAAAAACTCTTCAAAAGTCCCAAGAATAGAAATCACCACTTTGTAAAGTCTTATCCTTCTACACAAAAAAAAAGATTCTAGAAAGTGGTGATTTGTACTCTTGAGACTTCCCAAAAAAATTCCCAAAAAAAAATGTGGACAAGAAGAAATGATGGAATAAAAAATAAAAACAAAAACAAAAAAAAACATTGGAAAGTTGGGCGGTGGACCTTGTGCACACACACATATATATACACATATATCAATATATATGTGTGTGTTAACCTAGAGTTAAAAAAAAAAAAAAAAAACCTCTCAGCCAGGGAAAGAATAGAAACAGGTAACTTATTTTTTTTTCTCCCTTTCTTTCCATCTTCGTTCACACAAACATATATATATGTATGTATGTATGTATGTATGTATGTATGTATAGCTAAAAATAAAAATATAGGTATATATATCACGTTCAATTTATGGGACTAATTATGCGGACAAGTATATATGTATATTTATATTTCAAAAATATATATATGTGGGTTCGGAAAATATACTAGGGATATATATATATATATATATATATATAATTCGCAAAGAATACGGGTTAAAATAAAAATTGTAAATTTTACTGAAACGACAATTTTTATTATTTCGTCAACTAATAAAAAAATTTAACAGTCGATTAATATTTTTCTACAAATTAAATTATTGACGCGAAATTTTTGTAATTGTTACTATAGTAATTTTCGTACAGTTAATATTGATATAGAAAATTGGGCGTGTAGTGATTTCGTATAATCAAAATTTGAAAAATGAAAAATGGTGCATTTTAGGATCACGCATTGCATATTAGGTTTATTTACATAAATTATTAATTTAGACCCTATCGTTGTTAGATTCACAAGCGCCGCCGCCGCCTGCGTAGTTTTTTTACGACAGTATTTTTGTAGCACGAAAATCGAGGTAAGTGTACTATTTTCCATATAAATTGACAAATTATATTTTTATATAAATTGTGAAAAAAAAATATATTTATTAAAATGGACGGTATTATGATGTTATGTGGATCAAGTAAATTTTTAAATGTGGAAAATAGTTTTGTTTTCCGATTATGCCATAGCTGTCTTCTCTTCAGTAAGGCATGTATTGCGAGAGGTAATGTGGATTACCTGTCAGGAAAGACCTACATGGTGGATATTTGTTGTTACCTGTCAAGAAAGTCCTGCAAGGTGGATATTTGTTATTACCTGTCAAGCAAGTCCTGCAGGGTGGATATATGTGGACCTGTCAGGAGTGCAAATTCTGTCGGTGGCTGCCCCTACCATTGGGGATATTAAATAACCTTGGTACTGATAGTCACTTTAGATGACACAGTTGTACAAGTTACGGTACCATCGTAACTCCCAATCGTGAGGTGAAATGACCTATGACTAGTAGGAAATATGAGTGCGGTATTTTATTATATGTTGAAATATTGGATTAGTTGATTTAAATATATTATCTTATTGCAATGATGACAGTGGAATTTTATTCTGGCTTGATATGCGGTTATATTATATTATATTTGGAATAGTGGTATTTGATAATTATGTTTGATCCATGAAATATTTTTATATTATGAAAACAGTATACCGATAAAATATTTGGTTTCAGGTGCCGTAGCTAGGTGTGGGTCTACTATTGGCACTAGGTAAAGTCAGGTGGTGGTGTCATTTTGGAAGGTTGATTGAGCAGGTGTGAATCATGAAAGATTTAATTTTCTTTTTGTGGTTTTGTTGTGAATATTTAGGACATGTGTATTCCCAAATTGTGAAGTGAGTAAATATATTATATTTTTTTTAGAAAAAAATTGTATAACGGTACATGCACATATATATATATATATATATATATATATATATATATATATATATATTGACTGGTCAGGTGACGTCAAGTCGGTGTCACGTCCAACCTCGGGCGATGGGGCCTGGGAGGGGTGTGACACTTTTTGGTATCAGAGCTTAGGTTATAAGTTCTGTAGACGTGCCAGATTGTCTAGTCAGTGGTGGACCATGAGGTAGGATGTTGGTAGGTGGGTTCAGTTTTCTTTTTGTTATTTTGTTGTGAATATTTGGGACATGTGTATTCCCAAATTGTGATTTCTTGGGATCGATTCGTTGCGGTGTTTAATGAAAAATATTTTCCTGAATCCTATCGGTTCCAAATGGAGGAGGAATTCATATCACTGAAACAGGGGAAGATGACCATTCTGTAGTATGAAATTAAATTCAATGCCCTGTCTCGCTTTGCCCCTGATTTGGTAAAAACGGAAGAAGCGAAATGTAGACGATTTCAAAAAGGACTCGATTTAGAAATACGCTCCATGCTGACGGGCAGACAGATTAAAAGTTATGCAGAATTGGTAAACACGGCAAAATTAATAGAGATGGATGTACGTGAAGCAGCCGAGAACCGCGAGTAGTATAAAAAGAGTAGATTCGAGTCACCTAACAAATATCTAGGTGGCATTTCTTGAGGATCTGTAGTTTGACCACCATTTGCTCGGGCCCCAACAACCGATCAATCCGCTAGGAGCTAGGGTCCACGACAATCATACTTTGGGCAACAACAGAATCTGTCCGGACCGAGTGTTGGCCAGCGATGGTAGGGTAGGAGCCAGATGGTTAGTCGAGCTAGGACATCTGTATGCTACCAATGTGGATCACCGGATCATTTCGCTAGGGACTGTCCCATGGGAGGTCCAATAGATTTTTGTTGTCATGAGCCGGGTCACATATCTCCGAATTGTCCAAAATCTATTGTTACATCTATACCCTCTGCGAGCAGTGTGGGTAGTGCTGGCCCTAGTAGTGTTTAGAGGCGTGGTTGAAGATCTGCTGGTAGACTTCCGACTCGAGGCCGTGTATTTGCTACTACCAGGCAGGATGCTTAGACTACCCTAGATGTGGTTACAAGTATCATATCTTTATATGATAGAGATGCACGTATACTTATTGATCCCGGTTCTACTCATTCATTTGTTTTGGCGACTTTTATGATGCATGTAGACAAATTTCCTACTTCTCTGTCATATAATATTATTATCTCTACTCCTATGGGCGAGTTCGTGTTGATAGATAGTGCATATAAAGACAGTTCGCTTCGTATTGGTGATAGAGAATTGTTGGTGGATCTATTACCCTTAAAGTATTCACGATTTTGATATGATACTAGGTATGAATTTGTTATCCGACTATCATGCTACAATGGATTGTTTTAAAAATAAAGTTACTTTCTGGGTTTTAGGCGAACCAGAGTTTGTATTTTCGGGGGACAAAATCATCACCCCGGTCAGTTTGATTTCGGTTCTAGAGGCCAAGAAATTATTAAAGAAGGGATGTCGGGGATACCTCGTTCATGTGATTGACACTAATCAGAATGAAGTATAGGTGATGGATATTCCAGTGGTTGGGGATTTTCCCGATGTATTTCTAGAAGAATTGTCAGGGTTGCCACTGGATAGGGAAATTAAATTTACTATTGAGTTACTTTCAAGAACTTCTTCTATATCAATTCCACCCTATCGTATGGCGCCTACCGAGCTAAACGAACTAAAGATTCAATTGCAAGATCTGTTGGACCGTGGGTTTATCAAACCTAGTGTTTCTCTATGTGGAGCCCCAATGTTATTTGTGAAGAAGAAAGATGACACGCTGAGGATGTGTATTGATTATAAGCAGTTGAATAAGGTGACGGTTCGTAATAAATACCCGTTGCCTAGAATTGATGATCTGTTCGACCAATTGTAGAAAGCCAATGTGTTTTCCAAAATAGATCTTCGATCGAGATATCATCAGTTGAAAGTCAGAGACAGTGATGTGTCGAAGACGGCGTTTCGTACGAGGTATGGGTATTATGAATTTCTAGTTATGCCGTTTGGGTTGACGAATGCCCCTGCTGCCTTTATGAATTTGATGAATCAGATCTTCTAGCTTTATATAGATCAGTTTAATATTATGTTCATTGATGATATATTGATGTATTCCCAAAATAAAGAAGAACATGTAGGGCATCTCAAGATTGTGTTGCAGACTTTGTGAGAGAAGCAGTTGTATGCAAAAATTAGTAAATGTGAGTTTTTGTTGGATAGAGTTGTATTTTTGGGGCATGTTATCTCAGGGGATCGCATTCAAGTTGATCTAAAGAAAGTCAAAGCCATTGTCCAATGGGAAAGACCGAAAAGTGTGACTGAGGTTCGAAACTTCTTGGGATTGGCGGGTTATTATCGTCAGTTTGTGCAGGAACTTTCTGTTATAGTTGCCTCATTGACTCGATTAACCCACAAGGAATCTAAATTCGAGTAGACCTACAAATGTGAACAGAGTTTCCAGGAGCTGAAAAATAGATTGATATTTGCGCCAACACTTTTCCTCCCGACAGAAGGTGGTGGTTTTGTGATTTACAGTGATGCTTCACACTAGGGGCTAGGGTGTGTACTGATGCAACGAGATCACGTGATTGCATATGCCTCCTAGCAATTAAAGAATCATGAGCGTAATTATCCGACACATGATTTAGAGTTGACGGCAATTGTGTTTGCCTTGAAGCTATGGAGACATTATCTGTATGGCGAGACGTGCAAGATGTACACTGACCATCAGAGTTTGAAATATTTATTTACTCAAAATGAACTAAATCTGAGGCAGAGACGTTGGATAGAGTTAATTAAGGATTATGACTGCACTATCCACTATCATCCTGGAAAGGCTAATGTTGTATTAGATGCACTGAGTCGGAAATCGGCAGGTTCAATTGCATATCTTCATGTTGTTCACACTAATCTATAAGCCGAGCTGAGATCTCTACGAGTTTAGCTGGTGGTTGGTCAGACAGCAGCGTTGCTTGTGACTTTGACTTTGAGACCGACATTAATCGACCGTATTATTGAAGCGCAGAAGTCAGATGTCCAATTAGGAAATGTCAGAAAAAAGTAAAGAATGGTCACAGAGCCGACTATCGCGTCCAGGATAATAATGAAGCCTTGATGTTTGAAAATAGATTGTGTGTGCCTAATAATGCCAATCTGAATAAAGATATCTTGGAGGAAGCGCATAGCTCAGCATACGCAATGCACCTAGGTAGTACCAAAATGTATCGGGATTTGCGAAAACACTATTGGTGGAGCGGAATAAAAAGAAAAATTGTTGAATTTGTTGCCAGGTGTCTCATTTGTTAGCAAGTCAAGATCGAGCACCAACGTCCAGATGGATTATTGTAGCCTCTACCTATCTAGAGTGGAAATGGGAACATATTACGATGGATTTTGTTTCGGGATTACCTCGCACTCAAAAGGGACGTAATTCCATTTAGGTGATTGTTGATAGGCTCACCAAATCTGCTCATTTTCTGACCGTGAAGACAACGTACTCTCTGGATAAGCATGCAAAATTGTATATTGACGAGATTATTAGATTACATGGTGCGCCGGTTTCTATAGTGTGGGATAAGAATCCTAGATTTACATCGAAATTCTGGCCGAGTCTCCAAACTGTACTGGGTACCAAATTAAAATTTAGTACAACTTTTTATCCTCAAACTGACGGCCAATTTGAGCGTACGATTCAGACGTTGGAGGATATGTTGAGGCGTTGTGTTCTAGAATTTTCTGATAGTTGGGACGATCATTTGACGTTGATGGAATTTGCCTATAATAACAACTACCATTCGACAATCGAGATGGCACCATATGAAGCGTTGTATGGTAGGAGATGCAGAACTCCAGTCTATTGGACTGAAGTAGGAGAACAAAAATTATTGATGCCGAATATAGCCCAGATGATGGCAGACAAGGTGAAAGTGATTCAGGAAAAACTGAAGATTGCTCAGAGTTGGCAAAAGAGTTATGCTGACAAACGTAGGCGAGAGTTGGAATTTGAAGTGGGTGATCATGTGTTTTTGCGTATATCCCCGTGGAAAGGCGTAATGAGATTTGGGAAGAAAGGGAAGTGAAGTCCGAGGTATATCGAGCCGTACGAGATTCTAGAACGAGTTGGCATGGTGGCTTATCGACTAGCCCTACCGCCAGAATTGTCTAGGTTACATGACGTTTTCCACGTGTCGATGTTTAGGAAATGTGTGCCAGACCCTTCGCTTGTATTGACTTCTCAACTAATCAAATTGAAAGAGGATTTGACATACGTTGAGGAGCCAGTTCAGATTCAGAACCATAAAGATCAAGTGTTGCGGATGAAAACGATTCCATTGGTGAAAGTGTTATGGCGCAGTCAATCGATGAAGGAAGCGACGTGGGAGCGAGAAGATGAGATGAGGAATAAATACCCGCATTTATTCGTCCAAGGTAACTAAAATTTCGGGACGAATGTTTTTTTAGGGGGAAGGGTTGTAAGACCTTAGTTTTGCATATGCATAGTTTTTAGTTGCATTTTAGAACATTTAGAAAGTACTGGGGTACATGGTGTCACTTAATACTTATTTTTTTTAAAAAAAATTAGGGGTCAATTTTTAATTTTTAAATATTAATTCTAAATTTTGGGCTTAAATGATAACTTAAAGATAATTGAGAGAGATTAATGTAATTTGGAAAAAACATAAAATAATATATAAAAATAATAATAATAATAAAAGGAAAAAAAAATAAAAATTATCCACAACGTGGATAAGGTCACAAGCCAAAAAAAAAAAAAAAGACGTGGACAAGAACAAACAGTGGAAAAAAAATAAAAAATAAAAACAATGGAAAGTTGGGCGGTGGACCTTGTGCGCGCGCGCGCGCACACACACACACATATACACATATATCAATATATATCTGTGTTAACCAAGAGTTAAAAAAAAAAAAAAAAAAAAAAAAAAAAAAAAAAAACCTCTCGGCCAGGGAAAGAACAGAAAAATGTAACTTATTTTTTTTTCTCATTTTCTTTCCCTCTTCGTTCACACACACACACATATATAGCTAAAAATAAAAATATAGCTATATATATCACGTTCAATTTATGGGACTAATTATACGGACAAGTATATATGTATATTTATATGTCAAAAATATATACGTGGGTTCGGGAAATATACTTGGGATAGATATATTTAATTCACAAAGAATACAGGCTAAAATAAAAATTGTAAATTTTACTAAAACGACAATTTTTAGTATTTCGTCGACTAATAAAAAAAATTAACAGTCGATTAATATTTTTCTATAAATTAAATTATTGACGCGAGATTTTTGTAATCGTTACTATAGTAATTTTCGTACAGTTAATATTGACATAAAAAATTAGGCGTGTAGTAATTTCGTATAATCAAAATTTGGGGAATGAAAAATGGTGCATTTTAGGGCCACGCATTGCATATTAGGTTTATTTACATAAATTATTAATTTAGGCCCTATCGCTGTTAGATTCACAGGCGTCGCCGCTAGCGTAGTCTTTTTACGATAATATTTTTGTAGCACAAAAATCGAGGTGAGTGTATTATCTTCTATATAAATTGACAAATTATATTTTTGTATAAATTGTGAAAGAAAAATATATTTATTAAAATGGACGGTGTTATAAAGTTATGTGAATCAAGTAGATTTTTAAATGTGAAAAATAGTTTTGTTATTCGACAATTTTTAAATGCGGTATTTTATTATATGTTGAAATGTTAGATTGGTTGATTTAAATATATTATCTTATTGCAATGATGATAGTGTAATTTTATTCTGGTTTGGTATGTGGTTATATTATATTATATTTAGAAAAGTGGTATTTGATAATTATACTTGATCTATGAAATATTTTATATTATGAAGACAATACACATATAAAATATTTAGTTTCAGGTGCCACAGCTCGGAGTGAGTTTACTACTGGCACTAGGTAGAGTCAGGTAGTGGTGTCATTTTGGAAGGTTAACTGGGCAGGTGTGAACCGTGGAAGGTTCAGTTTTCTTTTTGTGGTTTTGTTGTGAATATTTGGATAATGTGTATTCCCAAATTGTGAAATGAGTAAATATATTATATTTTTTTTGGAAAAAAAATGTATAGCGTTGTGTATATATATATATGTATGTATGTATATTTGTTGACTGGTCAGGTGACGTCAAGTCGGTGTCACGTCCAACCTCGGGCGATGGGGGCCCGGGCTGGGGTGTAACATCATGAACTTATATGGAGTAAACAACTTAGCACTGTATAGGGCTTTTTCCACGACCTTGAAAGGCTCTGGCCTTGAGTGGTTATTATGAGGACCAACAAACACCATCAAAGGATCTACTGTATGTTCCCGTTGGGCCTATTACTAGGGCAAGATCCAAGAATATCAAAGAAGCATTCAATGGTCTAATTCAAGAGATTTGAGTTGAATCTAAAATAATGAAACCCAAATTAGGCCCAAATGACAATCAAGACCTAGTTCATCTCATCAAGGCAAATGAATGGGTTTAGGCGTGAACTTGAATGGGCTAAGGCATGCGAACTGCGAAATTCAGATCATTTATTTATTTATTTGTTTATAGGCTTTATTTTTATATATTTTAATTTTTATTGTTGATTTGTAAGGCATGAATGCCAAATTAGCCTTTTTTTTCCTTTTAGATTAGAAATTAGTCATTTCCTTTTTAAATTAGGAGTAGGGTTTCTTTGTTTCTCTAGGATTCCTTGTTTCTCTAGGGTTTTCTTTTATTGTGGCCACCAGTATTCATGGTACTGTTCACTGACATTGTTCACGCGCACTATTCACTAGCTAGGATTTTTCCCTTTATTGTTTGCCACTTATTTAAGAGAGTTGTATCCTATGGAAAAAAAATATATTACTTTTGATTAATATAATTGTGAGAGTTTTCTCTTAAGTTCTTCAAAGAACTTTTCCGAACTTATTAAGAATTTCTTGTGGCGTTCAAACACTATATCTTTGGTTCGTGATTCGTTATAATCATTGGGTCAAGAGCGTTTCTTATACCGTTGGTTCACGTTTTGTTCATAAACGTTGGGTCAAGGTAATCTATCCTAAATTTTGTGTTTTCGTGTTCTTTCCTGTTCATTTATAAATCTGATTTAGTTCGATCCTCACGAAGAAACCCTAAGTTGGTTTCGGGTCTCACTAATCTTTGGTGAGGTTCGCATCAGGTTATATACGCTTCCATCTAACTCCATCTCATTGTTCAAAGACTTTTGGAAGATGTTCATCAACCGTTTCATAACCTGTTAAAGGTTGATGAAGGGACCTGATTATCTACTTGCCCTGTGGCAAGAGAATGGAGAATTTTTGCACTAGTACATGGGCCGATTTAATGAAGAGCTGGCGTGCATTGAGGGGTGTGATTCAAACCTCATCATCAATGTATTTACATTAGGCTTGCACTATGGCAGGTTTCAAGACTCTCTTACCAAGAAAAATCCCAGGAGCATATATGAGCTGATGGAGAAAGCTAAACCCTACATAAAACTGCAGGACATCAAACTTAAGAAAGAAGGAAGATGATCGACCAAAGATCATCTCAAACAAAGCGAGAAGGACTACGGCATATCAAAGGGCAATAGCTCAGACAGGTAGAAAGTTCATCCCAGAGGAACAGGTTCCAAATCGGATACACGTCAGGAGCCAAACCTCCCAGGCCTACGAATACCGATCTCAAGGATTCTGCATGAAATTCGATCGCTCGAGGTAGTTTAGTGGCCTCCCAAGTAGCACATCAAATCTAACAGGAAGAACAAGTCAAAGTACTATGATTTCTATAAGGACCATGGTCATGACACTGATGACTGTTGGGAGCTAAAAAAAACGATCAAGTGACTAATTGACATGGGTCAATTACGTGGCTATTTACAAGAACACGCAAGGGACAGAAAGAGGCCCAGAAACGAAGGCCGTTACGAAGAGAACCATGACAAGGAATGCAAAGAAGATCGTCCTGAAGGTAATTGTGAAGTTATCTTCATGAAAAGCATTGTTGGACCTGCAACTGGGGAATCCAACCGTGAGCGGAAGAGAAATGTCTGTGAGGCAACACTAGAATGCTGCTTTGGAAAAACAATATCAATATCCACGAAATCAGGACCAGTCATCACTTTATCTGATGAGGATTGCAAGGGGATTGTGCACCCCATGAACATGCCCTGGTCATTACCCTCTAGATCTCCAATTTCGAAGGACGATAGATTTTGGTTGACACTGACAGTTCTGCAAATATTATTTTTGTGGACACGTTGAAGCAGATTGGAGTGCCCAGTTCAGACGTTAGTTCAACCCAGACTATCATGGTGGGTTTCAATGGGGACCTCAACTCTCCAAGAAGGAAGATCACCCTGTCAGTCACTGGGAACAAGGAGGAAAGAGAGTATACAAGAGCTACAGAGTTCATGGTGATGGACTTTTCCTCACCCTACCATGCAACATTGGGACGACTAAGACTACATGCGATGAAGGCAGTAGCATCAACATACCACCAGTGCATCAAATACGTGAAGGATGGCTTAGTGGCAGTAATACGAGGTGACTGGGTGGCATTGAGGCAATGCTTTGCAATAAACATGAAAGGAAGGAAGAAGGCCTTATAGAAATTAAAGCTAGAGTAGGAAGTAGCTCCACCAAACAACTCAGCTCATGAGATCGATGATTTTAGTGAACACCCTGGCCTTTTCCAACCTGCTGAGCAAATACGAGAGATCACCTTCAATAAAGGAGCTTAGAAGCTGATGATAAGGGGATCCCTAAGCCAAAATGAGGCAGAGGAGATCATGAAGCTGCTCAAAGAGAACCTAAATGTTTTTACCCGCTCTCCAAAAGATATGAAGGGCATCAGCCCCTATGTGGCTGTCCACCGCCTTAATATCTCCTGATCTTATCCTCCAGTCAGGCAGAAGATAAGAACATTCAGTCCTAAAAATAAAGAGGTGATCGAAGCTGAGGTGAAGAGGTTGCTCTCAATTGGCTACATAAGGGAAATGATATACCTAAAATGGTTGGCCAATCCAGTCCTCATCAAGAAGAAGAATGAAAAGTGAAAAATGTGTGTGGACTTCACTGACCTCAACCAAATATACCCAAAGGACTGCTACCCAATGCTGAGGATAGATCAGATGGTGGATATAGTGACAGGGCATCAATGGCTGACCATGATGGATACATACGCAGGTTATAATCAAATCCGTATGGATAAGCAAGATGAGAAAGGTACAACGTTAATCACTCCAAGAAGTACTTAATGTCATATAATGTCGTTTAGTTTAAGAAATACAGGAGCACCCTATCAGCAGTTGGTGAACTGTATGTTCCAAGATCAAATTGGAACAACTATGGAGGTCTACATAAACGATATGTTGGTCAAAAACTCTAAGAAGGAGGACCATCTAATGCATTTGGCATAGGCTTTTTCCATACTGAGGAAGTTCAACATGAAGTTGAACCCAAAAAAATATGCTTTTGGAGTTGCATCCGGCAATTTCTGGGTTTCATCGTGAACTCGTTCGGCATTTGTACGACTAGGTTTTTTATACGCTCGTGTATTGACTACTCGCAAGTATACGAGGCCAAGTTTTAATATAGTGGATCTTTAAGATCGGATATCGTTCTACAGGGACGGTGTGAATAATTGAATACCGCCATTTGTATAGTCTTATATTATCCAGACGGTTCAAGAATTATTTAAAATTAAACTAATTAACACTAAATTAAACTAAAATCAGTGGGTTGATTACCTAGGGATTGATTTCATTCACTTAATACATGTTTGATTTCGTTTAGTTAACAATAGCGGTGTTTATCCTATCCGACAATCTCGGTATCTAAAACTCATTCACTCTCTCTCCCAAGTGCTTAGTGAATGAATACATGACTTCGCGTTGACGCCGAAGTCCCCCTCGAACGTCTTTTCAAACACATAGTCACTTAAGTCTTGACCCAACCTCATGGATTGCACACCTTCTAACGCCCTCCTGGGTCATTAGAACGTTGCGTTGTGTTTACCCTAGTCCAAATCTGGGGTTACGTCACCTTAGTGTCAAACCCCGTATTCTCAAATCCAAGCCTAATACCTCAAAAAGCATATTAAAATTGTAATAGAGCAATAACCACAATCGAATTTAGACAAACAACTGTTAAAGAAACATCTATTCCATCAAACTAGTATATACATGAGTTACAACAATCCCTAGCTAATATTTATCTATGCTAACATGATCTTGGCCATATAAGCATTAATACAAGAGGGATTCATCATCATTCACAATAAAACATTAAGTTACAAAGAGAGAAATAAATAAAGAAAGATCAAATCTTAAAGTGGAGTAGTCCACTGTCGCCAAAGATCGATCATAAAATGTTTTCTCTTTTCCGGATGATGAATCTTCTCTTTGAGCTCTTCAAGAATGGCCAAGGATTACCTCCTAAGGTTAGAGACGTCCAAGAGTTTTATTTGGAAGTGGGAGAACAAGTTTTATAGGTGCAAAGGTCCAAAAATATCTTAAAATATCTTAAAAGATCTTAATTCTGTATAGAGTTGACCGCCTAGGCGGTAGGTAAGTCGGCTGCTCTTTGATCTTTCACCGCCTAGGATGTGGAACTGGCTCCCAACTCTCTGCACTTTTGTCACACCCTACCCCGGACACCTGTTACTGTGGGGCCAGCGTGACGTCAACACGACCTCACCTGAAAGACAATCACTATAAACGACAACGTACAAGCATAAGTACATAATCACAAAAGCCAACCAAGTATATATACATTCTCTACTCGGGAACACTCTTGTCCCTACAAAATTCTCAATAACATCCAAGATACAAAACCCAACATCTCTCATTTGATTCGCCTCAAGTGATACCCCCAAGAAACTCATTTCCTATCGCACTTTCGGATCCGACCTATTGCCAGTAGGGGACAAATGCCTATCTACAGCACCTGCGAGGGTACTGCCTTCTTAATAAAAATATTTTTAAAATAATAATACATTCTAAACAATACAACATTTAAATATGGATCAAGTATAAGTATACAAACATCACATTTCTAATAAAAATCACCATAATATAAGTAGTGAAAAGTAAATCAATATATAAGTTCCATTCAACTCATCCAATATAAAATAATACTAATCACCATATAATAAATCATCAAATATAAGTAAAACACCACTTCTCAAAATACCACACTACCACACCACTCTCTGGTTAGCCATAGTGATCATTTTAACCTCACGATCAGGAGTTGCAACGGTACCGTAACATCCATAGGAATGTCTTCCTACGAAATATCCACACCCCTTTTGGGAAGAAATATAATCTAATCCACACCCCTTACGAGGAGAAATATAATCCACACCCCTTTCAGGGAGAACAACTATGACATCGTCAAAATCATCAGTATAATTAAAAATCCACATCCCTTATGGGAAGAAATACATTTTTACACCACATCGTCAAAAATCCACACCCTTTATGGGGAGAATATAAACCACCCATATCCAACGAAAATTATTTTTAATCATTCTTTTTAGAAACTAACACAATTCTCCGAAAATTCATTTTACCAACTCACCCCAAAAATCTGCTTGATCCATATCATTTATGAAATCGTACAATATAAGTAAACATATATGTCATCATATATATATAGAAAATAGTTTGGCAAGAAGACAGTACACTCACCTGGCTATCCGCTCCGCAAAACTTCTACTGACTACTTTCTCCTAGATTCCGGTGCCTGCGAATCTAATAGTAACATGGTCTAAATAAATATTTTTTTTGAAAAATAACCTAATCATGCAATGCAAGCCCTAAATTTCGTTATTTCCCCGTTCCCACATTTTATTATGTAAAATTTTTATTTGGTTAATTTTTATTTCGTTAAAAATTACAACATAAAATTCAGTAATACGACGGTCCCAAATTTATTATTCCGATTTTAATGCTAGAATTTGATTTAATAAACTAAAATAAACTTAACAAAAAATGTCACCCGTTCCGAACTGTTCACGGGTCACGAGATGGATTTTAAAATTTTGATGGGGTTATTTGTGCAATTTTCCTTTTCTTCCCTTTTTTTTTTTTTTCTTTCTTTTTCGATTCTGGTTTCCTGTTTCTGTACTGTTCTAGTTTCAGCCGACACACACCTACAACCACTCTCTCTCCCACCTAACGACCAAACATTGATCACACACCCACCAACCCGAAACCGACGATCACACATACACCGACCATGAAAACTGAAAGGCACACCCATGCACACACAACTAATTTAAACATACACCCACATGCACGTGAAAATCAGAACACCCACTTACACACACACACGAACGATGCCTGAGGATCGGCGACCGTTCACCGTCGTAAAGTTGGAGCGCACACATATCCACATGCATGGCAAGAACTTAATGGTTGATCATATACATACACACAACCCACCGAACATTTCAATGTCGACTAGCCAACCACACGCTCCATTGTTGGATCCGACACATACACACTGATATACCCAGAAGAGAAAACAGAACACACACACTATCTTACACACCCATGTTGTTGGACAAAACAAATGAATAGCACACGCACATGCAACGGAAACACACACCGCAATAGTAGCAGCAACACACACACACACACACACACACACTGTCAGCATGAAACAGAAAAACAAAACACACCGCCGGAAATATTTACCGATCCATGCCCGAGACATACATGCATGCGCACACCCACTCAAATGATTAAGAATTTACACACAATTACTCACCAGATCGACGATGATAAACCGCAACAATTACAGGGTTGACGATTTCACTCCCCGACCGTTGATCCCGTACCGAACTGAACGGCAACGATCAATCCATCCCACGATCACCAGAGAGTAGTTGACGAACGAAGAACAAGACCTACTCAAACTACCCCACACACATGCATGCTAATTCCTCCCACCCATCGCCGGAGGAACGCCGATTCAAGGAAGTTCGATGACCCCTCATTTGCTTTGGTCCTCTCTCTCTCTAGAATTTCTTAAATTTTCAGATTTGATAGCGATTTTTTTTTTTTTTTTTTTTTTTTTTTTTTTTTTTTTTTTTTTTTTTTTTTTACACATGCATGAGTGAGTATATTGTGCATGAAATAAGTAGTAGAAATCGGTCCTAGCTTTCCACGTTGTCTCTCCCGTTCTCGCCCTTCCGGCGGTCTCACTGCACACACGCACGACGTATGCGTGTGTGTATATATATATATATATATGTTTTAAAAAAACTTTTATAAAATTACTCTTTTCTCTCTCTAATTTCTTAACATCTCTTTTCTAGTTAAAGTTTCATTTTCAACATTTTTCTAAATTTGTAATTTGGTCCTTAAAAGTTAAAATTTTATAAATTGAATGGAAAATTTGAATCCCAAATTAAATTTAATGTTTCTAAATTTCTAATTTTACCCCTAAACTTTTTATTTGGACTTTAAATTAACAAAAAATTTCCCCCACTTTCCCGATGCTCTAAAATACACCTATTAATGACGTATGTGTTACGATTTAGGTCTTACAACTGTTACCGCCTAGGCGGTGGGACTTGTTCATTTTCAGCATCTCCTAGCATTCTCACCGCCGCAACGGTGGCCTTACCACTGCGGTGGTGGGTCTATTGTTCTTGAAACCTTGCTTCTTCACCGTTTTCCCACCGTTTCGCTCGTTTGTCACTTGTTTACGTCCCTACACCTGATTTACCTAAAAATAAACTAAAACGCAATTAAATATTAATAAAACACTCGAAAACTACCAAATCTGGTTTAGAAGTAGATAAATATTTTACACCTATCAAATACCCCCAAACTTGGAATTTTGCTAGTCCTCGAGTAAAACATCCTAACACTAAATTAAATTAACTACACTAATTAACTAACAACTAATCTAAAAATGAATAAACATAACAAAGAAGAAGTAAATGTATGCGAGTTCTAAGTTCAATCGAAGAAACCAAGTTGTTCCTCCTTCAACAACCCTCAATCAGATCAAGTTCGGGAAATAAAACACACCACGTGGTGTTATAGAATTTCAACACTCAATATCAATAAAAACCATTCTAGATCCATTTGAAATATATGTGTGTGAGAGCTCAAATGTATAAATAACGAAACACTGGATTAGATTATTTAGTAGCTAAGCTCATAACTTAAACCTTGAAAGATTCAGGAAAATCATACACTTGACTGGGCTCGACTATCCACTAATGTAGGTTCGGATATTCACAGAGATCAATAGGGCTTGGTTATGCTTTGGAGAATGACCAAGGGTATCGTAGGAATAGAAAACAGAAAGTCGTTAAGATTGAACGATATCCGAGGCACAAACGCTTGTCGCTATATCACTCTCGTAACCCCACACGTTTAAAACACAACCCTGAATGAGAATTGAAGAACTTTGTATTCACTTGTCGAAAGAAATGAAAATAAAAACTATATTCGCGTAGTCTTTTTTTCTTTTTTTTTAGAGATTGTCACACCCCCAAACTTATTCGAATTTGTACCATTTTAGGGGCGTGCAAATAAAATTAAAAGAGTGACAAATGAATACACTAATACCGAACCAATAACAAATCATCTGAAATCCCGCCTACTCACTTCAAGTCAGCATTAGTCTATGCTACTTGATTTCATTCAATTTTGACTTTTAGGCTTAGCGATAATAATTTGGAAAAATTTAATTGGCAGAGTATAGAAACGAGTTCAGAATTGAAAAGATTATCGGTTTCGATAGGGGAATAAGAGATAAAATTTTAAGGTTTAGCTACAAAGGTTCAAGCGAAAAAATTGAAGGCCTAAATCACACCTCCAGAATTACCTCACCTATAATTTCGCCTCAAGTCTACCCCAAAATAAGTTCTAGATTCCTCATTTCTGTCATGAACTTATTACTAAATAATCAGCGTCAAATCATTCAAATAATTATACATTGAGTCCATGTGATTTAAGGATCAAAATAATTTTGACCTAATCGACATGCTAAGTACACACAACACACATGAATGGCATCATCCCTTACCTCGATATAGAGTTGGGGATAATTTTCGTCATCGGGACATGGCCCCAGGCAAACTCAACAACTCATTAAGCATATACGACTTCATACATAAACATTTCTACATTAACTCTAAATAGTACATACATACACTAAACTAAGCATTTAACATGCACAAACAAAAAATCAAAATAAAGCTTAACTAAAAATTAAAGTTTTTCCATACCAAAAAAAAAAAAAAATTCATACAAAAAATATTTTCATCCTTTACATCTTTCTATCAACACAAAACAAAATGCACATTCCCTACCCTATCCTTCACATCTTTCTTTAACAATACAAAACAGAATGTAAATTCCATACCCCAAACTCGATCAAGGCAGTGTCCTCACCGTCTAAGCAGCGAACCCAATACAAGATATAACATTTATAATGACAAACTGGGTTCCAAACACATACCTAGGATATAAGACATAGAAGTCTCACCTCCTACTGTCTACCTGGGGGAACGTCATCACCATCGCTATTTCGGCGGAATGGGAATGGTGGCCGTTGCAACTCATGCGGCTGAAACTGTGGCATTAGCAAATAGAGAGTCATGTCGACTCCAAGATGATTGTATAAAATCCATTGGTTCTAATCTCGTTGCCGCGTGTACTGATCCAAGAAAATCTGGATTCCAGTAATGTCATTGCGAATGTTATACTGGTCGAGGCGAAGAACTCCAAGTTCCGTCCGTAGATCCTGGATGCTTTGATGCGTCGAATCTGATTGGCGGCTGGGGGCTTCGGGCATTGGGGCCTCAGATGGCCTTGCTTCTTCCTCTGTCGGGCCCTCTTCTTCCTCTGCTTCCGACAGCCGGGCCTTGGGCTCTGCCTTTCCACAATCGATTAATCATTGCTTGATCGAGCGGAGTTTTAGGGGGCCAAGAGCTATCATCTGTCACCAAGACACCGGCTCGTCGAAATAAGTCAGTCAAGAGTGATGGAAATAGGAGACCGGCCTTTGTCGTGTTAACTCTATGGAGAATTGAAGAGTAGATCAAGTCACCAACATTGATCGACTTTACAGTCTAGATTGGAAGTATTTGTGGAACATCTACAGCTATGGAAACATAATGTAAGGAGATGCAGACGTCTCCTGGGTCTCCAAGAATAAGAGAATCTATTTGGGAGTCAGTGGTTCCTTGGATATTAACAGAATGAAAAAGTTTAATGATAATGTCAAAGATTGTGGCCTCAATGATCTGACAGCTAGCGAGTCTCGTATGACCTGGTCGGGAACCAACAAAAATGGATTAAAAGTTCATAAAAGGCTTGATCGGGCCATGAAAAATGATGATTGGTGCCGCAGGTTCCCTGAAGCCATGGTTGTGCACCTTCTTATACATACTTTGATCACTCTCCGCTTTTAATTAATATTACTTTTAGGCCTGCGCTAAGAGCGGGTTTTGAAATAAATTTATTATTTTTTTATTTGATTATTTAAAATTTATTTTATATTTTTTGTGTTTGGGTTAATATTTTGTATTAGTTAGTGTGGTTTTTATTGTGTTGTTTTTTTGGGATAAACTATATCTTATTCAAAGTGTTGAAAATATTTGTTTTTTTTTTTTTTTTTGTTATATTTGTTTAATGTTGAATGAATGATGAAATTTTAGTCTAACACAAGTTTAGTTGTAAATGAATGTTAGTGGCAAAATTCATAATTTTATTTGTATTATAGTTTGAGAAGATAAGATTTTAGTGACAATGACACTGCATATATACAAAAGTAATAATCAATTCAATCCAAACAAAATTAACTGCTCCACATGAAAATGAACTTTATATTTGAATGTTGTGCAGAAAAACCAAGCTAAAAGTTCAATCAAATTTATACTAACAAAAGAATAAAAAAACGTTGCACAATAATTTCTTGGTTCAAAGTTGATTTCAAATTTAAACACAAAAAATTCAACATGAATAAGGGTAGTAAAGGGATCAGGACTCGGACACAATCAGGGGTAATCCAAATCCAACCCGTCTTATTAGTCAAATTATTAGATTCAAATCATAAATTGTACTCACGCCTGAAGGTGTATAAAAGGTAAAAGGTAAAAGGTTTGAAGAATGAAGAATATTCAAAACTCTACCGTGATCTTGTTATGTATTCAGATACAAAACTCACGAACACAGAAAAATTTGAATCAATAAAGACGAATAAAAAAGATAACTGAGAAGATGAATCAGAAAGATAGATATAACTTGTCTGAATGCAATTCAACAACTCCAACCTATTGAAATATGAAATTAATTACGTCTTAATTACATACAAGTAAATAGATTGGAAAAATAAAATTTAAAGTCGAATCGAATGAAGAAGTAAATTTGCGATTACCTCATAGTATATAAGGGAGAAATTTAAAATAATCAGAGAGTCAACGGCACCATCAATCTACTGGAAGACATAAATTACCAGCCTAAAACGAAAATAAATCACATCAATAACTGTAATTTTTCGCACAGATCATTCATAGTAGCCCTACTTGAAGAAAATATCATCACCCACCGGAACAACTGGCGAGGACGATGTCTTTAGATTAATATCCATCACTGCTAGCCATCTCTCTCTAAATCAACAAAACCCTGATCTCCTAAGCAAAATAAAAAGAGATTGAAAACAACCAAATGGAGACTCATTGTCAGGGCCGCCAAGCTCGGCGATGGCGTCGACAAATCTCTCATTGAGTTCCGGTGTCCAACGGAGCTGGGGCTTTGGATCCGAGGTTAGGTTCAAGCGGGAAGCGATTGGAAGCTCCGTGACTTCCGTCGGGTCTAGAGACCGCTAGGGAATCACTGAGAACATATCTAATTTCTCCTTCTGTTGTCGTTGTCAGATCTGTAGAGCTTTATATCTAAGGTGTCGACTTTTGCATATCTATTCCACGTCGTCGAGCTCTCTTTCTAATAAAGACGGGAATGGCGTTTCCGATTTCTCCTTCCGTTTGCGACGTTGAGCCAACGGAAGTTAAAAAATCAACCCACCAATGTTGTTTATAAGGAACCCAAGACGAAGGAATCCTGAACAATTAAAGAATAATTAAAAAATTAAGAAAAGAATAAATAGAGGATAATTGAATGCAAGAATTAAAAATGAGCTAACTGACGAGTAGGGCTGGCAAAACAGGTAACAGGTCGTGTAACAGGTCATTACACGATAACACGAAACACGATAAGACCCAAACCCGAACACGACACGATAAGCTTATCGTGTCAGACTACCCAAACACGAACACGACACGAAAATTATCGTGTCGACACGACACGACACGATAATTTTTCGTGTCACACGATAACACGAAACCTATCAGGTAAACACGACACGATAAGACCTGATAAATTTCTATTATACATTAACCTACCCATTACACGTTAACCCATTACACGTTAACGACCTGTTAACCTGTTAACTTAAAACTATCTTAACAAATTATTACAAAAGCAAAAAAAAAAAAAAAAAAAAAAATCAATTTCAACCAAAACAAACCAAACCAAAAAATAAATCCATCATTACATTTACAATGTCACACAAAAAAAAAGAAAATACCAACACAAACATCATTCACAAAACACCACCAAATATGGAATATCTTAAATTAATTGTCAATAGATCCATAATAAACATAATAAACTAGTGACTTTCCAATTGTCAAACACCTTAGTCCTGTACAACAAAAAAAATATATTTTAGAAAGACAATTTATAATATCAATATTCAACAATTAATGAATTTTTTATAAGTAACAAAATGCAAGAAAAAAAATCAACAAACCTACATAATGTTTGAACATTGAGTCAAAGAGATGTTTGAGCATTGAGTCGAATGCGACGTTACCGACATATCTTCTTTGTTGATATCTAAATTCAAAACGTCTTCAGTAAGTTCGTCCAATCGAACTTTTGCAGTTTCTGCATTTAAATTTTTGTGAAAAAAAACATTACTAATAAAATTATAATTGTAAGACAAATATAAACTCAAATGAAATATAATCTCCAAAAAAAGAAAAGATTACCCATAGCCCCAAATAACCAATCTTTTGTACAAAGTAAAGCTTCAACGGTTTCAGGCTTGAGTGAACTTCGATGTTGATCAATTACTCTCCCACTTATACTAAATGCAGATTCAGAAGCAACAGTGGACACAGGAATGCTCAACACATCACGGGCCATAGAAGAAAGTTCTGGATAACGAAATTGATTCGCTTTCCAAAATTTCAAAATATCCAATTTCGAATTTCTATCTATTCTTCGTTCATCCAAGTATAATTCCAATTCAGTTTTTTGTGCACCCGAACCAAATTCACCACTTTCAAAAGAATCGAACTCCTATAATTAAAAATATTTAGAAAAAATATCAACGTAAATTAAGATATCAATAAAAATTAAAAATATTTAGAAAAAATACAAATTAATAACTTACCCTCAATACATCTCGATTTTCTTTACTAAGAAGATTTTCATTGAGGTCGCCTTGGTCACTACACTTGTCGGGACAGGATGATGCGGCCGAAGACTTAGAAGATTTCATATATTCATTAAAAAGCAAATTCAAATTATCTCGGACATGCAAGAACTCAACTGAACCACTCCCATATAGTTTTCGGTAGCTAAAATCAACAAATTGAATCTTATACCGAGGATCCAAGATCACAGCAATAGCCAATATCATACTAAACTCCGACCAATATTTCTCAAATTTCTCAAGCATTTTAATAGCCATATTCACCATATATTCATCATCGGAATTTCTGTATTCTCTCAAAGTCAAATAGGTCATGAAAACCGAAGGAAAATACAAATTGGCAGTAGGGTACTTCGTTCCAGAAAATTGACAAGTAATATCATAAAACAAGGTCAAGAACTTCTTAATTTTTTCTCCTTTCTCCCATTCACAAGCAGAAGGATTATGCTTATAATTAGAGTCACTTAATTCCAAATGACAAAATGCACTACGAAAATATAATGCACTTTCAAGCATTAGGTAAGTTGAATTCCATCGAATAGGAACATCTTGTCGTAAACCTTTCTTAGCATTTAAAGACAAGAAATTCACACATTCTAAGAACTTATGCTTTCTCACCTGTGACCCTTTAATATATTTCACACTCTCACGAATCTTCTCAATGCATGAACTTATTTCTTTTAAACCATCTTGCACTACCAAGTTGAGAATGTGGGCACAACACCTTAAATGAAAAAATACACCCTTGCACAAAAGATTGTTTCTCAAATTCAATTGACTTGTCAACATTCTCACAAACGCATCATTGCACGATGCATTATCCAAAGTCAAAGAAAACACTTTATTATCTATTCCCCAATCAGATAACAAAGCATAAGCTTTCTCACTCATAGAAACACCATTATGTGGAGGTGGCATGCAACAAAAACTTACTACCCTTTTACGTAAAATCCAATCACTATCAATAAAATGCCCTGTGACACATACATAGCCATCAGTAGTGAGGGATGACCACATATCAGAGGTTAAGCAAACTCTACCAGGGCATTTTTCAAACATGTAGTTTACTTTTACCTTTTCTCTCTTATGTATTTTGAAAAGATCAGCCTTAGCAGTATTCCTAGAGATATGAACCACATCCTCATTCAAATACGATAATAAATCTCGTATGCCCTTGTACTCAACAAACGATAATGGTAAATCATGCATGACAATAGCGGCAATCAACAACTCACGAAATTTCTCTTGATCAATTTTTCGACTTCTAGTTGATAGTGAGCTTTGACTGTGATCTAATATCATTTGTCCTACATCTTGTGAATTGATTCCAGGACAAGATTTAATATGACGGTTCATGTTACCGGTACCATACCGGCTATCACCGACCATTGTTTTCCCACATTTCTTACACTTACATAATTGCTTACCATCTTGATTCTTCTCATTGATTGTCACAAAGAATCTCCAAACTTGACTTCTTTTTACTCTCTTTCGTTTTCCGATTGTGTTGTTTTTGACATCATCCTCCACCTCTTGCGACTCATCATCATTTTCAGTTTCCACCGTTATTGGTAAATCATTTGAATCTATGGTATCCCTCTACATGTAATTACAAAACATAATTAGAATGTTAAAACTCCTGCAATGTTAGGCACTAATTTAAGTGGGGAAGAAATCGTTTAGCTCCAATTTAGCCCTAGTTTCAAAAAATCTTAAAAAATACATGATTTAGCCCTGTTTAGATAAATATTGCTCAGTTTATAATTGGACGCCAATTCCCACTCACAGAAACTAACACTAAATTTTTAACTCACTACAATCTCTCCATCAAATCCAGTACAACAAATTAACCCTAATTGCAGAATCTACCCAACCTAGCCCTAATTCATTAATAAATAACCATTATCTCGTATAATCAACTCAAATATAACCACACTTCCATCTCCATTTTGACTAACCCATCCTAAGTATTTGTTCTAATGGGAAAGGGTTTTCTCTCCAAAGTATTTGAAAACACGCTAATCTCTTTTTACAGTGATCAATCTGCAAATAGAACACTGTCGGCCGTATAAGAATCACTGCAATTCAACTAATTGAATATATAGTAACAATAACGAGAATTAATTTAGAGAAAAACCAAACTGCACAAATTGAATAACCCTAATCAGAGGTCAGTGTTGTGGTGGCTGTTCGGTGGTGGTAAGGTGGTATCGTGTCTGCGACGTGGTGTGGTGGCAATTCAGTGGTGGTGGTGGCTATCGTGAGTTAAAGAAGGGGGGGGAGAGAGAGAGAGAGAGAGAGAGAGAGTACCACCGATAGACGCTGAGATAGCTTTACTCCGGTGAATCGATGGGATGGGAAGCGATGGTCGTCGGCGTCGTCTTGTGGAGCAGCGACGGTCGTCGGCGTCTCGTGGCGAAGGGAGCACGGCTGTCCTCCGTCGTCGGTGTCTCGTGGCGAAGGGAGCACGGCTGTCCTCCGTCGTCGGTGTCTCGTGGCGAAGGGAGCACGGCTGTCCTCCGTCGTCGGTGTCTCGTGGCGAGTCCTCCGTCGTCGGTGTCTTGTGGCGAAGGGAGCACGGCAGTCACAGTCTCACAGATAAGGAAATGAATTATCAAATGGGTTAGGGACTTAGGGTTTGAGAAATGTGGTTATATATATATTAAGTACTAATGTGTAATATTTGATAATTTGGGGGGTGTAAAAATAATTTATTAAATTAACAGGTAACCTATTGGGTCACAGGTTATCGTGTAACCTGAATACACGAAATTCTTATCGTGTCTTATCGTGTAACCTATTAGGTTATCAGGTCAACCTGATAACCTGCACTATTTCTTATCAGGTTATCGGGTCTGACACGATAACGACCCGATACCTGATAAGCAAAACCTAGACCTGCTAATTTCGTGTCGGTCTCGTGTCGTGTCATCGTGTAAATACCTGTTTTGCCAGCCCTAATATAGTACCATGGCCCGATCTTTGGAGACGTTTGAGAAGTGAGACATTGTGAGAAGACTTCCACACACAAAATAGTGTTATATCTTAGGGATTGGATTGAGAAATTTTATAGGGAATGTGGCGAGACCCGGCCCAGTGTGTGTCCACTAGACATTGCCGGAACTGATGGCTTTAATTACTGCATCCAAGCTCGGGTCTCGGCCCCCATAAGGTTTGTCAGTGGGTGGTCCCGAGGCCGCTAATCCCAAGACTTCATTGATAAAATTTGGACTAAAAGAGATGGGGCAAGTGTGAACCTTGTTCGATAGTCAACGACTTCAATGACATTGGCATAAAACTCCCGCACTAGGGCCACCTCACCTTGGAGAGGTGATTTGCATAACTATTCCCAACCACGGCTTCGAATGACATCTTGAAATTCCGCCGAGAGGTTATCTAATAGTCCAAATCCCCTTTGTCGGATACAAGTTCCCTTACGCTCAAATCTTTGGAAATGTTACTCCGCTTGCTTCGACTCAAAGCGTGTGGAATTGTAGTCCGTGGCGGCACCTCCGGTTCGAGAACTTGAACCTTCACCCTGTGCCCTCTTTGAAGAAACTCTCTTAGTCATGTTTCCTATAAATCACAATCACAAAATAGAACAACCCAATCATATATGCACAATACAAAATAGTCCCCAAATTAACACTATCAAGAACAAGGCACAATCTTAATACACATATACCAATCGCAATGATTTTAACAAAATATGAACAATGTAGCATGAATTTTTGTTTCCCACAATTTAACAATCCATAAAAACTTAGTCTATCACCAAAAATCAAACCAAAATCCCATAGAGAATGAAAATCGCGAAAATGGGGGTTTAAGGGGTTAGGGCATATTCCAAATCCAATGATTTTTGAAATAAACATGCAAATCAATCAAAGATTTCAACAAATAGATAAAATATAGGATCATAGATACTTATTTGTTGAAATATTTTGATCCAAACGATTGAAAATGGAAAAAATGCTCCGTTCGATCTTAAACCCTAGGTTTTCGAAAATGGAGTTGAAATCTGATTTTTGGAGGATGTTTTGCGGTTGAAATCAGAAATTTTGTAAATGGAAGGATGAATTTGAGGGTTTGAAATGGTTTGGAATGATGGGGATAGAGAGATTTTGGAGTTTTTGAAGTGGTTGTGGTGTTTTTGTAATAGCGGGATGACTTTAATAAAACAGAGGCCTCACCGCCTCGGCGGTGTGGGCGCTTTTTTAAAACCTGAACATTCTATCGTTTTACTGCCTCGGCGGTAAAATGCCTTTTTTACACCCTAATACTCTGTTGTTTCACTGCTGCGGCGGAGAGGCGTTTATGCTGAAAACTTTACATCCTGCGTTTTCACCACCTCGGCGGTGAGCCTACTTCTGCATTTTCAATATTTCTTCAAGTTTTCACACAAAGGCTCTAGACCATGCATTTCCACTTCATTTATTCAATAATTTTAAGTGCAAAACACATCTTCGAGTATCCTCACTCCTTAATTTACCTTCAAACACGCTCCGAAACCATTCCGGCCTCCAAAAAATAAATAATAGCAAAAATCGAGTAGAACTTGATACCCTCGGTTTCATATCAAAAAATGTGACTTGCTTGATTTAACGTCCTTAGTTGGACTTAGCAAATTTCATGATCATTCATCAACGAGGGAGATACTCTCCACAACTCGTTTTTTATTTTCACTATAATGCTTGATCATCTCCTCTTCACCTTCTAGTTTGACTGAACCGAGGGAAAATTTACTTGAGCATTTTTCACCAAATTTCCTCATAGATAAGGAATTGGGGGATAGAATGCTCCGTTGGATCACGATTCATGGTATTGAAGTTGGCTTCTTTTTTTTCTCCTTATTCTTTTCAACGTATGCTCGATCTCGGGATCAAGAGTCAAGAATTTCAACTCCTTCTTCGTTGCATGCACTGTTTGATCACAACTTATGAAACAAATTAATAAAATAATTTAAAAGAAAATAAAACAAAAGAATTGTCTGGATTATTAATCGACTACTTAGTCACAATATCAACCCATTCGAACACCATCCCTAGCAACGGCGCCAAAAACTTGTACGATGAGGTTTTTTACAGGCTTGCGTATTGACTACTCGCAAGTATATGAGATCAAGTTTTAATATAGTGGATCTTTAAGGTCGGATATCGTTCCACAGGGATGGTGTGAATAATTGAATATCACAATTTGCATAGTCTTATATTATTCAGATGGTTCAAGAATTATTTAAAATAAAACTAAATTAAACTACAATTAGTGGGTTAATCCTAACTAAGTTGATTACCTAGGGATTGATTTCATTTACTTAATAATGGTATTTATCTTATCCGACAATCTCAGTATCTAAAACTCATTCACTCCCTCTCCCGAATGTTTAGTGAATGAATACATGACTTCGTGTTGATATCGAAGTCCTTCTCGAACGTCTTTTTGAACACATAGTCATGTGAGTCTTGACCCAACCTCATGGATTGCATACCTTCTAACGCCCTCCCGGGTTGTTAGAACGTTGCGTTATGTTTACCCTAGTCCGAATCCGGGGTTACCTCTCCCGAGTGTCAAACCCCGTATTCTCAAATCCAACCCTAATACCTTAAAAAACATATTAAAATTGTAATAGAGAGATAACCATAATCGAATTTAGACAAACAACCGTTAAGGAAACATCTATTCCATTAAACTAGTATATACATGAGTTACAACAATCCCTAGCTAATATTTATCTACTCTAACATGATCTTGGCCATATAAGCATTAATACAAGAGGGATTCATCATCATTCACAATAAAATATTAAGTTACAAAGAGATAAACAAAGAAAGAAAGATCAAATCTTAAAGTGGAATAGTCCACTGTCGCCAAAGATCGATCCGAAAATGTTTCATCTTCTCTTTGAGCTCTTCAAGAATGGCTAAGGATCACCTCCTAAGGTTAGAGACATCCAAGAGTTTCATTTGGAAGTGGGAGAACAAGTTTTATAGGTACAAGGGTCCAAAAATATCTGAAAAGATCTTAATTCTGTGTAGAGTTGACCGCCTAAGCGGTGGGTAAGTCGACTGTTCTCTGATCTTTCACCGCTTAGGCGGTGGAACTGGCTCTAAACTCTTTGCACTTTCACTGCCTAGACGGTGCAACTTGTTCATTTTCAGCATCTCCCAGTATTCTCATCGCCACGGCGGTAGCCTTACCGCTGCGATAGTGGGTCTGTTGTTCTTGAAACCTTTTTTCTTCACCGTTTTCCCACCGTTTCACTCGTTTGTCACTTGTTTACGTCCCTACACCTGATTTACCTAAAAATAAACTAAAACACAATGAAATATTAATAAAACACTCGAAAAATACCAAATCCGGTTTAGAAATAGATAATTTTTTTATACCTATCAGCATTACAGTACACTCAGGACAGATAGAAGTTGTTTAGAATATGAAATCCCATGTAACCATAAGAGAAGTTCAAGTGCTGATAGGGAGATTGGTAGCCCTGAGCAGATTCATTTCCAAATTTACTGATAGGTATGCCCCTTTCTTCAAAATCTTGAAGAGAAGCAAAGTCTTTCAGTGGAACAAAGATTGTGAACAAGCGTTGCAATCTATTAAAGACTACTTGGGCTCAGTTGAGACACTAGCTAAAGTAAATCTAAGGGAAAAACTTTATCTCTATTTAGCGGTGACATCCGTGGTAGTAAGTGCAGCACTGGTGAAAGATCACATAGGAGGGCAAATGCCAGTTTACTACATCAGCAAATGAAGCTTGTCCTAGTATTGGTGACCGCAACATGGAAGCTCAAACCATATTTTCAAGCACATGTGATCAATGTGCTGACCTCCTACCCCCTCAGAGTTGTAATGCACAGACTAGAGGCTTCTGGACGTCTTATGAAATGGGTTGTGGAACTTGGTGAGTTCTTCATCAAGTGTAAGCCTAGAACAACAATCAAAGGGCAAGCCTTGGTTGACTTTATTATTGAGTTGACTTCTCCTGAAGAAATGGTAGTGGAAGATGGAGATTACCCTGATAAGTCAACTACTCCGTGGAAGCTACGGGTAGATGGAGCTTCGAACATGAAAGGGTGTTGTGTAGTCATAGTCCTAGAAACACCTAAAGGAGATCAGCTTGAAAAATCAGTGCAGCTCGACTTTCGAACCTCCAACAATAAAGTGGAATATGAAGCAGTAATCATTGGGTTGACTCTTGCCAAAGAGTTAGGAGCCCAATATCTGGAGGTGGGATCAAACTCCCAACTGGTTGTCAATCAGATAAACGGAGTATTCAAGATAAATGAGGAAATGTTGTGCCTTTATGTTGAGAAGGTGAATGAACTAATCTCCCTACTTCAGAGTTGCAAGTTTGAAGTCATTCAGAGAGCTGAGAACGAGAAGGCAGATGCACTATCAGTGTTAGCTTCTACTTTTGGACTTTATCAACAATCTGATTTGGTAGAGTTCCTTGAGCAGCTGGTAGCGAAATATTACATCGCTACTTTCACCGCAAGTGTACGGGTCAAGTTTTAGTATAATGGGAAGAGTAAGGGTTGTCGTATCCACAGGGATTGGATTAGATTATCGTTAAGTACCATGATTGTCATAACCAAATTTTATTTTGGCGACTCAAATGTAGTTTTTATAATAATTATAATCTACTAAACTAAATTAATTATTAAAACTATAATACTATTATGACGTTTATGGGAATTTATTGTTTAGGGATTAACTTCGTTCACTAATACGTGTTCGATCCAATCTTGTTTACATTAACGGTATTCAAATTTATCTGACAATCTAGGTATTGAAATCTCACTTACTACCTCTCCCGAGTGTAAAGTGAATGAATATGTGACTTCGCGTCAACACCGAAGTCTCCCTCAACCGTCTATACGACACTTGGTTACACGAGTCTTGCCCCAACCTCACAGATTGCATATTTTCTAACGCCTTCCTAGGTCAATAGATTGTCACGTTGTGTTTAAATCCTAGTCTGAATTCGGGATTTCCTCTTCTGAGTGTCAAATACCATATTCTCAAACCAACCACAATACCATAACAAACATACTATGATTGTAATAAAACGGTAAACACAATTGAATACAAATGAACAACCGTTAACGAAATATCAATTTATACAAAAAACGTTTTCATGAAGTCAATCAAGCCCTAGACAATATATGTTTAGCTACTCATGCCCATAACCATATATACAACAATAAACAGGCTAAACATAATCAAAACTATCAACCAAACTAAGAATAGAATAGAGAAACAAGGAGACTAGCCATTATCCGAAGAACCGACGCTAAAATCACTTCGAGAACGTTTTCTCTTTTGGGATTTAATGATCTTCTCTTGGTTGATAGTGTCTTGGAGCTCTCAAGACTCCCAAAAATGTTTTCTTGTATTTAGAGAAGGAGGAGATATATTAAGGGATAAAAAATATCAAGAAATATTCCAAAATATCTATTACAGCTGGTGCCAGACCGTTGTAGCGGTGGGGAAGTCAGTAGACTTTTTGACTGGTAGGGAATTCAACAACTCTCTGCAACGGTCACTAGTCAGAAAGCCTACTGACTTTTCCACCGCTACAGCGGTGGGAAATTCAACAACTCTTTGCACTTTGACCACTGTAGCGGTGGATGCAGGTTCTGAACTTTGATCTTTTTGCTATTTCTCTCCACCGTTCTTCCACCGACTTGCTCGATTATAACCTGTTTTCATCTATTTTCGTCCCAAACACCTGATTTATAACAAAACAAATAAAAACGTATTAAAACATATTAAAATGCTATAAAAATACTCGAAAACTATCAAAACTGGCTTGGGAATAAATAGATAAATTACACCTATCAGCAGCCCCAGCTAAGCATTGCGCATGCATAGGTTAGCTGGATTAGAACGAAGACTGAAGAACACCTCTAGTTCAGTATCTCAAGGAGGGAACTCTGCTAGAAGATAAGGATTTTGCCAAGAACATCCTATAGAAAGTATCCAGGTATGTGCTAACCAATGGTAAATTGTATAGGAAATCTTTCTCCCAACCATTGTTACTTTGTCTAGGACCAAATGAAGCCACTTATGTCCTACAAGAAATATATGAAGGGGTTTGCAAAAATCATCAAGGATGGAGGACTTTGATTTACAAAGCGCTAAGAGTGGGGTACTACTGGCCGACAATGCCCATTGACACGCAAGAGTATGTTAAGAAATGTGACAAATGCCAGTGGTTCTCCAATAATATCAAGATCCCAGCTCAACACCAGATTCCAATAAATAGTCTATGACCATTTGCTCAATGGAGGATGGACGTGTTAGGGTTGTTTACCCCAGCACCGGGGAACAAAAAATACCTACTGGTGGTAAATGACTATTTTACCAAGTAGGTTGAGGCTGAAGTATTTGCAACAATAAGAGAGAATAAAGTGGAGAACTTTCTTTGGAAGAATGTAATTTGTCATTTTGGCATCCCAGCGATACTCATATCTGATAATGGAACTCCTTTTACCAGCGGCAAAGTTGCATGGATGTACAATGAACTGAAGATTCAAAATCATACATCTAGTCCAGCGTACCCGCAAGCTAATGGACAAGTTGAGGTGACAAACCGTTCTATCAATGAGGCACTCAAGAAATGACTGGATGATGCCAAAGGCAAGTGGGTAGAAGAACTACCAAGAGTGTTATAGGCTCACTAAACTACTCCAACAACCACCACAAGGAAAACACATTTCTCCATGACTTACGAAATTGAAGTTGTTGTTCCAGTGGAGATAGGGTTGCCACCCAGACGAGATGGCACAATCAATCTTGTGGAGAATGAAGAAGTCTTACGATAGGAGATAGACTAGTTGGAAGAAAGACGTGACGGAGCAGCAATAAGGATGATAGCTTACGAGTCAAGGATGGCACGAATTTTCAACCATGCAGTGCACCCATAACACTTTACAGTAGGAGAGACCTAATTTTCTGGAGGGTAATGCCACATCGCTGGTAGCGGAATATTACATCGTTAGTTTCACCGCAAGTGTACGGGTTAAGTTTGAGTATAATAGGAAAAGTAGGGTTGTCGTATCCACAGGGATTAGATTAAATTGTCGTTGAGTAAAGCGATTGTCATAATCGGATTTTATCTAGGCGACTCAATTTATATTTTTGCTTTATAAATAATATACTAAATTAATTAACTAATTAATCTAAAATACTATAATACTAATATAACGTTTAAGGGAATATATTGTCTAGGGATTAACTTCATTCACTTAATCGTGTTCGATTTAATCTAGTTTACATTAACAATATTCAAATTTATCTGACAATCTAGGTATCGAAAACTCACTTACTACCTCTCTCGAGTGTAAAGTGAATGAATATGCGACTTCGCATCAACGCCGAAGTCCCCCTCTAGCGTCTATACGACACTTGGTCACATAAGTTTCGCCCCAACCTCACAGATTGCACATTCTCTAATACCCTCCTGGGTTATTAGATCGTGGCGTTATGTTAAAACCCTTGTCCAAATTTGGAGTCACCTCTCCCGAGTGTCAAACTCCGTATTCTCAAATCAACCATAATACCATAACAAGCATATAATGATTATAATAAAACGGTAAATACAATCGAATATGGATGACAAATCGATAACAAAATGAAGATCAAACAAACAATGTTTTTATAAACAAATCGCTCCCTAGACAATATATGTTTAGCTACACATGACCATAGCCCTATATTCAACAATACACAAGCTAAACATAAACAAAACTATCAATCAAAACTAAGAAATAAAGAGAGAAACAAGGAGACTAGCCGTTATCCGAAGAACAGACGCTAAAACCGCTCTGAGATAGTTTTATCCTTTTGGCTTTGTGATCTTCTCTTGGTTGATAAGGTTTGGAGCTCTCAAACCCTTCCCAAAAATGTGGTCTAAGTGTTGGGAAAGAAGGAGTATAAAGAGGGATCCAAAATATCAACAAAATATTCTAAAATATCTAAAACATCTGGTGTCAGACTGTTGTAATGGTGAGAATCACCACTGCAGTGGTAGGAAGTCAGTAGGCTTTTTGATAGGTGACCGCTGTAGCGGTGGAGGCCACCACTGCAGTGGTGAGGTTCACCGTGGTAGCGGTGGTCAAGTAGAAGGTTTTTGTGGGATTGACCGTTGCAGCAGTAGTTTCACCGCTGCAACAGTGGAGTTGCGGTCCTGAATTTGCCTTCTTGCTTGTTTTTCCATCGTTCTACCATCGATGTTCCATTGATTTACTCGATTATAGATCGTTTTCATCCCTTTTCATCCCCAACACTTGATTTATAGCAAAATAAACAAAAACGTATTAAAACACTATAATAATACTCGAAAACTACCAAAATTGGTTTGGGAATAAATAGATAAATTTCACCTATCAAATACCCCCAAATTTAGAATTTTACTAGTTCTCGAGCAAAACACTAATGCTAAAATAAAAAAACACAATGAAATAATTAACACAAAAACTAAACACGAATAAAAGCATAAACTACCTAAACATAACGACATACGAGTTTTGAAATTCAACTATACTGACCAAAATGTTTTCCCTCAACGGCCCTCAATTAGATCGAGTTCAGGAGAAAAACGCACCATGTGGTGTTCTAGAATTTCAACATTCAATAATGGTAAACGCCATTCTAGATCTTACTCAAGTATGTGTACGAAAACTCAATTATATAACTATTTAAAGACCGGATTGGATTATCCACCAACGAAGCTCACGACTTATACCATAAAGGATTAGGATATCCATATGGCTGACTGAGTTCCACTCTCCACTACATGTCTTGGAAATTCAAAAAGATAATAGGACTTGGTTCCGTTTTCGAAAAATGTCCAATGGTATATTAGGAATGTAAAACAGGTTAATGTCATTAACTCAACGATACCCAAGGCACAATGCTTGGCATACAATCACACTCGAACCCCCATAGATAAATTTGAAACAACCCTGAACATACATTTAAGAACTCCTTACTCACTTGTCAAAAGAAACTATAATAGAACTATATTTATATATGTTTTTTTTTTAACAAACCATACCCCAAAACTTATTCGATTATTACAATTTCACGGGTATGGTTAAAACGAAAGAAAAATGACAAGTGAGTACTCGAATACCGAACCAATGAAAAGTTCACCCAAAACCCAACCGCTCACTTCAAATAGCATAAACTAATGCTAACTTGATTTCACTCAAATTGTGCCTTCGGTTCGGTAAAAGTTTTATTGGCCAGGGTATTAGTTATGCGTTTAGAATTGAAACGGCTTATAGACTTCGACAGGGTAACGAGGGATAAACATATTACAAGATAAGCTTCAAAGGCTCAAGCGACAAAATGAATTCCTAAATCATGTCTCCTGAATTACCTTGCCTAGGATTTCGCCTCAAGTTTCCCCCAATCAGGTTCTAGAATCCCTTAAATTGTCATGAATTTAGCTAATGAATAATCGGTCTCAAATCAATCGGATAGCTATACATTGAGTCTACGTGCTCGTGCAAATTAGGATCCACAATAACTTTTACCAAAACGACATGCCAAGCACACAGAACACATATGAATGGGCATTACCCTTGACCTCAAAAAACAACTAAGGGATAATATCATCGTCGAGTAATGGTCCAGATGAACTACAAAACTCAGCACACAACAACTACAAACAGACAATACTTATACTAAACTAAACAAACATGCATACAATTAAATAATAAAACTTTTAAACTTAAACTACATAACTAACAAAAGAAAACATACTAACATACTACACATCACCCCAAACTTAAAACGGGCATTGTCCACGATGTCCCAATATCAAACTCAATAAATAGCATGCATTATAGTGACGAGGGGGATTTTGAACATGTACCTGGGAGATGAGACAATCTCACCTCCGAATGAAGTCGGCGGTGATGGATTAATTTATTTGAAACCTTGGGTTGCCTCCCAAGAAGTGCTTGGTTTATTATCCTCGGCTTGATATAGAGAAGTGCTCGTCAAAGAGTGGCTTCCTCCCATAGTATGTGTAATACAACACGACATACGGGTCTTAGTTCAAAACAACCTCAAGATTGACGAGATTTGGTATTGTTTGGCCTAAGCTCTCAACGTGACTCGTCTCCGGCTCATGTGCTTGGTTGGCCGGAATGAACCGTGCTGAAGGCGGTAGAGGATAAGTGAGCCATATCGGATCCTCATAGATGTGATCGTCTTGGATTGATGGTGGCATCACAATATGGATCTCTAATAGTGAAGAATCAGAATCTTCGATCCACACTTGGGTTTCTATCTCATTAGAATCATCATCATAAAATGCATCCAAGTTTCTTCCGTTTGCATTGGATTTCTATCTCATTAGAATCATCATCATAAAATGCATCCAAGTTTCTCCCGTTTGCATTCGTTCCACATGGTGGGTTTCACATTCGGATGTGACACATGAGTTTCTCAATGCCACCATTTCTAACTAGACCTCAATGAAGCAAATATGCTGACCGATTTGAGTCTCAAGAGACTTTACGGTCTCATCAATTTCCATGCAAGTTGTCTCAATTTTGTCAAGACAATCCTCATGCTCATTGAGTCGATCATTCGTTTCCTTCCAGAACACCTGAGTCTCCCCTATAAATTCAACGAACATGGTTTCCAAGGCAGGAAAAGACCCATATGTTGGTCCGGGGTGTTAATCCATGGCACCGAAATGGTGAAAATATTCCCCAAGCTTTGGTATCCTGTTGAATAATTCCAACAGTAAAAATCAAGCACCGCCATGTCTTCCAACAACCAATAGGCATCGTCCGCGGTTAGTTGGTTGAAAAAGGTGGTACCGTTTCCTCCTTCAACTCAATTTCTTGTTCCCGCTAGTAACTCATCGAGGAAGTTAAGTAGTTGACACTCCCTCGAAAAACGATGGTTCGAAAACCAAATAAGCAACTCATTGTATCGATCCCAAACACAATAAAATGACTCAGAATCTCGTTGAAAAAAATGCAACAGTACTTGTTGATCTAACATCTTCAAGTACCCTGCAGAAAAAATACACTACAAACAAAAATTATAAACAAAATAAATGTCTCTCAAGTTATTTACTCATAATATCAAGAACAATCTAAAAACCAATCCCCAGCAACGGTGCTAAAAACTCGGTAGCGGAATATTACGTTGCTACTTTTATTGAAAGTGTATGGATCAAGTTTTAGTATAATGAGAAGAGTAGGGTTGTCGTATCCACAGGAATTAGATTAAAATGTCGTTGAGTACCGCGATTGTCATAATCAGATTTTATCTAGGCGACTCAATTTATATTTTTGTTTTATAAATAATATACTTAACTAATTAAACTAAAATACTATAATACTAATATGACGTTTAAGGGAATATATTGTCTAGAGATTAACTTCGTTCACTTAATCGTGTTCGATTCAATCTAGTTTACATTAACGGCATTCAAATCTATCCGACAATCTAGGTATCGAAAACTTACTCACTACTTCTTCCAAGTGTAAAGTGAATGAATATGCGACTTCGCGTCAATACTAAAGTCCCTCTCTAGTGTCTATACGACACTTGGTCATATGAGTCTCGCCCTAACCTCACGGATTGTACTCTTTCTAATACCTTCCCGGGTCATTAGTTCGTGGCGTTATGTTTAAACCCTAGTCCAAATCCGAGTTTACCTCTCCCGAGTGTCAAACCCTGTATTCTCAAATCAACCACAATACCATAATAAGCATATAATGATTGTAATAAAATGGTAAACACAACTGAATATGGATGAAAAATTGATAACGAAACAAAGATCAAACAAACAATGTTTTTATAAACAAATCGCACCCTAGACAATATATATTTAGCTATGCATGACCATAGCCCTATATTCAACAATACACAAGCTAAACATAAACAAAACTATCAACCAAAACTAAGAAATAAAGAGGAAAACAAGGAGACTAGCCGTAATGTGAAGAACTGACGCTAAAACCTCTCCAAGATCGTTTCCTCTTCTTGGCTTTGTGATCTTCTCTTGGTTGATAGGGTTTGGATCTCTCAAAACCTTCCCAAAAACGTGGTCTAAGTGTTGGGGAAAGAAGGAGTATAAAGAGGGATCCAAAATATCAACCAAATATCCCAAAATATCTAAAACATCTGGTGTCGAACTGCTGCAACGGTGGGAAGTCAGTAGGCTTTCTGACGGGTGACCGCTGCAGCGGTGGAGGCCATCGCTACAACGATGGTCAAGCAAAAGGTTTTTGTTGGATTGACCGCTGCAGTGGTGGAGTTGCAGTCTTGAATTTGCCTTTTTGCTTATTTTTCTACCGTTCTACCACCGACGTTCCATCGATTTACTTAATTATAGACTGTTTTCATCCCTTTTTGTCCCAAACACTTGATTTATAGCAAAACCAATAAAAACGTACTAAAACATATTAAAACACTATAAGAATACTCGAAAACTACCAAAATCGGTTTGGGAATAAATAGATAAATTCCACCTATCAATATCCTAGAAGCTCGTCTGGGAAAACTAACTCCTAATTGGGAGGGCCCCTACAGAGTCACCAAAGCAAATAGGCCAGGGACCTACTGGTTGGAAGATTTGGATGGAGTGGTAATCCCTAGGCCTAGGAACATCTCTCATTTGCAAAAATACTTCGTATGTCTTTTCTTATCATGCTATGTTCATGTTTTTCATTGATTGTTCTGAAGTTGGTTTTTCTCTTTGTGAGACATTCTCTGAATAAAACAAATAAATAATTTCTTCATCAATTTTCTAAATACTTATTATTGTTCTGATCACATATAAAATCATTTAGTACATTAATACTAAGTGTATAACGAATATTTGACATTGGAGTCAAGTGCAAAATAACTGAGCAGATCAGCTTAGTATGAGCAGAGCAAATCAGCTCAGCATGCGCAGAGCAGATCGCTTACTCATTCTCAAATGAACAGAGCAGATCAGCTTACTCATAAAACACTTAAACACAAAAACTAAGTATAAACTATCTTAACTGAGCATATCAACTCAGGATGAGCAGAACATATTAGCTTATTCATTCTCAAATGAGCAAAGCAGATCAACTTACCTATAAAAACACTTAGCACAAAAACTAAGTGTAAACTATTAATCGAGCAGATCATCTCAGCATGAGAAAAATAGATCGGCTTACTCATTTTCAAATTATTAGAGCAGATCAACTTACTCATAAAAACACTTAGCACAAAAACTAAGTGTAAACTATCTTAACTGAGCAGATCAGCTTACTCATTCTCAAATGAGCAGAGCAGGTTAGCTTACTCATAAAACACTTAGCACAAAAACTAAGTATAAACTATCTTAACTAAGCAAATCAGCTCAGCATGAGGAGAGCAGATCAGCTTACTCATTCTCAAATGAGCAGAGCAGATCAACTTACTCATAAAAACACTTAGCACAAAAACTAAGTGTAAACTATCTTAACTGAGTAGATCAGTTCAACATGAGCAGAGCAGATCAGCTTACTCATTCTCAAATGAGCAGAGCATATCAGCTTACTCATAAAACACTTAGCACAAAAACTAATGTAAACCATCTTAATTGAGCATATCAGCTCAGCATAAGCAGAGCAAATCAACTTACTCATTCTCAAATGAGCAGAGCAGATCAACTTACTCATAAAAACAATTAGTTCAAAAACTTAGTGTAACCTATCTTAACTGAGCAGATTAGCTCAACATGAGCAAAACATATCAACTTACTCATAAAGCACTTAGTACCAAAATTGAGTATAAGCTATCTTACCTAAGCAGAACAACTCTGCTTGGGCAGAGTTCAACTCACTCACACACAGTCACAAAGTGAATAGTACAAGATAGCTCATTGTATGAAAGTACAGATCAATTCTCCATTCTCAAAATTAAGGGAGGTTAATACGAACTTATTAATCACCAAATAAACTCCTAAAAATCTCCACCAAATATGAGTTTCTTGTCTTCAACACAACTTTTTCACTCAAGATCAAAAATCTAGAAAACTTATTCAAAAGTGATAAGTTTAAGACTAGACAATATCTTGAGAAGCATGTTATAGAACAAGACGAAAGAAACATTCTTAATGGAAGGATTCATGTGATGGTAAAATATGATTTACCTTCAGGTTTGACTTTGATTAGGTTTGTAATTCATATGTCTCACTTATTGCTAGAAGCCTAAAAATTAGTTCATAACTAGCTTAGTGATCTAAGATAAGAGGGCAACAAATAATCAACACAACAACAATACAAAACATACTAGAAAAATAACCCCATTTTTTATATTAACAAAAGAGATGAGGTACATTGGTACCCAAAAAAGACAGAACAGAAGATTGTTCGTCGTACAAAAAAAGGAGAAAAATGAAACAAGATTAAGAATAGAAAACTATTCATTCCAAAAACAAAAACAAAAATAAAAAAAATAAAAAAATAAAATCAAACTTTCTTGATTGTCCGGGGCTGATTAGTTGGCATCATTCCGACCCAGGAGAAAAAGGCAAACCCAGACCTTCAAAATCCAAGTTAGAGAGATAGAAGTCATGCTCCTTATATCGATTGATCTTGTTAATCAACTTATGGATATTGGCCTTTTTTGCCTCGTTCTTCTCAAATAGTTTGTCTCGCTTTGCTTTGATGGAGTCAGCAAAAAGCTTATGGAAATGAAAATCGGTCGCCAAACCATGCTTACTTCTCTCAAATTTCTTCAGTTTCTCCCTGAGTTCATGGAGATATGAGATGGAGCTGAAATGGGCTGCTTCCATAGCGGAGAAGATAACACTGGGATATTCTAAAGCTCGAAGGCGAGGGTGATCCTCTGTAGCAGTCTTGGCCTTTGTCATTAGGGCATGAAAGTTCTCACCCAGCTCAATTTTTTTCTGTATCTCAAACTGAATCGCCTCAAAGGAAGAAGAGGTTGGCCACAAGAAAGAAAAAGTTGAACATAATTAAAAAGAGATAAAAAATAGAAGAAAATCTTTGAAATTGCAAGACTGGGGGAGAGAAAGCGTTCGAATTTATGAAGAATATTAATGCTTGGTTTGATTTTAAATAGCCAAACTAATGAAGAGAGAGGGAAATAAAACGTCGAAAAAAATGTGCATTAAATATACAAGTGACGTGTGCTGATAGATTATATACCGTAATTACCACAATATATTTTCAAGACTTAATTGGTGGCTACTATTTTAAGCAAGTCATGATGATAAAAGAGTCATCATTACAAAAAATTAATTACAGACGTAAAAAAGGAAATCGAAAAAGACAGAAGGTTAGATCAGGGAATAAAACTCTAATCAGCAACATGTGGTTAAATAGGGGTCTGAAGGGCAACAGCATCAACTGGAAGAACTTGTGTTAGGACTTGGTCTGAGCTTGAGACGGGCTGATTAACAAGGCTTGGAGCTTAGCTTTCTACATATACCTCAACAACTAGTATGGATAAGAGCTCTTCGTCTTCAGTGATTTATTCTTCACCATCAACAATATTTTTTTTCCTTCTGGTGTATCCTTTAATTCAGCCTCCAAGAAGGAAAGATCCAAGTCTAGATATTCTTCTTACACTTTTTGCTGACAGTAGTTGAAGCCCACCATCTGAAGCTCTTTAGATATCTTCTTGATTTTAGCCCAAAGAACCTTGATCTTCTACTTAGACCCATTTGCTTTGGCTGTCAACCTCTCCACCACTTACATTTGATCAGCATATTTTAGTTTCTCTTGATCCAGTTCAGCTAGGAGACAATTTCTCTCACCCTGAAATTGCTGGAGGGCATCTTCCTTCGCCTGGAGGGTGGTGTCCTTAGCTTTAAGATCGGCGCTTTGCTGGTCAAGCACCAAGCGTGTTGAACTCACCTCTTTCGTCAAGGAGCGGACCTCGTCTCTCAAAACTGAGCTTTTATCTCTCAAGGCAGAGTTTTTCACTTAAAGTCTATTGTTCTCTGAGCAATAGAGATTATTTATCTTCTATAGCGCTTTCCTTTGTACGTTGGCAGAACGTAGTTCCATCTCGTACCTCTCTTGAGAGAACCTCTCCAGTGCCAGGTCTGTCTCAAGAGTGACCTTCTACTCCTGTAAAGCACAGAGGTCATCTTCTAGCCTGCTAGACTTAGTAAGCTGGTGCATGATTTGGGTATCCAGCTCACTCGCATCATCAGCGTTGCTAGCTAGCGTAGAAGACACGTGTATACTCTACAACAAAAATAAATAGTCAGAAATTAATAAAAAGCTCAAGAAATCAAAATGTTTTATAAAAACAACGGCACTTACTTGAAGGAGTGCAGAAATGAGAATTCTAAACAACTCAGCTTTCCTGAGGCCTCAAATATTTTTCTTGCTTTTGCGCCATGACTCATCGTAGAAAAATTTGATAGCATTGTCAAACACAGCTTGGCGACCTGAAACTGAAGGCCTAACCTCCTCGATCAGTTGGCACATCTGTTGCTTAGACATGCTATACCCACTTGATGCCCCCTAGCTAGAAGTTGATACTAGAGAAGGTTGGCGATTGGCTGAAGAAAGCTCGGCAGCAGTGCAATCGACAAAAATATCAGTTACCATTGTGGTAAGTTCCAGCCCTCTATTCTCTACAAGAACAATCGCCTGAAATGTTGGGACTATCACGGAGATGACTCTGCGCCTATGAATACTCAAGGGTTGGGAGTCATCATCAGATTCAGAGATCGTCGAAAGAACAGGCTGAGCTTATTGGCTGGCCTCTGATGGATCAGGCTAAGGTTGAGAAGCTACAGGAGATTAGGCTTGAGCTGGTTCGCTGGCCTCTAACGAGGAGAGAGCTCAACAGTAAGATGAGTTGCAGGTCTTGCAGCAGTAGTAGCGGCAAACTGGGTTAATGATTGCCCTGTTGGTTTGGAAGACTTTTTCATAAGCTTCTTCATCTTCATTCCAATCTACAGCTCTGCCAGCTCGTTGAATTGGGATGTGTCCATCTCTAGTCAAATTAATGAGTGATGAGCTAAAATTTTGCAGGAGCATCTTGTTGGGACCAATAACTTTTTCAGCTCTTCTTCATTCCTGGATGTGAGTCCAAGACTTTTGCAAGTTCTTTCACC
This sequence comes from Eucommia ulmoides, assembly GCA_016647705.1. Taxonomy (NCBI): domain Eukaryota; kingdom Viridiplantae; phylum Streptophyta; class Magnoliopsida; order Garryales; family Eucommiaceae; genus Eucommia; species Eucommia ulmoides. The sequence goes on from CM028337.1 coordinate 25,558,401, forward strand.
TACATCAAATACAAAAAAATAAAAATAAAAAAAATCAAAACTATTGTTGCAGAATTTCTAAAAATCAAATTGCAAACGGAGCAGCAAGAAAATTACTTAGGGAATTGAAACGTCTCACCATAACAGAAGGCTGCCCCATTTCTTCAGGAGAGAACTCCTAACCACGCTTGAAGAAGAGATACCATTTTTTCCAATCTCCTCTCACCGTAACATGAAGGTTAGTAAATAAGGCAAATTTCTTGAGGAATGAGTAATAAAATCTTCCAAGATTATAAAGAAATTTGAGGGTTCGTATACTTTTAATTGTTTTTGTTTCAGTTGCATGTGAAAGAGCAATGGCTCCCATTATTTAACGGAAGCCATTGGGGGTTAACTGGGCAAGGGTTATCTCTAATTGACGGAAGAGATTATGAAGGAGAGGAGTAAAATGAAGAGTGAGTCTATACTCAAACATCCATGTAAAGAAGCATATATCATTTTCTTTGGCATCGTAAGGACGTTTATCAACAGACGGAACCCTAATCGACAAGGATGAAGGTCGTACTGTTCCCTAAATGGCAAAAGCCATTTATGTGGAACTTTGCTCTCACTGTGATCTCCCCAGTTAACTAAGGGATCGGAGAGCTGAGTAGCCTGGGCTGTTGTCGTCTGCTCCGCAAGGAGATTCGACGATGAACTAGTCTTAGCAAAACTGTTCGATTGACTTAATGACATCCTAAAGCAGAACATGCAAAAATCGAAAGGAATACTATGAAGGAAAGCAACATAACCAAAAGATTTGGGAAAAATGAGGACTTATGCGAAATGGAAGTGATCTTTCGTCTCTCTTCTCTTGAATCGTCATGAAAGTCAAGAGGGCAAATGATATGAAAAAACTCCCGCTTGTAACTGACATAGGCTTAAGAGCCTTAATGGGTTAGGTTGGGTCAATAATACGACCAAAATTATGTAAACCCGATGTATTATTTGGCCCGAGCATAATAGGCCCATCGGAGAAAGACCTTAACGGTCCGCTATATAAATTAGTTCTCCTCATGAGCAGGCCCATCAATGGGTAGTCTGAGCCCACAGTGATCATGCCAAATGATGAATAGGTTAGCCCATAAAAACGGTAACTCCTGTGTATGCGAACGTTATGAGCCATCAACTGTAACGGCCATATTTAGTGGAGCACATTACAGAGATCACCTCCTGGATAAATAGAGAGGATTGTGGCTATCTACTATACAGTTATGAGAAGATTTTGTAACGGGCAACCTCACCAATGAAATGACAAAGGTTAATCGAACCTATATAAAGAGAATGTATCATTGTTTATTTTTTATGATTGATTTAAGTATTTTAGCTTTCTCCATTACTATATTAACTTATTCTCATGTTGAAGGTTCTTTGGTCGACACTACACCGGTGTCCCCCTTTAGAACTCAACGGTTTTGAAGGTTGAAGGAGGAAGGTGAAGATATTTTTAGCACGTGAGAAGCTGATTGCACGTGTTGGAAATTCTTGGAAACATCAACACATGGCTGATTTTTGTCATATTAGGCAAAATATTTCTTTATAGAGTTTGAGTTTCTAGACTCAAAAAATATATCACCATTCATTTCTTGAAAAATCAACACTCTACCACTTAAGGCTTTGTGAATAACAAAGAGGCCCTTCCAGTTGGGGGGCAAACTTGCCTTTGGCCTCGTATTAGAATGGGAAAATCTTTTTCAGCACCAGCTGCCCTGCTCTAAAAACTCTAGAGTTTACCTTCTTGTTGTGGGCTCAAGCAATCCTCTATTTGTAGAACTATTGATAGAAAATCGCAGTAAGCCACTTCTCATCAATTTGGCAAAGCGGATCTAACATTTGCAGTACCCATTCTGCTTCATCAAGTTTGGCTTCCATGAGTACTCTTAAATATAGGATTTCAACTTGACTAGTGTCATTGCCTTTTTCCCATATACTAGAGAATAAGGAGTTGCTTTCGTTGAAATTAAGACTGAAGTCCAGTAGGCCATCGAAGCATTGGGCAACATAGCATCCCATTCCAAACAATTCTCGATCATTTTCAAAAGAATCTTCTTGATATTCTTATTGGCGATTTTGATTGCTCTAGCTATCCAGCACTGAATTTCGATGCTCAATCTTAAATTGCTACAAATCTTCTGTATTTCTGAACTTTTCAAGTTCTTGGTATTATAAGTTATTAGCATTTGTGACAATTGGTATCTCAACACAATATTCTCCTTGATGAACTTAGCCACTATTTTTTAGTCTCCCGAGTTAATGAAATAGCTTTTATCCCCTTCGTAAAGTAGTCAATTGTCACCAGAATGAAGTGGCAACAACTCGGTGCTTTATGGGTGATTTCTCCAATAACATCCATTCCCCATATCAAAAAAGGCCAATACGTTGCTAAGTAGTAAAGTTGTGAAGGGGATACATGTATGTTGTCGCCATAGATTTGACATTTATGGCATCTTTAAACAAATTGGATGTGATCATTCTCGATTGTCAGCCAGATGTGACAGGTTCTCAAGATTTTCTTGGCAAGAATAAACCACTCCTATGAGGTCCATGTATACCACCATGGACTTCTTTCATCAACTAAATGGAGTCTTCTGATCTGACATACCTTAGTAGACCCAGACTTGGGAAACGTTTGTATAGAGTCTCTACGCTTAGAAAAATTTACCTACTAACCTTCGAAGAGTCTTTAGATCGACACTAGATGCTCCATCAAAGTATTCTTGGATTTTTATGAATTCTTGATGTCATTATACCACAGATCGATGGTAAGTTTGACTTCTAGCTAGCTAGACTTAGATTACCACCTGGATTATTCTATAATCTTTCTTGTTAAGGAAGATCATGGACGCCAAGGTAGTTATGGCATGAACAATTTAGTCAACTCTTTATTCTCAAAACAGTGGGCGTTGATCCAATCTTCAATTCTTTTGGTTATTCCGAGGTACCCATATTGAATAATTTTGTTTCATCGATACTGGGAATGGGCTTGTTCTCGAATTATGCAAATGATTTTTGTATCTCACCATCATCTAGCGAAAGAGAGCCTTCCTATGTTTCTATTCCCATTAAGTCATGGTGTAGTTTTGCATTGAAATAATAGTCATCGAATTTTATCGATGTCATTCCCTCAAGTTTCCCTATTTTTAATTTTTAATATTTTTTTCAAAAATAATTTTATAGAATTGATTTTATAAAACTCTGTCGGATTTATTTGTAATCGATATTTCATTATTTTTTTCAAACATAATTTTATAGAATTGATTTTATAAAACTCTTTTGGATTTATTTGTAATCGATATTTCATTATTATCACTACGACCCAACATTTCATAAAACATAATCAAAATTGTTTTAAGTTAATTATGGAAGTTCTAATACCACTAGATTATTGCAGCAAAATATAGAAAATGTAAATCACATTTAATATCACGTTCATTTAAGCTAGATCTATCGGTATTAATATTAAAATAATAAAAATAAGCATAATTATACATCTTTCTGTGTTTCAGTCTCAAAGATGATATAGTTCTTGAGGTGTGATATGAGAAATCTCTTCCAAGAGTGGGTAGACACGATTAGGAACACGTAGTGAATAATGATCTCTTAAAAGCAATACAAGTGTAATGCCTATCCACATAGAAAACTTCAAAAATAAAAGTGTTTTTGAGATTTCTAAGAATCTGATTCTAATAAAAAGAAATTAGATTGGCTCTAATTTGAATCTAGGAAATAGTAAGATTCAAATTAGTGAGCGTAAATTACGAAAAATAAAAAATTTCAGACACCGAAAAAGGAGGTAGCCGAAATTTTTAGAAAGGGAAAAAATATTGAGGTACGAGCGACCATATAGTCTATTTTTACTTATATGATCTGTCTACGGTTCAAAATTTTTAGGCCCTTCTTTACGTTCACTTTGGCCCCTGGAACTTCCAAAGTTCAGTATTAATACCCATTTTTTTCAAGGACTTTTCTAACTTTTATTTTCCATTGTGTGTGACCCATTAGATTCATACCAAAATATGGATAGTAGAATTAATTAATTAATTTAGTAAGCAGTTAATCAATTAAAATTGGAACAATTCTAATTTTGTTCGTCAATAATTTTCCCCACAATGCATTTTATCCGACTCTGAATCATGTCTACCCATAGATAACAACTATGTCCACTTGGTAGGAATTTCACTGGGAAAACCTTCTCATGTAAGATTTTCATATTTTACGATCTTTCTATCTTGTGTTCTCGAAAGGATGAACAGGGTATGGAATAGTCAATCAGCCCTAGTCCAATCTAATGTATATTGATTGATAATATAATTTCTTGTAGTACCAATTAGAATGGCATCCTAATAGTCACACTATTCTATCCATAGGTTTGGGTGAATTATTTTAAATCGAATCACATAGGACACAACTTTCTTTATTGAGAGTGATAGATCTTATCTTATATACTCGTACATTCACATGTATATCCTGCTATATCCAATGAATACATTTGAAGTCTCGTGGTTAGAGTACAACATTTAGTATTATCAAAGTATAACAATCTATATATGCAATGTATAGTAACTCATCGAAAGATCACAAAATACAATCATATCTCAGATATCCTATTTTGACACTGAACAGAGCTACCATGTAATATATCAAAGATGATCACGTTCGGTCCCTTACTACACTAGTAAGCCCCCTTATGATTTTTCTAGTATCTCTTACTAATTGTTTGAGAATCACCATTTCCAAAGCGCAAACAACAAGTTAACCTAGATTGTTGAAGATTATTTTTTAACAATTCAATGTCGATTAGGAACAATTAAGAATATTAAGCTATCAAATGTCTTTGGTCTCCGCCTTTTGATCACATTAAAGAGTTAAACTCTTCAACTTAATCTCCAAGGTCTACAACAATAATGATATAATTAAAGAATAATATAAAAACACATTTTAGCAAAACTTGGTATTGAAACATTTTACAGATTAAAGTATAAATATAAGATTACAAGATATTGACTATAGGATTTGCATCCAACATTAAATTTGGATTCCGTGAGTTAAGTTTAAATCATCCAATACTTTACTCTTTCACACATAAACTCAACAAACATATTAAACAAAAAACATCAATCCATTGTTATCATCAAAATCAGTTACATGTGTTGGTGTCAGAAGTTGGTTAACACTTTCAGTTGGTCTGATCAGAGTTCATGTAGTTGTTGTTGGTGATCTGGAGATGATATGTATTGAATATAACTCCCTTAAATTCTTAGCTCTTAAAGCTTTTGTGTGCCCGAGTTGATTCTGGGCAATACCCGACTAGAGTTCCAAGAGTGTACTTGCACAGGACCCATCGGAGTTGTGCCCGATGAAACCCCTCCAGCGTGAGAGTAAGAGCTCAGGGGAAGACAATATAAATATGCTCTGGATATTCTAAAAGCAATACCTTTGATACCACTGTTCACATTCGCTTTTATAGGGGAAAAACTTATTAGCGTTTTGGAGATTAGGCGACTTAAGCTCAGTTAACGACTTTAACACAACGCATGATCGGAAAAAAAAGGTGCGTGAAGGGATTAGAGTCTTGGTCCTAGGATTTTTAGGTTTTGTGTAGAAGTCCATGGGCTGATATGCTAACAAAAATAGAGAACCGGCATGGACCGAAGAATGGATACCTAGAAGAATATATTGGTCAGAGTACCACCGGTTAGGACTGGATGGTCGTAGAAAGTTCACAGTCCTAAATGTCATTAGCCAAGATAGTAGCAGCCAGAATCTATCGATATGGGACAACCGACTAAAAGTTTTATCAACCAGGACATGAGTTTGAGCATCCATGTCATCAATTCATTCTCAGCCACATCAGACACTTTGTCTACGTGGAAGTCTTTAGTAGAATGGTTTGGGGTGATTCATTTTTACCCTCATCAGTTGCCCCCAGCCCCTAGCATTGAGATAGAACATAAGATGCTAGGGGTTCTGCTCTTAAGAAGACTCTGCTCAGTAAAGGCAAGAAGTACAGCTTTAGAGGTGTGCTTGGTAGTCCGAGACTTGGCTTCCTTAGAAAGCCTCCCTGTAGCTCTTCGGATGTGTGACATCCTGCCCTTTCTGACGAGCATGGGGATCGAGGTGATCTCAAACTTTGGATAGCGCGATCGTTCGGTAGGACATCCATGGTTATAAAAAGAGGCTCTCTCACGCTCATTTCTTCACACGAGAATTTCTTGAGCACTAATTTTCTTCCCCGCCTATGGTACTCTATTCTTATTTTCCCAAGTTTTCTTCTTCTTTTCTCCAGGGTATAGCCTGAGCTTAGGGGCTGCTTTTTTTTTTAGCGGACTCTCTCGGTATCTCCCCTCTAGTAAATTGAGCTAAGTTCGTCTTTGGAAGAAATTTCTTAAACTTATTTATCATCTGATAGGCTTCGCGAGTCCAGCGAGGCGGTGCATTCTTAGCCCGCCGCTGCGGCCAGTGGAGTTAGTCGATGTAATGTCCAAGGATGAGTGAGTTCCTCTAGGTATTCCATAATTGGGCTTGGTCCAAATCATATCGATGAGTCTGGTTCGAAGGATTTAACCATCCTGGAGGCTTCTCATCTACCTCCATTTGATCGAGGTATCGTTGCCAGTGACAATCCTGAGCGACTTACTTATCTAGTCCCAACAGATAGCCTGGTCTGGAGAATTGAGTCCAATGTGACCGAGGAAAAGATGAAGAAGGCTAAGGGTAAGTACTCCTTCCCGAGTTCAGTGGTGCTAAGGGTTCTCCGAGTTGAGGAGCATGCGTGTGCACCACCGAAGGGCTTTATGATTGTTTATATAGACTAGCTCTTGGCCGAACTCCATTTTTCTCTTTTCCCGTAGGTTTGGGCTATCTGTTAGGAGCTTGGGCTATGTTCGTCATAGCTCACTTTGAATAGTATGAGGGAAGTTGTGATCTTCCATATCATCTTCTGCGCAGAAGGGGTCAACCCGTCCATCAAGCTCTTCTAGGCTCTTTTCTTGGAAAATCCATACCTGGAGGTAAGGGATGGTTCTATATAGTTGCTTGACATCAATTTTTGGGCAGGACAGACGAATCCATCAAGGGTTGGAAGCCAAGGTTCTTTTACCTCGGGGGAAGCGGATGAGAGTTCGGCCTGGGAGAGGATATGGATTACCCCATCCAGAGGCCTTGGGGTAAAGTAGGTAAGTAAATGTCCCAAACTCAAGGTGAGTTTTTTGGTCGATATGAGATTCTAATAACAACTCATTCTACGTACAAAACCCGTGAAGTCGAAGAAAAAGTTTGTTCTGAGCCTGGAGCTTGTTGAAGATAGGGACACGGTTTTTAGGACGGTTTTCACCAATGTGAAAGAGCTTATCAAATCCACTTTATACGACTTATACTTCTATCGTGATCTATCACTGCCTGTAGACACTGCATTTTATCCCGCCCAATCAATGTCGAATCAAGTATAAGTTCAGATAACTTTTAAACTTAACTTTAAAGGGAATGAATTTCTACCCGAGACCATACTATATAATATATAAAATTAACCAAAAACATGACAAAAACACAAAACCGTTAAATTTGACAAAATGCAGTTAAATAAAAGTTTCAGGCCAACCTCGAAATTCCCATAATTTAAGGAGGTATAAAATTACTTTATTAAAATTTGATTTTCATTAAATCGTATTTAGTATAGATAAAAATTTTCTAATTCCATTAAATTATAGGATATTTCAAACAATTAACTCGGTTACCTACCTCGACTTTGAAACATTTACAACCACTGAATTTTGCCAGTTTAGCAAGAAAAACAGTTGTTTCGTTTATGCATACCACAATAAATACTACCTACAAAAAATCCAAGAGACCTTGTTAAAGGCTTGGAAAGGTTAAGACAAAACCCTAAATCACCAAGGTGATTTAAGAATTGGGCTTGATTTGGATTTACACCAATCCAATATGTATTGACAAACCAACCTAGGCCCAATGCATTAAGGTCCTAGCCATCATTAAAGGCCCACAAAATATGCCTTGAAATAACCTAGTAACCTTCCAAGAAGTTGCCTACCAAATATCTAAGGAAAGGAACCAAGACACTTAGGGTACAACTAATCGTTTCGGTTTGTCACCTAAGTTAGGCATTTAACGAGCATTTAATGCCCATACCATCAAGCATTAAATGCTGGGGATGACATTGATAGGTTACATTCAATATCTAGATATTTTGATCAAAATATCTTAGAGTTAACCGAAAACCTTAAATTGTGACTACCTGTTACCGGAACCAAATCGAATTAGTTTGCCACCTAGCCAATGTATTAAATGCATATACCATCAAGAAATAAATGCTTGGGATGACATGGAATGGCTAGGTTCAAAGGATGTAGATATTTTTACCAAAACATCTTAGGGTTAACTAGGAACTTGAAAACTAATCGTCAGTTGCAAGGCAAATTAACCCGATTCCATCTAAAACCAACCGTAGGTGTGCTCACCAAGTAATGACTCATCAAATAGCATTAAATGCAATGGTGACATGTCTAGACTATTTTCAGTGCATTTGGAAAGCGTTGATGGCAACTTAACTGAAATAGTGAAACTAACCGGTACTTAGACCCTAAACCGAATTGGATATGCCACATCAATCCATTAATGCACCCATGTGCAAGGAATATGATTGGAGGGGAGGTAATGATTGGTGGTGATTTCCAATCATTAGTAATGATTACCAAATCTTTGAGAATTTTGTCTTCCATCCGAAATTCGTTCAAAGCAAAACAAGATCAAAGCAAGACAACATATTCGTCCGTTTATATCGCCTGACTTGTGGTTAGCTGTGAGGAGGTAGACGCTTAGTTATAGGCCCTCAAACCCGATCAATGCCCTACCCTTGGTGTATGACATTAGTCCATCCCCTGGTACGGACTACTGACCTGGTGAGGGGTTTGGTTATCACCCACGGCAGTTCATGCCGGGATGCCGTCTTTATAGAGTTACATGAGTCACGAGCACATTGGTCCGAACACAATTCCATTAATAAAAAACTTCATACATGCTTCAAAATTTAAAAATTTTAATGTCTTTACATCAGATTTTTTTCTCTACGAAAATAACGTTTTAAGTGTTCAGCATTCCAAGGGTATCTCAAGGGGACTCCCCCCTCGGTCTTGAGCTCGTAGGTGTCAGGCTAAGCAATGCAAGTAACCCCGTACGGTCCTTCCATTGTTGGTCCTAACTTTCCATCACTTTGATCCTTTTTGGCTAAGGTGACTTTCCTGAGAATAAGGTTACCAACGTCGAAGGAACAAGGTCAGACCCTTCTATCATAGTACGCTGCTGCCCTATATTGATAGGCCACCTGACGTACCTGAGCGTTCTCCATTTTCTCTTTGAGAAAATCCTAACTCAAAGCCAGTGTTGCTTCGTTCTTAGTTCGGTCAAAAACGGTGGTGGTCCTCGATGATGGCATGCCGATCTCTGCTGAGATGATGGCCTTAGAGTCGAAAGTCATTGCAAAATGAGTCTTTCTCATTGGGGTTCTAGACGTGGTATGATACGCCTAGAAAACGGGATATAGATCTTCAACCCAAAGGCCTTAAATCTGTTAAATCTCATTTTCAAGTTTTACAAGATTGTCCGATTCGTGACTTCAACCTGCCCATTTGCTTGAGAATAACTTGGGGAGGAAAAATGCGTGCTGATCCATAACCCCGAGCAGAGATCGTTGAAGAGATCATTATCGATAGAGACGACCAGAAATTTTCTCTGACCGACTATTGGGGGAAAGGGCCGGAGCAGACCTATGCCCCACTGGGCGAATAGCCAAGGATTGGTTATAGGAACCAAGATAGTTGGTGGGGCATAGGGATGAAAAGAAAACCTCTGGCACTTGTCGCACTTCTTCACGAACTCATTAGTTTCCTCGATCATTTTAGGCCAATAGCATCCATGTCGAAGTATTTTTCGGGCCAGAGACCTGCCCTTGCATGATTTCCACACACTTTTTCATGGATTTCTCTCATCACATATTCAGTTTTCTCGGGGCAAAGTTACCTGGAGTAGGGACCTGAGAAGGATTTTCGGTACAACATTCCATTGAGGACGGTATACCTTGTTGCTCGGTATCTCATTTCTTTGATCTTAGCTCGATCACAAGGTAGGGTACCCTTCTCGAGATATAGTTTGATCAGATCAAGCCAGGTTGCTCCGTCATTGAGTCCACAAATGCTCACTGCTTTGTCTGAGCTTGCCGTGCTCGGTTCATTTAGGCATTCCACATGCACGGTTCTCTTTAAGGTATACTCCACCACCAATGCCAGGTTTGCCAGGGCGTTTGCATGTTTGTTATCTTCTCAAAGAATTTGAGTGACTTGAACTTTTTTGAAGTCCTTCATCAGAGTTTTCACCTTCTCCAGATAAGCCGTCATGCTCGGGTCTTTGGCTAGATAGTCCCCATTCACTTGGTTGACCAAGAGTTGAGAATCATAGAGTACCTGGAGAGTTTTTACATAAAAATCCCTTGCCAATCACAATCTTGTGAGCAGGGCTTCATATTCGGCCTTATTATTTGTTGCTCGAAACCCCAGTCAAAGAGTATATTCTATTTCTTCTTTGTCAGGAGCAAATAGGACCATCTCGGCCTCGCACCCATTCAAATTCGAGGACCCGTTTATGAATAGTTGCCAAGAATCCGGTCCTAGATCGACTTTATTCTAGGGGAGACAATGACCTCCTCAGTGCGGGAGGATAATTCCCCCTGCTCAGGTGTTTTTTGGTCGGTCATAACATGGTCATCTAGGAAAGTGAGCTCAGCGATAAAGTCTGCGAGTACCTGACCTTTGATGGCTATTCTCAACAAGTAATCGATATAAAATTACTCGAGCTTGAAACTGTATTTCATTAATTTCCTAGAGACATCGGGAGAATTAAGAATCTGCCTCAACGGTTGATTGATTAAGATAACAATTGTGTGCATTTGAAAGTATTGCCTCAGTTTCTGCGAGGCGATCAACAGCTCATACACTAGTTTCTTAATTTTGGAATATCTCGTATCGATATTCATTAGGACCCTGCTGGAATAATACACTGGCCTCTAAACGCCATTTTTCTCTCTCACCAAGGCAACACTTACCACCATGGTGATGTCGAGATATATAAAAACAACTCTTCTCCTCTTTTCAGAATGCTAAGCAAGAGAGCCGAATAGAGGTACTTCTTGAGCTCTTAGAAATCCACCTCACACTTCTCAGACTATTCAAAGTTTTTATTGCCTCGAAGAACGTTGAAGAAGTAGAGGCATTTTTCAGAGGAACAAGAGATGAATCAGTTGAGCTCTGCTAGTCTCCTTGTATGCATCTAAACTTCCTTCTTGGTGCAGGGTGAGGCCATTCCTGGCACAGTATCAATCTGGTTGGGATTGGCATCAATGTTGTACTGGGACACCATATAACCAAGGAACTTACCCACAAAGACTCCAAATATACACTTTCTCGGGTTGAGCTTCATGCGATGGGCTCGGAGTTTGTTGAAGCTGGCTTGGAGATGAGTAAGGTGATCTTGAGCTCGGTTGCTTTTCACCAGCATATCATTTATGTACACCTCCATTGTTTGACTAATATCTTATTTGAACATCTTCTTGACCAATCTCTAGTAGGTAGCCCCGATATTACGTAGCCCGAACGACATGACTTTGGTTGTGGCCGGCATACGCGTCGAGAAAGCTCAGGAGCTCATACCTTGCAATGGCGTCTATAGCGATGTTTATTCTTGGCAGGCAAAAGAAATCCTTTGGGTAAGCTTTATTCAAGTCCTTTAAATCTATACAAATACGCCATTTGTTGTTGGCCCTAGGAGTAAGGACCAGATTAGCTAATCAGTCTGGGAACTTGACTTCCTCCACAACATCCGACTTTATTAGCTTATACATTTATTCTTCAATGATCTTCTGCCAGTCTGGGTAAACTTTCCTCCACTTCTGTTTGACCGATGGGTAGTGAACATTAGCATGTAATCGATGCATGGCCACCCTGGGGCCAATCCCAGGTAAATCGTCATGAGACCACAAAAAGTCATCATAATTTTCACGAAGAAAATTGGTGAGCTCGGTTATATGTTTGAGACTGAGCTTAGCACCTATCCTCACTATCATTCCTTCTATAGATGGGTGGATTGACACTTCTAGAAGATATTCCTAAGGCTAGGGGCCGGGCTCCTCTTCTCGGGGGTCGTCGATGAGGATGGGCCCGGTGTTATTGTCTAGGGCCATAAGCTCAAGACACTTGAGGTTGGCACTATTGAGCTTAGTCCTGGTCGGTAGTTGTTATTTTTTCCTTTCCATAGCCCTTTTGGCACATACCCGGGCTGATTCTTGGGCTCCTCTTATTTCTCCCACTCCTTGCTGAGTAGGAAATCTCATCATCTGATGATAAAGAGAACACACAACCTTGAGAGAAAACATGGTAGGTCAGCCCATTATAGAGTTATAGGGTGATAGTTTGTCTACGATAAGGAATTTGGCCCATATGGTGGCCGCCCTGGGGTTGGTACCTACCGTAACAGGAAGAGAGACTCAACCCAAAGAATTGACGACATTTCCATTGAACTCAACCATGGGTGATTGGGTAGGCTGCAAGGCACTTGATTCTACTTTTATTTTATCTAAAGCCCACTTGAAAATGATGTCCGTTGAGTTTTCTCCATCCACAAGGATATGTCCCACTTTAAAATGGTTTATTAGGGTTGTGATGACCAGGGCATCATCATGAGAGATGTGAACTCCACGGAGGTCAGCCTCACTAAATGAAATGACGCCGTGAGTACTGGCATCGACCTCCATGGAGTACTCACTTTCCTCTTTGCCTTATGCTTATGTCTCTTCCTGGAGAAAAAATGTCTCCTCCCAGGTTAAGACCGTCATGGATGACGCTAATCTCACCATCCACACGTTGTTCGTCTTATCCATCGCTCTTTCTTCCCTGGGCTGGGGTCAGTTATGATCTTCTCTCCTTCTCTAACCTCGGTATTCCTCATGTTGGTTATTATCTTTGGCTCTTGGATTCCTATTTTTCCTTCGAACATAATTATCGAGGTAGCCACTATGGATGAGCTCATCAATCTCCTCTTTTAGCTGAAAATAGTCCTTGGTTGAGTGACCACGATCTTGGTGATACTCATAGTATTTGTTTAGGGATCTGCCCATGGATTTTCCCCATCAGATGAGGAGATGGGAGGAAAAGTGTTGTCCCGAGTTTTCTACAAAAATTGTCGCTACAAACGCTATCAGGGGCATGAAACCTTGTTGGTGATGCCTTGGGAAAGAAAGTGGTCTTTGATCTCCGGGTAGAGGTCCAAGTCTCCCCTCAACTTGAAGCCTTCTCGACCCCTGAGCTTAGTTTGGTGGTTTTTTAATTCTTCCCTTATTTTTTGTAGCCACCTTCTCGGTCCTTTTTCTGTTCTTCAAATAGGCATTTTAGAACCACGTACCCTAGGGCAACACAGATATTAAGAGTAGGATTGGAGAAAAGTTCATATGACAGCCTTTTGTGCCTAAGTCCATCAATAAAGGCGTTTAACGCCACAATATCCAAAAAGTGGACACACGATAAAATTTTTCTCGAAACAATCCACGTAATCACGCAAGATCTCACCGAGCACCTACTGTAAAGTAAGCATATGGGTCATGGTTTTATGCCTTCTGCATGAATGGTTAAACTGAGCTAGGAAGAGCTGCTCAAGTTCGCAGAAGGTTGAGACAGAAGTTGGGGTCAAGCTACGAAATCAAGCCCTTACTATTCTGGTGAGGGTGAGTGAAAATGATTTTCACCGCATTGCTATTGTGGCAGTATGCATATCCATATAGGATTTAAATATCGACAGATGATCAATCGGATGTGTGGTTCTGTCATAAAGATTCATCTGGGGATGGGTGAACCTACGGGCATCACCTCGTTCAGAATGTCATCTATGAAAGGGGACCTCACCTCAGTAGGGACACTGGCCACTGCTCCCATGCCTTGGAAATTATGAAAGACGGCTTCCACATCGGCGAGACGGCGTTCCACAATAGCTTTTCCTCGGGAGGCCACGTGAACGCGACTAGCCCCTGCTCAAGCACCTGGTTGCTGTGGCGATAGTAAATAAAAATCCATCTCTCGAGCATGACGAACCTTATGCTCAGAACGGGCGACACGATTAGGTGCCCTAGTCTGAGGTGATTCCAAATTGGGATTAATGCCATAATCCCAAAGAGGTGGAGATGGTTATCCTAAAGCAGCAGGATGAGCCAGGTCTTGCTCTCTTACCCAGTTGTTACGGGGCCGAGGTTGAATCCTTGGTTTACGCCCATTGTAATGAACGTGTTCTTCTAACCTCCGAGATTGGTCCTCTCGCCCTACAGTCTATAGAACCAGTCCCCCTAGAAGGGGTCCGATAAGAGGCAAGAGAGGAGTATTTTGAAATAGTTTTAGAATACGTCGAGTTGGCGTTCCAAATTGTCTATACGAGACGCCTCAACGACCCCGGACGTCTGCCTCGTAAAGGAAACAAAAGGCAAAGTGGAAAGGTCTGTCTGGCCTATAGGGGAAGGTGCGTCCTTTGGGATATGTACAAGAGCCCTTACATCTGATCTCAAGATTCTAGACATTTCTCTTTAGGGCGAATTGTTCGGGTTTCTATTCACTACAGTGGTTTGGTTTCCATGTCTAATTACTTGATCAGACTTTGTGATCATTTAGTCTTAGTCGACTAGAGAGTGATGATCAGAGATAAGCTTTTCGTTCTTTTTCCACAAACGACGCCAAACTGTTGGTGTCAGAAGTTGGTTAACACCTTTAGTTGGTTTGATCAGAGTCCACATAGATTGTTGTTGGTGATCTGTCCTGAATATAACTCCCTTCAGTTCTTGGACCTTGAAGCTTTTGTGTGCCCAAGTTGATTTTGGGCGGTACCCAAGCAGAGCTCCAAGCGTGTACTTGCATAGGACCCACTGGGGTTGTGCTCGGCGAAGCCCATCTAGCGTGAGAGTAAGAGCTCGGGGGGAGACAATATAAATATGCTTTAAATATTCCAAAAGAAATACCTTTAATACCACTGTTCACATTCACTTTTATAGGAGAAAACCTGATTAGCGTTTTGGAGATTAGGCAACTTAAGCTCGGTTATGACTTTAATACGACGCGTGGTCGGGAAAAAAAAGGGGCGCCTGAAGGGATTAGAGTTTTGGGCCTGGGCTTTTTAGCTTTGGTGCAGAAGTTCATGGGCTAATATGCTAACGAAGATGGAGAACTGACATGGACTGGAGAACGGATACCGAGAAGAGTATCCCGATTAGAGTACCACTGGTCAGAACTGGTTGGTCGTAGAAGGTTCACATTCCTAAATGTCATTGGCTAAGATATTACTGGCCAGAATCTACCTATCTGGGACAACTGACCAGAAGTTTTATCGACCAGAACATTAGTTTGAGCATCCATGTCATCAATTCATTCTCAGCCACATCAGACACTATGCCTGCGTGGAAGTCTTTGGTAGAATGGTTTGGGGGTGATTCGTTTTTACCCTCATCAATATGGGTTAAACCCTTTAGGGCTAAAAAATTTGATCTTGTATTTGTTAAATTTTCTCTTCTATAAAATTATTTTTCTAAACATGCCCTTCACGTATTAAGGGGAGCATTGTTTATATATTTGTTGGGAAAACCATCAAATGATTGATCATCATAAAAAATGGGAAATTATTAGCCCCAGGGGTCTAAAACCCTAATTAACTAATTTTGATGATAACTAATCTTGTGTGGTTTAAATGATCTAATATGGTTGCATAGTGTGACAAACATATTTAGACCGAAGAAGGAGACCTAAAACGGTAGAACAGAACACCAAGAAAGATGATGAGGAATCCAAATGAGCCAATGGATCAACATTAAGAAATCTGGCGATGAAGAAGAGGAAGAAATTAAACAACTGAATGCCATATGACAACATAAGGTAAATAACATCCTACATTTCAATTGTACATTGACTCAACTAGTAAGCAGACACACATATTGTATCCTTTCGTAGAATCTTAATTGTATCTAGTTTTGCCTTAATCCTATGAAATATGCTAAAAAAGTTGTATAGAAGTAAGGGGTCAATTAGGTTAAGAGTTCAACTTTGGAAATAATCGAGAATCAAATCGTATAAAGTTTAAACGACCGAAACCTGAGTCCGATCAACGAAACTCAACAAAGAATTAAAACAATTTCAACTCAATTTAATATGTTGACCAAATTCTTACTTCGGTCAACCAATTAAACTAGAAAATAATAAAAAACGAAACTCGATAGAGAGTTAAACAATTTCAACTCAGCTTAATCGGTCAACCAATCAGACCAATAAATAATTAAAACTGAATTTTGTGTTCGGTCAATCGATTAACACAAGGGACTAATGGTTCTCTACTTTAAAAATCAATTGCTCAACCAATTTGACCAAAGGCTAAGGGCATGTTTGATAAAAAAATTAAATGCTTAAAACTGATTATATTAAGTACTTAATTAATTAAGTTTGTTTGATAAATGTAATTAGTATCACTTAATTAATTAAGTTAACTTAAAAATTAAGTCAAAATGTGAGTAAAAAATTAAGTTAAAGTCACTTCACTTATTTCATTTTACTTAATATACTCCATTATTTTCTAATTAAAAAAATATGTTTTGACTATTTTATCCTTGATTCACTTATTTCATTTTGCTTAATATACTTCATTATTTTCTAATTAAAAAAAATATGTTTTGACTATTTTATCCTTGATTCCCTATAAGGGTTTAATTAGAATTAGGATTAATGAGAATTGAATTAATTTTAAATTATTTTATGGTTTTAATTTTATTTTATAGTTAAATTATTGTTATAATTTAATTTAAGCAATCAAATTATATAAAAAAATACATAATATTTACATATTTTTGGATTAATTTCTACTTTTAATTTTACTATAATTTTTTTAAAAAAAAAAAATGGCACCCTAATTTTATTGTTTTGTTTTCAATTTTTTTTTTTTTTTTTTACATGATCTTGATTCAAAAGTAGTTATGTAAATTAAACAATTTTCAGCATACAAATTTTGTACTTATCAAACAAATAAAAAAAGTAGCACTTAAATTTTCAGTACAATTTTATCAAACAACCTTCATAAATTTTTAGCACTTAAAATTTCAGCACTTAAAAATTAAGTCGTTATCAAACAAGCTCTAAATGTCAAAATACAATTTTAAGATCATCCTGTTCAGTCAATTGATGAAATAGAGTTGTTAAGTATTTTTTTTTTTTTCGGTGCGAATAATCGTGCGAGGAGATTTGAACATTAGACCTGTCTCTCACTAGAATCTTACATAGGGACTGAATTGCGTACTTGAAAAAATCAAATGTAACCATCGGTAGCCTTCGCCAAACTTGCATTTGCCCAACTTCTGAATCTGGAGCGAAGGGAAGAAGCAAACTATTAAGAAAGAAAAAATGCCGGTGATGGAGAAACTGAAGATGTTCGTGGTTCAAGAGCCTGTGGTCGCCGCTTCTTGCCTCATTGCAGGCGTTGGTATGGCTTTACCCTCCTGCTTTTGTGTGTTTCTATGTGTTCGCATAGATCTTTCAGAAGCCCTAAATTTTGACGTATAAGCTATTTTATGATTCAGCCTAATTATTTGCATAAATGTTAGACAAAATTCATCTTGAGTTATTTATTCGATGCTTAAGCGGGTCGTATTTATTCATCTATGTAGGAAATAGTATGGTTTGATATTTCTGAATGAAATGTTAACCACAAAGTTTTAACGATTCTTTCTCAGCTTAATTTTTTGTGTTTGTGATGTAGCCAAAAAACCTTCTATGTATACCAGAACACGAACTAAAACAATGCAGACACTTGGAACAAGCAAAAAGCTTAGGGGACACTGATTTTGTGTTCTGGATATGTTTTGGGAAATATATCAAAAAAACTACCTTGTGAGTCGTTGACTAATACCTATTTATACCTAGATCATACCTTAGTCCCCTCCATTTTTGCAGGAGAAATGATATACCATGACCACACCATGGATTTCCCACTACAGATGTAAGCTCATGTTCTTAATTGATCTCCGTTTTACGTCGTGGGTGGTATAGCTGAAGCCCTTTGGGCCTTGGGCATCTTGTGCCTGGCCAATAGTCTAAGAGTGATGGGTTTTTTTCTCCTGATGAGCTTGTTATTTTGGTCTAGACTTTTCCCTTGAGCTTCCTCGGGCTGGCAAGCTGCAGCAGGATCGGCCGTTCTAATTGGGAGGCCCAATCTTGTCGCCTAGCCCACCCTTCTGCCCCTTTATATCCAGAAGACTTATGGGCTTCCTCCTTCTTCTATTGTTTTGTATTTTGATAATGATTTTTCGTATTGTTTCGTTTCTTCTTGTATTTATACTGTGCTTTGGTTTCTAGTAAGTGTAAATAATTTTAATATCTTTGCATGAATGTTTGCTTAGTGTGGTAGTATTTCTTTTGTGCCTTCAAGTTAATAGACTGGGTCTGGTTATGATCAATAGCGAATGTCCTATAGGCTCACGCCATCTAATTTGTGTTAAAATATTTTGATGGAAATAATCTAAAGGAAGTTGAAGCCCTAATAGACACTGGTGCATCTATTAGCCATATATCTCCTAATAAGATATCTAATGAAATACCTAAGAAAACGCTAAATGAGAATTATGTTTATAAAGATCTTAATGGATTTAAACATACTATAACACAAACCACTGATATTCCTTTAATTATTGGAAACAAAGAACTATTATTCTCCATACACTTAGATAAAGATGAAAAAATAGAATTGCTATTAGGAAATAACTTTCTTGACTACTGCTACCCTTATAAAATTACTTATGATACGATTATGCTTACCATAGGAGAAGAAGAAATACATGCTCCAAGAATTATATGAGAATTCCTATATTCTTTAAAATAGGGATTATCATTAAAAATAATATCATTTATATACCATGCCTCTTGGATACAAGCGCCGATATTTGCTTAATGAATAAAAACGTGTTACCTTATAAGATGTGGAAAAAGACTAAGTAGTTAACAATAAAAGCCAAAGGTTTTGAAGGCAAATCTTTAGACTTGAATATTATTGCTAAAAATATTATGATACTATTTGGAGATCGATATATTAGAATACCAATAATCTATCAGCAGAATACAATGGGAGTATTAATGCTGTTAGGAAACAATTTCTTAAGCTTTTTTAAGAAAACTTGCTTCACGCCAAGAATTGTTGAATTTTTAACACCCTGTTCACATTGGATACGACTACCGCGCCTCTCAAACATAAACATCGTTTACACGCAAAAACGTGGTGATATTTATCTCTGTGCAAATGACATTTTTGAAAAACTCACCAATAATTTTGGCGAAAATCCAACGGCTTTATGGGATATTGATAAAACATATGCTACCATAGAATTGATTAATTCTACTGATATAATACGAGTAAGACCCATGCGATATTCCGAAGACGATATTAAAGAATTTGATACACAAATTCAAGAATTGCTAGATCTAAAACTAATACAAGAAAGTAAAAGTCCTCACTCGAGTCCTGCCTTTATGGTTAGAAATCATTCAGAAATAAAACGTGGTAAAACTAGATTGGTGGTTAATTACAAAAAATTTAATGAAAAATCTAAGTTTGATGGATATTTTCTATCCCATAAAGAAAATCTAATTAATAGAACCAAGGGTAAAAAGGTTTTCTCAAAATTTGACTGTAAAAGTAGATTTCGGCAAATCAAATTAACCAAAGAATCTGTTCCATTAACTGCTTTTAGCATGCCAAATGGTCACTGTGAATGGCTAGTAATGCCGTTTGGTTTAAAAAATGCTCCTCAAATATTCCAACGAAGAATGGATAAAGTATTTGGTAAGTTATCTGATTTCTGCATTGTCTATGTAGATGATGTGCTTATATTTTCTGATAATGAAAGAGATCATCTAAAACATCTTGATATTTTTGCAGATAGATGCAAAGATCAAGGTATCCTGCTATCTAAAAAGAAAGCTGAAATTGGAAAACATAAAATATAATTTTTGGGATTAATAATTGATGCTACAGGAATTGAGATGCAACCTCATATCTGTGAAAAAATTACAAATTTCCCTGATAATCTAGAAGATAAGAAACAAGTTCAAAGATTTTTAGGAGTCTTGAACTATGCGGAAACATTTATCGAAAGATTAGCTAAACATAGGCAATCCTTCCAGAAATTACTTAAAAAAGGTGTGAAATTCGAATGGACAGAAGAACTTTCTAATAAAATAAAAGAAATTAAAAGTCTCACTGCTTATTTGCCAAGATTAACTCTACCCTCTGATGAAGATGATTTAATTTTGGAAACTGATGCTTCAAATGCCTACTGGGGTGCTATTCTAAAAACTGCTACTAGAAAAATTTGCAGATATGCCAGTGGAACGTTTACTAAAACACAACAACGTTATCATAGTAATCTAAAAGAATTACTTGCTATAAAAAAGGGGATAGAAAAATTTAGATATTTTCTTATTCCAAAAAGGTTTACAGTAATAACTGATAATACTCAAGTTAAAGGATTTATATTTAATAAATTACCTACAAGTCCTGAATATAATAAAATGAACGGATGACAAACGTTTTTCCAACATTATAATTTTGATGTTATTCGTAGAAGTGGTAAACAAAATATTCTTGCCGATTTCTTATCCAAGGAAGGTCATGGAAGCTATAATAAGAGCTTGATCTCAATTGAGATTCCGATAAGTGCTATTGAATCCATTGAGAAATACTGTTCGCAAGGACATTATTTCTTAAGTGCTGTAGAAGAATTGATCCATATGCATAAGATCAAAAGTGCTAAAAGAAAATAAGGAACGGACGGCCAAGCTTCCAGTGCTAAAAAGGATGATTGCTCATCCAATGTTTCAAAAAATAATGTTGAAACTCAAAAAAGTCAGATCATTGATGATCTGCAAAGTGCTACTCTTATCCGGTCACCCAATCAGTATGTTGATCAAATAATGAAAGCAAAGGAAACCCTTACGGTTCCTAACTCCCCTGTTAAAAAATTCGTTTCATTCATAAAACCTCCTCAAAATCCTGTTATTTCAGAAAAGAAATTTGTTGAAATAGCTGTTTCTTTTTCAAAAGCTAAAAACAACATGCTTAGGTGTTTAAATGAAAACTTCTATCAAGAATATGTCAAAAACCTTAAACTTGCTTATCAAATCCGAATTGATGAAGACTCTACTATTTACCCTTTTCATGAAGGAAAATACCCTAGAATGGCCTGTTTGCCTGAAACTCCTGCTGATCAAATAGAGAAAACATTCCACTATGGATATCTAGATTTCATTATCTCCGACCCCAAAATCAGTGCTGAAAAAGGAATGCCAAAGAGGGTGCAAGAAGCTATTAAAAGCTTCCGTGAACAAAGAAACCAGCAAACCGTGTTGATAAAATGCTTTAGTGCTGCCCCTGAAAAGGGACATGATGCCTATCATATCATCCAACTATCTAAAAACTGTGCTAATTTGATTCTCGAATACAATCCGAAACCAAGTCTTTAAAGAAGTACCAGAACTGCTAGAAAATGATAAATTAGAACATTTTATTGCCACAAGACGAGCCCTAGGATTTTATGTCCTTGAGAAAAAACTAAAAAAGTTTATCGAGTGGGATAGAGGGTATGTTTATCCCATTAGTACTGATAACTTGTTAATACTAACTATTGAGTGTAATCAATTTTATGGTGCTGCAAAAACTTCTGCTACAAAGTGGTTAGATATGATACGAACGGTAAATTTCACCGCTAGTAATATAGTTAAAAAATTGACTTGTCAAATGCTAAGACATGCTGAAGGAACTTGTGATTACTGTAAAGAAACTATTGAGAAGAAGATCAATTGGGGAGATATCTCAAATAAAAGTGATGAAGAAATCCTAGCACTATGAAGTGTCACGATGTAAAACGCCCGTGACTAGTGTTTGAAGTTTTGTGCTAAAAGAATCAGATAAAGAAGGGGGACCCACTTGTCGGCCACCACTGGACACTGTTCAAGCACGGATACAGTTACTATGCTTGTCCAAATACGTCGGCGCTACTATTCTAACACTGTGCTACTATTCACTTTTTGAAAAAATTGTACTTCACTATTTACCTTTTGAAAAATTGCATCCACTTTTGATAAAGGTTGTATTGAATCTTATCACTTGTTTTTTGTTTTGTAATGAGGGTTTCGTGCCTATATAAACGGACCTAAGTTTTTGAGTTTAGCAGAGCAGAAAAACCTATCTGTTAATCTCTTGTAAAATTTGTGTGTAAACCTCTCCAGAGAGGAAAGTTTGCAATAAGTTATGAAATAAAATATCGAAGCCTTCAAAAATATGTGTTACGATTTCCCTAGCATATTTTCCCACATTACCTGTGAGAATCCTATCTTGTTCTCTATAAGAATTTGGAGCGATTTAGGCTTGGTATTGTGTCTGAAGTCCTATAGCCCTATTAGCCGATTGTGTGTGTTAGGCGTTCTTGGGCGTCTTGGATTGGCACTGAAATACTGAAGCGGCCTTTGGAGGCTACGATCGTTGGTTCGAAAAGAAGACGTGGTGGACCCATTACAGGTATAAGGAAAATTTTGGTAAGGAAATGTCTTTTTCATAATTAAACCTTTTTTTTTTTTTTCCGGCAAACTCTACCCATGAATAAGAAAAAATTTGTAAAAATTTTTGTACCTGCTTTTGAAGATATTGAATTAGGAACACTTGAAAATATTATCAAATTTTATAAAGAAATTGATGCTTTACAAAGAGCCTATCTTACTTTTGTTGCTAAAAAACCCATAATAAAACTTTCTCATGATATAGATACAGCCTATGTTCAAATACAACAAGATAATAATGAAAGAATGAGTGATGACAAAAAGATTGAAATTTTAAATATGATACGAAAATATTTGCTTGAAATAATAGAAACTGATAAACATTAGAATAAATCTGCTTTTGACAGAAATAATGAATGATCAAGTTTTTCTAGATAAATTCATGCTTGGAACCAAAGATGAAGTTTATGAATTTTATGATCAGATGAATTCTGCCGTAAAAGGAATGGAAAGAATGATGGACTCAAACTATGCTTATTCCAATAATCCCTCAATAAATGAAGCTTTTGTAGATATAAGATTAAGTAACTTAAGAAAAATTAATTTGCTATGTGAAGTTTGTCGTTACTTAAAAAGTTTAATTGCTAGTGAATTTGGAGATTATTGTCCTGATGGAGAACTCCGTGTTAAAAAGGAATTATTTGTTGAATTTTCTAATGTTGGATATTCCGTTGCCGGCTCCTCTGACCCTCCAGTGGTATCAGAGCCCGTTAATAAAATTCATAAACGAACCTATTATTTAGATTAATGACATGTAAATTAAAAACACAAGAAGAAATTCTTGAGTTAAGTCTCGAAGAGAGGGATGTTTATTTTGAATATATCACTAATACTGCAAAAAATGAGATAAAATTAATAAGTCTAGTCAATAAAAAGAAATATACTTGCTTAGAAGATATGAAAGATTTGTTTGAAGAAACTATCAATGATGCTAAAACTAATAAAAAATTAAATAGCATTGGACTACCAAAATATCGTGATATATATTTACCTGAAATATCTATTTTAGGATACCATGCTATAAATTGGCTACAAGTTTACAAAAATGAAACTTGTGAAAAACTTGCTTTAATAAAGTATGCCCTAAGTGAAGTTGACCTCTTTAAAGAAATTAAAGATTTGATAAAATGGAAAGTACTAAAAGATATGCATGATCATTATACTAATATTGCAAAAGAAGAAGTAAAAAATGAAGGAGAATCTTCAGGAGATTATGTTTTTGATGAACGTGATTTTGTATTTGACAATTATGACTCTGCTCAAAACGACACTAACTAAAGATGTCTATTGAAAGAGTTAATGAAAACACTGAGTTACCTAAAGGTCTTGCGATTATTACAAATAATCAAGAAAAGATAATGAATGCTGTTAATAATACTAAAATCCTGATAGAGAACTTAAGAATTGAAAGAATAAGGATTAGAGAATATCCCATGCCTTCTTATAGAAGAACTTATGTTTTAAACACTAAAGATAATGAAACTTACTCACTAGATAGTGATGATAATATAGAAATTCTTGAAGAACTAAATGTTCTTATGAATACAGAAACTGGTACTAATGGTGTTAGACAACCTGTTGATCCAACTACTTCTGGTCAAAGTACTCAAACAACTCAACCTACTCAATCAGCAACAACTAGTGCTAGTACTCCTCCTCCTCAAAGAACAAGAACTACAAGTGATTTTGTTAATGACCCCTCGCTCTTTACTCCTCCCTCCGTTAACATTCCCTGAAAATGTAAGTACAAATCCTGCTTTTAGAGACAAACAAAAATTTGGAATACCCAAAACAGAAAACATTTCTGAAAACGGAATTTATTTAAACATAGACAGCTATATGGGAAATTTTACTATGATGAAAGAAGTAATTACTAAATGGGTAAAATCTCTTTACACCATAGCCATATTCAAAAACGTATTTGGACATGAAGAAATTACTGAAGACCTTTTTTCAAAATGGATACCTATGACTTTCTTAGGAAATGTTGGTAATTGGTGGACTAATCTAGGAATTCATGTTAAAAATAGTATAAGAACAAGAGTTGTTACTGTAAATCTTGATGCTGCTAGTCATGATGGTGATGTTGTAAAAGTCATTGGAAGATTTGAAAGTGCTATTAGAAAAGAATTTTTAGGACAATTCTGGGATAAAAATGCTGAAGAAGTTAAAAGAAAAATAGAATAAATGCTATAAATCATCTAATAAATATGAGAATTTGTAATATGCGTTATTTTGAAGTATACACAAATGAATTCGCTATATATTATTATAAAGCTGATTTTAATACCTATGAACAAGTAGTCTATTTGGATATGTACTTTACTAAATTGCCTGCTCAATATGCTAGAGAATTATTAATGGGATATAAGTCCATACCTAACTGGCAAGTAGAAGACTCTTTAGGAACAAGAATAGAATATGCTCAAAGGCAGATAGGTATATGGTGCGCCACTGCTAAAAATGCTGAACTATATAGAAAAAATCATCAACTCGGACTTTGCTGTGAAAATCAATCCAAAGCTCCTAAACAATTTGGATGCGCTAATATATTTCCTAAACGGACTAAAAAATTATTTAAAAGAAATAAGTATAAATTGAAAAAGTCATTCAAAAGAAACTTTAGACCAAAAACTCCTTTTAAATCAAAAAGGTTTTTTAAAAGAAGATTTAGCAAAAACTCTAAATCTCGTCTAGAAATAAAAACTGCTCAAGAAAAGATAACAAAAGATTGTAAATGCTGGGCATGCAAAGAAATAGGTCATTATGCAAATGAATGTCCTAGCATAAAAAATAAACAAAATGCTAAAGTAAAAATGTTCCTAGAATAAGATGAGTCAGATATCAGTGAAATAAATAATATTTCGGATATTGAAACTAAAGAAGAGTTTTTCTACCTTGAAGAAACTAGTGATGAATTTGGACGCGAGTACGAATACTAACTTTGACTTTTCTGTCGAAACTGCTGAAAATAAAGGCGATTATAAAGCCGAAGCAATTATTAATCGAAAATTGCTTAAAGGAATTGGAACTTTTGGAAATAATGAATTATTCTGAAAAAGTTTTTTAGATAAATTCAATAGGAAAAATATTTGTTATTACGGAGAATGCCAATTTGAAGCTGTTCTCAACACTGAGGAATCTAAGGGAAAAGTGAATATCCCACTAATCAGTAGAGAAATGATCAACAGACAACTAGAAAAATTAGGAAAAGACAAAGAAAAAATTGGATATATACATGTTGGTGGAATACAAATTGTGTTTAAAGCCTATTTCAGAGAAGGAATTAACTTCCCAATAAAAGCTGTTGTTCTCGATAATAGAATACATGATAGAATTGATGTTTTGCTAGGCCTTGTTCATGGAAACCTTAGCCAAGGAATACTCGGGATAAAAGTTTATCCAAGGTATGCTGTTAGTATACAAGAACCCAGGATAAATGAAGTGTTTAGTCTTGCTCATGAATGTGCTCGAATTTTTTTTATGGGAAACGGAAGATATCCTTATTCCATAACCTACCATGTTGGTTACTTTTTGAGTAATAGTTATCATAGCGATAGATTCATGAAACATGAGTTTATTGAGATTGATAAAGTGTTTGAACCATTTGAAAATCCTATTGGATAGCACAGGCCCTAAATATGACTAGATTTGAACTGATAAACTTGCAAATCTTCATTTCTGGATCAATTACTGCTGAATTTCAATTTGGTTTTTGGTAATCTCCGATGTGGAAGAAGGACATATGAAGTCATGCTTGTTGGGCATTTTTGTAATTTTTGAATACTGTTTTCCTTATTAAGGTTTTAGTATTTTCTTTTCTTTATTCGAGGATTATGAAATATATTTAATTAAATTATGAGTACTTTAGGATAGTATAACATGTGGAGTTGGCTTTTAACGTTTTCTTCTAATTTGGGGATTAGTATAGTGGTTTTCTCATTTTTCATTCCTTAAATGGTGGAAACAAGATAGGGATTTGTTAATCCTAATGAGTTTGTGGGCATAACAAAGGCTTTTCCTACGGTCAACCAATTCTTGGACACATTTATCAGTACAATCATATTTATTCTTTGCAGAAAAGTCGTCAAAGAAGATTCCTTCGATTGGCTACTATTATGAGGATTATTTGATGATATGAAGATTTTGGAAGTCCATTTCTAAATTTCATCCACAAACACAACCTAAAAAACTTACAGCTGGCTGTTTTGATTACTTGGATATTCTATATGAGCAAGAACTTTAATGAAACACTAATAATATAAAGTGAGCTTAATGGATGCCATATAACTATAAGGTGTATCTTGTAAGAACCAAAAAAATTCAAAATATTTTGGCATCTTATTGTATATCAGATGTGAAATGAATTGCACTAACTACCTCTGTCTAAATGTAAGTAATGCCTTGGCACACAAGTCAAGAGCATGTCCTTTTATTAATCCCACAAGTGTCCTCCTTGTTCATATGCTCTCTATGGGGCTGATAGTTTGTTAATTTTTTAGTATTATTTTTTTGTTGAAATTATAATATCTAATGAAGATGGTAAAAGCCTGTACCAATGGTCCAGCTGGTTGGTATGCTCTATATTTGGTTGACAAACTTCATTGTGTTTTTCAATATTATTTCTTTGTTGAAATTATAACATATAATGCAGATATGAACATGGTCAAAGCTTGTATCCATTGTTCAGCTGGTTTGAAAGAATGTGGAGCAAAACAGTTACTCAGTTATCATTCAAAATCATAGTACTTGCTACATCATAAGCATACAGTTTAGGCA
This sequence comes from Eucommia ulmoides, assembly GCA_016647705.1. NCBI lineage: Eukaryota > Viridiplantae > Streptophyta > Magnoliopsida > Garryales > Eucommiaceae > Eucommia > Eucommia ulmoides. Next base: position 25,585,874 of record CM028337.1, read on the forward strand.
TAATTGTTTGGATAACTTGTTCTTCTTAAGATTTAATTTAGTTTTCAGTTTGTTTTTTGTATCAGCATGGTTGTTTCGAATTTCGATAACTTGATCTTCGTGAGAATTTGGTTTACGCTTAGTAAGAGTTCTCACTTCTCAGTTGTTTAGTTTGGTATTATATAATAATTCCGCAATGCCTATTCTGGTTGAAAATAGTGAATTTTATATACAATACATTTTCTCTATAGGATATCTCATCTTGTCAGTTCCAAAATTTTCAGGCCTTTTCCTTCCAGCAGTGGTCAGGCCTATACTGGACTCTTTTGAATCATCAAAGCAAGTCCCTCCACCCCCCTTAAGCGATGTAAGTATTGAACGATGAAGTTTATTTATTTAAGTACTGAATTGCATTTTCGTTCCATTTTACATGTGCTATTGTTTGGATAAATTTCCTATCTTGGACATTCTTTACCACTATTTGGGGATTTCAAACTTCATCCTTTAACACAACTAAGTCATTGGCGGATAATCTACATGCGGCCTAGTGGGACTCACCTCCCCCCCCCCCCCCCCCCCCCTCTTCTCTTTCTCTTTCATATATATATATATATATATATATATATATATTAAATTTGATTTAAATTTATTTTTATGGTTGTTAAAAAAATTTGTAGGCCCCCAATCTAGAAGATATAAGGATTGAGTTTGACAGTTTACTGAAATTGTGAGAGTTGATTTTAGTATTAAACTATTTATTATTTATTTTAATGCGATCAGATGAAACTAAGAACATAATTTTCTGAATTATGAGTTTGGTACTGATATGAAGTCGATTTACGTTAGAATTTAAAAATATCATTTGAAAAGAAACTTTTTTGAATGCCCCCCCGCCCTTCCCTTCGGCAGCCAAAAACCAAAAAAACAAGAAAAAAGTAATAATAATCTCAAATCTCAATCCTCTAGTGGATATATTAAATTAGTTAATGATTCAAGTTGAACCTAAAGACAACTAGACAAGTCAATATTCACGTCACGCCCCCTTTCCTGCCCTTGGGTTAAAGGAACATGGCATGCCAATGACATGCCAACAAGGCAGATAGATATCAGAGTCAAGGATATCTGACGCTTTAAATAAAAAAATGTTATACAAACAATAGAAAAAGATGTTCAAGTAACTCCTTAGAGCATCTATGATATATAAACCATGAAAGGGCAGAAGTGCACAAGGTACTGACAATCATACATGCATGGCTATTGTATTACACAAAAGGTCTCCATCTATAGTATTGAGTCATGCCGTACCATCACAGTTCATGCGTTATACGAAAAATAGAAATACATTATTCATATAACCCTTCATTAGAGCATCTATGATATATAAACCATGAAAGTGTAGAAGTGCACAAGGTACTGTCAATCATACATGCATGGCTATTGTATTACACTAACGACTCGTTTGGTTGGACGAAATGGAATGAAGGTGGAATGGAATGGAATGAAAGAAGTAATGGAATGAGAGAAGGAATTGAATAGAATTGTCACTGGAATCACTATTCCATTCACTTGTTTGGTTGGTATAAAATGAGAGAAGGAATGAAATAGTGAAATATAATAAAATTCCCATTATGTCCTTATGATAAAATTTTATTATATTTCACTATTTCATTCCTTCCTTCATTTTATTATACTTCACTATTCTATTCAATTTTAAGTTTCTATTCTCAAATTTCTGTGTTCGTTCTCAATTTTAAGTTTTTGTTCTTTAATTTCTATTTTTGTTCTCAATTTTCAGTTTTTGTTCACAATTTTTATGTTCTCTAATTTTCTGTTCTCAATTTTCAGTTTTTATTCTTAATTTTCAGTTTTTGTTCTCAATTTTTTATTTCTGTTCTCTAATTTCTGGATTGGACTGGATCATATTATGGTTTTTTTTGTAATTTTAATTTTGATTCCATTGGACTGGATTTGATTCCAATCCATTTCAAATAGAATCTCATTTCCTTGGTTTTCATTCTAATGGAATCACAAAAGTCATTCCATTAGAGAACCAAACAACGGAATGGAATCGGGGAATGGAATCGAGGGTGGAATGACGATTCCATCCTGCCCCGATTCCGTCTAACCAAACATGCCCCAAAGGTCTCTAACTCTCTATCTAGCATTGAGGTTCATGCCATAGCAACGACGTTCACGCTATATACAAATAATCCTTTATATAGTTGAGCTTATTCAATAGAAGAGGGATATAAGTAAAAGAAAGCAATAGCAGGTAATCAGCTAGAAAGTTCAGTGGATGTCTCATAACCGGACATGGGTATTTCAGTGAATTGAATGCGGAGGTGATGAAAGCATTATCACATATAAATGCTCTATAATGAAGTTGGATCATAGGATGTTGGGAGGAAACTATAATTATCATTCTGTAACCATCACATTTTGATCACTTAAATCCCATAGACGGTTTCATAGACGGTTTCATAAAGTTGACATCGTAAGATTGTGATCATGGTCACAAGACATGTTTGCAATATCGCTTTTTGGGGCACATTGATCGGTCGTTTGTTCTGCTCTACCAGAGTAACGTGGCACAAACAACAAATATATGAAAAATGTCCTTGGTCACCCAACAAAAAAGAATATATAGATAATATTAAACATAAACCATCCTAAAGCAAGATCTCAATTTACACTTGTATAATCATGTTTTTTTTGTAATACGTGGTTTGTTAAGGTATAGAGTAAGTAGCTACTTGTAAAGAATATATCCCGTGGCTAGAAATGGGCTGAACGCCTTCAAATAAGCATGTAGGCGGAATACTTTGATGTCAAATCTTCTTATTACGAGACCATACTTTTTCATGTAGTTGAGCATGTAGTTATTCAATTCAACATATGAGATGAGATTACTCAATTTTTTCCCACTTTTGCAAGTTGTCCTGCAAATGCAAGATGCACATATACCAATTTGTTATGCTCTTGACGATTGTCACAAGCACTAGTCATTCATAATGATTTAGATATTCTATGTATATGCTCAATATTGATGGCAGTGTTTAAAAAGTCATTTCCCAGACTCGCCTGGGCCTCACCCAAGGCAGGGTGGTCTAGAAATGCCGCATGCCTGATGAGAAAGAACTGACCCTTTATGGTATACATTTTTTCTCATCTTGGAGTGCGTCGAGGCTTAAAAGGATAACTTTTTGCTCTTTTGGCCATTAAATTTAGGCTTCAGAATAAAGTGTCTAGCTTATTGTTGACAAATTTAACATATTTTTGGGATTTGGAATTTCCTATTGGTAGATTTTTTATTTATTTTTTTTATCTTTTTTTACGCACGCAGCCACTCATGCGCTTAATGTGATTTGAACCCTAGACCATCTATGTGGGGAATATACCTTACCCGTAGGCTAGTCCTTGAATCACTTTTTTTATGGATAGATTAACTGAACTATATAATTTGATACTTTTTAGTTAATGGAGCAACAAATACTAATGTAGTTAACAATATTATTGTATTTTTAGTATTTTTTCTATTGTTACAATTATATAATATATGCATGTATATTACAATATTTTAAAAAATCACGAGGCTTACGCCCCTCCCCTTGGGGCTTAAGCCTCGCCTTATAGAGACATAGGAAGCACGAAGAAGGGCACGCATGTTGTGTTCGACATGGGTATGGTACGGGGATACGACAAATTTCAAAAAATAAAGATATGGGATAGTGCTCATATCATTTAGAACACCAACAAATTTCACACAATTTTAACTTGGGGAGTTCCTTAATTTAACAAGTAACAAAATTTTATGTATGGAATGAGGTAATTGACAGGCAAGGCATAACATACTTAACAAAAACAACTATTTTTTAAAATTCATAAAATAATTTATATTAAGGGTAAAAATGTCACTACATTAGGACAAACATTCTATATATTTAATATTAAAACCAGACAAAAGTTAAGGGTAATATTGTTAGTCTTATTTTACATAGGGTGCATTTGGTAGTTTTTAGATGAAGGGGTGTCAGTGGTTTTATCCCTTTGCATCTTTTAGCCATTATTTATTTAGATTTGTTACGCTATAAGCTTTTAAAATATTGAATATTATCCCGCCGTGTCCTTTACGTGCTTGCGCATGTCTGTTATGTGTCTGATTTGAAATTTATAATTTCAAAACTCCAGGACACTTGGACACGTCTATCGTACGTGTCTCGGCATGTCCACCACGTGTCTGTATCCAGTACGTGTACGAACCCTCCGACAAGTGTCCTTGCTTCCTACATAGAGACTAATTTGGCTCGTTACGTTGGTCGATGGCTATATAATAATAAGGATCAATTACACTTTACCCCTGGTTAGATCATTTTACATTTTGCCCCCTTGATAATTTTGTCATCATTTTACCCCCTGTAGTTAGGCCTTGTTGCACTTTATGCCCCTGATGTAGGCCTAAACTACAGGGGAGAAAGTGCTGACGAAGGGGGTAAAGTACAACAAATGCCTAACTACAGGGGACAAAGTGGTGACGAGAATACCATAGAGGGTCAAAGTGCAAAACGGCCTAACTACAAGGGGATAAAGTGTACTTAACCCTAATAATAATTATTTTTTATTTAGTGTCTTCAAATGGGTAATTTTGTCATCGAGGACATAGTACACTTCATAAGTCTACATTGCTTTGGGTATCTTAGTCGCCACCAAATTCCTTTGGATATCTTAGTCACCAAACGACTTAAAATTTGATGTGCATGCATCTAAGCAGGTAGAATAAACTATCTAGTGAAAAGAAACCTATAAGGATCTCCAAGAGGTGTGAAATCAATATGTGATAAACTATAATTAACATGCCATTTCTCTAGGACCTCCAACAGGTGTGCCATCACCTGTGCCAAAAATGCCACAACCTACTACTTGTATCATATTTCCATAATTAGTTACCTATAGCAAAAGTTGAGGGAATTTCATTCATTGGTTGAAGTAGAATTTAATTGGTTGTAGTTTATATGTAGTGTTTTAGTTTTTGTCTAAAATAAATTAAAATATCAAATGCCTAAGGATTTTGAACACATGTTGGAGCACCAATAAATGCCAAAACACTATTCATGTGCCATATGCTCTATTTAGCGAGCCAAAAGGCCATTCCTTGTTTGAGATGCTCTAACAATTGGGAATACAAGCACACAGGAACATCTCTGAATTTATGGTTTTAAACCACAAATAACTCATAATACAACATAAATCATAGTATCATATAAAGGTTCAATAATTATGTAAATTCAGTAAGTATTAGGGACATATAGGAAACAAACGTACCCAGAAATCAGATCAAATAGGTGATTCAAGTCACCATTTCAACATAATCATGACTTAACAAAAAGATATGAATTATATTCATATGTGCATGATTTGACTCCAGACTTTATGGTTGTATAAGGACTGCGGTTCTTACGACCTTAATGAAGATTTATATCCTGCCGAACATGCATATATATGCTATATGGATGGATTTCTCCCATATGAAATTGGCATTGCCAAATTTGAACTGCCACAACTGAAATTTGATGTACTTGTGCATGAGTCCCATTCCTATTTATCGGGCATTAATATTAACAGCAGTTCAAAATATGATGAATGGATTTGTGTGCGTGATTTCACAAATGAACGAAATCATGGGAATAAATTGAAATGTCATTAATCCTAACATCAATTTGAGGTTCATTTTATAAAATTCGTACTTTAATCTTCTTTTTTTGGTTCTGAATGTGCCCTTATGAATGTTTGATGTGCATGAGCTGCAGTCTCTCTCTCCCTTGTATGTATTTTAAGTGTAACAGGAAAGGCAATAGAAGAAACAGACAGATCAACTACTATTGTCAGCCTTCCCTTTATTTATAATGAGCAACAAAGAAAATCCTAAAATACATGTTGAGGGTCATAAAAGAGTTGAGGGGTATTTTAATAATTTGAGGGCGTTACACATAATTGACCTTGAGAGATTGGGAAAGGGATAGGAAACTACAGCCAACTCAGTAAAAAAGGAGATAGAGCGGAGTCACGCAGTCATTGGACTGACTGTGTGATCTCAGACTTGCTTAGGCTAGGCTATTTGATTGTAAAAATACATTGCTAATTACTTCTTTTACTTGTTACGCTTGTCCCCGCAAATGCCTTTTCTCAATCACATATTTATGATGTCATTTTGTATCGTCCAATTAATTACATCATTAATTGTCATTAATAAGGTAATTAAGAAGGTTTTCAAAATTAGCCTAGTCCGAGGTCCAGTCAACCCAACCGGTTGGCAACTCTTCCTTATGTGTTAGCAATTGGGTGTGTGTGGTCGACGTATTCTTGTGTGTACCATGTTCCATCCTGCATTCCACAATCTCTCTAGAAACCCGATCAATGAGTCTTTACCGCGACCCTGCTCTTTGATGGGCTCGCTGGTGTTAGTATCTTGGATGGGGAGCACGTGCAATATCTTTCTCTCACACGGCTCCTTGAATTTGTGGGGCGTGGTGTGATGGCAATGACCGTTAATGCCTTGCGTATGGATTGGATTTTGTACAGCTTATGAGAGCATATGCGATATCTTTTTCTCACACGGTTGCTTGGATTTGTGGGGCGTGCTCTGTTGTTTTGCACTCCTACAGAGAGACTTTAAAAGTACCGACGCTCAATCGAAGGAAAGAGCAATCAACTAAATGCAAGACTCATGCCCTAGGAATCCCTAGACATAGGGGGTACGAGCTCCCAGCCCATACAACCCTAGCGCTTAGACACGCATAACGTTTTAGCTGTGTGCATTTTAGGCTTTGTCCTAAAGCGCGCACAGCTAAAACGTTGCGCGGTAGGGGCACTTAGCCGTATGCGGGCCGAAAGTCGTTGCTTGTTTGATTCTTCCCTTTCCCGAACCCTTTAAACCTTCCCGTGAGGGCAATGACCGTTAATGCCTTGCGTGCGGATTGGACTTCGTACGGCTTACGGGAGCATGTACGGTGATCTGTCTCTCACATGCATGGCACCTAGATTTGTGGACCATGTTGTGATGATGAAGGCCATCCGATTGGATTTTTCGTTTGTTAGAGAGGCAGTTTGGTAAAGGATAATAATTGATGATATAATCAAAATAAAGAGATTCAAAGAATAATTATCCTAAAGTAAATGGGCTGCATGATGTTATGGAGTAGTTATTTAACATTGGGGGTGTATAGCGGTAAAAATAAATATTGTAGATGTATATTTGAGGTTACATTTTATTGGAAAAAAAGATATTTATACACTTCGATATTTAACATATAAACTTTACATTTTTATGTAAATATAAATATATATGGAAACTAAGGTTTCATTGGGAAGTCACCGGAAAGTGGAGCGATGCGAAGAAACAATGGTGACATGGTGCTGGCCGAGGTGTCGGGAAACTTCGGCATGATACCAATGATATCACTCGTAGAGCCAGCGGGCAACAGTACCAATGCGCGGTGCTTGGGGAGACACTAGGGTGGTTCAACAAATTTCCTGTTCCAGAGAGGTCGGTGGTGCCGCCAACACCGGCAGTGCCGGCACGCGGTGTTGGTGGAGATGTCAGGGAGTTTTGGCGAACTTCTGGCAAAGTCGCTGGCGCTGCTAGTTGCGGCAGCACCGGGGCATGGTGCCTGTGGGGGCTTCGACGATATCGCCAGTGCCGACGAGATCGTTGGCAAAGTCGCAGGTGTCAGCGTTCGGCAACGGCTGTGATGTGGTTATGTTGCGCCTGCCATGGTGCGGTTCCAGTACTATCCTTATAATTATTTTCTTTTCCTTAATTAAGTCATTGAATATAGGAATTACCGTTTCTGGTCAGCTCCCTTTTGTTGCCTTCTATCCGTGCAAATGACTTAAGTTACTGTGCAGCAGCACCCTCAAGTTGCAGTATATACATGTGCTCCAGTATATACATGTGCTCCTCAACTTGTTGCATTTATATTTTATCCGCCATTCCCTAAATGGTTTAGTAGGGAAATCAGCTAAACTTAAAATGGTGAAATGTCAATCATACCAATGAATTAGCCTAGAGGGAGATGAATGGAAAATCAATGTTCTACCCTTAGCCTTAGGCCACTTTTAACCAGTTTCACCGACTTTGTTCTTCAATTAATTAAATATGTCACCGTAGGAAGATTTAATATCATCTAAGGAAAATGAGTATGGAAGTAACAGTGGTGACAGATTTTTACGTAGAAACCCTGTGGAAAAAAGAAGTCTCATTTCCGGTCTCGCTAACCAATCCACTAAATAAGAAGAATAACAAAGTTACAAGACTCAATCGGCACTTGTAAGACTTACACTGGTAAGCACGACATGCTGTAGATGCGGTCAACGATTGAGGCCGAGCCCTTAGACCATGGTCGAGCCCTGATACTCGAGACCAAGGTCAAGCCCTGAGACTAAGGCTGAGTTCATACCTTATCCAAGGCTATGAAGTGTTCAGGTTGAATGAAATTTCCCTCCATCAGGTACAATCACTATCTTCAAAGCCACATTTTAAAATGAAACTTAGAACTATGTTTGGCTTGTTACCAATGCGTACTTGAATTTTGATTCAAATAGGTACGTGCCCCTACTCAAATTGGGTACAGTCACAATCTTCAAAATCAAATCTCAAATTCAAGATCTTAATTATGTTCGGCTTTATTACAGTCTGGTATTACCGCCCATTCGAACATGTAAGCAACCTGACTCAAATTGTAGAAATTGAGAAATTAACTAATTATGCACGCAACCAAGAGTACATGAAGAGGAGATATGGGAAACTCATAGCTCTCACATGATGTCGTTGGGAAATACGTCATGGAGGAACATAAAAACTTGGAGGTTCAAATTGGGCATTTGTAAACTTTAGGGACTCAACTAGACAAATTTAAATATTGAGGACCTATTTAATACTAGTGGTGTACTTTAGGGGCAACTGTATAATTTACCCCATATAAAATGACAATTATCCTTCAACCTTTTCATTTATTCCTTACATTTCAAATCCTTATAATATTCAATCCATTTTTGAAGTTTCAGAAGAAGGGTTGAAGTTCTGAGCCATATGTGAATTTCGGCCACCAAAACAGTCCAAAACCCTACCCTTTTTTTTTTTTTTTTTTCAAATAAGATTTTGCATCAAATTCATAGAAGATCGACCAAAAAATTGTCTGCATCCGAAACGTTGTGATTGCAAATTTAAAAGATATCACTTTTAAAAGAATGAAAGGGATTTTCAAACTTCAGATAACATATTGGATCCTTTCGGTCTTATTAGATTTATTGACAGAAACTTATCTATGAAAGTTCTTCATTTATTCGTACATTTATAGTACCATATATAGATATAGATATAGGTTTAATTATAGATGTTATTATATAGTCCTTTACTTTTTGTTTTCAATTTTTTTTGTCGTATTTATAGAACAACTTATTTTTTAGTACTTACCCGCTAATGGTTTAGTCCTTATGTTAGTATTTTAGTTAATCTTAACCATGATATCAAATAAAAAACCAACATCTAATTGATATCAACTCGATATATTCAATCTAGCTGATATTTACTGAAGTGCTCAAAATTTAATCGAAGAACTAAAGAATAAAGAGAAAAAAAAAGAAAAAGAAAAAAAAAATTATAATCAACTTATATCAAGGGCAATCTAATAAATTTTCCTTAATTATATGGATTACATGATACATGGTGAATTTTTTTTTTTTTTTTGAAATATCTCTGTTCGCATAGCAGACAGATTTGTATCCAATCAGTTTTTCTGGTTAGGATTGTATATCTTTGTTCTTGTCAAATTTGCTTATGACAAGGACATTTCTAGTGTTGTTTACTCTTACAGCTTTGACTTGCACACGTCTGTTGTATCTATAATTTGATTGTGTCGCTGAATTCTTAATATTTTACAGGTGGTTGCCGGTATGACGGGTAAAAAGCAGGGCTGATATGAATGGTAGATGTTAGTGACAATATTATTAACTCGTCGTTGGCCTTTTCTTTTAGTCTCCATAAGTATAAGATTTGAGCTTCTCATTTTTTGTGAAATAAGATGTACTGTGTACTGAAAATCATCGACATTTATATGTTTTTCCGCATTTTTGTAAACAGTTGAGTTTCACAGTTTGGTGGCTTCACTTTGCCTTCACCGGGCCAGCATTTCTGAGTATATTTTGATGTCCAATTTGGGATAGGAAGTATTGCTGGCCAGTTAGGGCAAGGGTGGATAATCCAGGGTCCAGTTGATGGGGAGGCCTTCTGAGAGGTGCTCTGGGAACTAGGTTGTGGGTTTTACCATGAATATTATGTTGGGTTTCAGGGACTGATCAAATTATAAGTGTAAGGGAAATCTTTACCTCATAAGCTAGCTTTTGAGTTTGATGCCTAAGACCACCCTAGTCTTTCTATTAGCTTGCAAGCAGAGTTGTGGGCGTAGGCGTATTAAGAGAGGGGCTAGCCTTGACTCTCAGTAGAAATTGACAAAACTACATTTTGAAGTTGTCCTGACGTGGGTGTTAATTTTTTTCCCCTTTTACATGGTTGGCTGGATGAGATGACTACTTGTCTCTTTATACAATTCTTACTCCAGTGCTTGGAGAACTTGCTTTTGCGGCACATCTCAACTGTCATCTTCAACTTCTTTCTTCCAAAAAATTGGCAATGAAAACACTATAGGCGTTGTGGTAACGCAAAATTAAAATCCAAGACCACCAGGGTCGAGGCCAGCACTAGGTATTTCGGTTCGTAAAGTAAATTATATAATTGGTGTCCTTCAGTATATGTATATATATATTAAAAATAAAGGGAAAATTTTATTTTAGATTTTTTAAGTATTGATATATTTTTATGTGGTCTAATAATTTTGTTGCGTTTCAATTTAAACTTTCTAAGTATGGATATGGTTTTAAAAAGTTCTTTTGTTTTTGTACCAAAAAAAACAGATCATTCTGTTTAATTTGCTATCCAAACTGAAGGATAAATAATCATGTGCACTGCACATGCAATTTTTAAGGGGCATATATATCATAGGTCTAAAATTATGTTCTCATATATCATAGTTTTGAATGACCCAATTTAATTCTCACATTAGTCTGTACGACCAAACTCAATATATCATGTGTCTGAATGACCCAATTTTGTTCTCATATTTCATAGGTCTAGATGACCAAATTCATTTTTGTACAACCTAGCTTCATGTATTATATGTCTGAATAAAGCAATTGTTTTAAAACTACTCTATTCAATTCCGTAGGCTATTAGACAACCAACTCTATTTTAATTTCATGTTGCGATTGGCTCTTAGATGTCCAATGGATTAATTGTATGACTTTCATTGGTCCTTAGATGATCAACCCTATTTTAATTGCATGTTTCTAGTGGCACTTAGATGATCAATGGCTTAATACATGACTTTTGTTGGCTCTTAGATGACCAACCCTAAGTTAATTGTATGTTTTCATTGGCTCTTAGATGACCAATGACTTTATTGCTATATGTGTTTTGATTATGTCAATATGTGTATTTTGATGATGTCATAATATGTGTTGTGATGATGTCAATATTGATGTCACATTATTAATATTAGACATAAATTATATGTTCCAATGTGTTTTGATTTAATCATACCTTAAGTGTACTAACCAATATGATATCTTAAGTACATGTATTAAGATTCAATTATTCATTGCGCGTACTAATTACTACGAAATTTTAAGTGTGAAATGCAACTATAATCTCGATATCAAGTGCGCAAAACTTAGGTAAGATTAAGTTTATTAGATTAAGTCTGTAGGATATTACTCTTGAAGAGATTATAGACTTTGGCTCATTAGGATGCACGCATACACCGATAGTGCATATATTCATGATATTATGATTTAAACATATTCATTATTTGATTATATCACGATAAATGTGATTGAATTGTCCAACACATGATTATTTGTCAAATTCATATTTTGATCACAATATGTTTAATATGAGAAAACTTGTTTTCAATGTGATTAAAAGATACATTGCATGTATTGCTTGATACAACATGTTAAAAATAGTTATTATAGAATAACAATATAATATACTTGATCTAATATGCTCAATTATATGTTTATATAATGATGTGATGTGTTCAACACATACCTTGCATGCATTAGATGTTCAACATATACTTACAATGATAATATGATCAATATATGTATACATCTGTGATATCTCGATTCTAACATGTCTAATATACTTATATATCATAATACGTGTCATCGATTTGATCAATACATGGATATATGAGAAATTGATTTGTTGATCACAAATATGTTTAAGTTGCTTAAACTTGATTTCCATGTGAACACAAGGTACATTGTGTTTTTTCAATCATTAAAATATTTCAAATATCTTTGATACATGTTTTAAAAGTATTTAGAATGATAAACGATCACGAATTGAGGCCAAAAACTCAAAACAGACGAAAAATGGAATTGTTGAAAATACTGTAGCATAAGTAGTCGACTACTTATGCCAGATGTAGTTGACTAAGTTCCGACAAAATGTTTTCTCTCTCTTACTTTGTTTTTGGCTTCACGTTTTGGTGTCGTATATTTGTTCTAATTGTTGTATGATGATTCTTATGCCTTATATTGATTATCTCATATGTTATCATCACTCAATTTGATCAATACAATATTGAATTGAAGATGAATTGATTAAAACATCTTGAATGGTTTAAGAACACAATTTACAAAATTTTGTCATGAACTCAAACTTGGATTTGCATATCCAATTTTGTTCGGAAGGTTCAAATCATGTTATGAGATGTTAGTTTAACATATTTACATGATATATGCATGATCAATTGATATGTTTATCATTACATTTATGATTAATTGACAAATTGACTCAAAAATTCAGAAAATTTTGTTTTGTACATGAAAAATATGTTAAGTGTTTGAACCTCTTGGAATCATTCTAAATACATAAATGACTTGTATTAATGTTCAAACATCATTATATATCTTTGAATTTGATAAACAAATTCATGCATATACTTGTATACATGAATTATACATGTATTTGTCAAGACAACCAAGTGGGAATACAAAAGAATAATATTTTGACTTTGTGGTAGAGTAACTTATTAAATGCTAACCCATACATTGTCTCCCACAATGTGTATGACAATTTATCTTGAACAACTTGCTGCATAAATTAAAATTGAGGAGCTTTACCTTTAATGATTCCCATCCAACTTTGAACATTTTCATCATGATTTTTCTATATGTTTTAAAAGCTAACCATACTCAATTATATGCATTAAATATGTGAACATCAAAGCTGTATTTTTTCACTACCTCAAAGACAATATGAACAATGGGTCATTTGGAATTAATTAGACATATATAGCATTTATAAGGAAGGAAAAGGTTGTTGGCCATTGACAAATCTGCAGAATTTTGAAGTGGAGAGGAGCCTTTGTCTTGACAATTTTAAAGAGAAGCTCACAATGGTCATATGCTCTCAACTCTTCAAGTGTGATATCTTCTCTACATTCTCTACACTTATATAAGGAGGAACTTTGCTTGAAGATTCAACCAACCAAGTGAATCAATCAAGCGAGCCACAAAGATCAATCATATCAAATAACTTCAAAGAGTTATACTACAAAGTGATATTCCTTTACTTCATCTCTTTGATTCTTATTCTTACACTACCTGTGTGATCACTCTTGTATCTAAAGTTCATTTATTATTTCTTGAGTGATATTTATGAGAAGCACTAAATACTAGTGAGTCAAAGTGTTGTAATCTTTATTGAGAGTGTTTAAAGCTCCAATATCAGTTTTGTAAGTTAGATTATAAAACCATTTTGAGTGTTGTATTGAGATATTGTACTCTATAGAAACATCTAAACAAAGAAGATCCTTAACATCACTTCATCAAAGATCAACTTGTGAAGAAGTTGAAAAATACCAAAGGAGGCGCCTTTGGTGGTGACAGACCGATCTCGTCAGAAATAAGATCACGTAGAACGGTTTGATCTTCATCCGTAAGAAGATTGTGAAAGGTTTCTCTTCACCCACAAGAAGATTGAAAGGTTGTAAACGGTTTGATCTTTACCCATAAGAAGATTGAAAGATTTTAAACGGTTTAAACTTCACCCGTAAGAAGATTGTAAACGGTTTAATTTTTATATGTAAGAAGATTAAGGATTAGTACACTAGAACTCTCTGTCGGGAGCGCGAAGGAGTAGATTCGGTAAAAAGGTTTTGCGGAACTATTATAAATCTCTTGTGTTATGTGGTTTAATTGTCTCTATCCCTTACTATTTATTTTGATTTGATTGATTATTCCGCTACACACACAATCACAAGAATTAATAAGTTTGATTTGAGATTTTAGTAGAATTAGTAGAAAGATTTTACGAAAAAAATTTTATTGATCCAATTCACCCCTCCCTCTTGGATCAATCTTTGGGCCAGTAGGCTTAATTGCATGACTTGCGTTGGCTCTTAGGTAAACAACCTTATTGGCTCTTAGATGACCAACCCTATTTTAATTGTATGTGTCCACTGGCTCTTCGATGACCAATGACTTAATTGCATGATTTTTTTTTTGCTCTTGGATGACCAACCCTATTGGCCTCTTGTAACCAAAAGTTTAATTGCATGTTTTATTGGCTCTTAGATGATCGATAACTTAATTACATGACTTTTGTTGGCTCTCAGAAAACCAACTCTAGTGGCTTTCAAAAGACCAATGGTTTAATTGCAAGTTTTTGTTTCGCTCTCAAGTAACCAAACCATTTGACTCTAAGATGACAGGTTAGTTGCATCATCTATGTATTCATCCAAAACTACGACCGATTAAAATTTTTGCAATGCCAAGGTATGTAGGCAACCCACAAGGGTTCAATTACTCAACTGTAGCACCTAGATATAGGTAGGAAAAATCCTACAGTCCCTGGTCCTACATGAACAAACCATTGCTCATCCTACATGGATAGCATCACCCAAGCACATGGGATGGGGCACATTTTACTTCGGGTTGGTTTATTCCAGCCCACGTATGGGTAAACATTTTATTACCTACCATCTATGGTTGTTCAAACAAAGTTCATCACACACACATAAAAGGAACTATGCTTGACCTTATCTTTGGCATCGCCGAGAGATTTTGGCAACCCCACGAGGTTCAATCTCTCGACACAAAGAATATAACACATACATTACCTTAACCATGGGTTGTGCGTATTTTACAACCTTCTTCCCTCATAGATGACACTATTATCCCTAAGAGGAACAATTATTTATTTTAAAAGGTTTTTCATCTCCAGACTCAGGTTGTGGCACGTTATAAACCTTTATATGATTTTTTCAAAAATTACTGTATCATTTACCCCTCAGTTTTAGGTAGAGGCATCTCATCCTATATAGAACATATAACCCTAGCCTTAGGCTATGGCATATTTTATCCATATTTGATTTTTCTCACAAGATCCATTTTTGTCTTATAACCTTAATCTTAGGTTATGGCATATTTATTCTGATTTGTTTTTTCCCACGAGATCCATTTCGGTCATATAATTCCAGCCTTGGTTGGGATACATTTTCATCTTGATTTGGTTTTTCCCATGAGATCCATTTATATCAAAACACAAACCCTTTACCCTGAAAAATCAACTTTATCTTAACCTCAAAAGGCTGGACACATTATCATCCTGACCTTGAATAACTGGACACATCATCATCTTGACCTTAGATGGATGGACACATCCCACGCATGAAATATGCATGCACAACGACCTACTTTTTGACCTGCTTCTCGACAAGTCCGAAATACGTAGGCAACCTACATCGGGTTTGGTCACCCTTTTTGTCTCTTATTCATTTAAGTTTTTTAAATAGTGAAACAAAATGAATTATATTTCTTTTATTTGTAACATGAGTAAACTCATATGACAAAGATGGGCAACTGTAGACTGCATTTTGTCCCGTCAGTATTATATTGATTTAAATTTCTTATTAAGTAGATTCTAAATAATTGTTTTAAAAATATGATTCTAAAATGTGAGAGTCTTGTTTTAAAATTTCCAAGGATTCATTTCATCAATTTTGGCCAAATTTCTTAAATAAAAAAACTTTAGGCACTCGATTGAAAATTTAGTTGCCTCTTTTTTAAACCAAATTGAAGTAATGATGCAAATTGGAAAAACTTTAGAGACTTAAATTTTGAGAATTTAAATAAAAACATTTAAAAAGGTCAAATTGAAATATCTATTTTTGAATTGGATCTTGTGAGAATCCAATGTACTTGGAAACACCTAAATTTGAACCTTTAGAGCTCCAATTAAGGTTTTAGAAAGTTAAGGGGACAAAATAAAAATTTCAAATTGATCCCAATTTTCATAAATTAAAATGTCTATAAAGTCTCAATTTTGTTTTTCAAAAATCAATTAAAAAAAAAAAAACACTCAAATCAAACTTTTGAAATATTTTAAATTTCATCCAAACTTTTTGTTTACTTTTGAAATTAATAATTCTTTGAAATTTGTGAATAATCTAATGGAAAAATTTAATGTTTAATTACCAATAAAATGTTGGATGAAGTTATTGCATAATTTTTGTTAAATAATTAGTCTCCCTGAAATTCAAGAGTTTCAAGGACTTAATTGAAAAATCATTATATATATATATATATATTCTCATCAAAAACAAATTGATTCTTCGATTTTCACCCTAAGACAAGTCATCTTTATCATTCTAAGTGGAAAGTATCTATCTAGGGGAAAATAAGGGAGAAAGCAAGCCTAAAGGAGAAGGAAACAAAAGGGGTGTTCAACCTGCATTTTACAGGCTGCACCAAATAGCTTGGATGGATGCCATGTATCCATGGATGTGTGTGGATGCACAAACCATGGGTTGCCTATTAAAAGACAGTCTCCTTCTTCCTATTTGACCCACGCATACATATATTATGTCTCCTTCCTAAAAAATTCTGCTATATTTTTCACCCTTAAACCCCATAAACCTCTCCCTCTTACCTTAAAAACTCCCCCCCCCCCCCCCCTCCAAAAAAAAAAAAAAAAAAAATTGAAAAAGGAAAGAAGAAATAAAAAGAATAACTCAAGATCATGTCCTCTACTCCTCATACAAGGTAAGTCAATTACCTAGCTCCTCCTTTTTTCCTTTTTTTTTTTTTTTTTAAATTCTTTGTATGGATAGTAGGACATCCATGTCATGTGTTAAATGTATTAGATATGTTGATCAAGATGATGAGGAGTTACTTCTAATGGGAGTTAATCGGCTTACCAGTTACAACGAAGACGATGTTGGATATCATGAAGGGAAAATGACTATAAAATCATAGATTGGTTGTATGTATACCTATCGTGTTTAGGCTTAGATAGTAAGGTGAATATACATAAATCAAGGTTAATGGCGATGAGGTATTACAAATCAAGAAAATTATATTGTATGGAACCTTGTTGCCAATAACCATGCTAAGGACTATCAAGATTCTATTAGCCATCATTGTACACTTTGGATTATGAAATATAGTAAATTAATGTAGAAATCTAATTGGTAACGTTGTAGACAATGTTTATATAAATCAACTAGAAGACTTCATAATGGTTGATGAAAGTTAATAAGTGTGCAAGTTGCAAATGTTCATTCATGGACTAAGGCAAAGTTTTCCTAACTTGAAACATTCGTTTTTAACAGGACGGTCAAAAATTCTTTTGACTATGTTTAGAATGAGAAATGATCCAAATGTGTACACTAATAGGATGGATAAGCAGAACTTTTAAATTTTACAAACAATACACCAATCTTGGTATGTTATCTCTAGTTATAATATATTTTTCAATAAAGATCCTCCATAAAGATTTGGAAATTACCTCCTTAATACTATGTAAAAACGATCCAAAATTCAAAGATAAACCCATTCTGAAAGCCGCATTTGAGAGAGAGAAATCCGTTTGTCGTGAATTTTTGCTAGAACATGTATGTTTTTCCCTTTTAATATTAGTTCTCTATTATTTTTTGAATTTTCTCTTCATCTTGTAGGCCATTTCTTGGGTCGTTGTTCTCTTTTTATCATATTTTATATTACCACAATTTAAATTCTTGCAAATTTAATTCTTGTTAAAGTCATCATATGATTGGTTGAAAATGCTGGGACAAGGATTTTCTTTCGAGCTTAGCCTCCAAGCGTTAGATGGGGTTTTTACATTTTTTGCATTTCAATTATCTTGCTATTTAATTTTTGTCATTAGCCCATCTGTTTAAAATAAAAATATAAAAATATGTTGTTATTATGTAAAAAAATGTTGTTGTTACATGTAAATTACTATTTTGAAAAAAATATTTTTTAAAAAAAAATTAAAAAAAGACAGTAAGTTTGTTTTGTAAAAATTAACTCTCATAAGCATTGGGGCGAGTTCAACTATTCGATAAATTAAGGGAGAGATTTCTATTCCGCGGATTTTATTTCCTAAATAGAGTGGAATTTTAGAAATAGTTGATTTAGAGAATCATTTCCCTCAGGAAGTCCTTTCGTTGAATTATGCATAAGTATTGGAGGGGTTAATTTTGACAAAACTTGTTTCTGTGACATCCCCTTGATTCTCATCTCTATAGGGTTTGAGGAAATGTCAAATTAGGACTCTTTGACTTCTTGGGAAAATTAAAAAAGTAAATGTTGGCCCAAAGAACTACCCAAGAGGGGGTGAATTGAGTAGTTACAAAATTTAAACAATTAAATTCTTAAGCACAAATAACTAGTTTTTCTAAATCAATTATTATTTTGTTACGCAGCGGAAATGTGTTTAATACTAAGTGCATAACCAAACACAATATATGAAATAAAGCAATGCAACACACAAGAATTGATCCTGGTTCGACAAACTACTTTTATCTGCGTCCAGTCCCCCGAGCTCCACAGAGATTCGCAATTTACTAGACCCCTTAATTCATTTACCAGGTAGGAACCAAACCCTTACAATTCTTGATTCTTTTTATAGGATCAAAATCAACTTTTACAATACCCTGATTCTTTTCACATGCTAAGAATCAACTTAACATTCTCTCACTTATCCTTTTCAGAGGGTTAGGACAAACCTTTACAATTCACTCTTTAATTCAATTACAGACTGAATCAAAACCTATTTCTTTTCAAGGGAAAAAAATAACTTATCATTTTTAACAGGACAAAGATCAAATCCTATTTTTTTCACAGGAAACATATCGAAATCTAACTACCCTGACTAAAAACCGTTCCAAACATATTTAATCCTCTCAAACTCACAAATACAAAAAATATAAGTTTATTCCCATAAGGAACTTCTACCACCTCAATATTGATATACTCAATTAATGGCTTGAATAATTACTACGTGATAGATACAATATGAGGCAAATAAAATCTGATTAAATAATAAAGCGGCTAGCACAAATTAAGCACGTAATCAGACAATCAAGCAAAAACCGTTTAAAAGATTTTCAAACTTTTAAATTTAAATGATTATCTAAACAATCCTAAATCAAGTAATCAATATAAATATATTTTAGAAAACAAATAACAAGACTTGAAAGGATCTCACCGGGAAACACCGAAGACAAGAAAAATATCTCATTATAATTCAAATCGGTGACGCCAAATGGCAAGCACTTTAAATCAATAACTTGAATAAAATCTCTCGTAGAAATCTTAGTAATAATATCACTCTTATAAAAGTTCAAAACTGATATTCTTGATGTACTTAATCTTATTCCTGCAGGTCTTATTAAATAGACCTAGAACTAGCCCTCCAGCGGCTAGTTTTTCAAAAATGTCATAAAATGACACTCTAAGATCCCATATAACATATCCTATCAATATATGTATATTTCATTTAAAAATATTCTTTGAAACAATCATTTAGGTCCATAAAACGTTTTTCAATTTAAAACCATAAGAATAAGAAGTATTAAATCACTTTAATTAAGAGAATATCAAAATATATGGATCAAATCAATAGGAATCACATAATAAGTCATGCATATTTGAATTACACTCAAATACCTCAAATCCCTATCTTGGAATCATACAAAACGGATAGTTTTTTAGCAAGAGATCAAATCAGTCAAAAAATTAACTAAAATGGTCGGTTGACTGGCCCATGGCCTAGGTCGACCGCCCTGTGCCAAGGCAGAAAATAGATGTTGGCCTTATGCCCTTCGATTGACCGACCCGATCAATGAATTTCTCATTTTCATCAATTCAGCCACTGTTTCATTAGGTTGACCAACTCGAACTCGTCGGTTGATCGAATTAATCAGAGTGCTCACTCCCTTACTCATTTCAGTCATTGTTTCAAACAGTTGATTAATTACTTTTCTCGGTTGACCGATTGGATAAGTTGGACTCTATTTCTATTCCCAAAACTCACTATTTTGATAAGTAGACTGACCCCTTATGTCGTTTGACCGAATTGATCTGAAAACACAATATTTTATACTTTAAAACATATTTTCCACTTAGGTCATTTATTAAAATCATTTTACATAAGAAGCACATAAAATATCACATTTTAGAATCTTAAACTTATCGTTTCTTATCAAAACACACATAAGATTAATTCATTTTAAGTGTCGTGCGTGATCCTAATTCAAGTTGTATATACAAGTAAAGAATTATTTCCACATTGTTTTATTCAACTTCTTCAAAAACTCTTCACGTCTTCATCATATCCATCTTGTACCCTTTATATTTTCTTTAACAAATCTTCTTCTTAATCAAACATATGGAGTTATAAATCTGAAACACTCAATAAAATCATTAGTTCCACAAAAAATATTAATAGTTAATTACTCATAAAAACCTTGGATTCAACAGTAAGCATTCCATGATATCACATTTACATAAAACACATGTAATAAGTAATGTAATACTTCACGCCTTTTTGCATATTTTCGTTTTTCACCACTTAGAAGATAACACTTTTCACCACCTATACTTATCATGTTTTAGTATATTATATATGCTATTTTAGACTCTATAATTCATGCCTGCAAACCACTTTTCACCATATAATCTATGCATGTTAGGATATGTATACCACTTACACTTTTTATATTCATTCATGTCCTAGGTGTATTTACTATAAAAGATTCCCAAGAAACTTTATTGTTAGTTTGTACAGTGTCCAATACCTAGTTTATTTTGATATTTTATTAGTGTTAAATTGTTTGAGAAACTATTTCTCTCTAACATAGTATTTTTGCAAGCAACTTTTGTTTACTTGAATGATAGAAGCAATGTACCGCAATTTGCATAGGTGCATTTCAAACCTACATTTAAGAGTTCTCAATTCCAACTTGTCGGTTATTAGCTTGGCCAACCAAATCTCAACAACTTGAGACTTGGCTTTCACCCACATCATATCTTATACAGTGTCTTTGGAACAGAAATAGTCGGAATTTATTTAGTGATTATGCTACAATCAAAGAGAGTAATTTCCCAAAATAGATGTACTAGTATGACTTTTTATCAATTTGACCATATCTAATTGGTCTCGAAATTATTTTTTTATGATATCTCATTAAATTATGATTTATCATGAGAAGTCTAACTTATCCTTTTAAAAGGATAAGTATTTACCTCCTCGATCTAATCATAGAATTTTAATACTTTTCTATCTGTTTTTCTACTTCTAATCTAAATCAAGTATTCAAATTTGTATCTAAAAAGATATACCAACTCCAAGCTAAAGTAAGGATTGTGAAATTTGAAAAATATCGTGAGTTTTTAAAGCCAGTGGACCCATACACATTAGTATGTACCGTGCATCCTTTAGGTTCATTTATTGATCATTTATACTTAGCTTTATTCTTTCTAAAAGTGTGTCTTTGGAAACCAACAATTTCTAATGTTCATTTTCAATGCTTAATTTGAATATAGTGAAAGCACTTCCCTTTCTCAAATTTCTTCATTTTATTGATCTAACCTTTTAGGCCTTTGCAAAGAAACAATTTCATCTCTTACTTCTTCTTGGAGGAAGAAGTCTTGTTTTAAACGAAAAATGATTAGTTTGAATTTTCAAGATCCTATGGTTATCTTCAACAAATTTATAAGTAAAAGAAGAAAGACTTCAAAATTGCTTATGTCAAACATTACCAAAAATTGGGAGAATGAGTCCAACATATTTGTCGAAATTAATCCACTGCCAGTTTCGAAGATATCCCGAATCAGGGCTTAGCTATGGCCAATCATCTTGGGCCGAAACCAATTGGGAGATAATCATACCGCCATTGCACCTAAAGAAACTCCTTTCGAGGTGTTATATATTGTAGTGCAACTGTGCTTTCCATTAGGGATGCCACAAAAAATCGAACCGATAGGTAACCGTGAGAAATTGAACCGAATGGTTTGGTTTTAAAACCAACTAAATCGTTTGATTGCGGTTTTAAATTTTAAATTAGCAACCGAAACAATTTTGGTTTTGATTTTGGGATAGAAACCACGAAACTGAATCACAAAACCGAACCTCGAAATCAATATTTTAGATATATTTTTATTACATATAATACCCTTATTTTTTATTTATTTATTTACACTTTCATCCCTCCTGTACATATGTGTAAAGGGACTTAGGGTTTTATTTCTGATTAGTGATTTTATAGCCGTTCTCTCATTCCTTTTATTATGGTTACTGGTAAGAAATTTTAATTATGGTTGCAAGTTAGAAACTTTAATTATGGTTATTTTGTGGTTTGGTTTTGTTTTTTAGAATTTATATTTTATATTTTAGTTATATTTTTGTTTATATGTATAAAAAACAACGGTCCACGGTTTTGATTTTGTTTTTGGTTTTTATAAAATTGGAAAATCTTAAACGGTTTCTTGCTTTTGCTATTTTGGTTTTGATTTTATATAAATTTAAATGGTTTGGTTTTAAACGGTTTCATGATTTCACAGTTCTAGTTTTGGTTTTGTATAAATTTAAATGATTTGGTTTTAAAACCGTTTAAAAAAAATCGACAGTTTTGGTTGCGGTTTTGATTTGATATATTTCTAATGGTTTTAGTTTTATATGAAACTGGACCGAAACAGAATCAGTGACATCCCTACTTTCCATAGAGAGACTCTAGGCATTGATTATCACATACGAGTTTAACAAACTCTCGCACTGTATCTAGAATTCGTTACTTGATATCTAATAACATTGAGTCTGCTTATGATCGTCCTGTTATTATCAAATAGTCACATATTTTTCTTCATTGTTTTGTCTTGTAAGACAACTAGATCGTACATAACTTAGCTTATTCTTATGGAAGTTAAAACGAATTTTAATTTCCAAAATTAATCCGAGAAATTGATTTTGCTTAAGTTAATTTTCTTAAGAACTTTAATAAGTGGTTTAGTACATATCTATCTATCTAAAGAAGCATAAGAAACAAAAAGAAATGAACAGAAAAGTATTGTACATTTACTTTTAGATCAAATGTCTTTTATGAATCTAATTATACTCTCACTAAAATTTTTTAATCTCGTATCCCTCAGAAGAAATGGGTACATTCCAAATGTACCATGTGAAAAAATGAATAATCCCTTCTTGTCGATAACACTCGTATAACAGCTAAGGAACTACTACTCCCGAGGATAGGCAACTCTTGTCTCTTATCTTTTGGGTAAGATTTAATTCATATTTGATCTTTAGTTTTATCATAGCCCTCCAGACGGTTACAGATATATCTTGCCCTTAGGCTTATGGAACTCGTACCCAAACAAATCCCCAAATGGAAGACATGCTCCCGCTTTCAACTTAATATGTGCTTTGAGGGATTTATGATTTTAGATCTCTTTGTTTTTTTTTTGTTTTGTTTTTTTTTTTTTTTTTTTTTTTTAATTTGTTTAACATGCATCATATACATATATATAACAAAATAAATAATGCCCATACACGCATGCTCAATGGGCTCAAATGCAACATCTATTAATAAATCAAGAAGGTTTTTGCTGATTAGGATATCTCGATGGTTCGAAATGAATCTTAAAGGAATGAATGACTCAAATTTACCCTGCTATTTAGGAATAACTGCTTGCTTAGAAATAGGTGAGATGGTTATAGGTCGGGATAATTCTATTTACGCCCCTTCAATTATAGTGATATTCCACATACACCTCTCCTAATTTTTGAAATTACCACGGCGACCCACTGCCTGAGTTTTTTTTTTTAATGAATTGCCTATTTTGCCCTTATTAACCCTAACATAAAAAAAACAAAAAAATTAAAAAATAACATGAGAGGTACAATTACTAATTACAATTACACCCATAAAGTTTTCTAACTTATTATATTTTAGCCCTCTAATTTTAATTTAATGATAATTTGATTTTGGATCTAGCTAAAGATGAGGAAATAAAGACACTGATTGCAATTATACCCTTAACATTTTCTCATTTTTAATTTTAGACCATTAATTTTAACATAAGGATAATTTGGTTTAACTCTAGTTAAAGAGAAGGAAATTAATTTAAGTAAAATGATATATATCTGTTATTATGTGTATGTTAAATTTAAAATTAGACATCAACAGTTACATTCGTGTCTTTAGGCACGAGGTATGTAAAATCTAAGTTGTAGGACGTACGTCATAAATAGTCGCATTATAAAACATTAGAGAATTTTAGGGTAAAAATTTTATTGATAAAAACTCAAATCAAAAGTTGGGGGTCAAATTGGGAATTTAGGAATACAAAAAATTTAAACTTGAGATTTGAATTGGCAATTGGGAATCAAAAGTAAAAATGTTAAGGGCAAAATTATAAATGTTGTAACTTTTAAAACTTAAACTTACCGAAATAAGGATCCTAAAGAAAATGAAGGAAGGAAAGTGTAATTTATTTTTATTTTTTTGATATATGTCTATACCCACACGGTAAACCGACGGCGATCCACCGGCCAAGGAGGGGCGATCAAGGGGCGACGTGGTGAGCTCAGAATTGGTTTAACCACTAATATCATGCAATAAAAACCCTCCTACATGCACTGAAGTGAGGAAATCGAAAAAAAAAAAAAGAAAAGAA
The DNA here is from genome assembly GCA_016647705.1 of Eucommia ulmoides. Classification (NCBI taxonomy): domain Eukaryota; kingdom Viridiplantae; phylum Streptophyta; class Magnoliopsida; order Garryales; family Eucommiaceae; genus Eucommia; species Eucommia ulmoides. Next base: position 25,610,936 of record CM028337.1, read on the forward strand.
AAAAGAAACTCGAAAATTCTAGAGAGAGAGAGAGAACCGGAGCGGAAGGGGTCATCGATTTTTCTTGAATCGACGTTCCTCCAGCAGCGTGGTCGTGGCTGATAAGGGCGTGCGTGGTCGTGTGGACAACGTAAACAGTTCCAGGAGAGGGTGGTCCGGCCGGTGGCGTGGCTCGTCAACGGAGGGACAATGCACGTTTTGGTGTCGCCGGTGAACGGGAGTTGCGAATCGCCGTCCAACCATCTCTGATCGCCGGGCTGGTGAGTATTTATGTGGATTCCCTCTAATTAGTTGATAGGTGTGTGCATGCATGAGCGTGACAAGCTGGGTCGGTAAAATCCGGCAGTGGGGGGTTGCGCTGGGTTTTTTCCTTCTTCCGACCATATGAGAATTGTGTGTGTGTGTTCGAATTTTCCAGTTAGGGTGTACGTGCGTGTGTGTGTGAATGTGTGTTGCTTCGATGAAGACCCAACAACGAAAAAAAAAAACGAGACGGAGAGAGAGAGAGAAGGCGATCAACAGCGGTGGTGGTGGAGTGAGTTGGTTGCGACTATGGTGTGCCGCTGTGTGTGTATGCCGCCGTCGGCAGGAGTCGTTGGTCCCGTGGCGAGCCGATGGCACCGGCATGCATGTGTGGTTGCATGCATGGGGGGGTGTTGTAGGTGTCGCAGCAGGCGTAGGTGGGTGAACCGGGGGCCTGTTGGGTGTGTGGGTGAGCTGTTGGGGTGGCCGGGGGATGGTGTCTGATGGACGTCGTGGGTGGTGTGGGGTTGACAGGCGAGTCGGCAAGGAAGGGGAAGCCACCAGCGGTCGGCAACGGTAGAGAGAGAGAGAGACCGGCCGTCGGGGCTGGGAAGAATCGAAAACAGAAAAAAAAAATAGAGAAGAAAAAAAAAAAAAAAAAAAAAAAAAAAAGAAGGGGGAGGGGGGGGGGGAATTGCACAACTGACCCTAACAAAAGGGGAAAAATTTCACTTCAAATGAAAACCCTTTTCGCGGCCCATGAATAACTCGGAAAGGATCTCATTTGCCGTTAAATTTATTCTAGTTTTGTTAAAATTCAATCTTAGCCTAAAATATTTGTAACCGGAGTAATAAATTAGGATCGTTCATATTACGAGATTTCTTATGTAATAAATAATGGAACAAAATTATTAGAATAATAACAAATCTCATAGATAAAATATGGGGAATGGAAAATGCGGAACTTAGGGCCTGCCTTACATGACTAGGTGATTTTACATGAAATATTAACTTAGACCCTATCATTTCTAGGTTTGCAGACGCCAACACCTCGGTAAGCTTTAGACAGTGAGGTTTTTGTAGCGCCAGAAACGAGGTGAGTGTACTGTCTTCTCGCCGAATTATTTATATATATATATATATATATGATGAAAACTGGTTGTATTTAAATTAGAAGCTTTTCGAAAAGTTATGTGGTGATTAGACGATATTATTGAGTAATGTTGATCCATTTCTGCGGAGTGATGTTTATCTGTTTCGGCATAGTGATGTTAGACGTTTGTACTGCGCAGTGATTATCCGCTTCGGCGGAGTGATGGGTGTTCGTAGGAAGGCATATCCTACGGATGGTACGGTACCGTTGCAAACTCCCGATCGTGAGGTTAAAACGATCACCATGGCTAGCCAGTGTGTGTTGTGGTGGAGTGGTGGTTGGAGGTGTGATGTTTTGTTTATATTGGATAATTTATTATTTATTTCAGACTATTGGTGTGATATTTATACTGGATGGTTTTAAAAATGGAACTTATATATATTACTTCATTTTTACTGCATATATGGCGCTTATGCTGAATCCATGTGTAAATGTTGTTTTATCTAGAAGGTATTATTATTAAATAAGAATGATTTTATTAAGAAGGCAGTACACTTGCAGGTGAAATGGCTAGGAGTCGATCCCCTACTGGCACGGGGTAGAGTCCGCCAATGGTATAGCAAGAAATTTTTTTTGGGAAGTGCTGCCTGAGGCGAACCTAGGAGAGGTTCATCGTTTTTTTTCCTTTCGTTGTTATTAAAGGGAATTCAGGGACGGGTATGTCCCTAGTTAGGGAAGATGTTTATGACCTGTATTTTGATATTTGTATAATTATGAATGCCTACCATCGCTTTCTAGTTGGTTTGTCGCCTGGGTAATATCGTGTCGACGTCACGCCGGCCCCACAGGTGACGGGTGTCCGGGGTGGGGTGTGACAGGGTATCGCTAGTAATAAATATATAATAACCCTAAACATGCATATAAATGGCCTTAGGATTATCATGCATTTTTAATTCGATTTAATTTGAGCCACTTAATGGAATCTAGATTTATTGGTTAATTAATAAATCTAATGATAAAGACTATTTAATTTTCCTATACAACCAAACTAAACTAATCACATAACTTAAATGTTTTCAAGTTCATGATCAATCTTCAAATTTAACCTCTATAAGCAAATAAAGCAAATATGTAAATACACTTGATTATACCAATTATGGAAGTCTCTATTGGATCATAAATTAAAATTTATCTATTTAAGTAAAAATAGTAACAACAACTCCCTAGGACACTAATAATCTATTCTTATCTCATCCAAAAAATTAGTTTTAATTCTAATCTAATTAGAACTATCAATTCAAATTCAAATTCAAATTGAAAATTAAATTCTATTGCCATCAAAAAAAAAATTCATAATTATCAAAATAGAATCTAATTCAATTTTGAATTTTATCATTTGCATATCATTTAAAATTATCTTACAATAATAAAATAGAATTTGACAAAACATCAGATTTAACTAATTCCAGATTAAAATAAAAATTCTATATCTATTAATTATCCAAGGATAATTAAAATTGATCTTTTTTTTTTCCAAATGGAATTATAACATTTTAATTAAAAATCTATGTATATTAATTACTATTAAATAATAATTAAAATAAAATCTTAATTGAAATGTCATCCACAGATATGCTATTTTAATTCCAAATTATATATCTATCAATCATTTTCAAATAATAATTAAAATGAAATCTTAATTTAAAATATCAAATCTATCTAAATATTTCAAAATTTCTGTCAATTATTATCTAATAATAAACGGAATAAATTTCAAGTTTAAAATTCAAATCCTTATGTTAACTTTCACATCCAAATTCAACATTTAACAATTATTATCTAATAACAATTGAAATTGAATTTAAATTGAAAGATCAATTTAAAATTTAAATTTATAACAATTTGTTTAAATTCAAATTCTATATATTAATTATTATCTAATAACAATTAAAATATAGTTTAAATTAAAACTAAGTTATTATGATTAAATTTAATTTGATATCCAACACAATTAATTAATTCGGGTAAATTAAAAAAATATTAAATTTTTAAAATTAGCATTGCCTTACGTAACCTTAGGCCACCTAAAAATTTCTATCACCGAAACCCAATGACACCACACTAAAAGGCTTTAATATAATATAATAACTAATAATTATATATAGTAAAATATTCAAAACTTTATATATATATATATATATATATATATATATATATATATATATATATATATTTGGAATTTTTCAAACTTTATTATAATATGTTACATATAAGGATGAAATTTGCAGAAACTTTTGTTGCCATATTTGTTTTCTAACTAGGTTTTGTTGAACAATCCCTTTGGTTGTTAGTGTGCCGCAACTGCCACAGCAACCGCGCAAGCATGCCGCGGGGCGCAACGACGGAGGTGATTCTGTCATCGTGCCCTTTTATTGTCCAATAACCTTTTTCATTCCAATTTTAAAATCAATCTCATTAATTTTAAAACTGTTTTGTTGGAAAATAAAATTGTGTTCTTCGTGTTCTTCGCAGGTAAATCCCAAAAATCGCAATTTGTCGTATTAGAAAATAAATCCCCCACTACAATAAAAATACCAATTCAAATCCATGTTTTGCAATGATTAATTATTGTTGTAAAACTCTAGAGATCCAATCTCCTAAATTCAATTTGGGCTTCCATAAAAATAATCAATTTTTATTATTTCGTAATATTCACAGACGACGTTTTTGTACCACTTGAAGTGAATTAACTCTATGGGAACATACCGAAATTTAAATATTCTAATAAAATAACTTTCATAAATAATTTTCTAAGCCCGAATTAGTATGCGATAATAAGAAATAATAAATAAAACATAAAGATTAAATCTTATTTAAAATTCTTAACTCTTCTGTTGCTTTAGCATCATAACCAGTAGTTTCAGAGACGTGATTTGAGAAAGTTCTTCCAAGAGCAATAAGATCAAGTCTGTGAAAGAGAAACGATCTCCAAATAGCAACACAAGAGTCCTACCTCTAACGGTATCGACATAGAGAACTTCATAGAGAAGAGTGTTATTGGGATTTTTAAGATTAGATTTAATCTCAAGAATCTAAAACATATTTGATTTGAAGTTAGGAGATAGGCGTATTCTAATCAGTAGTACAGAAGGAAAACGAAATCTCGAAGACATGGAAGACTATGAAGAATAAGAGACAGGGACGACCAACTAGCCTTGGCTGAATTTCTATTATAATAGGCAACCATAAGACTTTCTTTCCTTATAAATACTGACTTGGGTTAAAAACCCAGGACCCATCTTTTTTATTTGCACTTTGGTCCCGTAACGTTTTTAGTTCAACATTACTACATATTCATTTTTCAAAGAATTTTTTTACTTTAATTCCCTATTTGTGTGTAACCATTAGGTTCATACCAAAGTCTGGATGGTAAAGATAATTAATTTACCAAGCAATTAACTAATAAAAATTAGAACAATATTTTCCTTTCCAGAAACTTTTCTCCGACTTTGAGTGATGCCATCTCCTATATCGCATCCATGTCTACTTGGAAGGAATTTAATTAGAGAACCTCCTCAGGTATAATATATGTATTCCACGATATCTCTATTAGTGTATCTAAAAGGATCAACATGATATGGTTAAGTAAAAAAATCCTAGTCCAACCACATGTATTGGATTGATAATATAATTCCTTATGATACCTAATTTGAATCTCATCCCAATCATCAAATTACTTTATCCATAGGATTAGGTGAATTATATTAAATCAAATTGCAAGGGTCGTGTCTCTTTTTGCTAAAAGTAATAGATCATTTCTTGCATACCCACTATACTCAATGAATACCTTTGAAGGTTCATGGTTAGGGAACAAACTCAGTTTTATCAAAGTATAGTAACCCATACATGTAATATACATTACCTCAAGTATAAATGTTCACATAACACATCACACCTTAGATATTCTATTTTTACTCAAGTAAAACTACCATGTATGATATTAAGGATGATCACATACCACACTTAGTAAGTTCCATTGTAGATGTTTCAGTATCTCATATTGGTTGATTGAAACTCACCATTCTCAAAGAGGAAAAATCTAATCAAGCTAACCTAGATTGTTGAAGATCATTTTTAACAATCCAATATCGACTAGGAATAATTTAGAATATTAAGTCACTAAATGCCTTTGATCTCCTTCTATTTAATCATATTAAATCGTAACATTATATTCAATATTCAAGATCTACAACAACATTGATATAATTAAATAACAAACCCTCCTAAGATTGATACTAAAACCAAACCTGCCTAAGATTGTCTCTAGGGATAGTTGATGTTGAAGACAAACCCGCCTAAGATTGATACTATGGTTTATCTCCAACATCAACTACAACTTCCTTCTCTAACACCTAAGGCGGAGCCCCTAAAAATAATGGGGAATATCCACTCAATCCACCAAGGCCTAGCTTCCAATGAAGAAGCTTTGGTAGATTGGAAAAGCAAGCCTGTGCAGGAAAGACTTAGGACATATTTGATAACTAAATTAAGCACTTAAAACTGATTATATTAAACACTTAATTAATTAATTGTGTTTGATAAATGTAATTAAAATTACTTAATTAATTAAGTTAACTTAAAAATTAGGTAAAAAGTTAAGGTAAAAATTCAGCAATACTCCCCTTATTTTATTACGTTGAAGGCCCATTTTTCTCTCTCACTCTTTCTCTTCTTTCTCTCACGTTTTCAACCAGCATCCAATCAACAAGTTTACTAAACATCTCCCAAGAAAATTGTCACTAAGATTTGAATTAATTATGAAAATACCCTTCAACATTAAACCCACCTCAAATTAAAAAAAAAAAAAAAAGCAGGAAAGATTAACAAAACACATTTTATAAAAACATAAATTAAAAAATCTTATTAATTATATCTGATATACACCAAATGTATTTTTGAAATATAATTAATTGATTTTTTAAAATTATTTTCATGAAATATTTTTTTTGCTGAAATTGGGGTTCTCCCTATTTCATTCATAAAATTAAAATATCCCAACAATTCGATTTATATTCAAATAAAAAAATTCCAAATAAATAAATAAATACTATTTAAACTCAATTTATATCCAATTGCACTATACATTTATTATTATTTTTCTCAAATAAATAATTTAATTCAGAAATTTTTTATGAATAGTCTATGAAATAAAAATTGTAGCCCATATAATATACGAGCTATAATAATTTTTTTCGGTTGAATTTTATTGTATTGTTAACTTGTGATAATTTATATATTTGAACATTTTAATATGTTTTGTTTTTTTTTTTTTTTTATGCAAGGGTAATTATATAAATTAAATAATTTTCAGCATTCAAATTTTGTATTTATGAAACAAATAAAAATATAAATAAATACTTAAATTTTTAGTATTTAAAATTTAAATACTTAATTTTAAATTAAATAGTTATCAAACATACTTCAGTGTCATTCTCTAAAGAAGATATGAGGGAGATCCATTCCTCTCATGATAATGCATTGATGGTCAGCTTGCTCATCCCCAACTTCAAGGTTAGCCAAATCCTCAACGACAACGGGAGCTTGGCCAACACCTTCACCAAAATGGACATGGGTATTTATCTACTCACTCCGATCGCCTCACCACTGGCCGGATTCACAGAAGAAGTAATGAGATCTTTGCAGTGAATAGCATTGGAGCTAATAACACTTGAAGCGCCTAAACACAACACCGTCAACTACTACATTATTTTGCTATTGACGAGGCTCGATCAGCGAAAATTTACATTTAAAGAAATGACGCGTGTCCCTAGCTGCTAAACCACTACCGGAGCATTTTGTGTGCGCAAAAATAATATATTTTTGTTTCCGAAAACAGTAGGAATAACTGGGATTATTCCTAAAAGATTAGAACATTTGACAAAAGAAATAAGATTAGGAAACGCGTTTTATTTTTTCAGAAATTCAAAATTAGGAAAACATAAACACTTCTTTGGAAACAAACAAGGCTTCCTAAATGCAAAAAGAGTTGTTTTCATAAATATTATTTTTTTTATTATTTTTTACTGAAAAATAGGTAAATATAACTTATTTACAAAATGATTATAATCCGGGATTGGTAATATTGAAACCCGGGATTACGGACCCGGGTTATAACTAAAAAAATAATTTTATTTATTTACTTATATTTTATAAACTCGGAATTGACAACCTCTGCTTTTGATCGGGATTCCCACTCAACCCCATTCCTGCTAAACCTGGAGTTCACAATCCGGGTATACAAAATCCCTTCTTTTCATACCCTGATGACTCAACATGGGCTATCATATTTTTTGGGTGTTTTGACACTTTGCACCCCTAAGTTTGACCATTTTTTCACTTTAGTTTCTATAATTTCAATTTAAACACGACACCCTAAAATTCCATAAAGAACCACTTGAGGATAATATTCGTTTGTCCTGTTTTTTCTTTTTCGTTTATTCTTCCATGTTGGATTGGGTCAGTCGGGTAGAGTATAAGGATAAATTTGTTAATTTATGTAGTTTTATTAGTTATTTAACTGTTGCATTTAAGTTTGAACTATAGCAAAACTAAATACTGATGAAAATTTAGTTTTATTAGTTATTTAATTGTTGCACTTAAATTTGAACCACAGAAAAACTAAATATTGATGAAAATAGTACAAGAATATAAAGTGAAATTAGGTTGAATAAAGTGTGATTAATTAAAAAAAAAAAAACAATTATTTCCCTTTTATGTGCCAATTAGAGAAGCGGTGGAAATTCGAGAAGAAAGTCATGCCATCGTGCTTACTTTGGACTCAGCTTCTTCTGTGTCTGGAAGTAGCTTGTGGCAGTGTTGTCTGTCATGATGACAAATTGACAACGGCGATCATTTCTTTCTCTTGTACAGTATAGCGTTTTGCGGTGGGAAAGTGCCTACTTTGAACTCAGCTCTTCTGTGAAAAAATTATTATGTAAACAACTCATAAAATCACACACGTATACAAGTTGTTTACATAAATATGTGTATTTTTTTTTTGAAAAATTGGTAAATACAAGGAAAATAATAGTTTTTTTAAAAATTAATCACAATTTATATTCTTGTACTATTTTCATCAGTATTTAATTTTTCTTTGATTCAGACTTAAGTATAACAGTTAAATAATTAATAAAATTATATAAAATAACAAATTTATCCTTACACCCGACCCGACTGGCCCAATCCAACATGAGAGAATAAAGGAAAAAAAAAAAAAAAAAGGACAAATAGATATTATCATCAAGTGATTCTTTACAGAATTTTAGGGCGTCATATGTTTAAATTAAAATGATAAAAACTGAAGTGAAATAATGGTCAAACGTAGGGGTGCAAAGTGTCAAAAGACCCCCAAAAAATATGATAGCCCATGTTGAGCTATCAGGGTATGGAAAAAAAAAGATTTTGTACCGGGGTTGTGAACCCCGGTTTTAGTGGAAATCCCGGCCGAAATAGAGTAACTTCTGAACGGCACGTTTTGAATTTAAAAAAAGGTTGCCGTTGGAGTCCTCGATTTCGATCGGTTATATATATGTAAAATACACCGCATTGGGCATTATTTCGTGAGCAAAGAGAGAGAGAGATGGAGAAATCAGTCATGGAGTTATATGAGAAGCTTGAGAAAGTCGGAGAAGGAACATACGGAAAGGTTTACAGAGCAAGAGAGAAGGCAACAGGGAGGATAGTGGCCCTCAAGAAGACCAAACTTCATGAAGGCGATGAAGGCGTCCCCCCTACCACTCTCCGTGAGGTTTCCCTGTTGAAGATGCTTTCCAGGGATCCGCATATTGTCACGTGTGCACCCATTCACCCTTCTTTTCCTATCTTTATTGTCCATGCTGTTTGAAATTTCTGTACTTCATCTGTTCTTGATCTGTGATTAGCGGATCTGATTTTTTCCTCATTGATTTTTTTGTTTATCGCTATCGTAATTTTTTTGTTCCTGATTTGCTTTCTTGCTTCTTGATGTTCGTTTTTTGTTTTCTTCTTTTCTCTTCGTTAAATCTTTTTATACAAGTTCTCTATATATGAAGTTTCTTTTATTTACTCCTATGCTATATTTATGTTTAGGGTTTTGGGAGAGAGATCAATTTCATCAATTTTTCACATTCCTGTTCTTTGGTTAAGCCTCTCTTTGAAAATTGAAATTGATCACATTGCTCCTATGAATTATGCAAGTCCGAATTATTCCCTCCTATGCTATATTTATCGTTATGGTTTTGGGAGAGGAGATCAATTTCATCCATTTTTCACATTCCAGTTCTGCGGTTAAACCTCTCTCTGAAAATTGAAATTGCGCAGATTGCTCCTATAATCTATGTCTTCTCAAATCCGAATTATTTACTCCTATGCTATATTTATCAATGGACTTTCGGGATTTTTACGTACCAGTTCTGAGGTTAAACTCTCTTTGAAAATTAAAATTGTGCAGATTGCTCCTATGATCTATGTACTCTGCAACTCTGAATTACTTACTCCAATGCTATATTTATCTTTAGGGTTCGAGAGAGAGAACGATTTCATCCATCATTCACATTCCAGTCCTGTCCTGTGGTTAAACCTCTCTTTGAAAATTGAAATTGTGCAGATTGCTGGATCTCAAACAAGGCAAGAGTAAGCAAGGGAAGACTGTTCTCTACTTAGTTTTTGAGTACATGGACACTGATCTCAAGAAATATATTCGAAGCTTCCGTCAAATAGGGGAAAACGTGCCGAATAAAACAATCAAGGTACACATTTTCATTAAGGGCATTTTCGAAAAAAAAAATTTGACTTGAATATAGTTTTAATTCCAAATATCACCTGTTACTTTGGCTTATGATATATGTCTATGCAGATGTTAATGTTCCAGCTTTGCAAGGGTGTTGCTTTCTGCCATGGCCACGGGGTGCTACATAGGTCAATTATTCCCTCTCTTTGTCCCTTTTTTTTCTTCTTTTCTTTTTTGGGTTTACAGCTGAACATTTTCTATGCGGCTGGTTTTGTCATAAATAAGGCTATCCTAAAAGAAATATGAACCAATTCTCTTACAATACTTTCACTTAGAACAGAGATCTTAAACCCCACAATCTTCTGATGGACCGAAAGACCATGGTGCTAAAAATTGCGGATTTGGGATTAGCTCGGGCATTTACGCTGCCCATGAAGAAATATACCCATGAGGTATCAAATAGAATCGCTTATGTTGTATTGTCGTTATTTGTAAATATAAACACGGAACATACTTCAATTTGATTTTTGTTGCAGATTTTGACCCTCTGGTACAGGGCTCCTGAGGTTCTTTTGGGGGCTACCCATTACTCTACTGCGGTCGATGTGTGGTCTGTTGGATGTATATTTGGTACATTCACCATCACTTGATGTTCTGATATGAATTACGCGTTTGAATATGTAATTGTTGATTCCTTCTTTGTATGCATTGTATTAATTCTTTTGATTTGTTCTGCTCTTAATTTAGCTGAGCTAGTTACCAAGCAAGCACTCTTCCCTGGAGATTCTGAGCTACAACAGCTACTTCACATTTTCAGGTAGCATTACCTAATCTTTTGCAAAACTTTATGATTTTTAGGTTAGTTTGAAGAATATGATAATTTGAATTTCTTAAGAAAATGAACAATTATTTCTAAATATCAAAAGGAAAAAAAAAAAGTAGGCCATTGAATAATTAATTTTTTCTTTACAAAATTGATGCATGAATATTTTGTTATTTGAAAAAATATAATTAGTGTTAAGAGTAATAGAGTAGTGAGGTAACGTTTTGGGTTGCATACAAAAAATTATCCTTCATTAAATTTGATTTGAGTGGTGATGACGTGCCTTAATAATCCTTCATTGTAAACACATTAAGTCAAAATCTACTCCAATGGATCTGCTATCATGTTTATTTGGGTTGCATACAAAAAATTATCCTTCATTAAATTTGATTTGAGTGGTGATGACGTGCCTTAATAATCCTTCATTGTAAACACATTAAGTCAAAATCTACTCCAATGGATCTGCTATCATGTGTGTCATTTTGGCACTTATGCTTTACATGTGTCAAATATGGCACATGAAGAGGAAGAGCCAAAATGTTGGATTAGTGGATGGATAGGTTAATTAGATGATTTGAGTTTAACTATGGTTGGGTTAATGTTGGGTTTGTTTAATTAGGGATGAGTAGGATTTGTTTGGTTAGATTTATATTAATTTTGGTTTAAATAAGTTTTGTTTATTTGGATTTAATTAGGTTGGGTGGAGTTTAGTTTATTAATTTTATTTAATTAATTGTTTAATTTAATTTTATTTGGATTGGATTGGATTGGATTGGTTTTGTTGGGATTGGATTGGATTAATTTTATTTGGTTAATTTTAATTTTAATACAAAAATAAAAAATTGGCACACCAATGTCACTAGTGTTGGAATACCCATCCAAATAATTTTTTTGATCATTTTTTTTTATAATTTCCATCCAAATAATGGTGTGTCGTACAACTATTAGTGAGCCATATTAAGCAAATAGCGCACAAAAAATGGCACACAACCCCCATCTATGATCCTTGATTAAGATCTGCTGTATTGGGATTTGGTAATCAGGTTGCTGGGTACACCAAATGAACGAGTATGGCCTGGAGTAAGCAAGCTAATGAACTGGCATGAGTACCCACAGTGGAGACCTCTGCCGTTATCTTCTGCCGTTCCATCTCTGCCTGCGGATGGCATTGACTTGTTATTTGTAAGCTTGAAAATAATCCACCTTCTCTTTTTTCTCGGTTTTGTCTAACGACATTGCATGTTTAGGGCGCTAATTTGCATTTCTTCTCCTTTGCAGAGAATGCTGCAGTACGAACCAGCAAAGAGAATTTCAGCCAAGAGAGCTATGGAACATTCTTACTTTGATGGTCTGGACAAAGACAATCTTTAGGTGTCACTCCAACTGAATCGATGGGGATTTAGTTAGTAGTTGGTAGTAAATAATCTTGCTTAGGAATTTGATTTCTTGTCTGAAGCCTTTTTTTGGCTCATGTGAAGGAATTAATCATTTTGGATTTTCTAATGGAATTTGATTTCTGTCACTACATAAAATGGTCGGCATTAGAAAATAGAACTTTCTGGGGTCATGTTGCAGGCTTTGAGCTGACAATAATTAAATCAACGTCCTTAACTAATGGAACTGACAAATAATCTGCAAAGTAGAATGGGTGTGCATTTGTCTATTATGGGTGTTCATTTGTGGCACATCTTGACAGTATGGCACACTATTATTTGGATGATTATTTTAACAATTGTGACAAATTAGAGTATCGTTTATTTTTTAACCAATTACTACTATAATATTAAATCTTGCACATGTGGTCTAGATTTAATGGTTACATAATCGTATTCGTGGGTATTGATTATTAGTCTGGATGGTTTATGCCTAGATTTAATTTACCTTAAATTAGTGTAATATAGGAATTAAATACCAAAGATAAACCATATTGGAGAATAACAATCCAATCTTTATAGGTAGTTTTGGCTTATAGTTATGAACACTCGTTTATACAAAACAGAGTTAAAGAAGAAAATACGAAAATAACATAAATCTCAAAATACAGATTCATAATTCCTAACCCGGTCCCCAATTTTTATTTAAATCAAAACTTTATTTCCTTGCAATTAAAAATTTCAAAACCGAATAAAAAACTCAAATCATTTCGACAAAGTAAGAAAAGTAATTGAAAATTGATAATTACAAGACCAATTAATGTGTTTCGACACCCCTACTTAAGCACACTATACTACAATATTTTGCGTTAAATAAGGAAATTAAATTTGAGCGATCAAATTTTGGTGCTGTTGCCGGGGATTGGTATCACTAATTATTAATTTTTGTTATTTTTTTTCCTCTACCAGTATAAATTCATCTATTTCCTTTCTTGAGTTTATTTTCTCCGGTTAACTGAGATCCAATCTTCAGTAAGGAATTCAGGTTATTCTATTCATTTTTTTTTTTAAAAACAAAAAAATCAAAATAAAATAATAATATTTAAAAAAATCAAAAAATAAAAAATATATATATTAGAAAAAACAGTTTTCCTTCTTTGTAAATCATCAGTTTATTTATTTGTGTGGCAAGTAGGCTGAGCCTCCGTCATTTATCTTCATTCTGTTATCTGGTAGGTTGAGCTTCCTGTTTGCATTTATTTTATTTTATTTTCTTAACTGGTAGGTTGAGCCTCCAGACCGCTTGTTGATATAATTGCTTTAATTTGTTAAAAAAAAAAAAGTATAATTTTTTTTTAAAAAGATAAAATTAAAAAAAAATTGCAAAAAGGTTGTGGGGTGTGCTTATTTATATGCTTGGGGAAAAGTCCGACTTTTACGACGACCTTGAGAGAATTTTGAGAAGTATGCCTAGAAGACCTAGAACTGAAAAGATCATAAAACCCGAACTCATTGAAATGGCCGAACCACCTAGACCACTCCAGGAATACTACATTCCTTCAGTCCACAACTCACCCTCATGCATTAAACTGCCCGAATTAGGGGGTGCAACTTCCTTCGAAATTAAGCCAGCCATTAACCAAATGCTTCCATCTTACTATGAGCTTAATAGCGAACACCCCTATCAATACCTCAACAATTTCCTAGAGGTTTGCACTACTTTCAAACTGCTCTACCTTTCTGAGGATGACATTTACCTTAGACTTTTCCCGTTCTCCCTAAAAGATCGGGAAAAAGAATGGCTCCATTCCTTGCCCCTAGGATCAATCTCCACGTGGGAAGGGCTTCAAAGGGCTTTCCTATAAAAATATTTCCTAATTGGCAAAACCAATCAAATTAGGAAATCCATAACTTAATTCACCCAAAAACCCTCTAAAGATTTCCATGAAATTTGGGATCAAATGAAGGACCTTTTGAGAGAATGCCCACATCACGGGGTTCCCAAATGGTAGATAGTGCAAAGCTTCTACAAGGGGTTGATTGAATGCAATCGCCTTATGGTGGATACGTCATGTGGAGGAACTTTCCTTGCAAAAAGCGAGGATGAAGCACGGAGCATGTTTGAAAATCTGAGTGAAAATTCTTTGCAACATACATCCGTTGTTAGGCAAGACGACATCAGATAAGCGCGAGGAAGAGTGTACGAGGTCAAGCAAATGGACCTCATTACACAATGATTTGATATGATGAAACAAATGTTGGGACAAATGCAGTTACAAAATCAATCACTCACATCTTCCCCTCCTGCTGCAACTTGTTTGATTTGCCTGAACCCAACCCATTCTATCCTTGAGTCTCCTGTGGGAACAAAATTCCCATAATATGTTCAAGAGCATGTTAATGCTACTCAAACGTTTCCCAGTCAGGACAATAATCCGTACTCCAATACTTACAATCCGGGGTGGCGTAATCACCCTAATTTCTCATGGAGAAATCCAACTCAAGGACACACCTCATCTTCCAAACCACAATCCTGAAACTCACCCTCAGGATTTAACCAATCCCAAAGTCAAGGAACATTTTCCCAACCAACCAGAAATGACCAGCCCATTGAAATGCAACAAATTCTCAAAGCCATAGCAGAGACACGTCGAGATGTAGCAGAGACCCATCGAGATGTAGTTGAAACCCGTCAAGACTTAACAAAACAAAGACAATTCTTAGAAAGACAAAATCAAAGGGTAAACTCAAATTCTCAATCCATATCTCGACTAGAAAGCCAAATCGGACAGCTCGCCGACACTGTACAAAAACAAAATGAGGAAAAACTTCCTAGCCAACCACTGACCAATCCTAGGGGTCAACATTTCATTAGAGAAATGAGCGAGCCTCCCAAGCACATTCAATCAATTTCAACACTTAGGAGTGGGAGAATAGTGGACAATTGGGTGAGTATTGAAGAGATGAGTCCAGAAGATAAGAATGAAAGAGAAGAGGCGGCAGAAAGGCCGCTGCCAAGTAAGAAAGTTAAGGAACCCAAAAGGTTGAACCACGAGCTTGATATACCTAAAGAGATACATTCAGTACCTCGGGTGCCATTTCCTCAATGCTTGAACCAACCTTCACTATTCAATCGAGATAGCGCCAGAATAGAAGATATCCTGGAGATATTCAAACAGGTAAAGATTAATCTGCCATTCTTGGATGCTACCAAATAGATCCCCGCGTATGTAAAGTTTTTAAAAGACCTTTGTACTCGGAAGAGAAAGTCTAGAACACATGTGTCGAAGAAGGTCTTGTTAACACAACAAGTGAGTTCCATCTTAGGGTGTGAAACTCCACAAAAGTTTAAAGACCCGAGATTCCCGACCATTGCATGTGTAATAGGAGATCAGCCTATTGCAAAGCCTCTTTTATACTTAGGCGCAAGTGTAAATTTGCTGCCATTTTCCGTATACGAGCGTCTAGGTTTGGGAGATCTGAAACCCACATCGGTAACACTCCAGTTAGCCGATAGGTCGATTCAAAAACCAAGAGGGATTATTGAAGATGTGTTAGTGGGGGTAGAAAAATTCTTCTACCCAGTGGATTTCGTAGTCCTTGACATGAAACCAGTTTCCAACCCGAGTCGTCAAATTCCAGTGATTTTAGGACGTTCTTTCCTCGCCATCGCCAATGCTTGCATTGACCGTCGGTCGGGTGTTATGAATGTCTCCTTTGCAAACATGAAGGTACGAATCAATGTTTTCAATGCGATTAATCAACCTCCAAAAGAGAACACATATGAGTGTTTTGGGATTGATAAAATCAATGAGCTAGTAGAAGAGTTTTTACCTTCTTTCTTGTCCCAGGAATCTCTTGAGACAACAATCATGCTTACAGAAGATGAAGGGTTGAGAGTAGATGAGTTGAAGGAAAAAATCCATGAATTGCTTGAGATATCCAGCAATGAGACCCTTGGGTTTAGAAGGATTGAACTATTACCACCATTGGCGGGTGCCCCTTTAAAGCCATCCATCGAATCCCCACCATTACTAGAGTTGAAACCTCTCCCAAATTCGATTAAGTATGTATTCCTTGGTCAGAATAATACACTAACTATGATTATCTCGACCGAACTCACAAGAGAGCAAGAGAAGAAGTTGATTGATGTTCTTCAATGCTTTAAGAAGGCCATAGGATGGAATGTGGCAGACTTGAAGGGAATTGACCCTTCGATGTGTATGCATAAAATCCACCTTGAAGACGATGCAAAGCCGACAAGGGAGTTTCAAAGAAAGCTAAACTCCAATATGTGTGAGGTGGCAAAGAATGAAGTCGTGAAGCTATTAAATACGGGTATCATTTACCCTATCTCTGATAGTAAATTTGCGAGTCCTATAGAGGTGGTCCCAAAGAAGTCAGGGATCACAGTGGTAAAAGATTCTTGAGGAAAATTAGTCCTGACTAGAGAAACCATCGAGTGGAGAGTTTGCATTAACTATTAAAAGCTCAACACCATGACAAGAAATGATCACTTTCCGCTACCATACATTGATCATATTATTAAAAAGTTGGCAGGCTTTCCTTACTATTATTTCCTTGACGGATACTTGGGATATAACCAAGTTCCAGTGTTTCCAGAAGACCAAGAGAAAACCACATTCACATTCCCATTTGACACTTTTTCATATCGAATGATGCCATTTGGGCTGTGTAATGCACCGGCGACTTTCCAAAAGTACATGATTACAATTTTCTCAGACATGATTGATAACTTCCTCGAAGTCTTTATGGATGACATCTCGATTTTTGGGACATCATTTGAAGGATGTATTAACAACCTTGAGAAGGTTCTAGCAAGGTGTGAGAAAACAAACTTGGTGTTGAGTTGGGAGAAAAGTCATTTCATGGTGCAACAAGGTATTGTATTCAGACATGTCATGTCAAAGAAGGGGATTGAGGTAGATCAAGCGAAGGTTGACGTTATTGAAAATTTGCCACCGCCCACAACGGTTAAGCAAATTCGATCTTTCTTGGATCATACAGGATTCTACCAACGCTTCATCAAGGAGTTTAGCAAAATTGCACGCCCCCTCTGCAATTTTCTTGCTCTAGATGTGCCTTTTGTTTTTTACGACTCATGCAAAAAGGCATTTGAGACACCTAAGGCAAAACTGATCTC
Source organism: Eucommia ulmoides (assembly GCA_016647705.1). Classification (NCBI taxonomy): domain Eukaryota; kingdom Viridiplantae; phylum Streptophyta; class Magnoliopsida; order Garryales; family Eucommiaceae; genus Eucommia; species Eucommia ulmoides. Next base: position 25,628,399 of record CM028337.1, read on the forward strand.
CGCCCCTATCATTTAGCCCCCAGACTACTCTCGACCCTTTGAGATTATGTGCGATGCCTTCGACTAGGCTGTCAATGTTGTTTTAGGGTAGAAAGTAAACACGATGCCTCATGTAGTATATTATGCAAGTAAAACACTTGTGGATGCACAAGTGAACTATAGTACCACCAAGAAAGAGCTGTTGGTTGTGGTTTTCGCGTTAGATAAATTTTGATCTTATATCCTGGGGTAAAAAATTGTCATATTTTCTTATCACACAACTTTGAGGTACCTATTGTTAAGAAAGAAACAAAACCTAGATTGAATAGGTGGATTCTCTTACTCTAATAATTTGACATTGAGATTCGAGATAAGAAAGAAGTAGAGAATGTCATGGCTGACCACCTATCTCAGGTTTTTCTCAAGGAGAATAGGGAAAAAGAAGCAATTAGGGATTTATTCCCCGATGAGCAACTTTTTTCTGTTACCCAAATGTCCCCACCTTAGTTTGTGCACATCGTAAATTACCTCGCTACATATGAAATTCTTGCCCAGTGGATGAAACAAGATAAAGACCGATTCTTCTCGCAGGTCAAACATTTTTACTGGGAGGATCCTTACCTATTTAAGCATTGCGCGGACCAGGTGATAAGGAGATGTGTGCCTGAGTACGAATTTGATAATATTCTGGATTTTTGTCGTTCTCAGGCATGCGGGGGACATTTTAGGGGGAAAAAGGACGGCAGCAAAAGTACTTCAATGTGGTTTTTATTGGCCGTTCTTATTCAAAGATGCGCATCACTTCTGTTAGTTTTACGATTGTTGTTAGTGCACGGGATCTATATCCCATCGAATAATGATTCCCGTACAACCGATCCTAATTGTCGAGATTTTTTATGTGTGGGGTATTGATTTCATGGGACCTTTCCCAATATCCTTTGGTCACGAATATATCTTGCAAGCAGTAGACCATGTGTCAAAGTGGGTTGAGGCAATAGCTACTAGGAATAATGACCATAGGGTGGTGCTTCGCTTTTTGAGGAAAAATATTTTCAGTAGGTTCGGGACATCCCGTGCAATCATTAGCGACGAAAGATCATATTTTTGCAATCGGCCATTTGAGACATTGGTACGAAAGTACTCAGTAACTCACAAGATGGCCACATCTTATCATTCTCAAACTAATGGTTAAGTGGATGTGTTTAATCGAGAAGTAAAACAGATTTTAGAGAAAATGGTACGTCCGGACCAGAAGGATTGGTCAGAACGCTTAGTTGATGCATTGTGGGCGTACCATACAGCCTACAAAACGCCTATTGGTATGTCACCTAACCAGTTGGTGTATGGAAAGGCATGTCATTTACCTGTCAAGCTAGAGTATCATGCTTATTGGGCTACAAGAGCATTGAATTTTGAGATAAAACGAGCAGGGGATGAACGCAAGCTTCAACTCTTAGAGTTGGATGAGTTACTAAACGAGTCCTTTGAGAATTCAAGAATCTATAAGGAGAGGACGAGAGATTTTCTCGATAATATCATTAATAGAAAGTCCTTTCATCCCAATCAAAAGATATAGTTGTTTAATTCAAAGTTGAGACTTTTCCCAAGCAAACTTCGATCTAAATAAGATGGCCCATTTATGGTTGAAAGAGCATGGGATTTTAGAGATCATTGACTTGAGAGATGATCGAAAACTTAAGGTTAACGGCCAAAGGTTGAAGCATATGGTAGGCTACGAGGAGCGGAGCATCATCGAAACGGTAAAATTGGTTGACCCAATCTATTCATGACGCCCCATCACGTCTGGCTGAAGATGTTAAATTTAGCGCTGATAGAAGGCAACCCACTGTTGTTTTAGTTTTCTAATTTTAGTTTTTATATTTAATTTGATGAGTTTTCTTTAGTGTTTTGACAGACATGTTTACGAGCATTATACATCAACTCAGTCCGAATATGCAGATTTATTACGTCATGTTGTATCTTTTCTTACCCAATTAATTTCGTAATTTTCTCATTGAGTACAATGCGAGGTTTAGGTTTGAAGGGTAAATAGTTGTATTCCTTCTAATATTTTATTTCGTACTTAATTTTGTCAATCTATCATTTGATAACACGTCTGTCAGGTACAAACTAGAATTTACTAAATAATTATTGGAGTAGAGCACTGGTTTTTAAAAAATATTTCATTTTTCAACCCTTACATACATGCTAACTTTCTTTTATTTTAAATTTAGTATATAAGCTGGTTCATTGAATTTTGATATGAAAATAACCTATCCATGAAGTTTATATATATATATAAAGAAAAAAAATTAATTTTTATCATAATAATACATTTCTAAAAATAATAATAATTTTCTGTCTTAATGATGAACTTTCGCTGAGTAACCGAACATTTTGCCTTAGTAAGCTTCGAGTTTCGCGTCAAAAGGGGGAAGCGATTTGTAAAGAGGATAAGTGGCTCGTTAACTTCAAAGCCTAAATTGTTCGAGTTATTAAGTCTGAAGGGTGCCTTAACACCTAATGTCCCGAACCAACTGGATTGGGATCATTGGCTCAACACTCGCTACACGAACATCTTAGAAAGTCCAGTGGGGTTAACATTGCACATGTCACTTATTTAAGAAAAAATATTTATTTTTATTGCATAAAATATATATAAAAAGAAAAGAAAAAAAAGTTATTAAGACAATTTTTTTTTCTAGGGAAAAGATTGTTTGATCATTGAAACCAATTGATTAGCTACTTGTTCTAAATTCATTATAAAAGATAATTGCATGTATGTTGTGGGTACAAAAATGAATATTGCTAGAAATCATGTGTTATGAGATCAATGACTATTTTAGTAACTCTTGTATAATCACAATTTGATTTGTTATCATTGGAGATGACTGATAAAAAATTTGTGAGGAATAAAATGCACGAAAAGGAATTTGAGATGTTTGTGGGTAGTATCACTGTAAACCCTCATGAGACTAAATTCGTCTACTAGGGGTGACGTAGGGGTTTAAAGACTTGATATATACGCTAAATGCAATCGTGTTCCCTACGAAAGTGACTTTTCAATTAATTAGTATATTTAGTTTTACTTAAGAACTAGCAAAATTTAGGTTTTGGGGTGTGATCGCACCACATTTTGTGCGATCTAATATCACTAAACGAAATTTTGTTAATCTTTGAAATAAATTAAGTTATTTTATTTCTTTTTGTAGGATTTTGGAAATGGTACAAAACCACGTTAATTTGGAGTAAAATGCAAAGAAAATGATCAAACAGATAAAAGTCGTAATTTTCGACACTAGAATAAAGACCATTGTCCACTCTTTTGAACATCACTAATTACACAGTTTGAATTTTAAGATGAAACAAGTTGCATATAAAAGTAGACTCTATAAACTTTCCAACAACTTATTAGAAAGCCAAATCGAAGTTTGTATGAAAAAGAGCCGTTTGAAGTTGACCCTCTTGTGGAGCCACACATTGCATGCGGCCCAGCCCGTTTTTTACCTGAACCCGGCCGGACTCGCGCCCACTTCGGTGGAAAAATTGCAAAACAGCCCATTGGCCTCCGATTTTGACCAATTTGCATCCTAAAGCCGCTGTATTTGACCAATTTGCACCCCTAATTTCACTTTTGGGTTCTATAAATTGAGAAGAGGCTTGAGAGCTAAATTCATCCAATTTCCTACTTCATTCTTAGAATAGTTTGTAGCATTTTCTTGTTGTTCTTCTTCCATTTTTTTATTTTTAGTTTTTCACATAATTCTTGGGGGGAGGAAAGTATAGTTGTTGGAATACAAAAGGGATATGGCTTTTTTTTTTTTAGGATTTCATTTGAGGAAACACCATTCCACGCATCCATGAGCGGCTAAATTTCTTTCCACCGGGTTAGGATATGATGAGGTATTTTGTACTTATGTAATATTGTATTTTCTATTTAATTTTGAATTTTGTATAAACAGTTATGTGACAGGAATTCTGTTCGTAAAAATGAATTTAATTGTGATTGAATTTATTGTCAAATGTTATTATATATATTTTGGTTTGAATTCAATTAATACTAGAACATTAAATCTCGAACCTATGATCTTGATTTAATGGTCACATAATCGTATTCGTGGGATTGATTATTGGTCTAGATGGTTTATATCTAGATTTTAATTCACCTTATATTAGTGTAGTATAGGAATTAAATACAGAAGATAAACAATACCAAAGAATAACAATCCAATCTTTCTGAGTAGTTCCGACTTGCAATTAAGAACATTCATTTATACAAATCCGAGTTAAAGAAGAAAATACGAAAACAACATAAATCTCAAAATACGGATTCATAATTCCTAAGTCGATCCCCTATTTTTATTTAAATCAAAACTTTATTTCCTTACAATTAAAAATTTCAAAACCAAATTAAAAACTCAAATCATTTCGACAAAGTAAGAAAATAATTGAAAATTGATAATTACAAGATCAATTTCTGTGATTTGACACCCTTACTTAAGCACACTATACTACAATATTTTGCACTTAATAAGGGAATTAAATTTGAGCAATCAGGGTTGTGGACACTCTTAACTCGGCTTATCGTCAAAATGGAGGCCCAAAACCTCCCTGAAGGTCAAGGCTTCTCCCAAATCTCCAAGTATGGAAAATGGGCCCAACCGCCCTACAGGTCAAGATTCCTCCAAAATCTCCAAGTGTGGAAAATGGTTCAGGCTAAGGGCTCCAAGCACCCTCAACTCGGCTAATCGTCAAAAGAGAGGCCCAAAATTGCCCTGAAGGTCAACGTTCCTTTCAAGATTTCAAGTATAAAAAATGGGCCGAGGTGAGGGCTCCGAGCACCCTCAGCTTAGCTAGTAACCAAATGGAAGCCTCAACGCTGCCCTAAAGGAATCAAGGCCGAGCTGAGGGCTCTAAGAACTCTCAGCTCGGCATAGCCTCGTTTGGAAGCCTCCCAACAGACATGAAGACTACATGGCTGAGCTGAGGGCTCCGAGCACCCCCAGCTTGGATGACCTTCCAAATGGAGGTCTAAGATTACCAAAGAAGCCAAGATGCCGAGATGAGCACTTTGAGCACCCTCAGCTTGGATGATCCTCTAAGGAGAGGCCCAAAATCAATAGCGATGGTCACAAGGCCGAGGTAAGGGATCCAAACACCCTCAGCTCGGATTACCCTCCAAATGGACCCCCAAGTCCGCCATGAAGATCGAAGGGCTGAGATAAGGGATCCGAGCACCCTCAGCTCGAATTACCCTCCAAATGGACCCCCAAGTCTGTCATGAAGATCGAAAAGCCGAGATGAGGGATTTCAGCACCCTTAGATCGGATTACCCTCCAAATGGACCCCCAAGCCCACCATGAAGATAGACAAGCCGAGATGAGGGATTCGAGTACCCTCAACTCGGATTACCCTCCAAATGGACCCCTGAGCCCGCCATGAAGATAAACGAGCCGAGATGAGAGATCAGAGTACCCTCAACTCGGATTACCCTCCGAATGGACCCCCAAGCCCACCATGAAGATAGACGAGCCAAGATGAGGGATCCAAGCACCCTCAGCTCTGTTGGGGGCTAAATTGGAGGCCCAATACCATTTAGATGTCCTAGAGCACCCTCAGCTCGGCTGATCATCACAAGGGATGCCTCAGAATCGTTCTGGCGTCATCTCCACCTCTTGTTCAACTAAAATGGATAAAACGAGCCCTTCATCTCCATTTCAAGTGGGCCGGCCCATGGACTTCTACTGATGGACCCAAAAGCCTAGTCTATGTGCTTAGAACCCTTATCTATAAGCTCATTGGCTACCTACTAAATTAGATTAATTAACCGACCTGAGGTCCCTAATTCAGCGGCACTAATCGAGCCCTACTCATTATATATACTCGTAGGCATCTTTGTCACCAGGTATTGCCTCTTATTCATTCAAGAACACTTTAACCTTCTCCTCCGGATACTTACTCTCACGTCGGAGGAATTTCATTGGGCACAACCTCAGTAGGTCTTTATGCAGGTGCTCAGGGTGCAGATTTGGAGCTCAGCTCGAAGATTAGAATAGAGTCCGAAGAGGATCTCAGCTCGGAGCCTAGTGAGGAGCTCAGTTCGGATTGCAAGGATTTCCTAAAGCACTAGAAGTTTACCGAGCTCGGACATCTCAGTGCATCATCTCCATCTCAGTAAGTAAATCTCACGTGTCGTCTACCCAAACCATACTGGGGATGTTTACTAGTTTTTTATACCAACAAATCTCTAAGAATATACAAAATGTGATAGAATGGAGGAATTTTGTGTGTGTTTCTCTTGAACTTTATGCAAAGTTATTTAAACAATATCAAATACAATTTTTTTTTATAAATATATTGAAATAATACCCAATTTATGATTCAGAATTATATGTTTATTTATCAATAAAATTACTTTTACTATGGCATATATTGAAAATATTACTTTTAATGGTGATTTCAATTCGATGAAAAAATTAAAGTCACTATTTATAATAGTGATTTTAGAAATGGCATCTGTATTATGAGTAACGACAACCTTAAAAAATAAAACACCCTCTGGAATAACAATTTCATTTCGAAACACTGAAATTGTTACTCTGATAAGCAATTTCAATTTTTTTTCAATTATGAAGTGGCCAATTAAAATACAGTTTCAACCATTAGTCGAAATTAAAAATAATGATTTTATCGTAGTTCTAAAATAAGTTTCACATGCCCGTAAACAATTAAAAAAGAAAAGGTAAACAAGGACATTAGGTCTTCTTTCTTCTTATAGGTTCAAATACTCCGATATTTACGATTCGTTTGGTTGGACAGAATGAAATGAGAGTAGAATGGAATACAAGAAATAATGAAATGAAAGAAGAAATGAAATAGAATTATCAATAAAATCACTATTTCATTCTCTTATTTGGTTGGTATGGAATGAGGAAATGAATAGAATAGTAAAATATAGTAAAATTCTCATTATGCGCTTATAAAATTATTATTTCATTCTCTTGTTGGCTTAGTATAAAATAAGTGAAGGAATGGAATTAAATATAATAAAATTCTCATTATGCCCTTATTACAAAATTTTATTATATTTCACTATTCCATTTATTCCCTCATTTTATTATATTTCATTATTCCATTCAATTTTAAGTTTTTGTTCTCTAATTTCTGTTTCTGTTCTCAATGTTTATATTCGCAATTTTCAGTTTTCGTTCTCAATTTTCTGTTCTCTAAATTTCTGTTTTTATTCTCAATTTTAGTTTATATTCTCAATTTTCTGTTATCAATTTTATGTTTTTGTTCTTAATTTTCATTTTTTGTCCTCAATTTTCAATTTCCGTTCTCAATTTTATATTCTCTAATTTTATGTTTTTATTCTCAATTTACAGTTTATGTTCTCAATTTTTTGTTTCTGTTTTCAATTTTCTGTTTCTATTCCTAATTTTCTATTATCTAATTTCTATTTATTTTCTCTAATTTTTGTTTCTATTCTTAATTTTTAATTTTTGTTCTCAATTTTCAAGGGCTTAAATACAAAAGTAATTATGTAATTTAGGATGTTGATTCTATTGGGTTGGAATCCCATTCCACCACATCTCAAATGAAATCTCATTCCACCCTATTTCATTTCAATGGAATCACAAAAGTAATTTCATTGGAGGACCAAACAACGGAATAGGAATCGAGGGTGAAATGCGATTCCATTCTGCTCCCGATTCCGTCCAACCAGACATGTCGTTAGGGGAGTGCAAAGAGCGGGTTGGGCCAAACCCGCGGCCAAACGAATACTATGCGAGTTGGAATAATGTGAATCGTGGGCGCACAATAGTGGGAGGGTTAGCTAGTTTAAACCATGGTCTGACCAAGTATAACAAGTTGTATTTATTTTTGGGTTGGTCTAATTAGAATCATGAGTTACCCAAGTATTTTCGGGTTGGGCCTTAAAATGTAATAAAAATTGCTAAAAAGAAGGATCGCTACAAATAAAATTGTTGTAATTACTTCATAATTCACTCTTAACACAAAAACAAGAAAAAACTATAATTTAATTTGTAAACCATTACATAAATAGAAAAAAAAAATACAGAAATAAATAATAAAATCTAAATCTGCAAACTTAGTACACACTAAAGTCTAAACTTACAAACTTACTATTACAATCCAAATAATAATGGACTAAATAACTAAACATATGGACTGGAACCAAAAATAAAAAATAAAAGACAAAGACAAAGACAAGTTGAAATAATGAAAGACAAATTGAAATAGACATTCGAAGAATCCTTGTCGTTGTAAACTTCTGGTAATCTAAAAATATACCACGTCATCAAGAAATCTAAGAGTGCTTCATTATCCATTTGATGAACTTGAAGTTAATTGATCTAGAATTTGTCATAAATTAAATCAAATAATTAGTAAATCTCATCTCAAGATTATGAGCCATAAAAAATATAAAATTGAATTATATAAAACGAAAAACTTAAATAATATAAACTTGATTCTATATCTTTTTCATATTCCTCGATTTCATCCATTATGTTGCGAAGAGATATTAACATTGAAAATAACAATCAATTTTGTGCACAAACAAGATGCTCAACCATTTGAAGGGACAATGAACTACGAAATTGATCAAGTATGCATTTCTCATACTAAATGCTGACGCTAACGCAATAGTTGACACAAGAACAACCAATACATCACGAACAATCAAAGGCAATACTTTACATATACTACCATTAACCTTCTACCAAACCAAAATATCAAAATTTTGATCCTTAGTTTTTTAAGGTAATGCAGTTAAATAGTTTTCTAGCTCAAACCTACCTCCTGTATCCATTTTTCCTTCTATAAAACTCTCAAATTGGGACAATTAATGTGTGTGGATATTCATCCATAAAATCTACTTCCATAATTGATATAAATATCACATCCCCACTCCCACTTCCACTCCCACTCGGGCCGCTCTCACTCCTAGTTTCAACATGCGTACTTATTGACTCCATAGAAGAATAACATTGATACGATCTATTTATAACAATCTTCACATTTTCAATTAACAAATTTGCAATCTTAATAGTATACATGTTAGAAAAACAGAATTGGAGAGATGGAATCTTCTTCCTTAGATCAAACAAAATAGCCACATACAAAATAATATTGATCTTGTCCTCATTTCTCCAATAGTCGTCAAATTTTGATTTTGGATTCAACGCCATATTAGCCACCCCCATTATCTTGATTAAGGATTAAGCGTTCAATTGTGCCTTGGATTGCAAAAATCTCATCGAAAAACGAGTTCAAAGTAGCATATAAAGTACCAAAGAAACATTTTGTCGTCAAGTAAAAATGTCTCAAAAATTTAACAAATACACAACACTTTACCCAATCTTTTTCATTTGGAGGAGATCCAACTATATCACTTATACCTGTTTCAAGAAAATAAGTAAAAATTTAGGATCCCCATCGTCTAACCTATCAAATGTTTTTTCAAATTTCTCAGCAATTTCTAATATTTTGTAGGTGAAATTCCACCGTGTTGGAACATCAAGGTATAAAAAAAAATAAAAAAATAGAAAGATAACACATTAAAAAAGAATACAATATATATATAGACAGAAGTAACATATTATAAAACAATATGGGTTAATTACACTTTACCCTTCGATGGTTGAGCTATTTTTGCACTTTGTATACCTGTGATATTTTTGTCACTGCTTTGCTCGTGAATACTACAGAGAGATAAAGTGTAAAACGACTTAACCACAAGAAGGTAAATTATAATTAACCCAAAAAATATAGACAGCAACAGACTAAAAAAAAAATAGAAGCAGAAGAATCAGTGTTTTACAAAAATCACATATGGACATGAAGTTGTTTACCTTTTTGGGTTTCAAAAATTGTAAAATCACCGATATAGATCTGCTTTTAATTTTAATACCTAAATGGGTCTAACTGGCTTTCCCATGGCCGGATTCAAGTGTTGATAAAAAAAAATTAAAAAAAAATCATTTTTTTATCATTTTTTTTTTTGAAACGACCGTGAAACGCCGGTGTTGAATTTCGAAACCGGCCCTTAAAGGGCCAGTTTGTATATGCACGGGGCCTGCAAAAAGCAGGCCCCTGACAACCTAATTATCCCCCCTCTCAAATATATATGTATATATATATTTCAAAATTTAATTCCTAAAAATTTAGAATAAAATTATTTTTTCAAAAAAATATTATTTTTAAAAATTAATATATTTATCTATTTTTTATTTTTTTTTATTAATACTAATCAATATAATAATTTATTTTTATCTATAACGTATTTAAATATATTGATTTTGAAAAAAAATAATAACGAAAAACCCAATTTACCGTCTCTCCCTCCTATTTACTCCTATTTTTCTCCAAATTCAAATATGCCTTTAATTTAATTTTAAAAATTATAGACACAAATTTTTTTAATTATTTTTTAAGTAAATATTATTTTTTAAAAATAAAATATTTTATATTTAATTTCTTAAAAGTTGACATTTTCAAATTAATAATTTTAAAAATTAAATTTAAATGGATTTTCCAAATCAAATCACTCACTAATCCGTTTCCAGCCTTGTAAATTCTGTTATCACATCTACCTTCTTTTAGGTGAAAATATTTTTTAAATCACAACTTACAAATTTTATCCACAGCCGGATTCAAATTTTAATATATTTTTTTTAAAACCGACCGGCTGGTATTAATCTTAATTTACAAATCGGCCCTTAAAGGGCTAATTGTAATTTGGGGCCTGCCCATGACACCCAAACCCCCTAGCCTTGCCCCCCCCCCTAAGTCCAACCTTATATCTTAAAAAATTAAAAATAGATAAATATATTAATTTTTAGAAATAATATTTTTTTAAAAAATTAATTTTAATTTTTTTTTAAAAAAAAATTGTAATTTGGACTTGGGGGTGCATTACAACCGGCCCTTTAAGGGCCAGTTTGTAAATTAAAATCAATAGCGGCCGGACGATTTTCAAAAAAAATATTAAAATTTGAATCCGGCCATGGGTAAAATTTGTAAGCTGTGATTTAAAAAATATTTCTACCTAAAAGAAAGTATATGCGATAACACAACTTACAAGATTGGAAACAGATTAGTGAGTGATTTGATTTGGAAAATCCGTTTAAATTTAATTTTTAAAATTATTAATTTGAAAATGTCAACTTTTAAGAAAATAAATATAAAATATTTTATTTTTAAAAAATAATATTTACTTAAGAAATAATTAAAAAAAAATTGTGTCTATAATTTTTAAAATTAAATTAAAGACATATTTGAATTTGGAGAAAAATAAGAGTAAATAGGAGGGAGAGACGGTAAATTGGGTTTTTCGTTATTATTTTTTTCAAAATCAATATATTTAAATATGTTATAGATAAAAATAAATTATTATATTGATTAATATTAATAAAAATAAATAAAAAAAAAAAGATAAATATATTAATTTTTAAAAATAATATTTTTTCGAAAAAATAATTTTAGTCTAATTTTTAGGAATTAAATTTTCAAAATAAAAAATATAATGAAATATATATATATATATATATATATATATATATATATATATATATATATATATATATATATATATATATATATATATATACATATACATATATATTTGAGGGGGGGGGGGGAGTGTGTGTTTGAGGGGGGGGGGAAGGGGGGTAATTTGGTTGTCAGATGCAGGCCCCCATGCATATACAAACCGGCTTTCTGAAGGAAATTTAATACCGGCCGTTCCACGGCCGGTTTTTAAAAAATGAATTTTTTTTTTTTTATCAAAACTTGAATCCGGATGTGGGAAAGTCAATTTGACTCATTTTGATATTAAAATTAAAAACAAACCCATATTATTAATTTTACAATTTTTTTAGACTCATATCGGTGATTTTATAAGTTTTGAAATCCAAAAAGATAAACAACCCTATGGACATGACAATATCACTTTTTTCAAGAAAGAACATCACTAGTTTAAGTATAAGGGTTTAAACTTCCGACCATGTCTTACATTTTTCAATCCTAACTTCCTTATTGCCGACTACAAGCATAATTAAAAGTGGGGTGGCATGGCCATCCATCATCATGATCGTGCAATACTTGCCCAAACACACCCTATCAAAAAATTCACTCAGAATTGCACAAAAAAAAACATATTACTTAAACAAAAATGAAACTAAACTTGGAAAGAAAATATCAACCTCCATTAAACTAAAATGTATCACAGGGATATGTAGAGAAAATAATCTTAATTAATCACTTTGAACAATCAGTTAGAAATCAACCAGTTATGGAGTGTTCAAGATTTTTTTGAAGAAAAATCATCCAGAAACAGACAAATACCTGAACGAATCAGGTCGGTAACAAATAAATTAGATCGAAAAACATTTATTGCTAACAAGTAAAACTAGATCAGAAACACTAAACTAATCAGAAAACTAATAAGTAACAAGTAAAAAACATAAAATTTTATCAGGGTTTATAATCGTACCTATTGTTTTTTGAATATGTAAGCCGGAGATAGGGCTGGAAGAACAATTTTTTCATATTGGAATTTAGAGATTGAAAAGGAGGAAGAGTTAGTGGAATTTATGGAATGGATACGGAGGATTTGTGAATTGAAGAAAAGAAAGAAGAGAAACCCTAGAAAGTAGAAAGATCGTTGCCTAGTGCCCTCCCATCGCGAGCATCGTTTGATGGATTTGTGAACTGAAGAAACCCTAGAAAGGGCTTTCCCTCTCTCAATATATTTATACATCCTAAATGACATTGTTTAGACTGTTACTTAGGGTGGGGCGGGCCAACTCTCGACAGACTAGAGTTAACCCGTGATCCGTCCATGAACCGTTCAGGTTGAGGAGTTCAAATCTGTGTGGATTTCAGGTTCAACTTGGGCGGGTGGTGTTCAGGTTTCTAGATCTTGGTCGAATCGGGTACGTGGGTGGCGGAAAAAATCTGCACATCCCTACCCACATTGTAGGGCTCGGAAATTGGTCGTGTTGGGCCAACCCAACCCTGAAAACCAAAAGTCCAGTTGGATTCGAGTCCTAGCTCATCGATTTTGACTAGTCAACAGGTCAGGGCGGGCTTGTCATGGGTTGTGGGTGCCCGAGCCCGCCCAATAAATCTACATATTTTTGGGCACTCGGGATTAGGCTCGCATTTTAAATCTTTAGTTAAACTTATTTTACACATCAAAATTATGTTTGTCATTTTAAGTTTTTAAATGCCTTTTCAAAACTATTTTAATTAAACTTATTTAAAGTTATGTTTTTTAGTTGAGAATATATTATGATTTTTACATTATTAACTTAAAAATAAATTAAATTATTTTAGCCAATAAAATTAATATAAGACTTCATTTTTTTACTTTGTAAAAATTTATTTACAAATTAAAAATTTAAATAAGTATTTTATTCAAAGTTTCTAAATTTTAAAATTAACAAGTGTAAATTCAAAATTAAATATTGATATTTTATTAATAATAAAATAATTATATCACTATTCATTAAAATTCACTAAGTAATAACTAATAAATGCAGGTAAGTAATTGTATTGCTACAAAATATATACATCCAAATTCCCAAGTAGGTTGGTATCGATACATTTGACTATCATTTGTACTGTTATCAACTAGGTTGGCTCTATATATATATTATTTTAAATTTATAGATTTTGAATTTGGATTTCGGTTTAGATTTCGAGCTTGATATCTCTAAGGGTGCATTTGGTTAGGTGAAAAATGAATGAAAAAAAAATAAAAAGAAAATAAGATGGAAAATGAAAGAAAAAAAAAAGAGTTTTTTATTAAATAGTCCCTTATAGAGAGATCAGTTAGAGTAAAACCCTTTTCACAAGACCGTTTAGGGCTCAGACCATTCCGTATGATGGGTTTAGATTTCAGTCCTCCGACGAAGACAAGGCGAACGGCGATGGACGATAATACCCCTATTCACACCGACGAGCCAGATGGACGAATCGATTCGGTTATGGTAAGCGACAAAACAGAGATTTTCACACGCTGATTCAAATACATGTACGACATTCCTTATACAGGCGCGGATTTTCAAAAACATTCGATTCAAAATTGTAGGCGTTGCAGAACCGGTACGAGGTGAACATTTTGAAACAGCGGCGACGGCGACTATATCACGAGACGGCATTTAGACTGTGTCTAAAGGCGAAACAGGTCAGTTACTCGATTGTATTCATTGAAAAGTTATATAGTCGCATTTAATATCGTTTTTTGGATTTTTCGGAGTTGTTACAACGTTTTCGAAGTTGGATGTTCGAGTTTGGCGATGAACGAATGCCCATTTGTGAAGGATGTACGCTCCTGAGGAAACATGAGCAGCACGTTAACGTTAATGCACTGGGAGTTTATTTTGTACATCACGACGTAATAACAATGTCAATATAAGCAAACACAGTCAGGGTGTTTAATATCGTTTTTTGGGTTTTTCGGCGTTGTTACAACGTTTTTCGAAGTTGGATGTTCGATGGGTGGCGATGAATGAATGCCCATTCGTGAGGAATATACACTATGAGATAACGTGAGCAATGCGTTAACGTTAACGTACTTTCCGGTTATTGTGTGTATGACGACGTAAGAACAATGTGGATACAAGCAAACACAGTTAGAAAATGGGTGTACATGGTAAAGTTAACTAACTCACAGTTTTTTAGCTTTTTTCTGAAAAGTAAGATGCTCCAAGATACAGCGGATCTCGGGGTGTATTCAACGAAACGCTTTCAACGTAAACATGTTTTAACTGTAACTATTTTTTTTGCGTTAACATTAACGTAATGATTGTACACGGTAAAGTTAGTTAACTCACAGTTTTTTCAGTTTTTTTTCGAAAAATAAGATACTACAAACTACAGAGGCACTCGTTTTATATTCAATAAACAATAAAACGGATAACGTTAACATGTTTTTAACAAGCTGCTATTTTGCGTTAACGTTAACGTTAACGCATTAAGTAATGCATTAACGTTTACGCAATCAGTATAGTGCTGGATTGCGTTAACGTTAACGCATTAAGTAATGCATTTAACGGTGACGCATTAAGTTAATGCATCAACGGTGACGGTTTACAATGGTCAAACCACGAAACCTGATTTTGTGGATGCATTTTTTTTTTATCCCCAAAATTTTTGCGTTAATGTTAACGTTAACGCATGAAGTAATGCATTAACGTTTACGCAATCAGTATAGTGCTGGATTGCGTTAACGTTAACGCATTTAGGTAATGCATTTAACGGTGACGCATTAAGTTATCTAGACTGCTTTTTTTTCGCACAATTTTGGGGATGCATTGTTTTTTATTTCGCACATTTATTTGGGGGGGGGGGGGGGGAGGTCAAAGCAACTTAGCTGCGTTTAACATTTACGCATTTTAAGTTTATGTGTTAACGGTTATGCAATTAATCTAACTGCTGACCAGAGTAACGCAGTGTTAACATTAATGTAATCTCTGTTTTTACAAGTCAATTTGATTGCGTTAACATTTACGCAATTAGTAGTAAGCGCGGTTACAGACCAATAAGCACACTGAAATCTAAATCCCACCGATGCCGATTAATGTTTATCTAATGTTTTTTTCTTGCACTTTGGGTTTGCATCCTTCTAATTTTGCAGATTTACTGGGGGGGTCAATGGCTACGCACATATTTTTGATGTGCAAGTTTGATGGTTACTCGTTGGGCATCAAGGTGGATGATGATTTCACGCAAGCGGTGCTTATTCAAAATGTGTTGTCGCGGTAGGACGTGTTGAGGGATGTTTCGTTCGAGATGTTTTATTCCATACCAGGGCATGACAGGTGCCTAATATCGTGTCAGGACGACGTAGAGGTAATGGTTAGCCTTGCACGAGCAATGAAGCTTGAATATGTCGGGGTAGAGATAAAGGTGCGCGGCAGCGGTAGCGGACCAAGTGGCAGTCGGGACAGGATGTTATTTGAATATCCAATGGGACAGGGGGGCGGGATGGCATGGACGGGGAGGACGACCTGTTGTCCGTTTTTTGCCCATTGCCTAAAAAGGCATTATTGTCCGATCATTGGGCTGAAGATCTTAAAGAAGCCGGGCAGATTTTTAAGGGTCGAATACCAGAATTTAGAGAATCACTAAGGAAATATGCTGTACAAATGGGTTTCACATTTCAGTACATAAAGAACGACAAGAAGAGGGTGACAGCTGAATGTTCGCTCAAGGAGGAGAGGGATTGCAAATGGAGAGTGCATGGCAAGCTAGACGAAAGAAATGAGTTTTTTTACATCTGGGAGTTCCAGAGAAATCATAGTTGCGGCGCTGCTTATAGGACAGCGAGGAATGAGAAGATAAACTGTAGTGTTGTGAAATCATGTCTTTTAGACTTAGTTCGGAATACCCCGTCAACTCGCCCAATTGACGTTGTTCACACGTTCAAGAACGACTACGGGATTGAGATCCCATATCACATTGCATGGAATGGCGTGAAAAAAGCTCGGGATGATTTGTACGGCAACCACGAATCGTCTTATGATCAATTGCGTTGGCACTTGGATGCATGCAGGCAGACGAATCCAGGCAGCCAACTGGCGTTGGATTATGATAAAGAAACTGGGCATTTCAAGAGACTGTTTGTATCGTTCTATGCGACTGCGCACGGGTTCAAATACTGCAGGCCGATGCTGTTTCTAGACGGGACATTTCTGGGGGGTAGGTACAAGGGGTGTTTGTTGGCGGCCAGCGCAAAGGATGGAAACAATTGTAAATTGGTTGATTACTTATTACATAAACGCAATAACACTTATCGTTAACACATTAGATGCAATTAACGCTTTCTTTTTTTTTTATATTTTTTTTAACAGTCTGTGCGAGGGGGGTGGGGGGTAGGGGGTGTGTGTGTTTCTGATGAGACAAGCTGATCATGTTTGGGGATGAGACATGGAAAATTTTTGCAACGTTAACGTTAACGCATTAAACGGCTGTGTATACAATGTTTTTTTATAGCGTGATGATCTGTTTTGTGTTTTTCGTAAATGGACAGGTCTTTTTCCGGTTGCATTCGCTGTTGTTGATGCGGAGAACGATGACAACTGGTATTGGTTCATGACCAATTTAGAAAAAATTGTGGCGAAAGAACGTGTGCTAACCTTCATTTCTGATCGACATAGTGGCATTCTTGAAGGGGTTCGGAAGATGTTCCCGGATTGTTTTCATTCTTATTGCTTGAACCACCTGAAGAATAATATGAGGGACAAATTAGCGGGTTTAAAACAAGCGTGGAAGGAGAAGCTCGTGCACAAATATTCGATGATGGCATATGCGACGATGCTTGACAAATACTACCAGCTGAGGGAAGAATTAAGAACAGAAGGTATAGGACGAGTAGAGAATTTCCTAGAGGATGTGCCGCCAGACAACTTCTGCAACATGTTTTTCAAAGGCAAAAGATATAGGGAGATGTCGTCCAACCTAGTGGAGTCATTCAACGCATGGATTCGTGATTACCGGCACCTGCCGATCATATTAATGGTCGACAAGATTAGGTGCAAGGTAATGAACCAGTTGTTAGTGAGACGCGCCGAATCACTCCTGATGACGGGTTTCCTATGCCCAATACACGATAAAATGCTGTCGCGGATGATAAGTGACGAGCGGACGTGGAATGTTGTTGAGTGCGGCAACAGCGTATACGAAGTGCACTCGATCCCATCCGTTCTGGTTGATGTGGATAAGAAAAAGTGCTCCTGCTTCGGGTGGCAAGGAAACGGGTTCCCGTGTGTTCATGCTTGTGCGGCGATACAAAAAAGCGACCAGAATATACATTCATCCGTTGTGTCGTTTTTCTTGGTGGAATATTACCGAATGACCTACTCGGAAGGTATATATGGTGTACCCACGTTCGAGAAACCGGAATAGAATGCATCGGAAGCTGTAATTATCCCGCCGATCACAAAAAAACAACCAGGTCGACCGCGGAAGAAACGCATCCCATCAAGGGGTGAGATCCCAGAAATAAGATGTGGTAGATGCAAAAAGAATGGGCACCACAATAGGAAGACATGCACTGCTTCAATTTAAAGCACAGAGTAATCAAATATTTCCTTTAATGTAGTTTTGACACAGCAACACTTTATGTGTTTAATGTCAGGGAGGGTGGAACCTCGTTTTTTTTCATATGATGTTTTTGTTTTGCATAAACAGGTAACGAACACACACAAACTTTTTTTTTTGTTAACGTCAACGCAAGTATGATTCGCACATTTTAATGTTCAACGCTTTCATAATTTTTTTATATATAATTAATCGCGTTAACGTTAACGCATTTACAAGACCCACCTCAATAACTAATCGCCCGTCGTTAAATGCCTTTTTTTTTGTAACCAACCAGTTAAGAGCAATCACAGTTTGCGTTAACGTTAACGCGAACGCATTTTACAACAAAAAAACTCAAATAACTAATCGCGTAAACATTAACGATTTTTTATTACAAACCAACATAAGAGATACAACTACGTTAACATTAACGTGAACGAATATTACAGCCAACTAATTGCGTTAACGTTAACGCAGTAAGGAAACCATCACATGTAACTTATAACGCGTTAACGTCACGACAAATACAACCCAGTAACAAAGTCAAACGTTAACGCAGTTCTTTAAAGTTCAGAAACAAAACAACTGCATTTGTTTTTGCGTTAACGTTAACGTGAACGAAAGTACAAATTGCACTAAAGTTAACGGATTAACGAACCAGCCCATTTTAACATATTTGCGTTAACGTTAAACACAACTAACGTAATTTGCGTTAACGTTAACGCAATTAAGATACAACTATGTTAACGTTAACGCAATATTTTTAACTCATTTAAGGTAATTTGCGTTAACGTTAACGCAATATTTTATAGACCAAAACAAAACAAAAAAAATTTGCGTTAACGTTAACTTGCAACAGTCAAAATTGTTCAACCAGACCAACAAACTAAACCAAATCTAAACATTAACTAAGCCCATTAACGTTAACGCATTGGGTTACAGCCAGCGCATGTAAAATTACAAATTGCGTTAACAATTAACACAATTACAAACCCAACATCAAATTCAAAAGGCAAAACATTCAATGCAATAAATCAACGGATGAAATAAGAGTTAATTACATTTTTTTTCGAGTCAACAATAATGCATTTGCACATTAAAGCACTGATAAAACACACGCACCCACAATCGCAAAAAATGAATAAATCAGGGGGATATATACATTTTCTCAGATTTTTGTTTTGTATCATTGATAAACTCTCCCCCATAGGTCAGGGTGTGCCCTGATCTGGTTGGGTTGTTTCAACATCAGCGCCCACCACGGGGACCCAACTGTAGTGCGGATGGTTGAGCAGAGCGTGTATGACGTCTCTCCGGACACTCCGTACATCCGCCACCGATAGTTTTTTCGCGACGGGCATATTTGCAGCATATTGTTTCATGATGTACATAACAAAAATGCCGCAATCAGTCCTGCAAACCGGGGGGGGAAGGGGGGGAAAGGTAAACAGATGAGAATGATAAATTTGCAAATACATACGATTTTTAATACACATGTTTCAGACGGGTGAACTTGCGTCCCGCGTTGTTGTGGTGAATCGAGACATTGTTCTATACGTGCATCACCCTAATCTGGACGTATTTTCATGTTGATATGTCGTTCCACAAACCTTTTATGTTCAAAATTTAGGTTAGTCAAACAAAACAGAGTGTAGTTAGAGACAATCAAAATAGTCACATGTTAAATCACATACCACCATAAGTGCATCATTATAATAATGATCGGTCGTGTTCTTCCTAGGTCGGATGGAATTGTAGAACGTCCATTTTTTATAGGGTATATCCAGCACCATTACAGTCCAATGATTGGATGACGCATGGCGACCGTTAGTGTTCATCGGGAACACAATATAACGGGTTTCTTTGCTGAACGCGGCGGAGATTGTGTAGTACAGTTCCTTCAGCAGCACATTGTTGTCCTCCCTTATAAGATTCTATGTTTTTTTTTACGTGTTAGCAAGTTTGGATGAAAAAGAAAAAAAAGCTAACATGTGCTAAAGTGTCTTACCCAAATGCATGATAGCGCGAACCGCGTTTCGTGCAGTAGCACGATTGGCATGGACATCCGCACGTGATTGATTGATCTAATTTGATCTTCCAAACACTCTCCATACGAATCAATAACCTGTGAGTAAAGGGAGGGAGAAAGACAAACACGTTAACGTTAACGTAAACGCAAATGTTGTCAACACAAGCACATTTTTATGAAACAAGCTAATGTAATCAATTAATCAGGTCAATCACAAACACTATGCAGTCGGTTTCATACGTTATCCGATACACGTCGCTCTATAATCATGCAAATGATGTCGCCACACGAAACCGTGGCCATGGGTTTTCCACCTCCAAACACAAATGTACTGGGACATTGTCAAAAACAACATATCACATGATCAGCAAACATTTTATGAAAAAAGGAATTTCAAAAGTAAACAGGCACTTTGAGTAATTTTTTATTTTTTACCCTGGTCCCTCTTTGGAAATCACAGTCAACTTCTCCCAATCGTTGTCAACAAGCATCGCACCAACGGTCGTTGAATTACGAGCTGGGAGTACTGCATTGTCTTCATACATCGTTGCCGGGGGAAGCTCATCGACATTAACTATGTCAGATCTCTCTTTCTGCATCCCTTTCCCTTTTGCTTTGGGGTAGACAAAATCGCTGCCTTGTTTCTTTGGTTGCCTCTCCTTTTTCTTTACTCGACCAACCATGGAGCTAACTTTTTGCGTTGCCTCCCCATGCGACGTAGGCATAGGGACTGGCGATGGCGCATCGGGGGTGTCAGTCGGCATGACCATAGACAGCGGTTGAGGTTCTTGAGGAGGTTCTTGAGGTTCGCGGACTACGAGAGTGGTAGGGGTACCCCTACCCCCCATTTGCATGTGGGCGTTCAATTTCGTCTGTAGGTCCTGTATTTGTTTATTGAGCGCCACACGCATTTTAACGTCTGATTTGGCTATCTCCTTCTTCTCTTGCCTCAGCAGTTTGTTTATTTCTTGTTCTGCTTTCAAGTCAAGAGCAAGATCATTATATTTCTTCTTTATTTCGCCAGCAACATCAGCATGTTGCTGATTCAACGTTTCGATTGTTTTTTTCAGTGTTTCCACCTCCTGGGCGAGTTTGTCACATCTCCGCCTAAGGTCATCTTGTTCTGTATCGACGGCGGCCTCTTTATACTTCTGAGTCACGTCATGCACGCTCATTTCCGTTAGGATGTCTCTCTTCTCCCCAATTGATTTCGCTAATCTCGCAGAGAGATCAGAGACAGAACGCTCATAACTTTCTTTTTCTTGCAACGACGACGCTTTCAGATGATCAATCTCCTTTTTTAGCTCGACGTTGGCAGCGGTTATGATTGCGATCACCCTATGCAACGCTGCAATGGTCTGATCTTTTTCCATCTTATTCGCAGCGAACTCACCCTGCATTTGTTCGATCTGTCTGCGGATGTCATCAACTGTACCTGCGGAGACAGACGGTGGCCCCAAGGCACCCGCTAAAGGTGTGCAAAATGCACTCTCAGCGGGGGCAGAATCATCACCCAAATCGGTTGCGGCTTGAGTTGGGACGGGAGAAGGATGATATATGAGGGGTGTGAGATACCGCCCTATGATGTCGTCAACCATTGCATCATAGTCATCATCAGCAGCAGCAGCGTCTGTATCTCCACCCTCATTGCCCGGGCTATTGTTAATTGAGTCATTACTATCCTCTTTCAAAGCAATCCCCATTTGAAGCTCTGCCAAAGTCTTATCAACGGGCTGATATTTCACCTGGCACATGTGCAAGCATTAACGTTAACCCAGCCACACACACACACACACACCCAAAAACAACTAACTGATTGCGTTAACATTAAAGTTAAATTGCTTGCGTTAACGATAAACATAAGCACAAAAACCAACAACTAAGTTCGCTAACGCTAACGCAAATAACAAGCCAGCCACAAACATCTCTGATTTTTTGTTTATTGCGTTAACGTTAACGCACTTATTTATTGCGTTAACGTTAACGCACTTATTATTTTCCTTAACGTTAACGCACTTATTATTTGCGTTAACGTTAACGCACTTATTATTTGCGTTAACGTTAACGCAAATTATTTATATGCTTTAACGTTAACGCATATAACAATCTAGTCATACATAACTTATTTTGCTTTAACGTTAACGCAACAACTAATTGCGTTAACGAAAATGCAAAATACCACATACCATGTTTTACGTACTTGCATCAACGTTAAAAGCACAACATGTTTTTTTTGTTTACTTTATCAGCTGGCAGTAGCCCGAGGGGAATGCCTCCCAAGTTGGCAGAAAAAGTGGTGAGGCACCACCGCTCCAAACGCGGCACACTATGCTCCTTACCCTCGGTGTGGTCAACCAACGTTGTGTACTCGCACAACCAATACTGTAAGTAAAAGTTGTAATATGTCAAAGTAGGGTCCACAAACAACACTTGTAAATTTTTTAAAAACGTTTTCACAATGAGTATGTGTATACCTGGAGAGCAAGCACGCATCCCGTGACCGATCGGGGTTCCATGTACGATTTCTTGAGACTGGTTTCGAGATCTGTGAATATCGCAGTTGTCCAGTTGTAATTTGTCATGTCTTTAATCGTTTCAACATAGCGAACCAACGATTTCTGGACCTGCTGGCCAGTTGTTGCAAAGAAGCACGTGGTCATCAGGTGTAGAATAACTATGCGCACAACATCCTGCACTGTTTCATTGTCTGTGGCGTTCACATTCGCTTGCACTTGTGATCTCAAATATGCAACACTAAACCCGCGGTCTGCGAATGTCAGCTTGGACATGAAGGGAGAGTCGGATTTTGTGTAGCGACTCAAAACAATGGGTTCTTCGCCCGTTGCTATCCCGAATATAAGCTGGATGTCAAGCGAGGTTATCTGGATGAGCCTGTCTCCTATCCTAAACCCCCCACGTGCAGGGTTGCAGCATCGGATGATCATTTCAATGAGATCATCATTTTTGTGGACGTTTTCAAGCGTCACTCGCTGCTCATATAATGTCTCGAATATTTTTGCGAATAGGGTCCTAGCCAGCAGCGTCTTATGCTGATCATTGAGTTTGCACTCTTTCAGCAATTCATACATCTGCTTAAGGTTGGAGCGATAAAGGAATGTCCTCTGGCTCGAGCTTTCCTTTTTCGATTTCTTAAGGAGTTTTACTGCAAGAACGACAGGGAAACACAGTTAATGCACATTACAAGCCACACGTTAACGTTAAAGCAGTCATCCATATCCCTTGTTATGTAACAAAAACAGGCAACTATTTGCGTTAACGTTAACGCACAACAATAAATGCGTTAACGTTAACGCATTTTTTTCAAAAATCAAAATGTTGTACCAGATTTGAGAAAAATACTGACGAGTAGCGCAAAACAGTCCCCTCCCTTTTTACAAGCAAACGCCTATGTGCGTTCACATTAACGCAATTAAATCCACGCGTTAACGTTAATGCAAGACGCAGCACATAGTGGTGTACTAGACAGACAAACAAACAAACCTAAATCTAAACACACGACTCACTTTAATATTAACGTTAAAGCAGTCATCCATATCACTCGGTACGTAACAAAAACAGGCAACTATTTTGATTCAACATTAACGCACCACAATATATGCGTTAACGTCTATGCATTTTTCTCAAAAACCAAAACGTCGTACCAGATTTGAGAAAAATACCGACGAGTAACGCAAAAGGGTCCACCCCCTTTTTACAGGCAAATGTCTATTTGCGTTAACGTTAACGCAATTACATCAACGCGTTAACGTTAACGCAATCGCAGTACATAGTAGTGTACCAGACAAACAAACAAACCTAAATCTAAACATACGACTCACATTAAAGTTAACGTTAACGCAAGCATTCTTTTTAAATTCCTTCTTTTCGGAGGCAAAACAACATGTGGGTCAACATCGCAAAACCACGAAACAAAACACGACGTACGATTTCAAAAAAAATGTAAAATCAAAACAAGGGAACAGAGCATGTCGGAGTCAGGTAAAATAGACGAACATCATCGTCTCGTTTTGTGATTTTGATTTCTAAAACGCCGTCGCCGAACAAAAGTGTATCGATTTTAGGGTTTCACATACCGTCGGGATTGATGGATCCTCGTTTCTGTGTGGAAGACGAGGGGGCGCGTTCAAAATTCTCCATTATCTGAAGACGGCTGGGCGATTTTGGATTATTAATTTAAGGGTTTTAGGGTTTCGGAATTTTTAAGCGTGGAGAGAATAGATAGCGTGGAGAGAATAGAGAGCGTTTTGGCGATTTTTTGTATGCGAACGTGCAGATAGTGGAACGTGTAGCAAGACATATCGGAATCAGAACGGACGCCGTAACAACGCCGACTGCTAACAGTACGTTAACGTTAACGCAATCCGCTAATGTTAACAAAAAAAAAAAAAACACCATTACAAAGATATCGGCGAGCTCTTTAATTTGATCACATTTTTATATGATTTGATTCATAAATCAGGTATATAGAAGCGGATTACGTATTGGGGGGTTTATTTAGTGCCTTGTTCATGTTGCAGTGGTTTGTATCCTCAGAATGCCATGTTCCGTAAATAAACTGTAAAAGGAAGAGCAAAATAGAAGGATTTTTTCCTAAAGAATTGAGGTGGTTTGAAAACTTAATACACATTGTACCAAGTCTAAATTATGAAGTAGCCTCTAACAGAGGATTAAAAAATAAAATACCCAAAAAAAAATTATTTGGTATGGATGAAAAATGGGAAGAAAAAAAAATACATAATTTTCGAGAAAAAAAAATCAAATAAATTTGAAAGAAAAATAAGATAAAGTGAAAAAAATGGGTAAAATAATATAATTTTTAATTTATTTTTATAATATATAAAAATAAAATAATAAATTATTTTTCTTCTTTTGTTTTTTTCTCTTTCTAATCAAAATTAAATATCTTCTCATTTTTTGTTTTTCTCTTACTTTTGGAGACGCCTACCACATTGGATTCTGGGATCAAGAAATGTGAAAGCTTGACATTTCACTGACCGTCTCTATAACCACCCTCCCTCTCTCCTCACTCCTTTTGATTTTGGTAGCAGGCGACATACTCATCACCTTGACAAACGATTCCTCAAGTCTTATCTCCTCTCTTGCACCACATCATCTCTTCTTTTTCTACCCGACAATCCCCCACCTCCACCTCCCCAAATGGCCGGTGAAACCCCACCCACCGCCCTACTTGAAGTTCCACCGCCGGAATCCGTTACTGTAACTGAGAAAGAGTCACCATCGGAAACACTACCATGGGTGGAGGCCGATGCAGAGAAAGAGATGTCACCCACAGTAGCGGCGGCGGCAGAGTCTGTTTCTGCGGCGGAGAAAGAGATGCCAATTGCAATACCACAGCAAGCACCGTCTATCTCCGCGACTGAGAAAGAGCCGTCATTTGCGGCGGCGGCGGAGGCGGAGGCGGAGTCGGAACGTGACCCTCAGTTGGAAGCAATTGTGACACAAGTGGAGGCTATTGAATTGGAGAAGCCAAAACCAGGTGAATCGAAGAAAGTACCTCAAACTCTGATTTCATTCAAAGAAGAAAGCAACAAAATCTCAGATCTGTCCGATTTCGAGAGAGAATCACTCTATGAGTTCAAGCGGCAAGTTCGTGAAGCTCTCAACAACAACGATTTCACTTTCTCGCCACCAAACGAAAAATTAGCTGCATCTGATTCAACAACTTCATCCGAGGAGGTTTCAATCTGGGGTATCCCGCTACTTAAAGACGAAAGAAGTGATTTGATTCTACTGAAG
This sequence comes from Eucommia ulmoides, assembly GCA_016647705.1. NCBI lineage: Eukaryota > Viridiplantae > Streptophyta > Magnoliopsida > Garryales > Eucommiaceae > Eucommia > Eucommia ulmoides. Next base: position 25,654,302 of record CM028337.1, read on the forward strand.
TTTCTGAGGGCCAGAGACTTCAAAGTGAAGGACTCATTTGTGATGCTGAAGGATACACTGCAATGGAGGAAAGCTTTCGGAGCCGACGCCCTTGTCGATGAAGAGCTCGGGGATGACCTTGAGAAAGTTGTTTTCATGCACGGCCATGACAGGGAGGGTCATCCTGTTTGTTACAATGTTTATGGTGAGTTTCAGAACAAGGAGCTGTACATGAAGACATTCTCTAATGTGGAGAAGATAACCAAATTCCTCCGGTGGAGGATACAGTTCTTGGAAAGGAGTATCAGAAAGCTTGATTTCATGCCTGGTGGTATTTCCACTGTTCTTCAAATTACTGATCTCAAGAACTCTCCAGGGCCTGCAAAAAGAGAGCTCCAGATGGCACTTAAACGTGCTTCTCCATTGGTTCAGGACAATTATCCTGAATTTGTTTCAAAACAGGTATACATATATCTAAGGCCCCGTTTGTTAATGTAATTAAACACTCAAAATTTAACTCAAAACTGAATGTATAAAGTACTTATCAAATTAAGTCTAATCGATAACAAAATTAAGCAATCATTTACAAAATAAAATAAGCATGCTTGAAAAATTGTTCAAAATTTTAAAGTGAGGTGTGAGTCACTTAATTTTGTAGCATTTATCACTTAATACAGTAGAATATCTAATTATCACAACCGGTATGTTACACAAGTACTGTAAAATCTCTTTAAAAAGTTATATACAAAAAATTATAGATGGAGAAAATATTAAATTGAGAAAAAATAGAAAGAGAATGGTGTAGAGGGAGAATATTTTAGAAAAATAAAATCATAAAATTTATTTTAGGAACAAAAATTTGTGCAAAGATAACATTTTTTAAGCTAAAAGTAATAAAAAATTGAAAACTTAATATATTCAGCACTTAAAATTTTCAAACACTTAAAATTAAGTGGTTATCAAACATGCCCATGCAAGTCTTGGATAAAATTCTAGGATTTGTCAATTTAGTTAGAAGTTCATTAGATTACAGTTAGCCTGACATTTGTTATATTATGTTGTTGGAGGTGTTCATCAATGTACCTTGGTGGTATATGGCTTTCTATAGGATGATCAGTCCATTTTTCACTCAAAGAACCAAGAGCAAGTTTGTATTCGCCGGCCCATCCAGGACTGCCGAAACCCTTTTCAAGTATGTATTGATTTCCATCATTGATATGATAAACTGAACTTTTTTGTGGTGGGATTTATATTGGTACTATTTGTTTGATGGCATTTAACCTGACTAAGAGGATAGCCCTTGATCGATCACTTTGGCGTAAACGGATTCATGTAGTCAACCCTAAGTGGGACAAAGGCTTAATTGTTGTTGTTATTTATTGGTACTATTTGGTGTGTGGAACAGATATATACCCCCAGAGCAAGTACCGATTCATTATGGTGGCTTGAGCGTTGATTTCTGTGATTGCAACCCGGAATTCTCCATTGATGATCCAGCGGCAGAGATTGTTGTAAAACCTGCCACCAAGCAAACTGTGGAAATCCTTGTACATGAGGTGCATACTATTCAATGTTTTATTATTATCTTGGTTACTTTTAAAAAAATTAGGGATGTCAATGGTTCGGTTTCTGTCTGATTTCATACAAAACCAAAACTGTTAGACATAGACCAAACCAAAACCACCAAGCCTTTTTAAACAGTTTTAAAACCGAAACATTGAACTTTATACAAAACCAAAACCGTGAAATAAGATTATTCAGTTTTATAAAAAAAACAAAACCAAAATCGCGAAACCGCAAACCGTTATTTTTTTATATATAAATAAAAACATAACTAAAATATTAAATATAATTTCCAAAAAACAAAATGAAATCATAAATGAGAGAACAGAGGAATGGCAAGTCCGTAGTTGGCTAGGCTACAACACACACAAATGAGAAAATCTAACCATAATATATATGTGTGTGTGTGTGTGTGTGTGTAGGCTCGGCTACAACACACACAAATGAGAAAATCTAACCCTAACATATATATATATATATATATATATATATATATATGGGGTTAAACTATAAATATATAAAAAAGTGAGAGTATATATATAACAAAAATATATCTAAAATATCATTTACACAGTTAGAGTACGCAGTTCAATTTAACTGTTACTATCCCAAAATTAAAACCAAAATTGATTTGGTTGTTGATTTCAAAACCAAAACTGCAACCAAAACCATATAGTCGATTTCAAAACCAAACCGTTCAGCCCGCTTTCGTTCGATTACCTGTCTGTTCGGTTTTAATTGCCATCCCTATTTAAAACCTATTGTTGCACAAGGAAATTGATATATTAACTTGTTAACTTGGGCAGAAATGCATAATCGTCTGGGAGTTGCGGGTCGTGGGTTGGGAAGTGCGCTACAGTGCAGAATATGTGGCTAATGCTGAAGGTGCTTATACGGTTATTATAGACAAGCCAAGGAAGATGACACCAACTGATGAACCGGTAATTTCAAGAAGCTTCAAAATCACAGAGCTTGGAAAGCTACTGATCAATATCGATAACCCGACCTCGAAAAAGAAGCATCTTCTTTACCGGTTCAAGGTCAAGCCCGTCGTGTGATTGAAACATCTACGTTGTTTCTATGCTCCAGACAATGGTGAGAAATAGTTTCTTTTGAGGGGACTGTCTGACGCCGGAAGATGGAAGGAATGTGTTATAGTTAATATTATGCTTTACTTTTCCCTTTTGGTATATTTGGGCTTTCTGTAAATCTTACGAATGAGTAAAGGGTTGATCTGTTTGTCTTCCTCGTACACTCGTGCCTTTGATAACCTGCATAGGAACCAAATGTTGGGGTGTCCTGGCAATGGTCCTCAGGCATGCTTTCGAGCACTGAGAATTGTTTACTTGAGAATGGTTGTCTTCCTCTTGTTTCTCGGTGCAAACATGAAAGATAGATGCATACATATCCATTTGCCATTCCCTCTGTTTGCTGTTATTGAAATGGACAATGGCTGCGTGTAAGCTTTGGGGATCATTCCTTGGACGTGCACTTTACATTGCTATTCTTTCAAAAAAAGTATTTATTGTTGGTGAGTATAAAGTTGCACCTTTGAAATTGGATGGTATTTTTCTGAGTAGTCTAAAGGGTTGGTTTACTTTTGGACATGCTTCATTTGTTTTACTTGTTTAGAGATGTTTTTGCTGCTACATAAGATGTGTTAGTCTGGCAAGCAAGGGAAAGGGTTTTCTTTCCTGGTCAAGTAGAGTTCGACTCTCCTAAAAAACACTTCAAAAATTAAATTTTGAATTTAATCATGAATGTATTGACTTGGGACTGTCTTTAAGGTTGTTCGGGGAGGTAATTTGTCGAAGTGAGTGTAAATTGATCTAGACATGTATTACTCTAAAAAAAATGATGTTTTTGCTAGTATTGGCTAAATTCTTTCTGACCTTTGATTTTTATATTAATATTTCTAAAATCTCTCATAATTTCAATCAAACCTGCAAATCAAAGAACGATTAGAGATATTGATGTGGCATCGAGCAAAGATTCTTCTGTGCAAGAGTAAGTTAATCGAGTTATGAGGAAAAATAGGTTACCAATAATACTTATATTTGTCAACATATATAAACCTATGAAGATTTACCCAATCTTCCGTGATTTGACTTTTGAGGAAGATCATATCGATAATATATCATCATAGAATTTGATTTAATTGACTAGTTACATTTATTCCAAAACGAGTCATTATCGAGTTCACTCACCATTCCAGATCTTTGGTACTTGTTCTTTCTTCAAACCTAACCTCTAATGGGCTAATTCATTGGTTCAGCCCATATTGACTACATTGCGACTTCCCAATACTTTATTGACTTTGCGGGCTAGAATTGCACTGTTGGCCCAAAAATGACCTAAAAGGATTGAATTTGGTTATGAAAACTTTCCAATCCTTTTTAAGTTCGTCTCAACAAGATATTAAATAATCTTTTTAATATAATTAGTGTATGTGTGCAACACTGTGAGTGTGGGAACACTCGTGAGTATACCAAAAAAAAAATGTATGTGTGCAATAGAGATATGGAATGATAAAATACATAATATAAAACATAAATACCAAATAGAGAAAGAGAGAGACACAAGCACACACACAAGGCACACCGATTTATGGTGCATCTGGCAAGACACTATGTCTATGTCTACTCTTCTGAGTTTCCGTGGAGGTTTCTAATTCACTAATTTACTAAATATCTTTCTAACTGAGAATCAAACTTTTACAATTACAGAAATTCACTCTCTTGGATTTTCTAATCCCTTTCAAAGGTCGAGGTTAAGTCTCATTACCAAGATTCACTCTCTTAGATTTCTTCACATGATCGTTTTCGCTAGCAAGATCAAACCTTCTCTTCATCCAAGGCTCCTCCTACGATTCTTCTAGTTTTTCACGAGTTTTATTCTAATTATATACAATCAATTTATAGCAAGAAAAACTCCCGAGGTGGTTCCCATTATTGAGTAAATATGCTTACTAAATCTAATTGTTTTGTATTCTAACATACAAAACACAACACAACTTTTAAACACTCTTTAGATATGCAACACGAATACCTATCTAGTGTTTGTGCACCAATACATTATCACTAAAAAATATAGATATACAATGAAGTGCAAGAATGAAAATGAAGAACAAGTGTAGAACCATACACCTAGAAAAATATACACCATGACGCATCAGATTCTCACATGTTTTCTAGATCTAATTTATCTCTTTAAAGAATAATTTTTTTCCTAATTTTGTTCAATTATTTCCTATATTAAAAAAAATTAACCAATTAATAACGATTATCCTTTTCAACATGTATTGGGAGATTTAAGATCTCGGTATGATTAAATGACACTTACATTACGAATTCTTCTTTATCCAATATACCTATCGAAATTAATAATCCTTATCTTAAATCAATGAAGTTGGAATATTATGCACGTAAAACTTTCAATTTAAGATTCAATTATTCCAAATCAATAAGGATGATTCACAAAACTCATTTACTTGATAAAATGATTTAAGTGCAAATACTCGCATTTCTAGATTTTAGAATCAATCAATTAAGAAAACAGTTTTAACACAAAAATATTATCACGATATACGAACTTAGACGAATATCGCATGTTAGTAATTAATCAAGTAAAGCAAATAGCAAAATTAATCTCACTAATTTTCAGATCTTGCACAAACCAATTCAAATTTTGTTTACGTATTAAAAGATAATAAATAATAATTTAAACGAAATGTAAAACTAGATTTATCTCACCAGATATTGTTTGGACATATTAAACCTCAATGCAACTTAGATCATCAACTGAAAAATGGAGATGGCTTAGAGTTATTGCAAAGAGATTTCGAAAATTTCACTGTTTTCGCACAAAGATTTTTGCTGAATATTTCTCAAATCTCAAGAATATTTTCAAGGTGATTGTTACACAAAAATAAGATTTTTTGGATAGAAAACATCATCTTTTATTTTCTTTTGAAGAAGTTTAAATATCCCCACTAAAACAAGTCCAAATACATATGTAAATCAAGAGAGATTCCCGAGAACGCGTGAAATAGATCTGGTAAGTTAACCACCCAAAGATAAAGATGTGAGTTAAGAGAGAAATCTGAAAACACAAATTATTATCTTATTTTCCCAAAATCCTTAAAAGAATTATTAACCCAACGTTTTAATCCAATAAATTTTCATTGTAATATATACAAAATATATTTAAACAATGTTAGGAATAATTTAAAATGATTATATTTGAAAAATGAATTGAACTTTTGAAGCAAATCGCGAAGTATATTGCATATCAATACAACTAGCATGTTAACCGGACCAAGGGAATGTTGGTCCCTGCTCTAATTAGTTGCATTCGGTTGACTGATTTCTAAAAATACTTATTTTTTGATCCTACTGGAGAAACCGGTTGACTGAAATTTTGGAATCGATCAGTCAGATTGTCCTGAGTTGTATTGTATTAAACTTACTGGTTGATTCAGTTGATTGGAACATGGGTTCAATAAACTAGATACTACATTTTTCAACTTTAAAGTTTATTTTTAGCTTAACTCTTATCCATTTTTTTTATCCTAAAAAATTTTGATTCTTTCTTCATCATATTTAACATCCTAAACACATAAATTATAAGACAAGAATGTCATATAAAGAAGATGTAAGTACGTGTGTATTTTTCCTAGATGAGTCAATTGTGCGTTCGAGTATGTGGAAGAAATATATCTTATGTTTCATATTTTTTTCTTGGTACATGAGAAAGAAAACAAGGCCTACGGACATCTATCAAAGACTGTCGTGCTCATCTCAAAAAACACCAACTCCGTCATATCTGTTGGGGGTTGAAAATAAACTTGAACTCTTCGTTTCCATAGATTCTTTTGTTATCCAGGAAATCCGGACACTTATTTTTCTCTCTTGGCACAAGTCAAACCACATAGTTGTTTGCTTTTATTATCCTCTTATAATAATCAATCTAGCATCTGAAGTTGTGATTTCTTGGGTAGTCCTCTGTTAGGAGTTTGAAAACTTAAGTCGTATCATTCTCCACAATCACCTTGGAGTACCCTTCATTTGCCACCGTGGATATGCCCTTGTAGACTTCCATGATCTCAACTTCAAGACTGTTGCAGTTAGGAATGCAACTATGGAATCTCACTTGCCGCACTCCTAGATAATTCCTTGGAAGGCCTCCAAAACCTCCAGGGCCTAGGTTTTCTTTCGAACAACCATCAATATTAAGTTCGAAGAAAGTTGCATTAACTTGAGACCAGTTAGAAGAATTCAAATCTAGACGGTCTCCATTAAATCCCTATGGAGTCGGAATATCCTGTAAGGCACTACCAATGGATCTTAGACGATTCATTCAATCATTTCCTAGTTTATATCCTTTCATTTCTCAAAGAATAGCAACAAAAGAGTAGAAAGACGAGGGACTAGAGGACTTCCCTTTCAGGTGAAATTTGATCCAGCAGAGAATACCCATATCCAGGGAATTATGAAAATGTTTTGAAGACATGAAATGAACCCATATATAGGTAGCTTATTATAGGTCCTATATTTTGCCTCGTTTTATTACATCTTTCTCATATTGTCGAAACATCATTGGATCATTGGCTTTTACAAACATTTGTCATAATTATTTCATGAAACAGAAGCCACAAAAAAATTAACATTTTGAGGAACTTTAAGTTTCCATAAGTAGTTCCATTGAGCTTCTGTTTCTTTAATATTACCTTCCTCAGCTGCCACATAAGCGGACCTTAGGAAAAACAACCCTAAAGGTTCCAGGCTCCAGGTAGATGAGTCCTCTTAGAAATATAAGGGGTTTTCCTGCAATATAATTCTTTTTTGATCATCAAATATAATATGGAGAATGGGAAGAATAAACCAGTTTCCATAATCATCAATAATATCTGAGACTTTAAGATTCCAATTTTTCTATACAATATTGTCTCCTAGAGGTGTTGTACCACACCACCAATCCATCCAGAGGTTAATTTTTGCTCTGTTTTCTACTTTCTATATAACGCATTTAATCAGAGTATTTTTTGACTTATGAATGCCTCTCACATTATATATGAGATCTTTTCGGCCACCCTTTCCACGCGAACAAACTGTCCTCAAGATTATATTAATGTATTAGAATTTCAATCCAGAGATTTTCATTGTCAGTTAGGATATTCCAACCATGGTTTGACATGTACACATCATTAAGGATCCTAGTCTTCCTAATTCCCAGGCCTCCAAACTCTTTAGTTTTGCAAACTGTATCCCAATTCAAAAGGTGAAATTTTATGTTGTTTTTCGACTCTCCCCAAAGGATTTTTTTTTGTTCAATTTGTCAAGATCATCACTTATTTTTCTTGGAATGATATTTGTTTGCATATAGTAACAAGGTATAGTAGTCATTACAAATTTAGTTAGGAGGGATCTGCCAACCAGCAAGAGCGATTTAATTTTCCAAGATGAAAGACGATTTTCTCAACAATATAGAAATAATATTTTTTATGATTTCTATCACTAATAAGATTCGCACCCAAATACATCCCAAGCTTATCCGTTAATTGGATCAGTTTTTACAAATATTTAGCTTGAAGTCTCTTAATGTTCAAGGAGATGAAGAGTTTAGATTTATTCAAATTAATATTTTGGCTCGCACATAAGGAAAAGGTTTCCAGAATGCTAAGAATATTCTCGCACCAGTTTTCTCCCATACATAAGAAAAGGATTAAACCATCCTCAAAGAAGAGATGGGTAAGGCAATGACCATTTTTACTTATTCTAATCCCTTTACATTTTTATTTCATGACACTATCAGAAATAAGGATTGATAATCTCTCTATGTAAAGGGCAAAGAGATACGGGGATAGAGAATCACCTTGACGAAGGCCCCTAATGAGTTAAATTCATCAAGGGGTTCTCTATTCCAAAGGATCCTAAAGGACGCATTTTTAATGCAACTCATGATTGAATTAATCCAGTTAGTTGGAAAGTTAAAGACAGTTAAGATGTCTTCAAGGAAATTCTAGCTAAACCTATCATAGGCTTTTTCTAAGTCAATCTTCAATACCAAACCTCCCAACTTATTCCTAGATTTTTTTAAACTATGAATCACTTCTTGGGTTATGATAATGTTATCTAAAGTCATTATACCAAGGATAAAGCTACTTTGGAAAGGGCCGATGATATCCTTCAGTAAGGGCCTTAGCCTCGCTACAAAAATTTTAGTGATAATTTTATAAGTAGTGTTGCAAAAGCTAATAGGTTTAAATTGACTGATGGTTTCAGGGATCTCAATTTTCAGAATCAAAGCAAGTAAGGTCCCATTATTAATCTCTGACATGTTCCAATTGGAAAAGCAAGCATTCACGAAACCATAAAGATCATTTTTTATTATATCCCAGATTTTCTCGAAAAATATAGGCCAATAACCATCAAGCCCAGTAGCTTTACTTTGTTTTATAGATTTAAGGGTATTTTTAATCTCTTCTACACCAGGGGTTTTAGTTAAAAAGTCAAAATTGCACTCGTTAATTTTAGGCGTCTCCATCCCCATATTAGGGTGCTAAGCACTATCAGTATTTGATGAGGGTGTTTTTGGGTGTCGTCGAGTTAGAACTAGGGCCCGAGCTACGTGTCCACTATCATTGTGATGTGGCCACATTCTAGAGTCCAAAGTGCCACACAGGATAATACACCGACTAAGGATCCTTCTTTGGAATCTCTTTTGTACCCAAGAAAGAGCAATATGTCTCACGGGGGCGCGGCCATCTAAAACTCTATGTCGTGTCTCTGGACGGTCAACTTAGGAGACTTAGCTATTTTTCTCAACCGGCACTCCGTTTCTCTTCTAGAACTCCACAGATCACGAAGTTTCTCCACCAACTCATCCCCATGAGTCTGACAAAGGCCCGCAGGCTTCTCCTAATGGGCCCAAAGACCCAAGTCCAATGATTATCTCCTAAACACTTGAGATTATCGGCTAAACACATGGTTTCTCCTAATTAACCGTGTTTAGAACCGATTAGGTAAAATTAATCATCTTCAATACCTATAAATATCAGGGGCTATGCAAGCCCAAGGTAATGTTGAATGCTCAAATGCCATTTACATATTTGACGCGTTTATGTAACATTTTCTCTCTAACCTCTTACCCTCACGCCAGAGGGGCTTCGTCGGAACAATTCCCGGCTCGGCCTTGTGCAAGTACATCTCCCTTAAGGGCAGGGCTCTAGATTCCAGTTGAAGAATTTTCAACTCTAGCTCTGACTCAACAACTTCACCTCACCAAGAGAACCCACTTATTCCTAAATGAACCATACTCGAGGTGTCTGTCTCTTTAGGACACTAATAGTTTGGTGCCGTCTGTGGAAATCGTGAAAAAAGCCTTTTCCTAATCATCGCTCTCTGCTTAGCTGAGATTGGATGATCGCAAGGTCTAGTTAGAAAAATAGACATAGAACAAAAGATCCCATTACGAGAAGCTGTCTTCCTCCAAAAGAATCAAGAAGTATGTCAAAAGCTTCGAGGTCACACCCCTCAACTTCAACCAATGAGGATAACGACCCCTCAGGACCAGGTAGGGTTATCTATCCTACCCCGAAGGCTTTTAAGGGACAGACCTCCAGAGTTGCGAAAGCATATCAGATTAATCTCTTTAAGCACGAGATGGGTAAGTTTAAGTTGTATGTGAAGCTCTTCCTAGTGTACCCGCCACTGCTCCCTATCTAGGGAGCACTAACTCTCCAGATAGCAGGGACTGAGAAAAGACCCCAAGACCACGACATTCATACGGTATTTTTGAATGGGCGCGTGCTTGGGGACTACCCTCCGCCTCGTGCCAAAAAGTCTGCAGGATTGGAAAGGGCCCCTACGGTAGCGCCAAGATCCCTACTTCTTCCGTTGTGTGGACATGCAACAAATGACCTGTCAACATCCCCCAACGGTCAAGCTCTATATCGAGCAACCAAGTCCGACCTTAGGGGCTTGCGCGAGCTTGAAATCGGCTCCTATTCGCCTCCCTCCCGTCCCATTGTGGCCTAAGTTGCGGGAAGTCATATACGAGGAGAGCCCCAAGTAGTGGAAGTCATGAACATCACTTTGCTGACATGGAAACTCGCCTCCAAGAGGTGCACAGAGACCGGCAGGACAATACGTTATTGTGGAGGTGAGATCTTTATTTGTGGAAAAAGTTCTGGAAGAGGTAGTGTTGAGACGTTTTGCTCACCCCCGGATGTGTCCATACAACAGGACATCGGATCTGATCGACCACCTATCCATATTCAAGTCTCATATAGACATGCAGGTGGCCTCTGTAACCCTACAGTGCAAAGCCTTTCTCATCACTATTTGAGGGGCAGCGAGGTCTTGGTTTCAAGGCCTGAGGCCAACATCCATCTCCACCTTCTGAGAGCTCGAGTAGTTATTTTTGGATCGTTTCAGTCAGTCCCGACAAAGGCCAAAAACTATGGCCCATGTCCTTACTCTCTATCAGGAGCCAGGTGAATCCTTCAGATATTACATCAAGCGCTTCAATCGAGATGCCAATGCATGTGGTGAGCTCCCTGAAAGCATGGCACTAAACACCTTTGTTAACGGGCTTCGGCATCAGAAGTTATCTTATGACCTTTGTTCGAATCCTGCCCCCATTCTCGATCAGGCTCTAGATTGCGAGACCAAGTTTCATAATGTTGACCTCCGAACTGCAACTAAACGAGATAGGAAATTAATGAACAAGCAAAAGGAACCGAAGAATAAAGTTCCAAATCAAGCCCAAGGCTCAAAAAGATTACAATCTGAAGGGAGATTGGGACCCCTGCCCGGGGGCAGGAGACCATTTTCTCCCCCAAGTTATCTCCAACAAGGTCTGTTTATGGTCTCAATGGCTACCATCTTTGCAGAAAACTCAAGGTGGAATTTTTTTTTTCCTTCGTCGTCTCTAAGAAAGAGGCTGGCCGAGAGGTCAATAACCAAGTACAATGAGTTCCACCAAGACCGAGGCCATTCCACAGAAAGTTACTTCTAACTTTGGTAGGAGATTGAAACCCTCATCTGGAGAGGCTATCTCGGTAACTATATCTAGAGAGAAGATCGGGAGTATCCCGACGATGATAGCCCTCAAGGAAAGCCTCAGGCCCAGAGAAGACAAGTAAACCGTGGTCGTCCCCAGCCCTAGATGGTTGAGGTCAGGGACGATCAAAGCTCTTGGACAGCAAGATCAATGTCGTCCATGGTAAACTCAGTTCCAGGGAGAAAACGCCATCCTCCAAGAAGAGGCACAAGCAGATAACCAAGAGAAAAAGTGGCCCCTACTTGGGAAGGGTTGTACAGAGTTACTGGGATTGCACATCTAGGTACCTATGATCTTGAGACAGAATAAGTCATACTATTAGATCCCATGGAGTGTTGAATATCTGAAGCGCTAATTCTATTGAGAAGATCCAATTTTGTAACAATTTCAAGTATGTATGAGTATAGCAGTTTTGCTTGTCAATAAAAGAGGTGTTCAAGGCAGTATAAATCGTTTGATTCTCCAGAAGACGGCTTCCTGACTCTCAGAGTCGTGGATAATTCTCCAACAACAGCATCCCAACCCCAGAGTCACGAATAATTCTCCGAATATGGCATTTTGACCCTCAAAGTCACAGATGATTCTCCAAAAACGACATCCCGACCCCTAGAGTCGTTGATTATTCTCCAAATACGGCATCCCGACCCTCAAAATTGTGGATTATTCTCCAGAACGGCATCCTGACCCTCAAAGTCATGGATGATTCTCCAAAACAGTATCCCGACGCTTAGTATCGTGGATGATTCTCCACAAGAACCGACATCCTGAAGCTTAGCATCGAGGGTGATAATCGGACCCTCTTTACAGGTCGATAGTCCGTACCCGGGGAAAGACCAAGGTCATCCACCAAAGGCGGGACCTCAATCGAGTCTGAGGGTCTACACTAAGTACCTCTACCCACTAAACAATTATAAGTTCGGTGTTTTGAAGACAGGAGTAAATTGGGATAACCTGAAAGGGTTTAGGAATGAACCTAACTACGGATAACCCACTGATGATCGGCCATGAGGGACCAATCATCGTGTTGCGCCCCTAGAGAACGAGAGGACCAGGCACCATGGGAAACCCTCCTCCTAAGTCCGCGATGCAATTTTCTTACAATCAACTCATATCCCAAACTGGATGGCTAGTGGTCTATGGCCCTGGGCATAGATGAGAATTTTTTCAAAATTTTACAACTTTGAAGACGTTACCAAGCAAAAATTAACTTGGCAAAAATGTTGGGAAGAAGGGATAGACTATGAAATACCATGGCTATGTCGTTCAGAAGCTCACATGCTCGGGCACAAAAAAACAGAAATACACAAAAAAAAGACCTGCATTGATATGTTCAAAAGAAGGTGTACATGCAGGGGTAATCAGCCCATTACAAGTTGCCAAAAAGAATAAGTGAAAAAAGGCAACAAAATCCTAAGTAGTGAAGAAGTAATGGCCCGGAGCTCAGTCCTCCCCACCCTCGTCCTAAGAGGTATTCATGCGAGGAAAATGAGTGATAGTCTCACCCTCCTCGGCTCCCCCCTTGCCAGCACCATCCTCTCCAACATCTTTTTACCCGAAGCCTCTATGCTCGACGTCGTTCTCACGGTTTGAGAACTCCATCTCCACATGATCAACGGGAAAGTCAAGGCACATGCGATGAATGGCCTTCAATGTGGTCCGGTTTTCTATCTCCAGAAAGTCATTAGCTATTTTCTCCTAGAGCTCCATATATTTGGGGCCCTTCCTCCACTGCTCTACCACCTCCAACCTGGTCTTTTCCCTGACCCGATCAACAGCGTCCTGCTACTTCTGCTCTTGGCACTTCAGGCACTGCTTGTAGTTGGTAAATTCACTCTCGATCATGTTAACCTAGGACTTGAGATTCTGACAGTCAGTACAGGTACCAAGGTTCTCAATCTGAATAGCAAACAGGTCAGTATAAAGACTGGCCTCAACCTCATCATTCCTATGAATTGTGGTTCGGTGAGAATCCAGCTCAGTGAGAAGTTCACTTTCCGAGAAAAACTGGTTCGATAGCCCATTGAACCGAAAGATCGTCTTTCAGTGAAAACAAGTTAAGAAAATAAGGTGGACGATCAGAAAACTAAAAGAAAACTCCAAAAAAAAATTAGTGATGAGATGTCTGCGACCTAGAGTTCAAAGATCGACAATCAGAAAAGCGTCGCTCAAAAAAATATCATCCAGAGAATTACCCTCCAGAAGTTTGTCCTCCAAGGATCTACCCTCCAGGAGACGACCGCCTAGGATTCTGCACATTAGGGGATCGTCGCTCAAAATTTCATCACTCGTTAAATTGCCGACTTTGAGTCAAACAAAAGTTAAAAAATTTCCCCGTTGGGCTGACGTGCTACCTCTACCCATCAAGGGTCACACAAAAACCTTCCCCAAATTGGTCCCTCAAAAGATGGTCATCTCGTGGTAAAGTCAAGCTCCTAGATGTCAAGCTGCTAACTCCTGGAGGTAAGCCCAGGAATTTCACTGCTCAGGAGATCACTTGCCCTGAGCCCTACAAAAGTTGGAAAAAAAATTCGCAGGGCAGACGCACTGTCTCTTCCCATCAGGGGGGGCACATGGAAGCCCTCTCTAAAAAGGTCGCCCAGAAAATGGTCACTCGAAAGACTGTTGCGCAAAAGACCACCACTTAAAGGACCGTTGGTCCCCTGGTATCATATTTTGTGTTTCGAAGCCTTTTGGACGCCCATTTCAACCAGAAATTGATGTCCGTGACCATCGTGCTTCCCTCGCTGTCCAAGGCTAGGTGTAACTGATGAGGGAGTTTTTGGGCGTTACCGAGTCAAAACCAGGGCCTTTTCCACGTATCCACTATCACCGTAATGTGGCCACATTCCAGAGTCTAGAGTGCCACACAGGAGCATACACCAACCAAGGCTCTTTCCATGGAATCTTCTTTCTACCCAAGAAGGAGTAGTATGCCTCACGAGGATGTTGTCACCAAGAACTCTTTGTCGTACCTTTAGACGGACAACTTCAGAGACTTAGCTCTTTTTTTGGGTCGGCACTCCATTCTAGTCTGTTTCTCCTCCAAAACTCCACAAATCTTCGAGCTTCTCCACCAGCTTAACTCCACAGGCCTGATAGAGGCCTGCGGGTTTCTCCAAATGGGCCCAAAAATCTAAGCCCAATGATTATCTCCTAAAAATCCTGGATTATCAGCTAAACACATGATTTCTCCTAATTAACCGTGTTTAGGCCCAATTAGGTAAAGCTAATCATCTCCAACGCCTATAAATACCAGAGGCTATACAAGCCCGAGGTAACGTTGAACACTCAAACACTATTTACGTGCTTGACGTATTTTTGTAACCTTTTCTCTTTGAGCTCTTACTCTCACACCGGAGGGGCTTCGCCGAGACAAATCCCGACTTGGCCTTGTGTAGGTACAACTCTTTGAAAGGTTGGACTCTAGACTCCAGCTAGTTAAACCCCAGGTTGTCAGTTACAACTCACTTGAAGAATTTTCAGCTCCAGCTCCGACTCAACAACTCTACCTCACCAAGAGGACTCACTTATTCCTAACTGGACCACACTCGAGGTGTCTGCCACTTAGGGACACCAACAGTATCATTTCTAAATAGATTAAGAAAATGGTTTCTCACGTGATCTTTAAGATCCATGGGGTCGTTAATCCACACATTGTTAGTATCTTTTAGAGTGGTCACACAGTTTTCCTCTTCCTTTGATTCGTGGCTTAAAAAAAAAAAAAAAAAAAAAAAAAGGAGGAAAATTGGTGTTTTTATTTCCTAGGTTGATCCATTGAATTCTGGACTTCCAAAACCAAAGGATCTCTTCTTGTTTCAGAATATTATTATACTCATTTCATAGGTCTGTTGCAAGAGAATATAAATTATTAGAGAAATTTCATTCTTGGTCAATCTGAATTCCTCTTAATCTGGCTAAAGTTTGACGTTTACGTTTAAAAATATTCTCCAAAATATCTTTATTCCAAATTTTTGGATCGCCTTCAAGAAATCTAAGTTCTTTCGTTAAAACCCTTTCTTTATCGTTCCATTTAAGATTAATTCAGTCTTTAAATATAGGGTGGGTAAGACATATAACTTCAAACCTAAAACGTTTCAATTCGATCCTATTATCTAATCCATTAATCTTAACATTTATATGTAAAATCTAAAATTGGAAGCCTAAACTTGAGAATGAATGAGAGTCCATAAAATCATTTTTCTTGATTCTCCTTGATTTCTCTATTTATTATTTTATTTAAATGAGTTTAAATATTATGCTTATTCTTAAATATAGGAATTTGAGTGAATTTAATTGTTATTTATAATTAATATGGAGGGCGTAATGAAATTAAAATATTTTTTATATTTGAAATAATGAGATTTACGTTTTAAATAAAAGACAAATTTTAGAATAAAAAAAAAAAAAACATACTTGAGTTTTTTTAATGTAAAAAAAAAAAAAAAAAACATCTTTTTTTAACTTTTTATATTTTTCATTCTTCATATAAGTGTTTATAAAAATGACCAAACAAAAAATCATTTTCTATTTTTTTTAGTGTAAAAAAATATTTTTCTTTTTGAACTTTTATATATTTTTATTTCTCATATAAGAGTTTATAAAAATAATTTTTAAAAAAAATATATTTTCATTTTATGCAATATTTCATATATATGAGTCCATAAAACCATTTTTCTGGATTTTTCTTAAATTCTCTATTTATTATTTTATTTAAATTAGTTTAAATATTATGCTTATTCTTAAATATAGGAATTTGAGTGAATTTAATTGTTATTTATAATTAATATAGCGGTTTTAATGTAATTAAAATATTTTTATATTTGAAATAATGAAATTTGCCTTTCAAATAAAAGATAATTTTTAGAATAAATAATAAAAAATCATATTTGAGTTTTTTTAATGTAAAAAAATTATTTTTATTTTTTTAACTTTTTATATTTTTTATTTTTCATTTAAGTGTTTATAAAAATGAAGGGAAAAAAATCGATTTTCATTTTTTTTAGTGCAAAAAAATATTTTTCTTTTTTGAACTTTTTATATTTTTTATTTCTCATATAAGGGTTTATAAAAATAATGAAAAAAAAATAGATTTCATTTTTATACAATATTTCATGTACGTGAGTTAAAAATGGCATTTATAAATAAAACCTAAAATTGAAAGCCTAAAAAAATAGATTTCTTTTCTAACAATATTTCATAAACATGAGTTAAAAATGATGTCTATATATCATATCATATCTAATAAGAAAAACTAAAAGTGAAAGCCTTGGCCTTTGAATGAATGAGAGCTCACAATTACTTCATTCTCTCATCCTCTTACTCTCTCCCTCAATCATCATCTCTGTCATTCATTCTCTCTTGCATTCATGCAATTATCCTCATTTAATGTATTTGAAGATAATGTAAATCAAACCCCCAAGGTAATCATTCATTCTCTACTTTTTATTCATACAATTATCGTTATTTAATGTCATTGAAGAACAAGGTCAGTAAACACCCCCCCCCCCCCCAATGTAATGCCTACACTACTATGGCTCAAAATGTATTTCATTCATGCGATTATAGTTATTTAATACAATTGAAGAAATCATTCAAACTCCCCAATGTAATGGTTATACTACTGTTCAAAATGAAAGGTCACTCAAACCCCCAAGGTTATGGTTACAAAGTGCGGGAATTAAGAGGTCTCCACTAATTATTGTAGGTTTTTCCCAATCTCTTCCCTTGCTTTTAATCTATATTTTAGTGTGTTTACTTCATCAATCACTTTTGCAATCAAATTTTCCATTTGCTAAGCCACCAAGACTAATGGTTATAAACCCACTAGGTAGAACTCACCCTTGAAAACCAACTTGCAAGGGGAGGGTGCCTAGGAGCTTATAACCCACCAACCAATCCCATAATTATTCGATGTGGGATCCTAACATTCCCCCACGCTTCCACAACCAACGTCTATATCGGCCTCTTTGCCCCTTCGGCCTCTTTGATACCAATTGATACAAACCAAGCCCATACTTGGTTCAGACCAATGGTTACAAACCCACTAGGTGGAACTTACCCTTGAAAACCGGCAACTAAAAGTGAAAGTCTTAGCCTTTGAATGAATGAGAGCTCACAATTGCTTCATTCTCTCATCCCCTTGCTCTCTCCCTCAATCATCATCTCTGCCATTCATTCTCTTTTGCATTTATGCAATTATCCTCATTTAATGTATTTGAAGATAATGCAAATCAAAACCCCAAGGTAATTATTCATTCTCTACTTTTCATTCATGCAATTATAGTTATTTAATGTCATTAAAGAACAAGGTCATTCAAACCCCCCCAATATAATGCCTACACTACCATGGCTCAAAATATCTTTCATTCATGCAATTATAGTTATTTAATACAATTAAAGAAATCATTCAAACTCCCCAATGTAATGGCTATACTACTGTTCAAAATGAAAGGTCACTCAAACCCCCAAGGTTACGGTTACAAAGTGCGGGAATTAAGAGATCTCCAATCATTCTTAATATATAGGTCTCACCCTTTATGTTTTTTAATGTTATATTCTTTTAAAGACCAATTTATTTTAATTTTTAGTTACTATTTAACTTTGATATGAAATATAAATTTCTTATTTAATCAACAAATACTCAATATATTTTTTAAAAAATAGACTAATTTTAAAAATAACCTACTAATTTTTCAATTCAAATTTTAAATTGAAAATTTGTCAAAATAAATTAACATAATTTAAAAAACAAACTCAAAATGACTGATGGATAAAAACACATATTGCTATCTCACAAATAAGTTAGAATAAAAAAATAATTAGACGGTACTCACAATTAGAATTCAAAAAAATTAATTAGACAGTACTCACACTTAATTTTTATAGTTTTATAATTTTTTAAAAATTTAAAAAAAAAAAAAGTGAGTCAGCTCTTTGACCACCACTTGCACACCCATACTTATTACAATCTACTTTTCTTCATATTATTTCTCTTTTACGATTATTTATATCATTTTAATAGTATATTTATATTTAGTAATTTTAAAACTCCATTACTCACTAAAATTTATATATCAACTCTCAGCTATTGCTAGAAAAATAACTAAATGTTATATGATTCAATATAAGAAATTTATTAAAAAAAAAAAAAATTAAGTTCGCACAATGCGTCAATCTAAACTAGTAATATCTAAAAATGGAAGATAAACTTTTAGAATGAAGTATAACTAATCTCTCTCACAGCTCCTTATTCTTAACATAATTGATGGTAAAGATTGATTAATTCCTGAGCTCTCGTCACGTCAGTTAGCTCATTTTTAATTCTTGCATTCAATTATCCTCTATTTATTCTTTTCTTAATTTTTTAATTATTCTTTAATTGTTCAGGATTCCTTCGTCTTGGGTTCCTTATAAACAACATTGGTGGGTTGATTTTTTAACTTCCGTTGGCTCAACGTCGCAAACGGAAGGAGAAATCGGAAACGCCATTCCCGTCTTTATTAGAAAGAGAGCTCGACGACGTGGAATAGATATGCAAAAGTCGACACCTTAGATATAAAGCTCTACAGATCTGACAACGACAACAGAAGGAGAAATTAGATATGTTCTCAGTGATTCCCTAGCGGTCTCTAGACCCGACGGAAGTCACGGAGCTTCCAATCGCTTCCCGCTTGAACCTAACCTCGGATCCAAAGCCCCAGCTCCGTTGGACACCGGAACTCAATGAGAGATTTGTCGACGCCATCGCCGAGCTTGGCGGCCCTGACAATGAGTCTCCATTTGGTTGTTTTCAATCTCTTTTTATTTTGCTTAGGAGATCAGGGTTTTGTTGATTTAGAGAGAGATGGCTAGCAGTGATGGATATTAATCTAAAGACATCGTCCTCGCCAGTTGTTCCGGTGGGTGATGATATTTTCTTCAAGTAGGGCTACTATGAATGATCTGTGCGAAAAATTACAGTTATTGATGTGATTTATTTTCGTTTTAGGCTGGTAATTTATGTCTTCCAGTAGATTGATGGTGCCGTTGACTCTCTGATTATTTTAAATTTCTCCCTTATATACTATGAGGTAATCGCAAATTTACTTCTTCATTCGATTCGACTTTAAATTTTATTTTTCCAATCTATTTACTTGTATGTAATTAAGACGTAATTAATTTCATATTTCAATAGGTTGGAGTTGTTGAATTGCATTCAGACAAGTTATATCTATCTTTCTGATTCATCTTCTCAGTTATCTTTTTTATTCGTCTTTATTGATTCAAATTTTTCTGTGTTCGTGAGTTTTGTATCTGAATACATAACAAGATCACGGTAGAGTTTTGAATATTCTTCATTCTTCAAACCTTTTACCTTTTACCTTTTATACACCTTCAGGCGTGAGTACAATTTATGATTTGAATCTAATAATTTGACTAATAAGACGGGTTGGATTTGGATTACCCCTGATTGTGTCCGAGTCCTGATCCCTTTACTACCCTTATTCATGTTGAATTTTTTGTGTTTAAATTTGAAATCAACTTTGAACCAAGAAATTATTGTGCAACGTTTTTTTATTCTTTTGTTAGTATAAATTTGATTGAACTTTTAGCTTGGTTTTTCTGCACAACATTCAAATATAAAGTTCATTTTCATGTGGAGCAGTTAATTTTGTTTGGATTGAATTGATTATTACTTTTGTATATATGCAGTGTCATTGTCACTAAAATCTTATCTTCTCAAACTATAATACAAATAAAATTATGAATTTTGCCACTAACATTCATTTACAACTAAACTTGTGTTAGACTAAAATTTCATCATTCATTCAACATTAAACAAATATAACAAAAAAAAAAAAAAAAACAAATATTTTCAACACTTTGAATAAGATATAGTTTATCCCAAAAAAACAACACAATAAAAACCACACTAACTAATACAAAATATTAACCCAAACACAAAAAATATAAAATAAATTTTAAATAATCAAATAAAAAAATAATAAATTTATTTCAAAACCCGCTCTTAGCGCAGGCCTAAAAGTAATATTAATTAAAAGCGGAGAGTGATCAAAGTATGTATAAGAAGGTGCACAACCATGGCTTCAGGGAACCTGCGGCACCAATCATCATTTTTCATGGCCCGATCAAGCCTTTTATGAACTTTTAATCCATTTTTGTTGGTTCCCGACCAGGTCATACGAGACTCGCTAGCTGTCAGATCATTGAGGCCACAATCTTTGACATTATCATTAAACTTTTTCATTCTGTTAATATCCAAGGAACCACTGACTCCCAAATAGATTCTCTTATTCTTGGAGACCCAGGAGACGTCTGCATCTCCTTACATTATGTTTCCATAGCTGTAGATGTTCCACAAATACTTCCATGAACAGCGTTTGAGATGGTCCTCTCTCCATTGTTCTAAATGCCACTTTAGTTGACTCCACCACCCAGAATACTTCGATCGGTATCTAGAATTCCTCTATGTTCTCCATGAACCTTGAGAATGGATTTTTGTGAACAAGGTTTTGGGATATTTATTCCATAGCTTGGACGAAGGCTGATGGTGGCTTCTAAAGGTTTGTTAGGGGATGGACGATGGCTTTCGAGGTAGGGGAGGAGTGCCCAGCCTGAAGCACAAGGGTGTTGTTAGGTGAAGATTTGAGAATGATGGAGTTAGGATTTTTACTCGTCTCAGATGGAGGAGGAGAGGCAACTTTTGTATTACCTTTGTTCAGCCTTTGTGTTACGACCCGGTTTTCTAAGGCCGCCACTAGGTTTATCCTATAGAGAATTCTACTCTAAATATTCCACCATTTATAAATAAATTAGTATTACTAATAATTTTGCTTTGATACTACTCTGTTACAGTCCGGTTTCCCAGGATCGTCGCGCGATTTCTCCCCTAGGAGAATTAACACTAAAACTGAATAACCACTATCTCATTTCATTAAAATTGAGAAATGTTACAATACAACAACGGTGGTAATTATAAATTTATTAATTAGTTGAATAAATTTTACAACAACAATAGTTTATACAAATATTAAAAAAAAAAAAAAAAACACTTAATATCCAATCCCAATTTATCGAGTCAATTGTAGTACTAAGATGTTAATGTGTTTAAATTGGAACCAAAGGGACCAAAGTAAGACATTATCAAACTTCAGGGGTACAAAACGTCAAAACCCAAAACAAAGTCCAATTTGGAACTTTTCATTTCAAATTTCCAATTCTGTGGCTTAAATAAATACTCTGTAAACTAAAAATGACATAAACTAATTACTCAGTAATCAATGATTCTTTTTATAAATATTTGATAAATTTTACAATTACGGCGATAATTATAATTATCGAGTTATCGCATTGATTTTACAATCATACATAATAAATACAACTATTACAAATTTAATAGGAATCCAAATAAAATTCTCGTCACCGTTTCACCCTTTTCGGCTCTGCAATTAAAACTGTGGGGTTGTGAGCCAACGCTCAGTAGAACTTCAACCCCTCTAATACGTGTATTTAATTAATGTAGCAATTAAACACACAAGCATGATTTCTACATAATTTTCACATAATCATAAGTATTTCATGAAAATTAATGGTTAAAATTCAATAACAATAATAATATAAATCTCACAATAGAATAGAGAAATCAAATACATATATTAAAAGAGATAGAAATTTTACCTGAAATCCGAAATCGAAATCTAAACCGAAATATTAATTATCGCTCAAAATCATTCCAACTCCATAAACGTTTTAACTGATCCCAAAAATTATTAATTTACCGTCGTCTAATAAACTCACCCAATTTTTCAAATATATGCTCAATATATATATATATATATATATATATATATTGTGGTTGTATTTGGTTTCCTTCATAACGAAGGAAATCATTGCAACCATTTGTTTATTTATTTATTTATTTACATAATGTCCCCTTTAAAATAAAATAAAAAATATATATTAATTATATCCTAAAACTCTTAAAAGTATATTTTAAATAACACAATAGTACCAAAACTCTTGATAGTCAATTCAAAATTAAAATTTAACCCCAAAAATTATCAAATATTATTTATACAATAAATCTATGAAATAATTCCAGAAATATTAAATTCATATAAAATAATAAGATTTTCAAAATATAAATTTTTTGGGTATTACACTTTGGGTCTCAGTAGTGTTCAGATATTTGTTTTACACGTTGCCTTTACCTACTGTTGGATTAGCTTGGTTCTCTGTAGCCTCGAGATGGGAGCTCTACCTCCCATATTTGCTATCTTTAGTTCCAAGTTGGATTGGAATTCTTTTGGATCCAATAACGGATGAATTGTTTTTTGCAGTTTGGAACCCACGAGTAGGTTGGGCTTTGGGTGCCGATCCAAGTACACTCTCGTATTCAAGCCTAAAGTTTTTTCATTGGAGTTCATAACAAGGAACCATAGGGCAGTTTAGGTTTATCTCTACACAAATCTGTGCGAACTTCCCCCTTGAAAATGATGTTGTGTTGCGGTCCATTTTTATCGGTCTTCCCAGTGCTTTTTCAATGATGTAGATCACATGAGGCTCATAATATTAAATAGGTAGCTCGAAAAGATGAATCCAAATTGTTATCTTTAAATCGGTGGCTCCATCGGGTCTGAAGTTTGGTTCCCACTTTCTAACTACGAGATAATGGTCTAAGATCGCCCATGGACCTTCTATCAACACCATGTGAGCATCAATGATCTTATTAAAATTTGCCAAATAATAAATTGTAACTTAAATCAATGATCTCAAAGTCACTCATTGGCTTCCACATAAATTTTGTCATCTCACAAAGCATTTTGTAGCCTATTGGTCGTCCTAGAAGCATAATGATAAGGGTGTCTTTCCATTTCTTTTGAAACTGCTCGAGAATTTGGACCCGAATTTTAATCCTTGGGCACATTGATGAAGTTTCTAGAGCGTCTATTTTTTCCTTCCCTAGATTTTCTTCATCCATAGCTTAAAAATTGTCTTCCTTTGTGTTAAAGGGCACGTCTCCAAAGCTTGGACGAAATTTTTGGTTCTCTATAGTCAATGCTTCTTTGAAAGATCTGAGATTTTGAGCATTTCCGTTTGAGGAAGTTTGGGTGTTTTCCACCACCGGACTCTTTTTCGAACCTCCAGAAAGTTTTTGGGAGTTGATGGTTTCTTCAGCTTGATCCACGATCATTTCCACTTTCACCGAATCCTTTTCTAGAGTCAGGTGGTGATTATTTTCTATTTTCTTTGTGCTCCTTTCCAAAACATCATCTTTTTCGTTGGATTTTGCTTTTAAGGTTTCGGGGAGCATTTCTCTCTTTACTTCCATTTCATTCATACCTTATGTCTCATTACAATATGTTCATTTTAACCCCCAAACCGCCTAATCTTCATCACAATCATCCTTGGTTTGTTTCTTCATCTTGGATCAACTTTTTTTCATCTTCTTGATCTTTTCATCTTTGTTTCTTGATTCTTCATTGTCCTTCTATTTAACGATTCAATTTTCCAGAGCCGCCACGCAGTTTCTCCCACGGAGAATTAAAACTAAAATTGAATGACAAATATTTTATTTAATAAAAATTTGAACAAATTTTACAATCATAGGGCGATAATTATAATTATCGAATTATCAAGTCAATTATACAATAATAAATAATAAGTGCAATTTTTACAAATTAAATAGAAATTCAAATAAAATTCCTTGGACAATTTTATTTTCACCGGTCCTACAATCAAAACTGTGGGGTTATGAGTCAACGCTCAGTAAAATTTTCAACTCCACTAATACGTGTAACTAATTAATATAACAAATAAACACATTGGCATGTTTCCCACATAATTTTCACCTAATACATGATCATAATATCTCATGCAAAACAAAAATTATATAGTAATAACATAAATCACACAATACATGGAGAGATTAATTACATATATTAAAAGAGTTAAAAATTCTACCTGAAATCCGAATCGAAATCGCTACGATATAAATTTTATTTTTCTCTTTTTTATTCTTTTTTTTTTCTCAAAAAGTTACAGCAAAAACCCATATTATATATGCATGTATATACAGATAGAAAGAGGCTAATGATCAATGCACAATACTTATTATTAGTATTAGTATTAGTATTATTATATATATGTTTTCACCGCCTCTTTTAACTTTTTTTTTTTTTTGGATATTGTGACATGTGTCACATATTATATATATTATGTGTGTGTGTGTGTGTGTATGTATACATGGTTGGGTTCATTTCCTTCTTTAGGAAGGAAATGATCTCAACTGCTTTTATTTATTTATTTACACAATTATTTTTTTTTAAATAATAAAAATATTAATTATATCTCAAAACTCTTAAAAGTATATTTTAAATAACATAATAATCCTAAAACTTTTAAAAATTAATTTAAAATTAACATTTAACCTCCAAAAATTATAGAATATTATCTACACTGTAAATTTACAAAGCAATCCCAAAATATTAAATTTATATAAAATAATATTTTCAAAAATATAATTTTTCAGGGTATTACAATCTATCCCCCTTAAATAAATTTCGTCCTTGAAATTTTGTTCAAAACAATAATAATTCAGAATCACACCAATTATCTTATATACTCAATTAAAATACAGTAAATATACGTATGCAACTATTGTATCGCAAATAGTCTCAATAATTGCACAACTCTCCGACTCTATCTATTGCTAGTAGTGGACCAATATCTATCTGAATTAGTCGATGTAAAATATTTTATCGATGTACTGTCTTCATAATAGAAAAATAAATTATGGATCAAGTGGTTTTATCAAAATCTACTTTTCAACAATATATAGCTATTTACGTGGCAATATTAAAATCCCAACAAAATATCATCAAAATAGAACATTCGAATTCAAATTAACTAATCAACTCACTTGTATATAATAAAATATCATATTTCTTTACTAGCCATAGGATCATTTTACCTCACGATCGGGAGTTATCATATCAACTACCTGCAGAACTTACCCTCCTGCCAGATCTCAACACAATATATCATAATCAATTTCATATTTAACTTCTCCTGTCAAATCGACAACATATTTTTATCACCTGCAGGATTTGCCCTCCCAATAGGTCTAACAATATATTCATAATCAATTCCATATTCGATTCCACCACATTATATTATCAATTCCATATTCAACTCCAACATATTGACAATCAATATCATATTCGACTCCACCATATTGATAGTCAACAACAATAACAACAACAACAATGACAACATCAACCACCTGCAGGACTTACCCTCCTGACAGGTCTCAATACAACATGTCATAATCAATTTCATATTCAACTTCTTATGTCAAATCAAC
Source organism: Eucommia ulmoides (assembly GCA_016647705.1). Taxonomy (NCBI): domain Eukaryota; kingdom Viridiplantae; phylum Streptophyta; class Magnoliopsida; order Garryales; family Eucommiaceae; genus Eucommia; species Eucommia ulmoides. The sequence goes on from CM028337.1 coordinate 25,680,274, forward strand.
AATATATTTTTATCACTTGCAGGACTTGCTCTCCTGACAAGTCTAACAATATATTCATAATCAGTTCCATATTTAACTCCACCACATTATATTGTCAATTTCATATTCAACTCCACCATATTAATAATCAACAACAATAACAATATCAACTACCTGCAGGACTTACCCTCCCAACAGGTCTAACAACATGTTCATAATCGATTTCATATTCAATTGCACCATATTATATCGTCATACCATATTCAACTCCACCATATGAATAATCAATACCATATTCAACTCCACCACATTATACCGTCAATACCATATTTAACTCCACCATATTAATAGTCAACAACTCGTGGTAAAACCATCATATCATATCGATAATCAACGCCAACAACAACAATATACATCAACTACTGCAAGACTTACCCTCATGCTAAGTCACAACACAATATCCTACATGACATGTCCTCTTGTAAGGACCAACAATATCTCACAGGACGTATGATAGGTGTGAAAAACCTATCTATTTCGAAACCGAATTTTTTAGTTTTCAAGCGTATTAATTATATTTAATTGTGTTTTAGTTTGTTTTAGTGTACAACAGGTGAAGGGACGTTAAAGGCAATAAACAAGTGAAAACGGTGGAGAAACGATGAACAAAATGTGAAAAATAGGATTTCGGTGAATGAAGACCACCGCCTAGGCGGAAGTTCCATCGCCTAGGTGAAAAATCGTCAGAAAGTTGTGCCAACAGCCACCGCCTAGGCGGAGAAACCACCGCCTAGGCGAAGATCCAACAGAAGCTTAACCGACTTAAGCCACCGCCTAAGCGGTGAACCACCGCTTAGGCGGTGATACTCTGCGCAGAAATATCTATTTGAAGATATTTTGAAGATATTTTTCAAACTTTGCCTATTAAACCCTTTTCTCCCCCAATTGCCAAAGACCCTAGAAGACACGAGAAAGCACCGGTTGATATTTAGAGAGCTCCTTTCACCTTAGTTAGATTTAGATAATTTAGGAAGTAGATTAGATTAGTTTAGAGAGTGTTCTTGGTCATTTCTTGAAGATCTAGAAGAGGAAGTTCATCAATGGAGAAGATGAAGCTCGGGAGGATTGTTCTTTGGCGAAAGTGGACTACTCCACTTTGAGATTTGGCTTTTCTTCCCTTGTTTCCATCTTTGTACTTAATGTTTATTATTGATATTGATGATCTCCTCTTGATTTAATATTGTATTGGCTAAGAACATGTTAGTTTAATTAAATATTAGTTAGGGATAGATGTAGTTGTGTAAATATTCGTTTGGTTTAATATACGTTTCTTTAACGGTTGTTGCTTTTAAATCCAACTGTGTTTATCATTTGATGACGATTTTAGTATGCTTGTAATGGTATTAGGGTTGGATTTGAGAATCTAGGATTTGACACTCGGGAGAGGTAACCCTGGATTCAAACTAGGGTAAACATATCGTTACGACCTAATGACCCGGGAGGGCGTTAGTTAGTGTGCAATAGATGACGTTAGGTCAAGACTCACGTGGCCTAGAATCGTTAAGACATTGAGGGAGACCTCTTCGTCGACACGAAGTCGCGTATTCCCTCGTCTTACACTCGGAAGAGGTAGCGGAGGAGTTTACGAACCGAGATTGTCGGATACCTAAACTCCGTTATTGTTAACTAAACGAAATCAAATATGTATTAAGTGAACGAAATCAATCCCTAATTAATCAAATTAGTTAAGATTAACCCACTAATTGTAGTTTAGTTTAGATTAATTTTAAATCATGTCTTTAATCGTCAGGATAACATGAGACTACGTAAATTGTAGTATTCAATTATTCACACTTTTCTCCGTGGGAACGATATTCGATTTTCAAGATCCACTATATTAAAACTTAGACCTCGTATACTTGCGAGAGTAAGTAGCGGTGTATTTCACGCCCTACCAAGTTTTTGGCGCCGTTGCCGGGGATTAGTGTGAATTTTATTGAATATTGCCAAAAATACGCGGTAACGGCTCAGGAATTAAGCTTTAGATAGGAGAAGCAAATGTATCATATTCTAGTCCCATCAACGTACCAAGTTTTTGGCGCCGTTGCCGGGGATTAGTGCGAATTTTAAGTTGATATTGTGACTAAGTGGTCGATTGTTAATCCTGACATTTATTTTGTTTTGTTCTTAATTTTAATTTTTGTTTAATTGTGTTAGTGTGATTAAGCCATACGAGAGACGACGAAGAAGATTGGAATTCTTAATTCTCAATCCCGAGATCGAGCTTATATTAAAAATGATAAGGACTGAAAAGAGAAGCCGACTTCATGCCATGATCTTGATTCGACTGAGTATTTGAGCCCAAATTCCTTATCTATGTGGAATTTTGGTGAAAAATACTTAGCAACACGAAAGTCTAGTTAGGGACGGTAACTCAAGCGCTTAATTTTTTTTTTTTGAAATGAAACTTAGGGTATCAAATTACCCAATTTTTGTTACTATTTATTTGTTTATTTATTCTTTTTGGAAGTCGGCATGGTTTCAGAACGTGTTCGGAAGTGAATTTAGGAGTGTGGACGCTTGGGGAAGTATTTTAAGTTTAAACACGTTGAACAAGCGAAGTGAAAACGTATGGGGTGGAGTCATATTTTGAAAATTTGAGAAAAATATGAAAGTAGGAGCTGCAGGCCCACTGCCTAAGAGTTTAATCCACCGCCCAGGCGGTAAAAATACAGGTTGTGTGTTTTTCAGCAAAAATGGCCCACCGCTTAGGCGATAAAAATACAGGAAACAACAAATTTTGAAAATCTGCTCCACCGTCTAGGCAGAGAAACCACCGCCTAGGCGGATTAGTAGCAGAACAATATGAGTTTTCACACTGGTGTAATTTCGCTTAGGCGAAAAAACCACCGCCTAGGCTGAATTTCGTCAGAAAGTTTTTTTTAAAGAAAAGGGCTCCACCGCCTAAGCGGTGGACCTTCTACAGTTAAACAGCCCCCGTTCGTTCAAAAATTGAAATCGCAAGATTCCTTCCCCAAAATCCTCCACCTTCTCTCTAAAACCTCACTTTCAAACCGTTCCAATACTCAAAAATCATCCTTCCATATTACAAAATTTGTGATTTCTACCCCAAATCATCCACCACAAATCAATTTTCAACCCCATTTTCGCGATTTTCTTTATCACTTCGGGATTTTGATTTGATTTTTGGTGATAACTTAGTTTCTATGGATTGTTAAATTGTGTGAAACAAAATTGCATGCTATATTGTTCATATTTTGTTGAAACGTTGTGATTAGTGTGTGCGCTAGATCAAATTCACAGGTTCATGTGCGACTGCTTCGGCATTGCCGCCGCACTTTTTGCAACCGCCACAATTTCCATTCCGACATGATAGTGGTGGAGAGGAATTTCCTCGTCAGGTGAACAAGTAGGGAATAAATCTTATTCCCTAGGTATGTGTTCAAGCCATTTTGTATGCATTAATGCTATATGTTTATTGGGTTCGCTGACAGTGGAACGCGTCTTTTGTTCAAGCATGTATTGGGATGGAATGGATGATTAGTTTAGTGGATGTTCATCCATTTTGATTTTTTGTAGAAAAGGATGAACAATTATTATTTTTTGAACAAAATGCAAAAAAAAAAAATTGATGTACAAATCTATGTTTATGTATGTATTTTATTATGAATGTTTTAGTTTTTAAATTTTTAGTTTAGTTAGTTTAATTTTTGTTTTTGCATGTTTAGTGTTAGATTAAATAATGTATGTTAGTATTAGATTTAGTTTAGAATTGTATATGTATAAAGTTGTATTTGCATGTTTTGATGTTGAGTTCATTTGGGCTAAGACCCGATGATGAGAATTATCCCCTAATTGCATATTGAGGTCGGGGGTAATACCTTCCTTGTGTGTTTTGTGTGCTTAACATGTCGATTGGGTAAAAATTATCTCGATCCTAAAATCGCACAATATTTGAACTCAATGTATAATTATCTGAACAATTAGACACTGATTATTCAATATTAAACTCCTGATAGAAAATGAGGAGACTAGAACTTGATTTGGAGGAAACTTGGGTAGGTAAGGTAATTTCGAAGACGTGATTTAGGCCATCATTTTTTCGCTTGAACCGTTATAGCTAACCTGAAAAATTTCATTCCTTATTTCCCCTGTCGAAGCTGATAACGTAATCAATTCTGAAAACGTTCAAATACTCCTTTCATTTAAATTTTTCTTAACCCAATGTTGCTAAGCCTAATTTTCAAAATTAAGAGAAATCAAGTGAGCGGTCGGGTTTCTGATGAATTTTTATTGATTTGGTATTAGTGTATTCACTTGTCACTTTCGTATTTCTTTTTGCACGCTCCTAAAATAAGTTTGGGGGGGTGTTTCTATAATTTCTTTCTTTTACATATTCCTAAAATTTTATAAATTTGAATAAGTTTGGGGGTGTGTTTCTCTAACTTCTTTTTGCACTCCCCTATAACTATAATAAGTCGAATTAATTTAAGAATATGTTGTTTGTTAAAAAAAAAAAAAACCGTGAATATCGTTTTCATTTTCTTTTCTTTCGACAAGTGAATACAAATATCTTCATTTCTTATTCAGAGTTGTATTCTAAGAATGTGGGGGTCATGAGAGAGGATAGCGACAAGCAATTTTACCTCAGGTATCGTTCAATTAAAACAATTATCTATTTTCAATTCCAGTGATACCCGTAGTCGTTCTCCAAAGCCAAACCAAGCCCTATTGATATCTGTGAATATCCGAGCCTACATTAGTGGATAGTAGACTCCAATCGTATGGTTTTCTTGAATCCTTCAACGGTTTAAGTTATGAGCTTAACGATTGAATAATTGAATCCGATATTTGACCAGTTACACATTTGTGTTCTCACACACACACTTCAAATGGATCTAGAATGGTTTTCATTGATATTGATCGTTGAAATTCTAGAACACCACTTGGTGTGGGATACTTCCCGAACTTGATCAGATTTAGGGATGTTGAGGGAGGAACAAACTGGTCCTGTCAATTTAACTTTATATTTGCATGCATATACTTCTTTAGTGTTAGTTTAGTTTTTCATTTTTAGTTGGTTAGTTTATTAGTTAGTTTAGTTTAGTGTTAGTATTTTGCTCAAGGAGTAGCAAAATTCTAAGTTTGGGGGTATTGATAGATGTGAAAAATCTATCTATTTCAAAACCAAATTTGTTAGTTTTCAAGCGTATTAGTTATATTTAATTGTGTTTTAGTTTGTTTTAGTATAAAACAGGTGAAGGGACGTTAAAGGGCGATAAATAAGTGAAAACGTTGGAGAAACGGTGAACAAAATGTGAAAAATAGGGTTTCGGTGAACGAAGACCACCGCTTGGGCGGAAGTTCCACCGCCTAGGTGGAAAAAAGGCAGAATGTTGGAGTGCTAAAGTGCTAAACCACCGCCTAGGTGAGAAAACCACCGCCTAGGCGAGAAATCGTCAGAAAGTTGTGCTAGCAGCCACCGCCTAGGCGAAGATCCGACAGAAGCTTAATCGACTTAAGCCACCACCTAAGCGGTGACACTCTGCACAGAAATATCTATTTTTAGATATTTTGAAGATATTTTCCAAACTTTGCCTATTAAACCCTTTTCTCCCCATATTACCAAAGACCCTAGAAGACACGAGAAAGCACCGGTTGATATTTAGAGAGCTCCTTTCACCTTAGTTAGGGTTAGATAATTTAGGAAGTAGATTAGATTAGTTTAGAGAGTGTTCTTGGCCATTTCTTGAAGATCTAGAAGAGGAAGTTCATCAATGGAGAAGATGAAGCTCGGGAGGATTGTTCTTTGGCGAAAGTGGACTACTCCACTTTGAGATTTGGCTTTTCTTCCCTTGTTTCCATCTTTGTACTTAATGTTTATTATTGATATTGATGATCTTCTCTTGATTTAATATTGTATTGGCTAAGAACATGTTAGTTTAATTAAAGATTAGTTAGGGATAGATGTAGTTGTGTAAATACTTGTTTGGTTTAATGTACGTTTCTTTAACGGTTGTTGCTTTTAAATCCGATTGTGTTTATCATTTGATGACGATCTTAGTATGCTTGTATTGGTATTAGGGTTGGATTTGAGAATTTAGAGTTTGACACTCGGGAGAGGTAACTCTGGATTCGGACTAAGGTATCGTTACGACCTAATGACCCAGGAGGGCGTTAGTTAGTGTGCAATCGATGACGTTAGGTCAAGACTCATGTAGCCTAGAGTCGTTAAGACATTGAGGGAGACCTCTTCGTCGACACGAAGTCGCGTATTCCCCCATCTTACACTCGTAAGAGGTGGCGGAGGAGTTTACGAACCAAGATTGTCGGATACCTAAACTCCGTTATTGTTAACTAAACGAAATCAAACATGTATTAAGTGAACGAAATCAATCACTAACTAATCAACTTAGTTAAGATTAACCAACTAATTGTAGTTTAGCTTAGTTTAATTTTAAATAATGTCTTTAATCGTCAGGATAACATGAGACTACGTAAATTACGGTATTCAATTATTCACACTTTTCTCTGTGGGAACGATATCTGATCTTCAAGATCTACTATATTAAAACTTAAACCTCGTATACTTGCGAGTGTAAGTAGCGGCGTATTTTACGCCCTACCAACATGCCCTCTTGACGAGACAACTATGACATAGCAGAATAATAAAAATAATTTTTCAACTTTAAATTTTTTTACCTGATCTATTTAATATCATAAAACACGAAAATATAATTTGACGATTTATATAGAAGACAATAATCACATTTTTTCCATAAAAATAAAACACCAAAAATATTATAATATCTAAGTTCAGGAATAATTGAAACAATCTAAATCGTAATTTGACGAACCAAACAGGCCCCCAACATAATTCTCAAATTTATTTATTTATTTATTATTATTATTATTTTCTAACGGTATTTCACTTTCGCCTTTTCGGACTACCACTTATCCTACACTTCTCAAGTCATTTCACAAAATTGGACAGGAGTCAAGCTCAACTATGTCATCCTAGTTAGATATGACATTCCAACGAAATTGTAGCAATGAAACACCTGAATAGTAAATTTTGATGCAATCTCAGGCACGATTTTTTATTTTTTATTTTTTTTTGCCGGATACCATTTTCTCCATGGGCCGAGTTTAGATAGACAATTACCTTCATGCGATACTTGAGAGGATTGAATTAATGTCATAGAATTGTCATTGTAAAGGCTCTAATAAATCTTGGTCTATATAGTATATACTATTTTGGATACTGAAACACTTATATTATGTTATTGGTTGGGCAAATGCAAGCAACCACCTATTGGGTGGCCCTTGATAAGATCTTAGATCTTGAACTACTTGCAGTAAAAATATTTTTCTAATTGAATTTTATCGCCTAAAAACAAGTCTCAGTTTCACAAATTCTAGTGATCTAGTAAAAGATAAACTCATGATGAGTCAATGAGAAGAACAAGGAATTGGTCTAAACTTTATCGTGTGATCAATGTGATTTTTTTTTTTAAATGACAAGCAAATTAATAAATTATACTAAAAATATTATTTTTTAAATATTAATCAATTTATTATGAGTAACGGGTACCATAACCCAAGTCTAGGGTGGTCACAATCCTACTTTGATACCACTTTGTAACGACCCGGTTTCCTAGGCCGCCACACGGTTTCTCCCACGGATAATTAAAACTAAAACCGAATAACAAATATTTCATTTAATAAAAATTCGAACAAATTTTACAATCATAGGGCGATAATTATAATTATCGAATTATCGAGTCAATTTTACAATAATAAATAATAAGTACAATTTTTACAAATTAAATAGATATTCAAATAAAATTCTGGCACAGTTTCATTCTTACCGGCCCTGCAATCAAAACTGTAGAGTTGTGAGCCAACGCTCAGTAAAATTTTTAACCCCTCTAATACGTGTATCTGATTAATACAATAAATAAACACATAGACATGTTTCTCACATAATACATGATCATAATATCTCATGCAAAACAACAATTATACAGTAATAACATAAACCACACAATACGTGGAGAGATTAAATACATATAATTAAAAAATTAGAAATTCTACTTGAAATCCGAATTGAAATCGCTAAGATATAAATTTTATTTGTCTCTTTTTTATTCTTCTTTTTTCGCCAAAAGTTACAGCAAAAACCTATATTATATATGCATGCGTGTGTATATATATATATATATAGAAAGAGAGAGGGGGGGAGAGAGAGAGAGACTGATGATCAATCTACAATCCTTCTTCTTCTTCTTCTTCTTCTTCTTCTTCTTATTATTATTATTATTATTATTATTATTATATATATAAATATGCTTTCACCGTCTCTTTTTAACTTCTTTTTTTTGTTGTTGTGATATGTATCACATATTATATATATTATATATGTGTGTGTGTATATATACATGGTTGGGTTCATTTCTTTCTTTAGGAATGAAATGATCTCAACTATTTTTATTTATTTATTTACACAATTATTTTCGTTAAAATAATTAAAATATTAATTATATCCCAAAACTCTTAAAAATATGTTTTAAATAATACAATAGTCCCAAAAATTTTAAAAATCAATTTAAAGTTAACATTTAACCCCCAAAAATTATCGAATATTATTTATACCGTAAATTTATAAAGCAATCCCAAAATGTTAAATTTATATAAAATAATATTTTCAAAAATATAAATTTTTTGGGGTATCACATTCTACATGTATTATATTCCTTATCTTCGTAACCTATTCTCAGACACTCAACACATGTTAAATACACCAAACCACAAATATGCTGTTATAATCAAAATCTCATTTGTGGAGATCTAATCTCTTGGGGTCAATAGGAGCCTTGGAATTGGAATGAGAGATATAAACATACAAATTTTTAAGTTTTTGCATGCGTTCGTTTCTAATACCAATTATGCAACTCCAATTCTATAAAACCAAACACTACCTAAGTATTGAAGTCGAGATATAGGTTGAAGCAGTGGAGCAGTTGTTGAATCGAAAAATAGGAGAACCAAGCCATCCTACCATAGCATCCTCGAATAAGATAATTATACCCTAACTATGATGGTGAGATTGAACAATAGCATTTTTTGGGACGATCAGAACAAGCGCTTAGAAAATGTTGAATCACTCATAGAAGTCATCGAGGCTCTCCTAGTTAATGACAAACTTTTCTTTCCTAATGGTTGCCAACTCGGTGTAGACACGGCATTTTGACCGCCTCGCAAAAATATTATACTTTATTTTATAGTTACCTTTATTTTATTTCTCTTTTTTTTATTTTGTTTTTTATTGTACCGCATTTATGCGGTTTAATACCGCTAAATTAAGTTTTTGTTAATCTCTTAAGTAAATTAAATATTAGTAATTAATTTATTTTTCTTTATTTTTGTAAATTTTTCGAAGTGGGATAAAAACGCGTTAATTAGGAACAAAATGGACAAAAAACAGACGAGAACGAGAGAAATTTGGACAGATCACGTTCAAAAGGGGGTGGGGGTTGCATACAGGTCGCACGTGCGACCAGTGCTGCTGGCCGCATATGCAGCCAGCTGGGCAGAGAGTTTGCTCTCTGCGCACAGCATTTTGGGTGCACCAAAATTCGGTGCAACCACCTTTTTTTTTCTTTTCTTTTCTTTCCGGACGGATTTTTGCCTATAAATATAATGGAGGCTCATATCACAGGAGAGCGTTTTTTGGGTTTTTTTGGAAGAGGAAGAGGACAAATTTTGAGAGAAAATTTTGAAGAAAATAATATTATGTTTATTTTGTTGTAATTTTGGAAGAAGAAGAAGAAAAATAAAAAATCTCCAAATTAAGGTTGTAAACTTTCATCTGTTGTAAATTTTACTCTTATTTTTTAAAATAAATTGTTATTATACTAAATTTTGATTTTTTTTGTAAATTATATTTTTTCCTTTTTTTTTTCATTTTTTTTTTTTTTTTTTTGAGTAAATAAAACGAGGTAGAAATATCTCTGCCTTCCATTGGAACGGTTTAGGTTTAGAAAAAAATTATTCCCCTCAAGGTGTGTGTGTGCGTGTGTTTCTTTAACTTGTGTTCAATATAATGTACTAGCAATACGAGGTAGAAAACTTCCGACCTTCCATTAGAACAATTTAGGTTTAGAAGAAAATTACTCTCCTAGAGGCGTATGTGTGTGTGTGTGTGCGTGTGTTTCTTTAACTCGTATTAAATATAATGTGCTGACAAGATGAAGTGGAAAATTTTCAACCTTCCATTGGAACAGTTTAAGTTTAGAAGGGAATTACTCCCCTCGATGCATGTAAGTGTGTATGTGCGTGTGTTTTCTTTAACTTGTGTTAAATATAATGTACTAACAATACGAGATGGAAAACTTCTGACCTTCCATTGGAACGGTTTAAGTTTAGAAGGAAATTACTCCCCTTGAGGAGTGTGTGTGTGTGTGTGTGTGTGCGTGTGTGTGTGCGTACGTGTGTTTCTTTAACTCGTATTAAATATAATGTGCTGACTAGATAAGGTAAAAAATTTTCAACCTTCCATTGGAATGGTTTAAGTTTAGAAGGTAATTACTCCCCTCGACGCGTGTAAGTGTGTGTACGCGTGTGTTTTCTTTAACTTGTGTTAAATATAATGTGCTAATAATACGAGGTGGAAAATTTTCGACCTTCCATTGGAACGGTTTAAGTTTAAAAGGAAAATACTCCCTTCGAGGCATGTGTGTGTGTGTACGTGTGTTTCTTTAACTTGTGTTAAATAGAATGTGCTAACAATACGAGGTGGAAAGCTTCCGACCTTCCATTGGAACGGTTTAAGTTTAGAAGGAAATTACTCCCCTCAATGCTTGTGAGTGTGTGTGTGCGTGTGTGTTTCTTTAACTCGTATTAAATATAATGTGCTGACAAGATGAGGTGAAAAATTCTCAACCTTCCATTAGAACGGTCTAGGTTTAGAATGGAGATTACTTCCCTCAATGTGTATGTATGTGTATGTGTGTGTATATGAGGAGAATTTCAAAATAAAATAAAAATATTCGCATTTAAATTTTAATTGGACTTAATTGGATAAGATACCGTCTTTGGACGGGCGTCTTAGGGTGCTTGACACCTTCCCCTAGCGTAACTGGCCTCCGAACTCTTTAAACGAATCTCTGGTCGGACCATGTTATTTTGGAGTCAGAATTTTACTTAAGCCATTTTTTTAAAATTGTTTTCAAAAAGAAACAATCTGGTGACCTAGCACATCATTTAAACCCAATGCTAAGTGGCGACTCCTTTTTCTAAAACATGCTTAAGTATTTTTAATGAGAAAATCGACGTTTTTAAAAAAACCCTTCTCATTTTACCAGCGAGCGAATATTGTCTATTTTTTATTTTCTTTAGAAAATCGGGGCGCGTTCACTCGGCATCCCAAGAATGGACAACCCTGCCTAGGGGAGGAGGGGGAGGAAATTCTTCTAATTTAAAGAATGCTTAGAACCATATTGAATATCTGGCCTAAAGAAGGCCCATCAATGTTAGGCTTTAAAGGAAGTCCAACAACGTCCACTACCATGACATCGTCAAAGCCACCTTGCTGATCAACAGTGCTAGAGTTGCTACATGGAAAGAAAAATAAAGAAAATAATATAAAACTACCCATTTGAATGGTGGAAACTCACCAGAAAAGGTAGACAGATAGTTGGAGAAGAAGAACGTTCGTAATAAAAAAAAAAAAAAAAAAGTGCTCTGAGTTTCAAACTAGAGAAAAAAAAAAGGGAGGGAGGGAGTGAGGCTTTGGAGCCTAGTGTCATGGTCTTACTTTTCCCGAAATAAACATGCAGCACTTAGCCTCGATTCCAACCCCTTGAAAGTGCTAAGTAAACATTACCATGACAATCAACCAACCAAGCTTCGAAAAGGAAAGAAGTAAGGAAAGCTAGAGAGCTTGCAAGAATAGGAGAGCAAGAAAGCTTGGGAGAATGAAAGTTTATATTGCTTGTTCACAACTTGGTAAGAAGCAAATGAACTCTCTCCCCTTTATATAGGCCAAGGGCCTTACAATGGATGGGCTAGATCATTTTGATCTAACGATTACAAATGATGCTCTAGAGAATTCTACTAGATATTTACAAAAGAAAATTCTAGAAAATATGGGTGTCTAGAATGCTCCACAATTCTCTACAATATTCTAGAACATTCTAGAAAGTTGGAAGCCTCCAAGAGTACCATTTCCCTTACTCTATATATACAAGACTAAGCTTCCACACTTAGAGAATTTCTCTAGTAGGAAGGCCAAGGTGTGAGGGATGTTACATTGTCCCCCACCTATTCTTACGACGCCCTCGTCGCGCCTTCATCCTTGAACCTTTGGACGTGATTCGCAAATTGCCATAGTTGGTCCTCAAGTTCCCAGCTCGCTTCACTATCTGGAAGGTTCTTCCACTTGACCAAATACTCATGGTAGTTTGGCACGCCTCTCTTCCATATAACCCAATCGGCTAGTATGCAATCAACCTCTTTATCGAAATAGGTGACTACAGTAGTTAGCACCCGTTTTGATGCCTCGCGTCCTGGTTCTTCCATGTCTTCATGATACGGCTTTAAGAAATTGACATAGAAGACAGGATGTATCTTCAACTTAGGCAAGAGATGGATATTATAGGAGACTTTCCCCATACGTTTTATTATCGAAAAAGGGCCTTCGTAACGACGAACAAGGCCCTCGTGAACTTTGCCTAGAAATTTGAACTATTGTGGCAAAAGTTTCACAAGAACCAAGTTTCCCTCGTTGAACTCCAGCGGCTATCTAAAGTTGTCCGCCCACTTCTTCATTTTCTTGGCCGCTTTGTCTAGGTATGCCTTAGCCATGTCAATCTGTTCATTCCACACCTTAGCAAACTTGTACGTTGTTAGACTCTTCTCATCATAACTTACTGCTAAGGCATTAGGTGTTAATGGTTGCCCTTCTGTAACAATCTTGAAAGGGTTTTGGTTGGTCGCCTCACTCTTTTGCAGATTGTACGAGAATTGTGTCACGTCGAGCAATTTGGCCCAATCAGTTTAGTTGGCAATAATGTAGTGCCGCAAATATAACTCCAGCAGGGCATTAATCCACTATGTTTGCCTATCGATTTGTGGATGAAAACTTGTTAAGAAGTCCAAGTCCGTCCCTAGTAATTTGAACAATTCCGTCCAAAAACGGCCAGTAAATCGAGGGTCCCAATCACTGACGATATGTTAAGGAACTCCCCATAGCTTCACCATATTTTTAGGAAGGGTTGGGTTGTCTCCTCCGCAGTACAGTCGGCTGGTACAAGGATGAAAGTGGCATACTTGCTGAATCGATCGACCACCACCACAATGCTCCCACAGCCTTCCGATTTCGGTAGTGCTAAAATGAAGTCCATGGAGACAGTTTCCCGTGGTCGCTAAGGTATGGGCAGCGGTTCTAACAATCCCGTTAGGTGTTGTTGCTCTATCTTGTCTTGCTGACATACAAGGAAAGTCCTGATGTAGGCCTCTATATCGTCCCGCATATGAGGCCAATAATAAACATCCTTCATTAACGACATGGTGCGCCTCATGCTGGAATGTCCAGCCCACTTTGAATCATGGATTTCCTTTATTAACTCCTTCCTAAGGTTTTGCCACTTAAAGACGTAGCGCCTGTCCATCTCCGTATACAGAAGGTTGCTCCTTAGCCAAAAGCGTCACGTCTTCCCTTCGTTGGCCATGCTAACAAGACTCTTGGTCAAGGGATCATGTTGTAGTCCCTCCTTGCTGCTATCTAGAAAGGTCCATTTGGGGCAACTAATAGGTGTTAGTTCGGCCTTACGGCTTAAGGCATCCGCTACCACGTTCACTCGCCCGGGCTTGTACTCCAACCAATAGTCAAATTCTGCAAGAAAATCCTGCCACAATGCTTGCTTTGGACTCAGTTTTTTCTGTGTCTGGAAATAGCTTGTGGCAACGTTGTCGGTCAAGATGACAAATCGAGACCCCAAGAGATAGTGCCTACAGGTTCGTATATAGTGAACCACAACCGCCATTTCTTTCTCTTGGACCGTATAACATCTCTCAGTGTCATTTAATTTTCGACTTTTATATGCCATAGCACCCCTTCCTGCATGAGAACCCCTCCAATATTAAAGTCAGAGGCATTCGTGTGAACCTCGTAAGGCTTGGAGAAATAGTACAAGCATAAGGTTGACTCTTCTGAGAAGCCTTCTTCAAGTCGACAAGGGCATTTTGACATTTCTCGAACCATTCTCATGCCTTACCTTTCTTCAACAGATAGGTGAGAGAGGTGGCTCGGGTAGAATAGCTTTTTATGAAACGCCGGTAATAATTTACGATCCCCAAGAACGAACGTAATTCAGTTATCTTCGTGGGCGGTTCCCAATCTCGAATCGCCTCACCTCGCATGTTTCCATCATAATTTTCCCTTGTGGCACCTTGTGGCCAAGGAAAGACACTTTCTCTTGTGCAAAACATTTTTCCACCTTGATGCAAAACTCATTTTCACGTAGTACTTGGAGGACTTGTTTTAGATGTTGAACATGTTCGTCCAAAGTCTCACTATAAATGAGGATATCATCCAAGTAGACTACGACGAAACGGTCAAGGAATTAGTGGAAAATCTTGTTCATTAAAGTACAGAATGTGGCCAGTGCATTTGTGAGTCCAAAAGGCATAACCAGGAATTCGAAAGAACTGTATCTTGTGACACACGTTGTCTTGGACTCGTATTCTTTATCAATCCAAACTTGGTAGTACCCCGAGCGCATGTCCAGCTACATGAAGTACCGGACTTTAGCGAGCCGATCAAATAAATCGACCATCAAAGGAATCGGGTACTTGTTCTTGATTGTGATCTTATTGAGCATCCGATAATCGATGCACATCCACAACGAACCGTCCTTCTTCTTTTGGAACAGCACTAGTGCCCCGTACGGTGCTTTAGACACCTGCAAATGTTCAGCATCCAATAACTCATTCAGTTGTCTCCTTAATTCTTCAAGCTCAGGAGGCGACATACAATAAGGTGCTATGGCCGGACGTTTGGCACTCAATTCCAATTCAATCTTGTGATCCACCTCTCTACGGGGTGGTAGCCTCTTTGGTAGCTCCTTTGGCATGACGCCCTTGAATTCCTCAGGGACTGCTTTGATGTCTCCCGGAACGTTGGGCAGGTCAAGTACTATAGGGCCGTTCGACGTCTCTTTCAGTACAACAAGTTAACTAGTTCCCCCTTTTTTAAACACCTTCTTGAATTACATAGCGGACGAAGCTTGCTTCTCGATTTTGGCAGCACGTTCTGCCGAGACCATGCAAATCTTGCAACTATCCATTATGCATACTAAATTAGCAAAAAGAATGGGGAAAGCGTTTACATTATCAAGGAATTCCATGCCGATCACGACCTTGAAGTCATCCATAGGTACCACCAACGTGTTCATTGTTCCTTCTCATTGTCCGATATTGGCACGTGCATCTCGTGCCACTTATGTAACGGTTGGGCTGCCAAATTTACGGCCTTCAAGGTTTCTCCTTGACAAATTTGAGCTTCAATCGTTTCGTCTCATCCAAGGAGACGAAGTTGTGACTTGCCCCCGGTATCGATAAGGGCCTTAGTGAGCATCCCATTAGTCTTTACTTGCACGAACATCAACCTCTTGGGAAAAGCTTCTGGCACGGAGCACTTTGCCTTGATAGCATTCAGCAGATGAAGGAAGCCCATATGTACCTCATCCTCTTATTGCTTATGTTGTTCTTCATACTCCATTGTCATGGCACTTAGTGCTTTTCGTTTGGAACATTTACGCACCCAATGTGGCCCATCGCAAATGAAAAAATTGGTTCTCGGCTGAGAACGACCCTTGGCATTCCATGACCTCTCCTTCCAAGACGAAGACAAGGGTTTGTGACCCCCAACATCCTTATTTCCATGGCCACTTTGGGAGGATCCATGGTCTCCCCCACCTTGGCCTTGATTGAACTTTCTGGGCCTATTTTTTTGTCTTAGTTGTTTTACCCCTTATACTATAGTCGATTAGTGATTTCGCTGCGGCTATAGCAGTAGAGAGGTCTTACATACATCAGCACGTTAATTCCGTTTTGGCCCAATGTTGTAACCCATCAAGGAAGTAGAACAATTTATCTGTATCGGCCATATCAGGTATTTCTAGTGTTAAAATTGTGAATTCTTTCACGTAGTCCGAGATAGACCCCGTTTGTTTTAGCCGGCAAAGCTTACCCCTTGCTTCCGCTTCGGCATTCTCAGGATAAAATTTTCTTTTGATTTCTCTCTTGAAATCATCAAATATATTAATCACACACATACCTTTGGAAATTTCTTCGTCTTTCTGACACCACCATAGTAGTGTTGTTTTTGTAAGGTATGTTACCGCATTATTGATCTTTGAGGCCTCGTGTACCGTCTCCTTGGTAGCGAAGTATCGTTCCAACCCCCAAATAAAGTTGTCCAGTTCTCAAGTGTTCCGCCTGCCCAAGAAAGTGTTCGGTTTCGAATTGTCGACATCCAAGACCTCACGAGTGGTAGTGATCCCCGACGATACCACCCACTTGCACAAAGCCCAATCCGATCGGGCCTCCTCCAATTCAGCTTGAATTTTGGATAGTTAAACTCTATAGTAACTTCTAAGGATTTTCTCCAACTCAACCCGAACGTTGGATATTTCGCCTTCGAATTGTTGTTTTATGTTGTTTAGCTCTAAAAAGACTTGGTCTCGAAAAGTACGTAACTCACCTCGTAGGGAGTCACCAAGTTCGCAAAGGGACACCTTCATAGCTTCGTTAATGGCTTGTTCTTCTTACTCGAAGCCATCAAGATATTGCCCCATGTCCTCAAAGTCGAACGTCACTTTCACCATTATCTCCTCCAGGCCAATCACCCATCCCTCAAGGCTTGAGATAAGGTCCTTAGACTTGTTTCTCTTACCTTGATGGGTAGCAGGGGCAGCTCTCCTCCCAACCAACTTCCATTACAGGCTCCTCTATGTTGGATGTTTCGGTTGATGCCATCGCCACAGTCCAAGCTCGATACCTCGAGCTCTGATACCAGCTATCACGGACTTACTTTTTTCGAAGTAACCGTGCGACACTTAGTCTTGATTCCAACTCCTTGGAAGTGCTAAGCCAGCCTTACCAAGACGAGCAACCAACCAAGTTTTGAGAAGGAATGACGTAAGGAAAACTAGAGAGCTTGCAACAGTAGGAAAGTATGAGAGCAAGAGAGTTTGGGAGAATAAAAACTTATATTGCTTGTTCACAACTTGGTGAGGAGAAAATGAGCTTTCTCTCCTTATATAGGCCAAGGGCCTTATAATGGACGGCCTGAATCATTTTGATCTAATGGTTACAAATAATACTCTAGAAAATTCTATTAGATATTTACAAAAGAGGATTCTAGAAAAATAGGGTGTCTAGGATGCTTCACAATTCTTTACAATATACTAAAATATTCTAGAAAGTTGAAAACCTCCAAAAGTACCCTCTTCTCTTACCCTATATATGCAAGACTAAGCTTCCACACTTAGAGAATTTCTCTAGTAGAAAGGCCAAGGTGTGAGGGACGTCATACTAGTCCTCCTCATATAAGCAATGCCAATGGTCCGAATCAACCCAAATCAACAGTTCCATGCCTCTAACAACCTCGAACAGACAAATGACTACAATCATCAAATTAGAAATCAGTATGGTGGCACAAAAAACAAGTGTTGTTGTTGCTCTTATTCAATTACATGTGATGGGATTCCACTTAGGGTCCCCAAAGCTTCCATTCCTAGTCCTCGAGCTCAAGCAATGGGAACACGGGCCAATTGATGATGTGTGCTTCAAGAATAACCAACCATAATGCCATGTGAATCGACATCTTGACCAATATGATCTCGAGCCTTGAAATAAGCCTCCCAATGGGCAAGTAAAGGACGACTCAATTAACGTTAGACCGAAGGTCAGGACCACATCTCCTACACAGGACCTCACTATGCCTCAACCAAATAAAGAGACGCAGAGTGATTGACTCAATCTAAGGCATAATCCTCTAACCCCTTGATTCAGGGATGAATGGGAATGATGCCAAAATTTAGGGGACTTGCTACCCAAAAGAATCCATAACTATAAATAGACAGCGAAGACTACCAAACGTGTAACTATGAACTCTCTTACTTATCGAAACTCTAAAACTTCCACAACTTCTTGGAAAATATATTGATTCTCTCACCAAAGGTGTACTGTCGTCAGACCCACCCGCACGTACATTCCTTGTAGGAAACTTAATTTGGATAGGGAATTGATCATATCTGCAACGATCCAAATTTGAACATCATGGCCTTTTTTTCTACTTCCATCTTTTCTTGTCGCTTTCTTTTCTGAATCCTTATTTGTGTTTTTTGGCTACAGGTCTATCCGTTGAGATATCAGGTTTTCTGGTTGTTTGACCGTCGTTCGTTCGCCTATACCATATCGGGATGACAGCCAACTATACAACTTTCCTGTGTATCTATGACTTCGGTGATTTTCTCATAAATCAAGCTTTTGGAATGGACCACGGGTATACAGATACCCTGGTCGAGAGGTGGTGTTCGGCCATGAACCCTACCTCACTTCTAACAAGCTGGTGCCCATGTCAGTTGATTGCGTGATAATTATTGGTATACAATTCCAAGGACAAATGGTGCCTGAGTTCAGTGACTTGAGAAGAGGCTGAGGGGATTATTGGTCCATTTTCTACAACAGCAAGGATGTCTACCTTGATCCTTAAATCATGATTTATTAATTATCTTTTACCAAAAGCCCTCATAATCTTTTGAAGGTTAGTAGAAGTAAAACGGAATACATGCATTACAATTTTAGTAATGCCCAGAGAGACGGTGGGTAGAACTATCAAAATTGGAAATGAGGAGATATCGATTATTGATTATTTTAGATATTTAGATTCAATAATTCAGAGTAATGGCAAAATCAAGGAGGATATTACTCATAGAGTCAAGACAGGTTGGCTAAAGTGGAGAAGTACAGTTAGGATAATTTATGATCATAAGATTCTGTATGATTCTGAATGTTAGGCGGTAAAAACTAATCATGTCCAGAAAATTAGGGTGACAGAAATGAGGATGTTGCGGTAGATGAGTTAAAACACGAAAATGGATAAAATTAAGAATGAAACTATTAAAAAATTTAAGAATAGCACCCATCGAAGAGAAAATTAGAAAAAATCGTTTACGACGATTTGAGTATGTGGATAAAAAACTCACAGAAGCACTAGTGAGAAAATATGATTTATTTCAAGTGCAGAGAACTACTAGAGAAAGAGGTAGACCTAAAAAAACGTTAGACGAGATTATTAGAAATGATTTGATGACATTAAACGTGACAGGAGAGATACTCCTTGATCGATCACTATAGCGTAAATAGATTCATGTAGCCAACCATACATAAGTGTGATAAATATTTAGTTGTTGTAGAAATAGAAAAACAAAAATACTAACCAAACACTACCTTATCTACCAAAAATTAAGACCTCTCTCTAGTTCAACTTTAAAAAAATTTCCAAAACAAAAGAAATTTTAAAGTTGAACAGTTGGAAACATTTCTAGCACCCATAGGAAGGAAAATCAATTTCACGTTGGCTGCGGATCAGGAAAATGTCAAGCATTTTGTATGCATTTTATATGAACAACAGGTACGTTACGTTTGAAAACAAAAATAGCTACAAATGTTCATGCAAATATTCTGATTAATGAAGGATAAAAGTTCGGATCAAAATAGCCAAACGCCGAACAACTACAAAGATTCCTCGCACTGAATTCATAACTGGCTTCAAACAAACCAACAGTCGTAAGCATCCCTCGTCGCCAATCTCAAATGTCGGAAATCTTCACCAGCTTATTGTAAAGAATGCGATCATCCCTCCCTGTGTTGCTTTCCAGTAGTGCACTCTGAACAAGTTCCTGATGCACAACAAAAGAATGAGCGGTTAAACTTATGTGTAGAAACCCAATAGGCCTAACTCACTCTCAAAAGAATCCTTGTAAGAAGAGGGTTGCCCTCGGTTTTATATATAACTCAAGATTAGGTTACAAAAGCAATGTGAGATTCAACACACCCCTCACCCGCAAGGTGGATTTTGACAAAACACTGCAAACGGATATCAGGAGGCCCAATATCAATGTGGGATTCAACACGCCCCTCACGCACAAAGTAAACTTTGACAAACCACTGTGAACGGATATCGGGAGGACCATTATTGATGTGGGAGTCAACACACTCAATATCAGACAAAAGTCTGACTCTGATACCATTTAGAAACCCAATCGGCCTCACTCACTCTCTAAAGACATCTTATAAGAGAAGGATTGCCCTCAGCTTTATAATAGCTTAGGATCAGGTAATACAAGCGATATGGCATTCTACAATAGGCTCCTCGTTTTTTCTTCTAAAGAAAGAAGGAAAGTAGAGGAAGAAAGAACAACAATTCCTGAACAAGCAGACACCCACCTTAACATCCCTGTGCGAGAGGAACTTCCCCAAATTATGGATAATCAATCGCATATCTTCAACCTGAGAAAGACAAACAGGTGTGAGACCATTTTCATCATAAAAACAGTGGAACACAAATCACTGGTAATTCATCTTACCCTGACATAACCCACTCGATTTCGATCAAAGAACCTGAAAGCCTGTTTCCAAGAATCCAAGGAATAAGATATCAATGCTCTACTTGTATCGGAAATAAAGGAGGAGAGGGGAAACAAGGAGAAGAAGAAAGACAAGAGAAGAAAATGACGGAGAAATGTTTAACATACCTGCAGAAGTTCTTTATCCACAGCAGCCAAGCTTTCCTTCTTTTTCTCCACCTTCCCTTTTTTATCTGCATCCAACTTGGCATCTGCCTCTCCAGAGACATTAACAGTTTTTTGTTCACCGTCATTTTCGATCCCAATAACCTTTTCAGATATAGCATCTTTCTCAGTTTTCTCACCCTCAGTGGTACCCTGTTCACCATCCTTTTCATCCCCGGTCACCTTATCAGACAAAGCATCTTTCTCAGTTTTCTCCCCTTCAGTTGTTTCCTGTACCAAAGAAGAGTAGATTAGACTACAACAGAGTGAGGACATAATTATACTGGAACAAGTAAGATTTGGGGCTTCTTAATTTAGAATTGGGAAACAATCTTTTGAAAATTATGAAAAACAAAATTCAAGAATAGTATATGAAAATTGTGAAAACTTGTTTGGGTTGGTTTTTAAAAAATTTTGAAGACACAGTATTAAAAATGTGTTAAAATAAACGCAAGTGATGTGATGTGATGTGATTGAAATGTTTTGAGAAAGTGCAAATAGAGATTATTGATGTCCTTGGCTAAAATTGCATGTATACAGTATATATGTGGGTGGGTGTGGGTGTGGGTGTGTGTGGGTGTAAATGCAAAATGATATGCATAAACAAATTATTACTTTATTTGCAGATTCATGTTGAGCACTTGCATCAGGCATCTCTTCATCTTCCTCCGGATCCTCCTCCATATCTTCCTCCTCATCTTTTCCATCTTCTCGCTTTACTTTTTCTACCCTATCAGTGGAAGTAGCATCCTCGGCAGCAGCTTTCCCATGATCAAGAGAAGCTTCACCTTCTGTTTCGGTCTTGTTTGATTTGTTTTCCACAGTGATATCCTCAGTCTTTGCCCGCTTCACAGATGATGTTCTATCTTTCTCCTCAGGAGCTTCATCCCTTTCCCTTTTTCGTTGGTTCCTTTTTTGCACGAACTTAATTCTCAATTTCTATGGAAGGGGGTTTAGGAGGGCCAAAAGAAGATAGACATACATCAGAAAACCATCCATAGGTAAAAAATCAATAGTTTATAGGCCCAAACACCAACCTGAAGAAATGTAAGAAGACGACAGCCCATCTGATACTGAAGCATTTCATACAGGGCCTCTGCAAACAATGAAAGCTGCAAAAAGGCAAGGGAGTGCAAACGGTTAGCCAGGGCTACCGCCTGTTAAACATCGAAGCAACTCAATTTTAAAAAAGCCATTTGGGAAGAGAGCATGGCAAATTCAAAGGCATCGCTCAACATAACATGGTAAAACATAACCAAGCGTTCAAAAAAAAAAAAAAAAACACAAACCTCGAATGTTGATTCATCAATGTCATTTTCACTATAATCCAAGAGTGAATCCAGGGAAAGGGACAATGAGCGCAACTGTAGAAGAGGACGTAACAGAAGTTTAGATATCTCATGCAGGGTCAGCAGAAGTACCAGATTCAGATTTTCAAAAGATTGGGAAAAGAAAGAAAAAGGGAAAAAGAGAAAAAATATGTTCGACACAACTAACGATGAGTAACATCATCTTCCAGTTTAATTAACCTACTTTGGAATCCTTGGCCCCTTTTATTTGCACAAACAGTCCAGGACGCCTAGGAGGTTCTTCAGCAGGCTTTTTCTTTTCTTTAACCTCTCTATTTGACTTGCTTCTAGGCTCCTCCTTTCCATCCCTATCCTTTTTCTCTTTATCATCCTTCGCCTTCTCCTTTTCTTTTAATTTTTCCTTACTGCCACTACGGCCGTCATCTGGAGCAATTTTTGACTTGTCCTCGGTCTCAGCTTTCGATCCAGAACCAAATTTCTCATTAGTCGTTTTCTCTTCCTCCTTGTCATCACCAACAACCTTGTTTGGCTTCTCATTAGTCGATGGCTTCAAGTCAGCCTTGGTGACGATCGCATTATCCAGTTTAACCTCGTTCACCTGGCTGTCAGTACCTTCAGCTTGTTCCGCTATAGTTGCTTTTGCTTCATCTCCGGCCTGAACTACATTTTTCTCATCCTTGTTTTTATCATTGGCTTCCTCAACAGCCGCCTTTCTTTTTGGCACTTTCCTAATTATTTTCTTCTTCACAGTTGTCTTTGAACTAGCATCCTGCACCACAGCAGCATTAGCAGATTCAACTTTGGAAGTATCTTCACAAGTATCAGGAGCACTGATAATTTCCTTCTCAGGATGGTTAAGTTCATCCTCCTTCTGAGCAGCTTTCTTCACCGGAACCTTTTTTGCCACTTTCTTTCTTGTAAAGGTCTTAACAGCAACAGAATTAGAAGACGAATTATGCTCTTGAGAAATTTCCTTGGCAGTCTCCTCTGCAACATCTTTCTCATCCAGCTTATCATTCAGTTTGGTCGTAGTTTCCACATCTTCTTTCTTAATAGCAACTTTCTGTTTGACAACCTTCTTTACAATTTTCTTCTTTCCTGACTTTACACTAGCAACCGTTGGAACAGCAGCACTTTCTTCTAATTTTCCTTGTCCCTCAACATTGCTGTCTTTGGCAACTGTTTCAGACCCATCTTTTTTCTCAATCTTTTTATCAGTCTCAACCGCCGATTTTTCAGCAGAATTGGCTGTCAGGGTTTTTACATCATTCTCCTTCTTGTCAGCATCTACCGCAAGCCCAGAAGTTCCAGGTTCTTTACCCTTTTGTAATTTATTTTCCTTTTTAACCTCCACAGATTCAAGTTCCTTATCTGGGTTGGAAAAAGTGAAGCAAAAAAGAAATCAAACTACTGGAAAACAGGGGAGAAATCAACAAGTGCTTCAGATATGTTATTACCTTTAGGCCCGCCTTTCTCTTTAGGCTTCTAAAAGAATTAACACAAAAAAAAAAAAAACAGAGAGAGAGAGCGTTAGCATTAAAAGAAATTTCACCAAATCCTGCTTTATAGGAAACCAAAGAGAGTAAAGGAAAACATTTGAACTGCCACAACAGCAGGTAATTTAATATGCCAGAAAAATTTAAATTGGATAACACAGCCCCAGAGCCTCGTTTGAATCCTAATCATGTTTATATCACATCCACCTTAGCCATGGCCCTTCACACAAACACACATAATACCAGCTACAACGATATGAGCGGGTGTGGCTTTTTGCAATGGATGTGCTCCTATACTTGCCACTGGTTTTATAATTCAAACATCTATGGCTCTTAACCACACAGACAGAAACATCTACGACATTTACCACAGAGCCCAGTTGGATATATTGCAGGAGCATAAGCGAGTTTTTTGTCCTTAAAACTCTTCAAGAAAATGTAAACGCAAGCAAAAGAAAACCCATTAAACCTCTTTTTCTCTCCCAAAATGTAATATTAATCTGATGTTTAATAAAAAAATATATTAAGTAACATAATGATTTTATTACACGAAATGAAGCATGGACACAACGAAACGTTAATTTCTCAACAATCCCAACATCAACATGGCTAAGACACAGCTATAAATAATTATTTTTATATACATTAGTGAAATTATAACAAGCATATTGTAAAATTGAATTTTTAACTCCATTTATATCATAGTATGGTAAAAATAATAAATGTTTCTGGGAAGTGAAGGCCCCTTAGAAATGTTCCTGGAATTGCAGATAAGGAAGGACAAGAGTTGTAAAAAGTTAAGCATTTTGATTACCATGGGGCTTATGCCTTGTCCCATAGTAAAAGGATTGATCAACACACCAGATTAACGTCAAGTAAAAGGATTGATCAACTCTCAAAGGCTTTCCTTCAAAAATGTGAACGCATATCCGTAAACGTTTTTAATACACTTAATCAGACATTATATCTTCCAATAATAGTCTTCGTCTTTTGTTTTGCAAGTTCAAATTATGAAAAGGTGAGATAAATTAAGTTAAGACTTTTTCATAAAGGTATGATTAAAATTGGTAAAAAAAATAGCTACAGTTAAAATCGATAAACTAGTTTTGGAAAAAAATGGACACACAACACCCACTCCATTGCTAATTGAGTTGTTTTGCTATTGTCTATTATGGAAGGAGAGAAATGGCAATGTTTAATCAGATTCAGAGGGATGCATTACTGGTGGAGAGGGAGCTATACACTGCAGTTTGGTCAAGAATGCTTTCATGGAGACTCCCAACTCAATTGCCTACAGCTACAACAGAGACATAGGGATTAGAATTTATAATGTCTTATACAAATTTTATTGTGGAATAGCTATAGTGAAGCTTTTGTCTATCGTGCTGCAGGCTTCTGGGGTATACCCATCTGCTTCATATTTTTATTTGTGCTCTCTCATAATATTCTACTTCCGGGAAAAAAATATTATGCTCAAGGTATCCCTAGTATCCATGTTTCATTCCTATGGGACATTATTTTCACAATGAAGGAATTTTAGAACATACCAAGTCTGGAGGGTATATGCACTACCTTTATGAACGCTGATATTTGTCTAATAAAATAGTTCCCGACCAATTTTTTTGAGTTATTGATCTACCGATTCAGTCCAATTGAGTTTGTCTTAGGTCAATAAAATGGCACCATTTTAGTTCTACATGAAGATATGAGGTTAGAAATGACAGAAATTCTTTCTACCATGGGATAGAAAATTTTGACTGTAAATGATTTGTAGTTCCTAGCTTCCTTTTCAATGTACCACTAGTCAACCCAACTCAAACAGGAAAGATCATAAATACGGAGGTATAGCAGCACGTAAGTGGAGAAATAGGTGAAGAAAATATAAATATAGATAATTGCCAAAGACAAAAACGAAAACCAGCACATCCTGCCAAGAAAATCATTTGAATAGCCAAATGTAGGACATGAAATTTGATCATATCTTCAAGGGTACCGCCATTAGCACTACCAAACTAAACAACTACACATCTTTAATTACCTTTTTTGTATTTATGCGTTAATAAGCAACTTATCAGCTATCAAAGCAATCTCAATTCACTACCTATCTAGATTATAAATATGCTATAGATTCCAGTTATTCTGATGCTGTCTAGGAAGATATAATTTTAATTTGGTACTTGGTAGTGTGCGCATTCAACACTTATCAGGCATGACCAATGTTACCTGGAATGAGGAACATTCCAGTACGAGAACACAGTTCACTATATAGTCGAACATTTTGTAGCCAAGAGTAGACTTCTATACGTATGCAGTACATGGAAAATGTATTGATTCCATAGACAAATAGAAGGCACCATTCGGTAGCATTTTCTTAGACAAAAAAAGTTAATAACATAACATGCTTTCAGCACAACAGAAAAAAAAAATTGAAAAAATGAGACAAGTAGTAGAAAGCGGAAATAATCTTCATAGGGAATTAAGTTCTGAGTCATAAGGATGCCACATTTATTCACATGCGACTTAAGTTCATAGGGTATTAAACGTGTTTTGAGGGGGGGAAGGTCTTAAGTACTTTAAAAAACATTGAAAAAATAAAATTAGAAGAATTCAAGTAAAATACTTTGGATCAAAAAATTTAGCATTCCAAAACAATACTATACTGTGTTTCGGAAGGATCATACCAATTTACCATTCAATAACATTTTACTAATTAGTGAATACTGATCAAAGCATTTCTCGGATAATGGTGTGTCTTAACCATGTTCAGCTGGCCATCTAAGCAAAGAACATAATTACTTCTATCCATCTCTCTCAACAAAATAAAGATTAGATAAAGATGGTATATAACATACTATTTTTTATTAATATGAACCACTGCATATGACATTTTAAATCCAGACATACAATGGAACAAAGAAAAATGCGGAGTTTATGGCCCCGCCAAGCACCAGTATCTTTTAGATATCCTAATTGTAACAAAACCATATAATACTTGACTTTGTGGGGACAAAAACATGTATCCAGGTATACGAAATGAATGAAAATTTGAACTGGCACATGACGGTGTTGTTGCTATTTATTGATATATCAACAATTGAAATAGTATTAACAATACAGCAGCCACATAAAAATCTATAAATTAGACATTTTTGTTGTATCCCAATAGTGTAGAGTTCCAATTTTTTAAGAATTTCAGTCTATCCCTGTCAATTTCTGGTCTTCAGATGATCCCATGGCATGGACTCGATATTATTCTTATCAAGGTGTTATTGTTTGCACTTAATTAGCATATATATAGTATAATTGTCCTCACACTCTTTGATTACACTTTGGTGCTTATGACATTTTGTAAATTGTCCACATTCTTCCTTCAGACTTCAGAGAAAGTTTTTTCGTGCATGAAAACTTACAATAATTCTTTATATCAAATGGGAAGTGCAAACCTCTTTTTTCAGAGCATTGTGGCGCTCTCTCTCAGAAATAGCCTTCTTGTGGGCAAGCCACTGATCTCGCCATGCGTCCAATGAAGGAAGACAGTCCGAAAGATCCGGAACATAGAGAACGGTGACCTCCTTATGGCTAAACAGCCCATCCTTGCCGAGCCTATCATAGTGTATCTGCAATAGGTTAAACAATTAGCTTGCTGCTACCATACCTGGTGAGACGGACGGACATATCTAAAACCAGGAAACACCAACAGTTTTTGTCATAAAATGTGTAATATGATGAGAGCCAAAAGAAATTAATACATGTACTCAGGCTTTGACCAGCATACCCTTCCCTTAGACTTAACAAGAAAATCACTTGCTTGATCCAGAGCTTTTCTTTAGAGAGAGAGGGAGCATGAGGCGAGGTGTTTTAGTCTCTATTAGGCAAGGTGCAAGCCTCATAAGCCTCATGAACTTATAATACGAAAATAATTATAATTAGAATATAATTAAAAATAAATAAAAATCAATAACTATCGAAAAATAGTTAAAAATCGGTTGCACCAATATTAACTAAAATGAAATAGAAGTAATACTTGGAGAGTTAATTTACCCACAAAACCCAAAATTGCCAAACATAAAAATATGCGAAACATTTTTTTGCTCAAAGAATTAATTCTAAGCTATCCCATTACCATCAACCTTTGCTCATTCAGCAACATATAAAACTAATATCACTTCTCTATACCTCTATATGTACAAAAGTATACTTGGATAAAATACTAGTAGTTTGTATATGTCTATTCTTTGTTAGAAATGGTTGCGACAAAAAGTTCCTTGAAAGTGCATACACAATAGGTTATCAAGAAAATTTATACTGTGTAAAAGGTCAACCTTTAAGGCCTCAAGCTAATCCAAGGCAAATAAAATTATGCCTTATATGATTAGTTAATTTCTCATGATGATTGAGGCATTTTCGACTGTCTCGTCTCATGGCAAGCACCGGGCAAGTCTAGTTATTAGCCCATAGAGAAAGTGAGAAATTATTTATATATTTTAAATCAATCTCAAACTACAATTTGATATGCACATAAAACATTTGTCCATCTAGGTGTACATGGCTCTAAACCACCTATTTTTATTATATCTTATATACAAGTATGTAAAATATGTACATATATGCACCCCCTCGAACTCAAAATTTTTTAAACTACCCCTCTATTTTATATTTGCCCCCTTAACCCTAGATTCCTGCATCCTCCACTGGCTCTAAAATGGTGCATTGAACACAAGGTTAAAATCATTGAGCATTGAAATTTCAAGCTTCAATGCAATCATCCCACACCTAGTCATAATAAAGAGACTAAATAACCCATGAAGAGAGGGCTTAGAATTCATCCCATTTTTAACAATACTTAGAGACCTTGAAATTGCAATCTGAACCAACCTCAATTGCATCTTCATACGCTTCTAGCTGAATTAGACCTTTGGAGGGGAAGGAACAAATTTTAAACTTAGGAGGGGCTTCAATGGAACACTATAGTCAATGTTCTAAAAGAGAGAAGTATGAAGCAAGGGGAGGCCCCAAGGCAAGTGTGCAAACCAAATCAAGTAATATATATATATTTGAAAGAAAAAATATCTTTTCTTTGCTCCTTTAGTTGCAAGGACGCAACTTCTGATATGCAAAACCAGAAGCCACAAAAGCAGAGTTTATAAAATGAAAATAGATATATAATGCAAAATAGCATACCATTAGTTGGAAAAAATATAAACTAAAGATGAAAATCCAAGTAATACTAGTATTATGAACCAATCACCTTCCCATTCTAGAAAATACACTCGATGAAAAACAATAGTCGAATGCTAAAGGTGCGTCAATGGCCCGAAGGTCTCCCTGCCTAGTGCCAAAGTGCAAGTCGAGGCGAGGCAATACATAAATAGGATTCGCTAAATACTAAATTGTTTGATAGTTTCATTATCAAAAACTGTGTAATAGAATGAAGTGAAAAGGCAATCCCTTTATGTGTGCTATTACAGGCATAAAAAACCTAGCTTTGATGGATTTGTGCCTATATCATTAGCCTCAAAGCGTATTTGAGTGTTCGTATTCAAGGCCAGCATTGGAGCAAGTCCAACAACATCAACTACAACTAAGAAATATGGCCTCAAAAGAACTTCCATAACACCTGGAGCAGACCATGGCCCTTCAAATACCAATAGGATCTGCCACCAATAAGTTCAAACAAAATAACAAAAACAAAGCAAAAGGTCAAAAGACTACCTCAAGGAACCGATTCCAGTGACGACAGTTCTTCAAATCAAGATGAGTAATATCCTTTGCATATCTAAAGAGTAAAAATTACTTCAGATGGAACCACCCAAAAAAAAAAACTGAGTATACAGGAAATATGAAGGGCACAAACAAACCTAACAACTGTTTGAACCAAAGAATTTTCATCTGATGGATCCCCACCATCAACAGTACTCCACGGGCCACCAATTGCCATAAAAGAATTATCCTTCTTAAGAATAGCGAACCTAAGCATATTGCAAAAATGCGGTATTCGATCGTCGTAACTTCTATCAGATGACAATTCTTCTATAGCATTTTGGCTGAGCCCACTCATCAAAATCATCTGAACCGAAAATCACATAATCATATCACATAACATTAGAGGAAGCACATATATGTCTAGCGTGCAGTACACACAACAAATGGCAAAAAACAGTTTAGCAGATGCTCGAACAGGCAATAATGCCTTGGATAGGACAATCAGACTGGGTCCATATCCTCCCATATTCCAACCAATATACCAACAAAAATTTAATCACTCCAATACTCCAACCTGTATGCCAACAGAAACTTAACAAACCACAGGAAAGATTAACAATATTTAGCATCTAACGACATGCAGGAGTCCACATGCATGTAGATCTTTGTATTTGTGCACGTTTAAGGTGCATGTCCATTCATTCACAAGTCACTGGAAGAGTGTAGATGGAATGTGTGTGCGTGCCCAAGAGAGAGAGTGCTGAAATGATAATTGGGTTAACTTCCAAACATTCAAGATAGGCAATTACTAACATGTGTAATATGTTCAGGCAACAATTGACATTTGAATTGCTTGAGACTCACATGTCAACTAGCCTAAAAAGAAGCAATTAGTTACGAGTTAAAAGAGTTTTAAGTGAGCCAACAACAAATCAAACCACCAACTACGAAATGCGAGAAACTAATACAAGTTTCAACATGCTCATGTAGCATGTAGTCCATTCAGGCAACAACTGACATTTGAATCCCATGAGACGCACGTCTCAAGAAGGTTTAAAAGAAACAATGAGACTAACAATAATAAAGTGGACACAGTTATGACTTGAAAGAGTTTAAGTGAGCCAACACCAAATCCAGCGACAAATCAAAATACCAACTACAAAATTGGAGAAATTAATAAAAGCTTCAACATGCTCATATAGCACTCAAATGCTATGACTTACAAAGAATTACTGGAGCATGAGACATATAACCTAGTTTTACCACTGATTGATAAGTCAAAAGGCTTTCTTGAAATTAACATGAAAATTGAAAATCTCAGTGTTTTTAGAGCTTTTACAAAACAATAATGAAGATCCAAATCAGAAGACAAGTTTTGGCCACATATCAGGTATTAGTAGCAACATGTTGTAGTAACATATGGGTGCCGCAGCAAATCTAAGATAATTTTGAGGTACAGACGTGATCTACCTTTGCATTCCATACAGTGGTACCAAATTCTGACTTTAGAGGTTCATTAACCTGCAGATTGGTTGACAGTTCCTGCTGCTCAGCCCTGGCCCCTTCTTCAACAAAATCATGCTCAAAACTGTTCCAAGATACCGATGGCATCAATTTAAGGTGACAATAATTCAAATGCCGAGCTTTCACCCCACCTTCCTCCTTTCATATTAGTTCTCATGATAAAAAAATGTTTCAAGGGAAAATATTAACATGGTTTCTTAATGTCTAAGGAACTCAAAATTTTACCATAAATAAGCATTCTGTCAATTTCAAAGAATGCAAAAACAAAAAACAGAAAATCCCTAAACAATAAATTATCCCAAAAAAAACCTACCTGACAGGAGTGTTGATAGGAAGTTTAAGATTTGTCCTTGGCCAGTTCACGACCACCTAAAGCAGTTGAAACTTGATCATGAATTAAATTGAATAGTATAAAATTGAAGATTTCAATTTAAAATTCTTTTAGTTGACCTTGGAGCATTCTGGAGATATAAAAAGTCTAGGATACCGCTTATCTAGAGACAAGTAGTCCCTCTCAACATTGACCAAACTTGATGAGTACACCTGCATAGATGGCACTAATTACCATAAGGATTGAAATCATTGGACATTTCACTTATGACAGAACCACAGTAAAATCATCTCAATAAGCATTAAATCAATAGCTACCAACAATTAAAAAGAACAATAAAAAACAAACAACTAAAGTCTAAACTTTTGTATAGTCCAGTCCACCCATCACTAATTCGTTGCGCAGAACATAAGAGCCTAGTATAAGTAGGATAACAATTTCTGGTGATTGATTAACGCCAGCAACTTTGCATATGACCACAGGAGCTGAAGCAGTCGAGCAAAATCTCAGCAAACAGCATTCCAAAACATGGAAGGTAGATTTAGATAAAGTGGAAATATAAGCAGAAGAAATTTCAAGACGGCATGATCGTAAAAACAAAGTTTCTCAAAATAAACAAATTGCTTAGTGAGGAACAAAAAACTTAGAAAAGATGAGTAGAAGACATGGAGTGAAGGGCCAAGACAAAGTCGAGACAAGGCAACAAGAACCTCAAGGCATAGTGAAACAAAACAACCACCGCTAAATCCCGAGAAATTCTTAATAACCCAGAGGCAATAAAAATACATGAAGCAATGGATTCGAAATCTAAGGAGGCAATGAAAGATAAGAGGGCAGACGTTCTCCAGACGAAAGAGCACAAATCACATCCCTGATCTTAGAAGGGAAGAATATTGGAAGAAACAAGATCAATTTCATAGAAGTGGTTATCGAATTTAGAATTGATGGATGACTCTAACAAAATTACAGCTCTCAAATGGGAAATACTGATAATCACTGAAAAATTAAAACTCCTTTACAGCTCTTTTACCTTGCAATCATATTCCCTCCTTTTTTCTTTAACAGGTGAGCGACGCCTTCAGCATGATAGAACACCAAGTTAGATACAAAGGCTAGAAGATACCCCAACCACATACAAAAACCAGAACAGGACACAAAATTAAACAAGATCCACCTATGTGAAGATTCATGAAGTGGAGATTCGCGTCGTAAAGTTCTTGCATCCTTTGCTGATGAGGAACCATGGCGTTCTCGGGAGATTCTAGGTGGACTTCGTTCACGCCTAATTTCTGACCCACGTTTGCGCTCTTTGTCTCTCTCCTTCTCCCTCCGCTCCAAAATGCGCTCCCTTTCACGCTCTCTTTCTCGTTCCCTGTCTCGTTCTCGTTCCCGTTCGCGTATTCGTATTCGTTCTCGTTCACGTTCGCGTTCCTTCTCTCTTTCTCTGTCTTTTTCTCGCTCACGCAAATAGTCCCTGTGGCGTTCCTCTTCCCTTCGCTCAAGCTCCCGAGCGTATGTGCCCCTATCATCTTTGCGTTCATCAATCCTTGGATAATCACTGCGTGTTAACATACCACTTGGGAAATCCAATTCGTGAGATGCCCCACGGAGGCCTTTTCCAGTACCATAGTCCCTTCCAGGAGGTAGGCTCACTCCATAACCAGGAGTCGAAGAACTTTGAGCATACACAAGATCATCTGTGTTCCTCCTTGGAGCCGCCCCTAAAATTGATGCAGCATGTTGATTACCATATGATGAACCACTTAGCAATGTTAAACTGCGGGGATCAGC
This sequence comes from Eucommia ulmoides, assembly GCA_016647705.1. Classification (NCBI taxonomy): domain Eukaryota; kingdom Viridiplantae; phylum Streptophyta; class Magnoliopsida; order Garryales; family Eucommiaceae; genus Eucommia; species Eucommia ulmoides. The sequence continues at coordinate 25,713,293 of CM028337.1, forward strand.
ATCCATTCTCTGGCCATAAGACGTAAGATCTTGAGCGGGATGATGAGTAGTAGCCCCCCTTGCTAGATAATCAGCTTGTCTGCCAGAAACGTGTTTGCTACTTAGTGCGCTAGGATATACAGTGCCATCTATGAGAGAAGCACACATGATGTGCGCCAGTGTAAAACTTTTGCCATTATAAGTATGTGGCGTGTGTCATATACATTAGCAACTATGAATTATGCCGAATAAACATGGGAAAGAGGATAAATATTTGACCGCAGCTCAAACCACGAACCATTAGAGGATACAACACATTGTTAGAGAAAAATACCTAGAACTCCTATCAAGCGCCGCAGATTGCAGAGACTGAGCCTTCAGCAATTGTTCTTGTCTAAGAACTGATGATGCTTGATCCAAGCGATCATACATGTCAGGCTGTTCCAGAAGCAAGAATAAGAAAAATATTGATGATCACAATAATATGCTACTGTTAAATATGACGGAAAAGTCAAATCCATTACTTGAAGAATAGAGTAGGGCAAGGTAAAAAAGCGGAATAATACACCACCTGATTTTGAAGGCCATGACCACCTGAATCAGGATACCGACCTGTTTCGATCTGTAAATCTCTCTCCATATAAGCACCTTGACGCTCACCATATTGTCGTCTGTCAATTGATGAATAATCAGGAATCTTATCCGACAATAATGGATCACTTCGACGACCATATCCATGGCTTGATGACGATACATAGTTACCAGATGCGAACTTAGGTGAGTCGGGAACAGATGAGCCATAATTACCACGACCATCCAAAGCAGATGGTCCAGATCCTTTTGTGGTGATTTGAGGGACCTGGGAGGATAATAATGTGGATCTATAAGTTTCAGAATTTTCAGTACAACAGACGCTGTACCCTATCAATTAACAATAGGCTAGACCATAGCAAACGTGAAAAAGCGGAGAGAAAAGGCATGCTTAATTTCACATAATAGACTATCTTAGGAGAGAGGAACAACCCCAACCCACCTCCCACAGAGGATGCCCGGCCGGTGGTTTATGTTCATATGTGTTTTAGCAAACCATTGTTTTATGTTTGCACGTGTACACATGAGTGTGATCAAGTGCAAGAGAGGGATCCCAAATACAAATATAGCAGAATAGAGAAAACGTGATAGAAATGTATACTGAGCATCAACATTATCCTTCTGTTTAAAAGGAGAAATATTGGATTTTTAGTTCGCACATATGAAACATGTAGATACATGTGTATAAATAGTGTGGGAATGTGTGAGAGGGAACTCAAATACAAATAAAACAGGATCGAGAAAAAGTGATAGAAATGTACGTCATATTTGTCAAAGGTTCAAGTACACCAAGGCACCAAAGTCTCGTTGGAGGCTAGGCGCAAGATGACGTGAATCCTTAATAAAGTTCGGTGGATATCATATAAAACATATAACACATATTTTAATATTATTTGCCGCAATATAGAGATATTGTTATTCCAAATTGAGATTATATAAGATAGACCCCTACAATAATTTGATGATGTCACATTCGTAAATTAGTTTTAATTATCAAAATTCCAAAAAAGAAAAAAAGTAAAACCTAATAAAGAGATTGTTCAAATGCCAAAAGAAAAATCAAAGAAATCATAACCAAGATAATTATATTAATCATGTAGGTATCTAGATCAGAAAAAGTGAGTTTCAACATAATGAGAAAACCCAAAGTACTTTGCTATGTTAACTTGATATACTTTTTGAGTATCATCCATCACACCCAACATATGGACACTTCAAATTCAAGTGAACTCATTAAGTATATACCAAGGGTAAATGCAACTTCATCAGGGAACTTCAATAACATATGCCCATCTTGTGCTTTGTCAATTGCACCTAGAATCTCTAGGCACGCAGTGTGCGTGCGCCTTACTTGAGGCTGATGAGGCACAAGAGGTGAGCCTTTCACACCCAGAGCCTAGGCTTTCCTTTGACAGCCATGATGTACACTAAGCAGCAACATTGTCACTCTACTTATTTACATGTTAGGAGAAAATGGAGAAATATTTGGATTTTAACAACCCCCACCCCAAGTCCACAAACACCATCTGCTAAACCAATCATTCAATCTTTTAAAAACTTAGATTAGTTTTTTACAGCTACAGGGCAGAGGAACTCCTTTTTTCCTGCATCCCTACAACTAAATACATGTGGTATAATTATGATCAGTGTAAAAGTGTGCCAGTCTTATTTCTTATAAATAGTGTCTATTATTTCTAACATATGTGCTTTTACATAAATGCATATAGGCAAGTCTGCCTAGTATAAATACAGGACAATTAAACTGAAGTGTGTAGTTCTCGTGAACAATATAGGCAAGAAAAATCCAAGCAACCGTACAAGGGAAAATATTATCTAGATGAGTGAATAAATTAACTTTGAAACAACAACGATTAATTACTATTGATATAAAGCAAGCGCATATTTTATCTTTGTTACCTTTTCTTAATAATGAAAAGGCCAAATCGACCACTAGACATGTCGGTGTTACAACTAGATTTGATAGAAGTAGATTGAAAAGGGCCAAGTCGACGCCTAGAACTGGTCTCTGTTATGCTATTTGTGACTATGGATCTAAATTTTGTTATGACTGCTTTTCGTAGAAAGTGACTGTTGGGTTATAGCTTACTTTTTCAGTTTCTTTAAAAACAATAGGAAGAAGTACAATATATAAGAAGAAATTAAAATCCTCTGACCTGTTGAGAACTGTTCAAACCAGAAGAACCATAAACAGAGCTATATTGCCCAGCATAATGAGCCCCAGCAGAGGGGTTATGAGTTCTATATCCACTCATATCTGGCTCTTGAGGTCCCCCTATCATTGACCAATGCCGCGAACCCATTGATAGTTGAGAGGACCCGTCTGGTCCACCTGCGGAACTCCCAGAATACCCAGTACCCAACTGAAAAAATAAATAAAAACGATACAGAAACATGAGTGATTAGAATCATTTTGGATCATTTTGATTGAAAAAGGGCAAAAACGGTATACCTTCTGGGCATAAGCAGATTGCGAAGAATAAGTCTGTTGGTCGCCGTACGCATTACTCCCTCGAGAGGAATACATCCCGTGAGAAATTGAAGAACTGATTTAGATTGACGGGGGAGAAAGCAACAGAACAACAAGGTTATGCGATGTAAAAGATAAAAACAAACAAAAATTAAAACGAAACAACGGAAGTAAATCAAAATGAGTAGCAGAACGCCAATATCACGATGAGATAATTTACCTGATCAAGCGAATAGCGAGAGTGAGGGAGATGAGGTAGCTATGAGAAGTCGACTTGTCGGCTATACAGATATATCGAGGACCGCCTAGGGTTTCCTCTGTTTTTTTCTGTGGTAATAAATAAAAAGAAGGCCAAATTTTATTTTTCCATCTTTAAATTATTCATCAATTTTTAAATCTTCCTATATCTATGGATGTATACTGACTGTACATCAAGAATGAAAAATGCAAATACGATCTAATGGTAAAAAAAAAATTTGTCATGGAGAAGATGCGGGTTCAAGTCTCGCCATCCGCCCAAGGTAAAGTCATTTTTTTTTAATCTAGTAAGTGTAAAAATAAAAAAGATTGAGTTCAATTGACCATGATGGTGCATAGCAATTGTATCCGCTTATTTTCTGTCGAAACAATACCTATCTATTAACAAGTAGAATTACTTCAGGAAAATTAGTAATTTGTCAAGAGAAGACACAATCACATCATATTGATATGGGAAAACTCTCGCCCACAAACTGACATAGGCATGAGAGTCTTAATGGGTCAGATCGGGTCAATAATCCAACCCAAAATACATAAAACATAATACATTAATTGGATTGAACATATTAGGCCCATCAGAAGAAGACCTCAATGGTCCAGCATGCAAATCAACTAACCTCATGAGAAGACCCATCAATGGGCATTCTGAGCCCACAGTGATCAGGGCAAGGATGAATAGGTCAGCCTATGATGACCACATCTCTTATTCATGCGGAACGTTATGAACCATTGACTATGACGGCCCATATTTAGTGGAACACATTACAGAGATCTCTCCCTGGATAAATGGAGAAGATTGTAGTTATCTCCCATGCCACTAGGAGAAGATCACGTAACAGGCAACCTCACCAATAAAACAGCAGAGATTTACTAAGCTTATAAAAAAGGGAAGGTATTATTATGTATTTTTTACGACTGATTTGAGTGTTTTAGCCTTCTCCATAATCAGATTAATTTATTCTCACGCGGAAGTTCTTTGACCAACACCACACTGATGTTCCCCTTAAGAACTCAACGGTTTTGCAGGTTCGAAGGCGAAGGTGAAGAGGTTTTGGGCATGTGGGAAGCTGAGTACACGTGCTAAGAATTCTTGGCAACATCAAATATAAAATTACATAATATGAACATAGAAAATTATCCTAATAGAAGATGGAAGAAAAATAAACTCAAATCATAGAATAAGAAATTACAAGAAAACCTTTCTATCTAAACAATGGGTTATTCAGGTTTGCTTGCAGTCTACTCTTTAAGTCAACAAGTATTACTTGCCATGTTGATGAGGATAAGGGAATGATCTAAATACATACGTGGAAGGTTAAAGATTGTTGCCCATCGGTTATAATAATAAAAAAAAAAGGGTCACAAGAAGTTTTTTAAACCATAATAGCTTTTGTTTTTCACTTTTTTTTATCAAGATCCTCCTTCTTCTGAAAAAAGGGGAAGGAGAATGATTTTCTTCAATATAACCATTCTTTTACGAAGGCGATACATTCGTTACATTTATATATGAAAAGGCAAGATCCGGTAATATAACGTAGGGTCTTCCAAAAGTGGAACAGGTGTTAGAAGTGCGTTCAATAGATTTACTATCAATGAATCTAGAAAAGAGGGTTGAAGGTTGGAATAAAGGTATAACATGGATATATCTATATCTATCTATAAATCTATATTTATATATCTATTATATAAAACAGGACGAGATATATTTTTTATACATATTTTGCCTGGTATATTTTCAGGACACATTTTTGGGGCACAAATTGAGTCAATGATTTGGAAAACCAATTTTATTTCAAGTAAGAATTCATCCCAATTTATACTAATTACCAATTTCTCTCATTTTACGACAATTTCTTATTTTTTTCTTTCTCTACCCCTTTAATTATTTTCTTATTTATCTCTTTCCCACTCTCTCTCCATCTTTAAATATTTGTTTATTTTCTCAGTCCATCACTCTCACCGATTAGTCTCTCATTTATCGATAATTGATACTACACTCTCTCTGTTTGCTTTCTCACTTGCTTCAATCTCTCTCTCTCTCTCCCTTTCCCATCCCATATCGCTCAATAATGTCTAATGGTTGGACGGATGTAAAAATGTATGCCTCATCAATTTTCTTGTGAATAGTCTTGCTGGTACATGGTTTTTGTAGTCCATCAATGCATTCACTTCTATTAAAACTGGAGGGTTGTTATTGAAGTATTTTCATGTATTGTAGGAGAAATTGGGGAAGAAAACGTGGTGCACCTTGCAAGTTATCACATATAATGCAACGAATTATGTGAATTCGAGAAAGAAGTTAATGGAAAAAAAACAATTATATTAGACTCCGTGCGAAAATCATTATATTGATCTAATGTTGAAGGACTTAGGAATGCTAAAGGTTCAAGAAGATGTAGTTGCAAAAGGCAAGCAAGTGGTGAAGTACATTTATGGGCATACTATTATAGCCCGAAAATTTATTTTTTTAAAAAAAAATATTATTTTATAAAAGTTTAATATTTTTGGGTTATTTTGTATATTATGAAAATTTATGGTATAAATAAATATTTGATAATTTTTTGGGGTTAAAAATTCTACTGAGCGTTGGATCACAACTCCATAATTTTTATTGTAGGGGCGATAAAAATGGTGTTACGCTTGAAATTTTATTTGAATTTCTATTTAATTTGTAATAGTTGTATTTATTATTTATTATTGTAAAATTGACTTGATAATTAAATAATTATAATTATCGCTATAATTTTGTAAAATTTCTTAGATTTTTATAAAATGAAATATTGGTCATTCGGTTTTAATATTAATTATCCAAAGAGAGAAACCGCGTGGCGATTTTGGGAAACCGGGTCGTTACACATACTTTTGTTTTAGATATGATGAATTATTTACAAAGTATCTTTTTATCTTTTCAATCAAGTAGCTAGCTGGTAGATGTGATTTGGAGGTAAAACACCCGAGCTAATGAAGTTTGCAATTTGTTTCTTAAGCCTTGATATGGGAGAAATTCCCACCTACGATTAATAGAAGCTTGAAAGCTTTAATAGGTCAGGTCGAGTTAATAATCCGACTCGCAAAAAAGCAACCTGGTGATCATACTGGGTTGAATGCACCAGCCCATCCTAAAAGAGGTCGTCGCATAATAAACGGCCCACTACTTAAGCAAGGAAAGGCCTAATAAAGAGGTTCAATCATGGGTAAGCAAAACTCACAGTGGAAAGGCTAAGAAGAAGTAAGCCCAAGAGCTCCCACAACCCCCACGTCATGAGGAGAATTGCAACAAACTAACTGATTGTGGGCAAGATCATGGCCAGATCCCATGCAATTAGGAGAGGATCGTGGAGAGGGCGATCTCACAAACATTACGGCACAAATAAGTAAGTCTATATAAAGGGAAGATATCAGCATATTATTTTAGGATTTAAGTACTTGATCTTTCACCCAAAAAATAGACTAACTTATTCTTAAAATGGAGGTTATTTGGCCGACATCACACCGGTGTCCCTTAAAACTAATCGATTTTGCAGGTTGAAAGAAGAAGGTTGTAAAGATTTTTGGCACGTGTTTAATCATTTGCATGTGCTAGGGACTTTTGGCAACATCATTTGGTGCCGTCTGTAAGAAACCGTGAACAAAACACTTATCGTCATAACCATGAGGCAATTATAAGCAAGAGGAATAGGTCCGAGCCAAAGTAGCGACATTCCGCCGCCAGTCAGTATTGAAGTTCCTATAGAAGCATCGAAAGAAGTTCATGCTAATCCTGCACCAGAGGTCCAAACCACTGATTCGCGAATCAATGCTCTGACAGGGAAAATATTTGAAATGGCAGACATGATCATGTGAATGGCGTAGCGGATAGACAACAACCCTCTCCTATTAACAACAGTTTGCGAGAAGAAGCAGAATCCCCAGAATCTCTAGAACCACCATCACAGGGAGTAAGGTTTGTCCAGGGAGATGCTAGAGACCAACTAGCAAAAAGAAGAGTGCTCAGATGGACTGAGACCGTCAATTCCCATCAGAATCCCAGAAATAGGGATGAGAGAGATTTAGCACTGGATGAATTGGAAACGCTACTAAAAGAAACTGAGATGTTGTTCACCTCTAACATATTAGAGGTGCCACTCTCGAATAAGTTTGACCCAACGAAGTTCAAAAAATACGATGCACAAACAAACCCGGTTAATCATATTCTCCAATTCAGACATGTCATGGCGCTGAAGGGAACATGCAACTTTGTGTTGTATAAAGCTTTCGCCACTACCTTAAAAGAATCTGCTTTGGAATGGTTGCACAAGCTGCCGCCCAATTCTATCTCATCATTCACAGACTTTGGGAAATAATTCATCAATCGCTTCATAACCTGCCAAAGGTTGATGAATGAGGTCGATTATTTGCTAGCTCTACGACTATAAAAGGGGGAGTCCTTGCACCAGTACATGAACCACTTCAATGAAGAGCTAATTTGTATTGAAGGTTACGACACTAATCCCATAATAAACACATTTGGTTCAGGGTTGCGTCATGACTGATTCCAAAACTCCCTCACCAAGCACAATCCAAAAAGTATGACTGAGCTGATAAAGAGAGCTAAACCCTACATGAAGCTGAAGGATGCTAGATTTGCAAGAGAGGGAAATTTATCATCCAAAGATAACCTTAGGCAAAGCAAGAAAGACAATAGCAAAATGAAGGGTAGTAGCTTGGATAGGCAGAAATATCTTAGGATCGAGACCGAATGCACTTCAAGAACCAAACCTCCAACGGCTACGAATGCCAATTTCCAGATTTTTACATGAAATCCATTCGTACGAGGTAGTTCAGTAGCCACCCAAGATCCACGCAAAATCCAATAAAAAGAACAAGGTGAAGTATTGTGAATTCCAAGAGGATTATGGCCATGACACAAATGACTACTGGGATCTCAAAAATGAGATTAAGTGGCTAATTGACATGGGTCAGTTATGTGGCTATCTCCAAAAGTATGCAAGGGACCAGAATAGGTACAATAGTGAAAGTTGGCACGAAAATCTTGATAAGGAGTGAAAAAATGATGGTCCCAACAACAATCGTGAAGTCATTTATATGATAAACACTATTAGACTCACCATTGGAGAAACCAATCGCGAACGGAAGACGAAAATCTGAGAAGCAATGTTGGAACGCAGTTACGGAGAAGCAATGTCGGTAACTATAAAGTCAGGGTTGTGTCAGTAACTATGAAGTCAGGGTCGATCATCACCTTCACTAATGAATATTACAAGGGAATAGTGCATTCACACAAAGATGCCCTGGTTATAACCCTTTGGTTCTTTAGTTTCGAAGTAAGAAGAATCCTAATTGATATGGGCAGCTCTGCCAACATCATCTTCATAAACACACAGAAACAAATGAGAGTGCCCAGCTCAAATGTCGGCTCAACTCAAATGGTTATCGTAGAATTCAACAGGGACCTCAACTCTCCCAAAGGGAATATCACCTTATCAGTCACGGCAAATAAAGAAAAGAATAGGTACACCAATGCCATAAAGTTTATGGCAATAAGGCAATATTAGGATGACCATGACTGAATGCAATGAAAGTTGTGGCATCTACGTTCCACCAATGCATCAAGTATGCGAAAAATGGCACAATGGCGGTTATACATGGAGAGTCATTCTCTTGATAAAAACGTCTGGTTGAAGACGTTAAACTAGTGCTAAGTGGGAGACAACCCACTATTTGTGGCAAACAAAAACAAGCTTTCAGACCATATAAATCAATTCCTTCAGGTAGTATCTTTCCTTACCAATTAATTTCGTAATTTTCTTATTGAGGACAATGCGAGATTTAGGTTGGGGAGGTAAATGATTGTACATGCTTGTGTCCCCTAAGTTAATTTTTTATTTTTTGTGGCACTTAATTTTATCAAACCATCTTATGATAGCATATATGTTGAATAAAAACTTGAGTTCGCTAATAATTGTTAGAGCATAACATTAAAAAAAATAAAAATAAATTATTTTTCGACACTTGCATAAATATTAACTTTCTTTTATTTTAAATTTAGTACATTAGCTAATTTTCTAAAATTTTGGTTTGACAATAACCTATCCCTGAAAAAAAAAATTAAAATAAAATTATAAATTATAAATAAAAAAAAATAAAAAAATTTATTAAATAAATAAATAAATTGTCTTAAATGATGAACTTCCGCTAAATAACCAGGACTCTTGCCTCAGTAAACTTTGAGTGTTCACGTCAAAAGGGGGGGAGCAAATTGTTAGATAATAAATGGCTCGTTAATTTCAAAGCCTAAGTTGTTCGAGTTTTTAAGTCTGAAGGGTGTTTTAACACCTAATGTCCTGAGCCAACTGGTTTGGGATCATTGGCCCAACGCTCGCTACATGGACATCTTAGAAAACCCAATGGGGTTAACATTGCACACGCCATTTATTTAAGGAAAATTGTTTATATGTAAAATATATATATATATATATATATATATATATATATATATATATATATATATATACTTTTTTATTTCAGGAAAAACGTTATTTGATTGTTTAAAATTTGTTAACTAGTTAACTTGTATTAAATTTATTATATAAAACAGGACGGTTTTTTGACTAATTAGGATAAACTTATGATTAGGACAAAAAAATATGACTAGGACAAATAAAGTTGTTGATTAGGATAAACTAAATGCTGATTAGGACATTTTAAGACATAAGTTGATGACGTGTAAGGAAACTAGATTTGTCAAATAGGAAATTGGATTAATGTAAATGGAAATCAAATTAATATGGTATTGATTAATTAATTAGACAAATGCTGACTAGGACAAACAAATTTACTGACTAAGATATTTTCGAGATATAAGTTTAGGACCATAAAAGGAAATTGAAATTTAATTTGGGACAAAAAATGTTGGGATACATATATGGCCCTAAATTAACATTAATTAGTAAAGATAATGCCTAAAATAACATTAATGCCTAAATTTTTTGTCCTAATCACATTAAATTTCTAATTAATTAATTTTAGGGTCAAAATTAATATATTAAGTTTAGAGCCAAAAGTTTAGCCATTAATATTATTTTAGGAAACGATTTATCCATTTTTCTCTAATTAAATTACTAATTAATTAATTAATTAATTTAGACATTGATTGATCCAATTTTTCTTAATTAAACTACTAATTAGGATTCAATTTAATTAACCCTTCTTTCAGCTCTTTCTCTTCCCAATTGCAATGCGCTTTTCTCTCTTTTCTGCAGCTACTCACCCTAAGTAATTAAAGAACGCATCCTATTTGTGAGCACGTGATCAACTATTTATTGTTAAAAATGTTCATATTTTGTAATTTATGCTGACTTTAAAATCTTTTGTCTCTACCTCTTTATTTTGCTAAATTTTAGTTCGTTATGTGTTCATCAAACCTGAAATATTCATTTCATGTGATTGTTAGTTAACTTTTAAAATCATATTTTAAAATATTAATTAAACCTATCATATTTAAAAATCATAATCGCATGTTCATCGAATTATTTATCATTTTTAGCACAAAGAATAAAGAAAATCTTTTTTAAATACGTTGTTTTGTCATCATTTTTTGTCATTGCTTGAAGGTTCGTGCACTACACACACATACATGCGTGTGCACACATCCACACTCACATATATACAATGTGTATGTTCATTTGAGATTCATTTTACGAAATTAATTATTGTCGTAAGAAATTGATTTTTGAATGCGTTTTATGGTTTTTTTTTATTTGGCTAGGATTTTTCTTAAAAATGTTTTTTAAGTGTTTGTATTTGTAATAAGATTGTTTCGTAATGAAGCATAATAGTGTTTTTCGGCTTTCTTAATGAAGCATAATAGTACTTTTAGGCACGCGTTATGCACTAATTGTTTGGTACCATTATTTTGATTGGATAATTTCATAATTGTCATTATTTTTATTTCAATTAGTTTATAACTTACTTTAAAGATTAAATTATATATAAAACCATAGAATATCATTGGATTTTTTATATTGTTGAACTTTTTTATATCAGTACAAGTTTTAGTTTCGATTGTAAATTACAATTGATGTTCGATTGTTAATTATTATCGATGTTCAAATGAATAGGTGTATTATGTTGGTCTTGATTATTTTATTATTAATATTCGAATGTAATAGATGTAGAATGTTGTATAATAGATAAAATTATATCATTTTTTTTTTGGGTTTGGTTATTCTACACCCGTGCCTTCAGGCACGGGTTATACGCTAGTTCATTATAAAAGAGAATTGGACATTTGTTGTGGGTACCAAAGTAGATATTGTTAACAATCATGTGTTATGAAATCAATAATTATTTCAATAACTCTTGAATGATTTTTAACTTAATATGTTACCATTAGACATGATTAATAAATTTTTTGTGATTAAAAATAAAAAATAAAAAAAAAATGTTTGTGGGTAGCATCACTACAAACCCTCACGAGACTATACTTGTCCACTAGGGGCAACCTAGGGGTTTAAAGGCTTATTACATATACTAAATGCAATCGTGTTCCCTACGAAAGTAGCTTTTCATTTAAATAGCATATTTAGTTTTACTAGAGGACTAGCAAAATTTAGGTTTGGGGGCGTGATCGCACCGCATTTATGTGATTTAATACCGCTAAATTAAGTTTTGTTAATCTCTTAAGTAAATTAAAATATAGTAATTGATTTATTTTTCTTTGTTTTTGCAGATTTTTGAAATGGAATAAAAACGCGTTAATTCGGAACAAAATGGACAAGAAACAGACGAAAACGAGAGAAGCCTGGACAGATCACGACCAACTGAAGCGAGGGGGTGTACACTGGTCGCACGTACGACCAACACTGGTCGCATTTGCAACCAGTCTGGTCGCTGTGCAGCGACCAGTGCAGGCTGCATATGCGACCTCTCTCTTTTTTTGCATGGGTGCACCGAATTCGGTGCATCCACCCCCATGTGCCCACTTGTTTCATTTTTTTTATTCTCCTGACTTTGTGAATTGGCCGAATTTTCACACCATGAGCTCACCTATAAATAGACCAAGGATCAGACAAGTTAGAGTGTTCGGCAGTAAACTTGAGGTTGGGATTGGTTGTTTACAGAGAAGAGGGCTACTGGTTATTTCACTGAAATTTCACATTTCAGTAGAAGATATTAATTATCAATAAGGTTTTGTTTTCTTCTATTACGTATTTCTAAATTTTTTTGTCCTAAGATTGAGGATGAAACCATGTGTAATTAATTAAATTTTATGTTGTGTTGATTTCGAACAATTAGCATTTAAATGTTTAGATTTTTTTTGCTTCAATTAAATAAATAATTTCATCTTTAATATCATGTATTATTTATTGTTATAAATGATTTAATACTTGGGTTCGTATTGTAAAATAAATAATATCTTTTGGTTATATATTTTTCATTAATTTGTATACATATAATGCTTAAGAAATTATATTTTCAAAGCGAAGAAAAAAACCAACTTGTATAATTTCTAATGAGATAGTAAAATTCATTTCTAAAACTATCACTAAAACTTTGGGGTCAACACAATAATAGAACTAATTAATTATACATCAGTGGATTTTGAAATCTTAGTATTTTTCCACCTTCGGTCAAGCTAAATTAATTATTTAACTGTTTATTTAATTTTTTCTTTCTTAAATCACGAATCAAAAACAAAATCATTTTCGACTAGATTATAATTAAATTAAATTGGACGGATTAAATTTTTCTATAAACAATCCTCGTGGGATCAACCTCGCTTCCGTTAATCTTTGCTACATCTGATTCGTGCGCTTGTGGGTATAATTTAAAACAAGACATCACACAGTTTTTGTCACAATAGTAATAGCTGGTTGTTTTTCTATAAAACTTCGCATTGGGCGTTGGCAACATGCAAGTTAGCTTCAAATTTCTCCTTGGACAACCTTGCCTCAGCCAAGTCAGTCTCAAGAGAAACCTTCTATTCCTAAAGAACACGAAGGTCCTCTTCCAGGCGACTGGACTTAATAACTTGATGCATGAGTTGAGTATCTAACTCAGCCACGTTATCAGAACTCTCTGCCAATGCTGAAGAAATGTGGATGCTCTGCAAAACAATACCAATTGATCAGAAACTTATATATCAGTTACAAAAAGTCCAAACTTACTGAAATAAAATAAAATTACTAGAAGAAGTGTGCAAATAAGGGTCCGGAAAAGATTTTCTCAGCTACGATTCTCAATCTTTGCCCAACTTTTGTCCTAGGACTGCTCGAACAAAGTTTGGATGGCATTGTTGATGATCTTTTCACAATTTGGGATCAAAGGGCCTGCCTCATTCAGCAGGTGGCACATCTGCTCACGAGACATGCCTCGACTGCTTGGAGAAGTAGATGTTCCATGTCTGGATGCAGTTAAGGCATGAAGATGAGTTTGAGCGCTCGTTGAAGCAGACTTTGGGGCGCGGATTATGGGAATCCCAGTTGCACAGGTGACAAAATCCAGCCCCCGAATTTCGGTGGGAACTGGAACTTTAGTATTGGGGACCAACACAAAAACATCCCCGTGGTGACGGCTACTCAGTTGTTGAAAAGTCATAATTAGAACGAGCGAAGCTGCCAGGGGTCAAGGAGTTGCTAAACGAGCTGCAGCATGAGGGCGAACAAAAGGCAGAGTAGATGGTTGAGCAATTGGCTGAGGGGTTGGTTACCCAGATAATAGAGAAGGCTTCTTAGTCGCTCTTTTTCTTTTCCCCAATATCAAATCATGTAAACAACTGATTTCCGAAACATCCATCTCTGGCAAAACAAATGGATCAGAGGTGAAGACTTTGCAAGACCTTTTCTCTAGAACTCGAAGTCTCTTTAATTCATCATTGACCTTAGGTGTAAGGCGAAAACTTTTGCAGACACTTTCACTTGCACAATGATAACCCAGGAAAATATAAAGACCACCAGTGGAAATCTCATGAATTTGATTGCAAAAGACAAAAGGAAAATAAAATTTCATCCACTTTGGCACACAAAGATAAATATTTCATCCACTTTGGCACTATAGGGACGTTCGTCCTCGGATGAAACCCTAATAGAAATCGATGGAGGAATACTGTATTATTCTCAGAATGGCTCAAGCCATTCCTCTACAAAAGAACTAGCACCATGATCTCCCTAGTTAACTGGGGAATCGGTGGACGAACGGGTTTTGGCAAGCGTCGTCTGCTTCGTAAGAGAAGTCAACGACGAACTGACCTTAGCTGGACTGTTTGATGGACTCAACGATATTTCAGACAAAATAACAAAAATAAAAAATTGGGTGCGAACAACTACATAATCAGGAGATTGAATAAAGACAAGAACTTACACGAAATAGAGAGGTGATATTTCGTCTCTTTTCTTTGAATCGGGAAAGTCTGGAGGGCAAATGATGTGGGATAAATTCCCATCCACGATTAATAAAAGCTTGAAAGCTTTTATGGGTCGGGTCAGGTTAATAATCCGACCCACAAAATGCAACCAAATAATCATACTGGGTTTAACGCACCAACCTACTAGGAAAGAGGTCGTCGCATAGTGGAAAGGCCAAGAAGAGATAAACCCAAGAAACCTCATGACCCCCACGTCATGAGGAAAATCACAACAACTAATTGATTGTGGGTGAGATCATCGCCAGATCCCATGCAATTAGGAGAGAATTGTGGAGAGGGCGACCTCATCAATAGAACGATACAAATAAAGAAATCTATATAAAGAGAATGTATCAACATATTATTTTAGGATTCAAGTACTTGATCTTTCACCCAAAAAACAGACTAACTTATTCTCACACCGGAGGTTCTTTGACCGACATTATACCGGTGTCCCTTGGAGCTAATCAGTTTTGCAGGTTGAAATAAGAAGGTTGTGAAGGTTTTTGGAACGTGTTTAATCCTCTGCATGTGCTAGGGACTTTTGGCAACATCAAGCCTGACATACGGTGCCTCAGGTTATGAAAGAAATTGGAGCACTTCCCAAGCGGTATATTTTGTTTTTTCTCGTAATTTTTTTTTTTATCACTCTTTTATTTTTTTAATCATTCTCTTAACTTTTTGTAACATAAATGATAGATTCATACAAAAAAGTGGAATAAACTTGAGCATCAAAGGTCGAATGCTCTAGTTTATGTAATGTATAACCCTCACTTAGAGACGAAGTATTAGAAGAAAACATAAAACTGATCCAATTTTAGATGATGCGATTGATTTTGATGATGAGTGTTTGGAAAATCCTACAAGGATGCAATTTGGTTGGTGCGATGTCATACTATAATGTAACGGAAAAGAGGGACTCGAACCCTCAACCTTAGCGTTGGCAAGGCTACGCTCAACCGTAAGCTATTCCTATGAATTGCTAAGAATGAAGATCCTATTTTCCCAATGGATGCATCTTGGATTGATATTGAAAACTTATTTGATGTTAACTCAATTAAGATAATGCCCATACCTATTTATGAACGAGATGTTGGTAGACCTCTTGTGGTTGACATTGATTCATCTTCTAAGTCTCTAGGTCCACCACCAAAGAAGTAAAAGACGGTGGAGTGTTCAAGTAATAAGTACCAAAAAGTAAATCATTCTTTTTTATTTGTTAAGTCTTTTGTTAGCATGACTTGGTATTTTGTTTAACAGGGACAAACAAAGGAAAAGGCAAAGAAAATGAAGTACAACACAACCAAATTCTAAGTGATGTATGTATAGAAGATTTGAAGAAGGATGACAGAAGAATACCAAATTTAGATGATGATTTGGAGTTAAATGTATTTGACTTTTGTTGGTTTTTGAGCGAGAATTGAACTAGTTAGCACTTTCTTGGTTTTTGTTGGGCAAAATACATTTCCAACCCTCTAATTATTGACATTTTTTTAAGTAGTCCTCATAAGTTTATGCATTTCATTTTAAACCTTCTACGCACGAACACAATTTTGAAAGACTCTTTTGTCAGAAATTTCATCCAAACTAACAAAATGAGAGGGAAAAATAGTAATTTTCTATTTTTTTCATTTTTAATCAATTTTCTATTTTTCTTTGTTTTTTTCATTTTTCTTTCTCCTTCTTTATGTTACCGAACTTTTTTTTTCTCTTTCTTTCTCTCTTCATCGAACCCCTTTCTCTCTCCACTACCTTCTTCTACAGCCATTGTCGCCACCGCTATCGATGCCTCCAACGAGGTGAATCACCCCCTGTTATGGGGGTGGTCCACCCCCCCGATTCTGAATTCAAAAATTCAAAATGAATCAAATCTCCCCAAGTAGGATTTGAACCTACGATCAATCAGTTAACAACCGACCACTCTACCATTGAGCTACTAAGGAACAATAGGAGAGTAGAGCGATAAACGACATTGGCGGCAACAGCGGTAGAAGAAGGTGGGAGAGAGAGAGAGGTCCGGTGACATGAAAAATGAGGAAGAAAAAAGAAAAATAAAAAATAAAAATAAAAAATAAAAATAAAAAATTGATTAAAAATAGAAAATTACTATTTTGCCCCCTCATTGTATTAATTTGAATGAAATTTCTAACAGAAAGACTTTTTAAAATTGTGTTCATATGTAGAGAATTTAAAATGAAATGCATATTACTTAAAAAATATGTCAATAGTTAGAGAATTTAAAATGTATTTTGCCCTTTTTGTTTTACTTAACATTGTCAATCATTCATATATATTGTCCATTATTATTTTTTCATCTTATGGATTTATCTATATCTATTTTTCATAATTCATATATATCTTTACAATTATTTTTTTGGTATGTTTTAATTATATATATAGTTTTAAAATATAAAAAATTAATGTATCACAAGGCTTATGCCTTACTTCAGAAAAGTAAAACGCCCTGCTCTATACTCTTACTTTTTACAACACTTGGTGAGCATGCAATAAAATTATGTACAATTGTACATTTTTTTTATATCTCATATCGTGCATCGTTGTCAAAGACGCACCTGAACACACGCTCAAGCTCAAGGCGCACTTGGATAAGCGTAAGCCTTGTAATTGGCTTGCGCCTTCTGAGCCTGGGAGCTACGCACGCCATGCGCGAGATGCTACATTAGGTATCAATTAACAGACTTCATTCAGTTGCGCGAGCTTTGAATTTAGGGTTTTCGGAGATGAACTTTGCGGACGCTGGTGAGTCTTCTTCTTCGAATCTTCTTAAGTAGATGAACTTCTCAGCACCGTTTGGACATCGCATTCTTGAGCAAATGAACTTTGCAACACCGTTTGGACATCGCATTCTTCTCCATCTTCGCAATTCACAGGTGAGTCTTCTCCTTCTTTTGCATTAAATCTTCTTTTTCTTGTGATGGTTGATTGTTCCCTCATGTTCGCAAATAAAATAAAAAGTCAGAGTTTCAAAAATAAATAGAAGTGATAAAATTAAAATACTTACAAGTTCTTCTTCATTGTGTTCTTCAATAGGTGAGCATACAATAAAATTATGTACAATTGTACATTTTTTTTGTATAGCATATCGTCCATCGTTGTTAAAGACGCACTTGAACACGTGCTCTGGCTCAAGGCGCAGCGAGGTGCACTTGGATAGGCGTAAGCCTTGATTGGCTTGCGCCTTCTGAGCTTGGGAGCGACGCGTGCCACGCGTGAGATGCTACATTAGGTCTCAATTAACAGACTTCATTCAGTTGCGTGAGCTTCGAATTTAGGGTTTTAGGAGACGAACTTCGCAGACGCTGGTGAGTCTTCTTCTTCGAATCTTCTTCAGTAGACGAACTTCTCAGCACCGTTTGGACATCGCATTCTTGAGCAGACGAACTTTGCAGCACCGTTTGGACATCGCATTCTTCTCCATCTTCGCAGTTCGCAGGTGAGTCTTCTCCTTCTTCGGTGTCGAATCTTCTTCTTCTTCTTCTTCTTGTAATGGTTGATTGTCCCCTCGTGTTCGCAAATGAAATGAAGAGTCAGAATTTCGAAAATAAATAGAAGTGATAAAATTAAAATACTTACAAGTTCTTATTCATTATGTTCTTCAATAGACTGATTTTGGGCTTTGGATGTTTTATTTGTTCTGCGATAATTCCAACTAAATCACAGATCTCAATTGAAGTTAAAAAAGAATAGAAAAAGAATAAAAGAACTTTGGAGGTCTGAAATGAAAAGAGAGGGACGACGAAGATACGAGGCTTGCGATGGAGAGAAAATTTGATGAATGGTGATAGTTGGTTTTTTATTTTTTATTTTTTTAAATTAGGAACTAAGAATAATAGAATATTTTCAAATTCTTTACTTTGGAAAGTTAGGCTCTGGACGTTGGAAGGAATGTTAAGGGTTTGTGGGTAGGATCATCTTGACTATTGAGCTTAACGGCTGAGCAAAAGTGATGAAATGAGGAAAAATGGTTTAGGATTCTCAGGTATTTGTATGTATATAGAACAAAACGACTTCATTTTGAGAATCGGTTTGGTTTGGTTAAACTAGATGGGAATTTAGCATGAACCAAACTGATCGATTTTCTGTTTTCTTGAACCATAATAGGCTGGTTCTGCGCAAAACCAACCAGTTTATACTGGTTCTTTTCAGTTTTTGTGTTTTCTCAATTTGATGCCTACTTGAAATTCTGGTTGGCTTGTGTAATTGCCAATTTCAGTCAAAAGAGTTCAATTCTTGATTATAAAATGTAAATACCTTTTAAATATCATAAGGGGACAAAAAGTTTCAGAAACTAGGATGTTGTGATATTTTTCCCATCTTATTTTTTATATTTGAAATATTTATTATTTATATTGGGTATTGATAGGGGTGTTCATAAAAACCGGCAAACCGAAAACCCGAACCAAACCGACTAAAAAAAACCAGAAAAAACCGCCCCTGACAAAAAAACCGCCAAGATCGGTTTGGTTTTGGGGTAAAACCGCACCCCCGGTTCGGTTGGCGGTTTTCGTATACATGAACCGCGGTTTAAACCGCGCCGAACCGCAAAACCCCTAAAACGACGTCGTTTAGGGGTTTTGTAGATATAGTATACACAAGCCACAAACAGAGAACCCTAGACAGTAGCCGCCTCTCCTCCCGATTGCAGCTCTCATTCCCGATCGCAGCTCTCACTCCGCTTCTCTCCTTCACTTCTTTGCCGATCTCCTTCTACTTCTCTGCCGATCGGAGCTCCTTGCTCCAGTTATCGCAGCTCCTCACTCCATTTGTCGTCGTCGTCCTCCTCCCAGCCGCAAGAACAGATCGCAACCCTAAATCGCAACAGATCACACCATCGCAGCCCTAGTCGCACCATGGCAACCCTAATTGCAAGATTCGCAACCCTAATCGCTGCGAGAACGCCGCTACTCCACCGTTGAAGATAGTTGGCAATGTTCTGTCGTTGCAGAACTTTGGCCATCCTCCACCGTTGGAGATTGTCATCGTCCACCATGGCAGATCTGTAGCAGATCATCGTTGTCCACCATGGAAGATCCGTTGCAGATCGTTGTCATCCGCCTTCACAGGTCTAGCCTTCAAATCATTCAGGTAATCTTCAGTGCCAAAGTCATTCGTTTCCGTTGGTTAACAGATCTGTTCGTTTTAGTGTTTCGTATGTGGATTTGTTTGTTTTCGTTTGTTTAGGGTTTCGATTTCGTTGTTGTTTGCGTTGTTGTTGATCTTTAGTCCCAAACCGAAACCGTACCGAAAACCGAAGAAAACCGCATGGTCGGTTTTTCCTCTGTACAGAAACCGAACCGTCAGGAAGCAATTTCCAACATAAGGAAACCGAGGACCTCGGTTTAGGGACCAAAAAACACAAAAACCGCACCGAACCGAACCGCGAACACCCCTAGGTATTGATGATAATAAATTGATATCAAGGTTCAACCATGGTTGGCCTAATGTAAGAACTAGGGACCCATCAAAGACACTTCTCTAGTTTAACAAATGAGCTAGTGACCTGTGTAGAAGCGCGATGTGATTGTCTCGTTATCAACTAGCTAAGCTAATGAGACAATTATCGGTTGTTAAAAGGCCAACTAAGAAAATTCTCTTATTCATAACCCAATAACAATGACCCATCAAAAACTCGAACCTGAAGTTCAAATGCATGGTTTTATCCTTCCATAACTAAACATTGTAGTGGGATCTAGGAAGCGCGGACACTCCGCCGGGGGTATAGTGTCAGTGTCCGACATGTGTCAGACACCGACACGCCTCCGACTAGGGGTGAAAACGGGTTAGATCGATCGGGTTTGGGCTGGATTAGTGGGCCAATCCGTACATATTGGATTACAGTGCATCTGGTCCGAAGTTACTGTTGCTCGGATCGGGCCTAGTTGTGGCCCGTACTTTTTTCCGCGGGTCTGAGTGCGGGTGGGTTTGGGTATGAAATGAATGTCCCAACGGGCTGTCACACCCTACCCCGGACACTCGTCACCTGTGGGGCCGGCGTGACGTCGACACGACATTGCCCAGGCGACAAACCAACTAGAAAACGACGTTATGCATTCATAATTATACAACTAATCAAAATACAAGTCGTAAACATCTTTCCAAGCCAGGGACACATTCGTCCCAAAAATTTTCTTCTAGAACAACAAAAGGAAATAAAAACAAACGATGAACCTTTCCTAGGTTCGCCTCAGGCGGCATTTCCCGAAAATTTTAACTCCTCGCTATACCATTTGCGGACTCTACTCTGTGCCAGTAGGGGGCCGACTCCTAGCCATTTCACCTGCGAGTGTACTGCCTTCTCAATACAATCATTCTTATTTAGTAATAATAATACCTACTAAATAACACAACATTTACACATGGATTCAGCATAAGCATCATATATACAGTAAAAATGAAGTAATATATATATACAAGTTCCATTTTTATAACTATGCAGTATAAATATCATACCAATCGCCTGAAATAATAATAAACCACCCCAAAATAAACAAAACATCACACCCCAAACCACACGCACACTGGCTAGCCATGGTGATCGTTTTAACCTCACGATCGGGAGTTTGCAACGGTACCGTACCATCCGTAGGATATGCCTTCTTACGAACACCCATCACTCCGCCGAAGCGGATAATCACTGCGCAGTATAATTGTCTAACATCACTCCGCCGAAGCGAATCACATTACTCCGCCGAAGCGGATCAACATCACTCAATAATTACGTTTAATCCCCACATAATTTTTTCTAAAAGCTTCTAATTTAAATACAATCAGTTTCCATCATATATATATATATGCAAATAGTTCGGCGAGAAGACAGTATACTCACCTCGTTTCTGGCGTTACAAAAATCTCGTTGTCCCAAGCTTACCGAGGTGTTGGCGTTTGCGAACCTAGCAATGATAGGGTCTAAGTTAATACTTCATGTAAAATTAGCTAGGCATGTAAGGCAGGCCCTAAGTTCCGTATTTTCCATTCCCCATATTTTATCTATGAGATTTGTTATTGTCCTTAATAATTTTATTCCATTCTTTATTACATAGGAAAATCCCGTAATATGAACGATCCCCCATTTCTTACTCCGGTTACAAAGATTTTAGGCTAAGATTGAATTTTAACAAACTAAAATAAATTTAACGGCAAATAAGATCCTTTCCGAGTTATTCACGGGCCGCGAAAAGGTTTTTTTATTTGGAGTGGAATTTTCCCCTTTTGCTGGGGGTCAGTTGTGTAATTTTTCCTCTTTTTTTTTTTTTCCTGTTCTGTTTTCGGTTCTTCTCCGACGGCCGTCTCTCTCTCTCTACCCCTGCCGACCGCCGGTGGCTTCTCCTTCCTTGCCGTCTCACCTATCAACCCCCGCACCACCCCCGACGTCCAACCGACACCCCCTCCAGCCATCTCAGCAGCTCCACCACTTACCCAGCCGCCACTGTTCACGCCCCTGCACCCTGCGACACACACACACACACAGCCACCCATGCATGCATGCCATTGCCGACGGCATGCCACGGGACCACCGATCCCTGCTGACGGAGGCCCATATACGCGGAGGCACACCTCAGCGACAACCAACTCCCACCACCGCCACCGCGTCGATCGTCCTCTCTCTCTCCCTCTCTCTCCGTCTTGGTTTTTCCCCTCCATTTTCACTCGATTCTCGTCGACACAATACACATTTCATACACACGCACACTCGCACCCAGTAGCCACGAAATCCGAACACACACACGCAAACCCACATGCAGCCGGAAAACGAAAACCGAGCACACCGCCGGAAACTTACCGACCCAGCTCGTTATGCCCATGCATGCATACGTCTATCAATTAATTGAAGAAAAACATATAAATACTCACCTTCCCGATGATCGTTGATGGTCGAACGGCGATCCGCAACTCCGCTCACCGGCAACGACCTCCTTCCGCTCCGGTTCTCTCTCTCTCTCTAGAATTTTCGAATTTCTTTCCTCCGATTTTTCATCCTTCTTCGCATGTAGGAGGGTTTTAATTCATGAAATTAGTGGTTAAACGAATTCTAAGCTTGCCACGTCGTCCCTCGATCTCCCCTCCTTGCCCGGTGGATCGCCGTCCGGTTGCCGTGTGGGTGTCGACACATATATTAAAAAAAAAAAAGTTTAAATTACACTTTCCTCCCCTCATTTTCTTTAGGATTCTTATTTTGATAAGTTTAAGTTTTAAAAGTTCCAAAATTATGATTTTGCCCCTAACATTTTTACTTTCGATTTCTCATTGCCAATTTGAATCTTAAGTTTAAATTTTTGCGTTTCCCAAATTCCCAATTTGACCCCCAACTTTTGATTTGAGTTTTTATCAATAAAATTTTTACCCTAAAATCCTCTAACGTTCTATAATGCGACTATTTATGACGTACGTCTTGTAACTTAGGTTTTACACGGGCTTTGTTGGATCGGATCTGTTTGATGACCCAAGTTTTTGTGGGCCCAAAAATATTAAAAAAAGGACTATTTCTTGGCCCAAATTTTACATAGTTTTTTGTTTTAAAAAAATAATAAAAGCCCACAATCGTCAATATTAATATCTCTAAAAAATAAAATAAAATAAAATAAAAAATTTAAAATTCAAACACGAAACAAAATTATTACAACTCATCACAATCAATACTAATAAACCAAATAATTAAAAATAAACAAAAATCTGAAATACCAAAAAAAAATAACTTCAACAATTAAATGCCTTGCAAAATCTGAAATACAAAAAAGACAAACAGTTAAATGCCTTGCAAATTGCAGCTAGACCATTCACTCCAAAACCATATATATCACCTGTTCCAAATTCCAAATTAGAGCAAATAAATAAAAATAAAAAAGTAAACTTCACAATTTTTTTTTTACAAGCAATATATATAACTCTTACCTTGAAAAAGTAAAAGAATGTAACATCAAATCATCAATTACTGCAGTTGCCAAACTCAATTCAACAAGTTCTAATACAAAAGAAAAATATGAACAAAAGAAATTAAAGTCAATAATCAATACAAGATAGAAGAGTTATTAAAATAAAAATACATAAAATAATTAATATTACCTTCCTCGATATTTTCAAATTGTTCTACTACTTCCACTGCTCCGCCGGGAATCAATAAATCAACTATTATAAATTAACAGTTAATTCATTAAATGAGAATCAATGGATCATATAGAAATCAGAACTCATTATCAGAAATCAAATTCACAGACTGAATAAAATTCATGGACTAAATACATACACATCAAATTTAATAGGTTAAATCCAAAAATCAAACTCAGAAATCAGATCAAAATAGGGTCTAGAAATCCAATTCAGAAATTCATACACATGAATCTGATCAAATAGGCATGCAATTAGTATAAATCAGACGACACAACATACATACAGACTGAATATGATCAAATAGGCATGCAATTACACAACAGAACATACGAATTAAAAATAGGCATATGAACAATTCAGAAATAGGCAAACGAATCAGAAATGTTCATTTTGAGTTCAATTCAGAAATAGGCATATGAATCCGAATTGAATCTCATCAATACTATGTCCAATTCGCTATCTAATCCAATTCAGAAATCAGGATAATTCTTGAATCTGAAATAATTGGTCGATAATCAATATGAATAGAAAATACTATTTAGTTCTATCAATATTTGGTTCATTTGTATGAATAGAAACGAAATCACTAGTTAGACATAGACATGCAATTAAATCCATAACAAAATCTATTCAAAACAGGCTTATGCAACAAGGAAACATTCAGAAGATGGCGAAGTAAACAACACGAAGTTGGCGAATCAAACAAGCATGGATGAGAGAACATATAGAACAATCAAACAATACGAAACAAACGAAATTAAAGAATAAGAAAGGTAAAGGAATTGAAAACATACAGATCAGACGATGCGAGAACTGTCGAACTGGTATAGAGATGAGAGAACTAGGGTCAAGGTTGCTTGTCGTCGATCTGGTACAGCGAAGTCGTCGTCGTCGTTGTCGATCTGGTAAGCGAACTAGGGCCAATCATCGTCATCTTCATCGTCGGCTTGGAAGAAAAATAAGAACCAAGGCTCGAAATCGATATGGAGACAGAGAGGAGAGGAGAAACAAATCCATATTTGTAGCCTACAAATCCTACAAATATGGAACTTTCAGGTACAATTTGGAAATTGAAACTTTGGAAGAATTTGGGAAGGAGACTAGGAGAGAAAGGAGGAGGAAGCCACGGCTTCGAAATGGAGAGGAGTGACTGAGCGTGAAATGAAAGCAGTGAACAACTGCCCTAGGGTTTTCATTGAAGATGAGTGTCGGATCGGATCGGATCGGGTGTACCCGAGGCGATTCATAAGGCCTTACTCGTTTTCGAACCGCACAAATCGGGTTACACACATTCAGATCCGCTGCTGAGTTGACTCAGCGGGTGGATTCGGGCTTATTTTCGCAGGTTCGGGGCGGGTCAACGGGTTTTTTGAACACCCCTACCTCCGACATGTGACGGACACGTGTTTGGATTTTTTATTTTTTTTCCTTAATTTTTGACACGGTTCCGACACGCAAGAGAGGCGTGTCGGACACTTCGCAGGGTTGTGTCAAATCTATTTTTTTAGGGGTGATTTTTGTAATGTTTTTACTAACCCTAATGTAAATACCCATTACCCACGTTTGTTCAGCCGAATCAGTGGCTGTGTTCTCCTTCTTGCGAGTTGCGAATCTAATTCTTCTCCTTCTTTGGATCAAATTCTTCTCATTTGAGCACGATTCACACTGATCTTCAAGCACCATTCGACCTTCAAGCACGATTCGTGGTCTGTTCCTGCTTTGGTTTGTTGCTCTGTTCGACCTTCAAGCTCTGTTCGAGTTTTATTCCTGCTTCGGTTTGGTTCCTGCTTCTCTTTATTGTCCTGTTTATTGTTTATTTGTTTCATTTCTGTTCTTGTTTCTGTTTATGATGTTCATATGATCTGTTTCATTCAATTTTTGTTCCTGTTTCCTTCAATTTCTGTTCATGGCTTCATGCAGCTCTTTATTGGTCTGTTTATTGTTTATTGATTAAAGATAATAATTTGATAATGTTAGATGGTTGATTTCTTTAGTCAAATGGTAGGTCTGTTCATGGCAATCGATTCTTGGCTGGTAAGATTATTGATAATGGAATTGTGGATTTCAAGGTTATGTCAGGATCTCTCCTTTGCCATTATTTCTATTCTTTCTTTATTTAATCTTCTTGGGTAAGCTTCAGCCTTCATGTCCCTGTTTTTGTTCCCTTCGGTTCCCTCATAAATTTCATATTTTGGGCAATCAATAATCTAACAATATGGGCTCTCACCCAAAAATACTAGTCGAACATACATTTTTGGATCCTCGAACCCTCATAAGTACCCATTCTCTATATTGCATTAACTATGTGATAATCAACCAGTTGACCTTGAGTGATATTTTTTCTTTTTTGGAATTAATGTATAAGAATGTTTTTAACTTGATGTATTTTGTTGAATGAATTAACTTACTGGTTATGTGTATATGTATTTTGTTATATATATATATATATATATATATATATATATATATATATATATATATATATATATATATATTGGCGTGTCCCCTCCGTGTCCATGTTGGGGTTTTTGAAAAATTGTGGTGTCCCCGTGTCGTGTCCGTGTCGCATGTCCGTGTCTGTGCTTCCTAGAGTGGGATAGAACTTCAAGCAAGAAAGGCTTAGGGTGTCCAATTTTAGGGAAAATGATAAATCATCTCTCTCATGCTGCACCTTCCAATCGATCTGAACAACATATACGGATCCCCTCCACCCCTTTTTTCATTACTAATGGAATCTCCTTCACTATTTGATAAATTGTTTCGGTTGCGGAAACCGGATAAAGTCGGGAACCATCGCTTGCCTTTTGAATCAAATTGAATCAAAGTAGCGACGAGCTGAGTATGCTTAGCTAGGGGGAGAAGCCATCTTATTTATACTCCCATTAGCAAATCCAGTTGCGTAGAGTCGCAGATACGTAAATGTTAAATACACATATATCCCATTGACTATTATCCTTTCAGATTTGTCTTCCTGTGTCTACAAACCATTTCATGATTGAAATTATTAATTGCAGAAAATTTACGAAAGTGCATGTCATCTGGGTGGGGCTGATACTTTATTGATATCTACTTAAATTGATAACAAGTACCAAATGCCGTTAATATTTACTACAAATTGAAATGTAAGGAAATCCATACGAAGATATTATTAAATTATATACTCGATTGATTAGCTTTTGATTTTCTAGTAAAAGTACAAGCAAAATGTACATAAAACTGGAGTATCCTCTTAGCTAAGACACTGGAAATCTGTTTTACTTTTTTGCAATATATGAATATATGTATGTGTAGCTACACATATAGTTGGTTCTAAAAAAAACTTTAAAAAACAACCTTGGAGTATTTTAATAGAAGTATGGAATATATGGAATAATAAATATTAATCTTTCACTCCGACATAAAAGTCTATTAGGTCTTTAGAACAAATAAAATCTATCTATAATATTTATTCGGTATTTACATGGGAAAAATTATCTTGAAAAGTTTTTCACATTGTGCACACTTTTAATATGACATAACTTAGCACAAAGTATCATCTTTTTTTTTTGGGGGGGGGGGGGGGGGCTTTATTACATGTTTTCCTTGTATGTGTAGTACCTACTCTTTTTTTCCCCTATTGAAATTTCTTAATATGCAATTAATATTGTTTTATATTGAAGTTATCGTTAAGTGATGAATTTTGATGTATAGATGGCATTAAGAGGTGTTTGGCAACTTCAGAAGTTGATTGTGAGCTATTGTGATTTGGGAGGAAGTAGCAGGGGCATGAGGTACGTTTCTTATTTATTTGCCAGCATTGATTCCTATTTTTATTCTCATTAAACCCTTTATAGGATTTAATGATTATCCCGGATTGGCTACAATTGAAAAGGTCTTATCAATAAAATTTCCATTTATTGATAAATAGCCCTGGGATTATGGAACAAAGGATTATAAATAGCCCCGGGATTATGGAACAAAGGATTATCCCGGATTGGCTACAATTGAAAAGGTCTTATCACTAAAATTTCCATTTATCCGCGATCTAGACATGGGTAGCAATCTATTCTATAATTCTTCTCATTATCTCTCGTGGGAAAATGATCCCACAAAGAAAAGAATTGTACAGTACGAAATAACATAAAAATCAATTTATTAAATTAAAAAAAAAAGATATAGACTGCCTCTGCTATTCAAATTGTTCCTTTTTGACATTTCACAGGAATCGATAAGAAATATTTGAACCCAATTCCATTTCATCCCAGGAGTATACCAATCAAGGGAACTATTCCGATTTCTTGAAAGTTAGGGATTAGAATACCTCGACCAACATTTCTATTGGAAAATAGGGGGTTTCCAAGTCCACGGTCAAGTACTTATTACTTCTTGGGTTGTAATTGCTATCTTATTAGGTTTACCCACTATAGCTGTTCGGAACCCACAAACCATTCCGACCGGGAGTCAGAATTTCTTCGAATATGTCCTTGAATTCATTAGAGTGGTGAGTCAAACTCAAATTGGGGAAGAATATGGTCATTGGGTTCCTTTTATTGGAACTATGTTTCTTTTTATTTTTGTGTCTAATTGGGCAGGAGCTTTTTTCCCTTGGAAAATTACGACTTTTACATTAGAACAGTAGCTTTGGGGGCTCTTGTGTTTCATCTTTACGCTTAATCATTTGCTTGGTGCATTAGCAACAAATTGGGATGCTGCTCCTTTTAGCACCTCATATCGGTAGAACCAACATTGGGTGGTATCTAGATTAATCCTTGACGTGTGATTGTCCAAATATTGTCTCAACGCCTATTTATATAGGAATAATTGAAATATTAGATAAGTCTTTTTTTTCTAAATCTCCAAGGACCTTAACACATACAAGGAAAACCTGTTCACTATGTTGAGTAATTAATTCTTTTAAATCAAAACTATGTTAGGGTGTAATAGTTTCAAATGGATTTCGTCACTTGCATCATACCCTTTTCTTTTACTAAATTATTTTTGGGGTAGTTGGTGTCAACTCTTATAGTTATACCTTTTGTCTCAATTGGTCGCATTAAAAAAGTCATATTGTCAAAAGTTCTATTACGTTTTATAGTTCTGTTACGTTTCATGGATGCCAATATCCTAAGGTGGAAACTAGGGTGGTGTTTGGTAACCGTTTCGTGCCTATCTCATGCCAATGGGATGAGAATTTTGTTTTCTTCTTGGGAGTAGAAGGGCGTTTGGTAAAAACAATTTTTTTTTTGGATTTGGGAACTGAATCACGTTTGGTAACAATTTTATCCTAGAAATCAAGAACAAATCCTAAACCACAAATTCAAGAACAAATCTTAGAACAAATTCAAGAACAAATCCAAGAACAAATTGAAGAAATTCAAGAATAACAATCACAAATCCTAGAACAGATTCGAGAACAAATCCAAGAACAAATTGAAGAATACCAAAAACAAATTCAAGAACAACAATCACAAATCCATAAAATCAAGAACAAATTCAACCTTTTTCGATTTCTAAATCGAAATCGAAATAGGTTTCGATTTCGAGTTTGAGTTTCAATTTCAAAATCGAAACCCTATTTCTATTTCGATTTCGAGATCGAAATCGAAATAGGTTTCGGTTTCGATTTTGAGTTTCGATTTCGAATTTGATTTCGGGTTTCCATTTTGATTTCGAAATCGAAATGCTAAAGCAGACGACGAAGGCCAAGACGATGATGATGAAGGCCAAGGCGACGACGATGGCGACGAAATAGGGTTCGATTTCGAGTTTCGATTTCGAAATCGAAATCGATTTCGAAGCAGACATCCTTGAACACGACGCAGACGACGATTTGGAAGAAACCTGTCCAAATTCAAACAAATTCGACACAGGGTTTCGATATCAAAAATCGAAAAATCAATCTGATTCGACGAATGCGAAGACGATGGCGACGAAATAGGTTTCGACGATGACGATGAAGGCGAAGACGACGAACTGAGAGGAGGAATCGACGGCGAAGTGAGGTTGAAATCGACGATTGATGAACTGAGAGGAGGTTGAAATCGACGAACAAGATGCATAAGCACAAATAAAAGAAGAAGAAAATAGAAGGAAAAAAGAAAAAAAAGGAGGGAAAGAAAAAAGGCTACCAAAGATTGAAGGGGGGTCTCACTAACAATTGCAATAATTCCCTCCGCGTCCTTTTTGGCAAATGAGAATGGGATAGGCACAAATGGGAAGTTTTTTTTGGTTTCTCAACCCTTAAGGAAAAATGAGCACAATTCTCATTTTAGAATGGGATGGGAATGGAAACAAAAAAAAATGGGAGTAGTTACTAAACGCTATTCCCAAACAGAAATCCTAAAAATCTAGGAATGGGAACTGTTACCAAACGGGGCCTAGATGTTTAGGGTTTGAAAAAATACAAAGGGCGTATTTTAATAAATGAACAAAGGGCGTCACAGAAGATTGATATAGAAAATTTGAGAAGGGAGAGGAAACGCCCGTCAACTCGTATGAGAGAGAGAGGGAGACATGCAATCGGACTTGAATGTATGACCTCAAACTTTAGACTTGAGGTTTTACTTTATAGAAAGTTTGGTAAGAATTTTCTTTCTTTTGTATGTCTTGTCGCTGCTTTTGTCTGTCTCAATGGATCTCTGAAATTGATTATTTATGATGGTAATTGAGTGCCATAATTAAATGTCATAAATAGATCCTAATAAATAGTTTTTGTGTTTAGCCAATATTTGAAGTTAAGTCAGCCAACCGGTTGGATTTGCCATGACACGTGGCAAATTTTCCCTTATGTGCGAGTGGGTGGGAGTTTGATCGACACATCCCCATAGGCATCGTGTTCCATCCTCCATTCCACAATCTCCTAGGATCCCAAAATCGGTAAGTGTTTATTGTGGCCCTAGTCTCTGAGGGGCTTATGTGAGTTAGTTTGGAAGAAGTTAGTTTATAGATGGAGTTTTTGTGCGTATGGATTGGACTGCAGCTTATTAGAGCACATGCGGTAGTCATTCTCTGGCACGACTCCTATACGCGGTTGGTAGTCTCTAGTGATGATCGATGATATGGCGGAGACTGACAAGTGAATGTTGATTTTCAGCAATGTTGACCATCCAATAGGATTTTCGGGTGAGCATGGTCGTCTAGTGGAATTTCTGGCGACAAAGTTGGTGGCGGTGGCATTTCCAGTGGGTACAGTGCTCGCTGAAGTATACCTCTCCTTCGAGATTTTGATTCTTTGGTAGGAGGAAATGTGCTTCTCCTTTGCTCCACTAGATTTTTGCCTTTATAAAAGGTGAAAATGTGGTTTTTGTTAATGTTGATCGAGAGGGTCAATGTTGTTGCTCATTCTTTTGCCAATTGGAGTATTGATCAAAGGGATTTTGGATGTTGATTCTTGGAATGATTGCCCTCAAAGAATTAGGGGGCCGCTGAATTTGGACTATTTAGGAGAAGTGTTTGGATGGGCGTTTTTGGGGCGCACCCAGGGACGAGTCATTGCTAAACCCTCCCACAGCGTGGTTTTGAGTGTTTCTATCATTGGGCATATGCTTGGCACCCTTGGGCGTACGCCTAGCCGGTTTGGGCGCGCTTCAAGCATTTTTGGCCTTGGGTGTACGCCCCTCAGACCTTGATGCTTTTTTTTTTTTTTTTAACCACAGTCCATTGAAACTGACTGAGTTAACTTAAAAAGTAACTTGAGTTAACAATGGTAATTGTCATAGGGTTAATTTCGAACATGAAATTTTCACAGCTGTGATGGCTTGATTATGCACTAATTAGTCAGCCATGCTTACTATTCCGAGACAACAACAGTGTTAGCACAATCCAAACACTCAAACGCACCAAAAACAATATGAAAAATGCATCAAATTTACAACCAAAGCCAACCTCGTTTTATTACTTAGCCAAAACAAGGAAAACTAATCTGGTTAAAGGTTGCAGGAACAATGCACTCTCTACTGAACACAATACTCAATTCCGAAATTTATAGACAAAGAAGGTAGTTGACACCTCCAACTACTAGGAACATGGTTTGAAACTTTTGAACATGTGTTTGAACTAGAATCCAGGGTAGTTACTTAACCAAAACTTAGGTTGGAATCAATAATTGCCCTCACATGCCAGGCACATGTCCTAAGTCCTAACTGCCCATACTTAGCCAATTTTCGCGCACACTAGCTAACCACCCGCAATACAAGTTGTCCAGCTAACTCTGCCTGTCCCGTGGCATCTTCGTTGCGTTGTTGCACTCCGACAACTCGCCATGTCATATGCATGATTTTAACCAGAACGCACCGTCGCACCCCAATGGTCTATTACGTCGCCCGTATGACTATGATTAGAACGTGTTGTTGTGCCCACGTTCTGCCAGCCTTGCCTTGATCCCGCACCAAGGTCTTCCGTTGGTTTCATGTCACGCCCATGAAACCCAATCCTAGCACCGCACCTAGGATTGCTTTGCACCACGTGGCGACGCCGATAATGTTCACCAAGACCCAACGATGCTACATTTTGCCAACATTGCCCAATGCCCACTAGCATTGCCTAACGACGTTCCATTTTGCCAACGCTTGTTGACGCATTTTGATGTTTGTTGCTTTGACCCTTGCCAAGGTCTTGATCGGTGTCATGTCATGTCCATGGCAGCGATCGTAGCGTTGTGCT